>CM055832.1:17352658-18588661 GCA_029582265.1 Zoroaster sp. YZ-2022 | reverse complement strand
GAAGGCAAATCAACTTTTAATTATTTATTATCTTAATATTTAATGGAATCGCAATTTTTTTTCGAAAATGAACAAATTACTCCTCGGTAAAGCACTTTGTATGACTTTGGAAACATCAATATTATCAAAGTATAATTTAAACATTTAGTTAATTTGAATTATCAGTCCTGTACTTCAATTGTGAGGGGGTTATGTGTAAGGGTACGGGTAAGGAATGGGCCCTTGTTAAAGGGGCAATATCGTCACGATCTGAGCCGACATTAAACATGGCATGGAATCGGTTCCCTGTAGTTTAAGATGAACACAGTGTGACTGAAAATTAGTGGCTTTCAACAAATATTCACAGAAACCAATCTATGAAAGTTTCAGCTCAGTTAGTCTGCTTGTTTGAAAGGAAATTGGTTGGTTGTATTTTCCACTCATTCATCAAAATGTTCACAGTGGTTATTAAGAAAAAACTAGCAATTCATTAGCGGAGGGTCATCTAGAAACCTATGGGGCTTGTATCCATGACCCTTTGTAGGTGTCAATAAACATTTTAAATGTGTTTTCTTCTAAACACTTGTCAATAGAGGACTGTTATTTCTCATGGTGGACAGTCCGCAATTTTTGTCTGCAGTAGACTTCATCCACTCTATACATCTCATAGGCGGATCCAGGGGGGGGGTCCAGGGGGTCCGGACCCCCCCTTTTTTGGCGTTTTTTTTTTTTTTTTTATAATTTAAAAAAAATATTTTTATTTTTATTTTTATTCGTGGGGGGATTTTGTTATGGGTGTTTTCCGATGTGTTTTTTTTTTTTTTTTTTTGGGGGGGGAGGCATGACCTAAGGGGGCCTCCTACGGATAAAGTACTCACGCACGCACATGCACAAGAAGTTAAAAAACATTAAACAAAATTCTAACAGCGTCTCTGTGGACTTTGGGAAAGTTTCGTTCTAGTACAAAGCTTACCGCAAAGTGCGCAAACCTCAATACATGTAATACATTGTAATAACTGGGACAATCGAACTTGTGCGTAGTGTGTACGGGCGCAGAGTACGACCAACGCATGTAAACGCTCTTCCGGTCGTGTCGTAGACCAAAGCAATGGCAATCGTCCCCGATAACTTTTGGAAGCTAAGTTGCTATTGGTTGGCGGACTTTTATTTTACTATTGGCCAATCAGGTTTGCGTACATATATTACTGTGCATGGCCATGTACATGTACATATCCGACTACATATCCTGATATCTACAAGGATAGCTGGGTGGGCGGATGGGACCAGGAGACGAGGATTAAAGCGCAAGGACTTCTATCCAGCCTGACATCGTCACAGACACTTGTGTCTTTCATTGTTGCAAAAAATGCCATGGAGACCATCAAACCCATTTCATTAAAATTGCAAAAGAGGGATTTAGATATTTTCCATGCGTACCGAATGATCAGTGACACGGTAGATCGTGTGGCTGCTCTCAGAGAAGAGGTAGAGGAGGAGTTTGAAATATGGTTTGCTGATGCCACCCGTTTATCCCACCTTGTCGGGTCGACTCTGTTGGCCCTGAGAGCCTAAGGACAGGAAACCAGTCCCATAGACCTAATGCCCCCAGCAGTTGTCCAAAAGAGTACTTCCTGAGGAACTGTGCCATACCATTCCTAGATCATCTTTCTGCAGAGTTCAGGAGCAGATTCAGTCCACAGAGCAGACAGGGTGCAGCCATTTTGGATCTTTCTCCCATCTGCTTTTGCAAGTTCCAATTTGAATAATGTTTTGGAAAAGCTGATGTTTTGGGAAGCAGATCTGCCACAACCATCATCATTGAGAGCAGAGGTGAAGGAGTGGAAACGCTTATGGGAAAGGGAGAAGCAACCTCCATCGCCTCCTTGAATGTCTCCTGCATGCTGATGAGGATGTATTTCCAAACATTAGCACTCTCCTTCGAATTGGTTGCATTCTGCCTGTTGGGAGCTGTGAAGCAGAACGTTCTTTTCCTGCCTTCGAAGAGTGAAGACCTACCTTCGCAACAGAATGGGTCAGGATCGTCTCGCTGGGTTAACTCTTCTCAATCTTAATCATGACATGACCATCAATCTTGATAAGGTCTGTCAAACATTTGTCGAAAAAAACCAAAGAAGGATGTTTTCAAACAACTTTCCCTTCTCTTATAAACCATCGTCTTAAAGCCACTATGAAAAGGAAAACTCTCATCGCCAGACGTTCCATCCATGACAATGTAGAACCCATGAAAACCTTCCTGAGGGCGCTGCATGAGTGTGATTTCATAAAACAGCCCCTCTGCGTGAGTAATGTGGATGTTACCGGCAGAATACCTATAGGTGAATTAGATGAAAGTTTGAATTGAGGGCACCCATTTCGTTTGAGAGCTGGACTAAAGCTCCTCAGTCCTCGGAATACCCCCAACGACTGGATAGTATTCCTTGCCACATAACCGGCAAGATACTCATTGACGGCATATTTAAGGGTTCGGCTTCGTGCAGGCAAGGGAACATCGAAGGTTGGGTTTGTCGGTAGCAGGCGCGGTACGAGCCAATATTTTTGGGGGGCTAGACCACTGGCGCACCCAGGATTTGTTTTTGGGAAAGGGAACTCACACGGAAATTCATCCCATCTGTAACAAAATATATGTGTCCCTGGTTGGACCCCATTTAAAAAAATCCAGGATCCGCCTATGAATGTGCTGCATTACCTATATGTCCACAACAATCGGACATAAGGCCTGATTCCCCCTTTCCCCCTGTAAAAATTCCTAGATCAGTACATGCTATAAAATTTTTGTTTCATTAAAAAAAAAAATAGTTACGAAAAAATAATGTTGCAGAGGGAAAAATCTTACCATAAGTGGTGTTTCCGAGGAGTTTTTAGGGGGGCATTATTGATCTATCCCCCTAAGTCGGAAATTTTGAGAGCACTTGCCACCCTGGAAAAAATCACAGCTACGCCACTGGTTGGACCCCCCCTTTTGAAAAATCCTGGATCCGCCTATGCATCTGTATTCTAAAACTGTATTTTGGATTTGAAAATCCCCCACAGCAGTGAATTACTATCATATAGAAAGGATTTGCTTCTGAATTAATGTTGTAGCATGTACTATAAACAAAACATTTTTTTTTTCATGAAATTTTTTTGACTAAACCTAGTCACGATCCTGGTACCACCTTCTTACAAGAGCGTTCTAACCACTAGATTCACCATGCCAGGTGAATTTGTCAGTGAATTTATTACTGAAGAACCTTTTTTAAAAATTAAATTTCTATGCCATTGGTGAAGTGTATTGCAGAAAACAAATTGTAGACAGTCCAACTGTGCGTTTTTAAATTCTGATCTTCACCGTTATACCATTTTTCACAAGCATTTAAAAAAAAATGAAAGTTATAAAATATATTATACATCAGTGAGTATGATACCCTTCACAGGGAAGATATTAGAAAGGGTGTAATGTTTAAGGGGTGTCATTTGAATAATCCCCAGCCACCCTTACCAACCAGCTACAGGTTTGTTTCAATCAGGGATCCATTGATTTATGGCATATCCAATAGGGGAGGGGTAAGATTCATCTCAGTCATCCAATTGGGAGGGGATGTACTACTAGGTGTAAGGGTAAGGGACAATATCGTCACGATCAGAGTGGTCGACTTTCAACAGGGCATGGAATCAGTGCCCTAGATTAAGATGAACACAGTGACTGAAAATTACTGGCTCATTTATGCAGTAGCAACGGCAATATGACCCCATCATGTGGGGTATTATTTTCAGTCATTGAGTTAATCTAAAACTAGCACACTGATTCCATGCCCTGTTGATCGTGACGTCCTTTAAAGTCCTACTTTATGTATGTACATCACAGCTCCCGTTGGCCCTTATTGTTTCTAGGGCTGTGCTGGATATCCGGGTATCCGGATACCCGACCGAAACGGTCATTACCCGGTTCCATTTTTCGGTTCCAATTACCCGTAAGCGACTTTTTAAAATTCGGACTTAACATTTGAACAATGTAATGTTTACACTTTTACAGACAATATATCTTGAAATTCAAGAGATTACACTCCAATAAAGAAAAGATCGATAGTATGGTATCCTCTGTATTATAAAAGTCAATTTGTTACCATTTACAGTACATGTATTTGTTCACCACCAGAGGCACGTTTTCAACAAAAATGAAAACGGGTATCCGGGTATCCGAAGTTTCCTGATTTCGGGTATCCGGTTCCAAAAATATCCGAAAACGCACACCCCTAATTGTTTCATTACTAAAATACAAGCAAATTAAAGACTATTTAATCAAACGGAGAAAATGAAACCATCCGGCTATCTTCTTTTTGGTATGGGCTTTTCCGCCCAACCCTCGCATCATAAACATCAATACCTTGCATTAATCTGATCAACGGACTTGATGTAAGTTTACCATCGAAATGCACGTAGTCTGGTACCACAGTACCATTATAGCTTTGTCCATGATATGAACATGACATGTAATATGCATATGGGAACTAGTCCAAATGTAAGAAGTGGAGTTTGGCGGTGAATTTGGAAAAAAGATGTCCAAAAAAGAGACTCATTTTGCACAATTCCTGATTTTATTTCAGTGTGCATTTGTAGGAATGTGTGTTGGAAAATGTGGGATAGAATGTTGGCGGAAAATAAGGTAAGGAATTACTCCTGTACCAAGAAAGATTGAACGAATTAATGGCACATGGTACTGGTAGCTATGTGACAAAAATTTTCAAAATCAACAGATTCCAATACAACTGGTATCATTGTCAAGGTCTTGAATAGACGATTACAATGATATAAGGATCATCTTCCTGTGACCAAAAATAAGGAAGTTATGACATGTTGAATCCGGCAATTTTAGGCCCGTAAATGGCAATTATTTTATAAGGAAAAACATAAGAAATGTACATTTGAGTTGTGACCCGTTTCCTAGATTTTCTCGGATTCCATATCATAACTTTCTTAATTCTTGTCCGATTTTCAAAAGGTTGGTAGGCCTATCAGTATCACTGGAATGCTTGGGAAAAGAGGAAGAATAATAACCTATTTCCAGGCTAATTCAATGATTAGTTTGTTTTGTAGTGCTGATTTACAAATAAGAAATACCAAAAAAATGTGTTAAAAAAATAATAATAATAAATTAAAAAAATTATGGAAAAAAAAAATTACTCAAATCTGAGGATTGTTTTCATATTTTTACACTAAAATCTTCGAAAGCCTCTCATCCCAGATTTAATGTAATATTAAAACAATTTATAAATTATATTGGACTGGAAATATAAAACAAAATAATGAAAATAGATTTAAAAAAATAGAGAAAAAAAATCACTCATCTGAGAATTTTTAATATTTATACTGAACATGAGAAATTCTTATCCCTGATTTAATTAAACATTATAAAAAACAATAAATGATATTGGACTGGAAATATGAAGAAAAAAAATGAAATAAGTTCATGAAAACTAATATTTAATATTGTGTTACGCCGATGTAGGTTTAAACGGACGATTTATCGGACTGAAAATTGGTAGGTCTATAGCGCGCTGAACGCGGCGCAATACAATCTTTGGTTGACATCGATGTTTGGGGAGTCCAAAAAACATAACTGGGAGACGATCAATCGCCGTCAAAATTGGCCAAGAGGTAGAAAACAAGTATAGAAAAATGATTTTTGTGGTTTGATAAGTGATTTTACTAAACTTTTGGTAAATCGTCGATGGTTTTGATGAGCAAGAGCGAACCCAAATTTCGAGAATATTTTTTGGAAACTTCTAGATGCCGCATTCAGAAAATTTGAGAACGAGGTTGAAGTAGAATATTTGATCTACGTCTTCGAAAAAAAATCTCCTGGTTACGTAAAAAAGAACGGCCACAGCGAAACGTTACAAAGCGCTATCTCCACGGTGTCTTCGCCACGGCGATTCAACCCGAGATTGAGGCCGCGGCCGAACAGATTTGCGACAATGCGTGGGATACGCACATACATGTACCTACACATGGTGACATGCTAAGGCCAAAAGAATGAAAGTCAGTCATAGATTTGCGTCCGGGAAATTTCGAAAACACATGAGGCTTTTTTTTTTCATTATTCATTATTCATTATTTCCATTGATCATTAATAACAGCGCAATCACAAGATGTTTCTTCTAATTTGACGTATTCTTAATCACTTTGTGTACATGCTTTCTACCTGCGAGAGAGAGAGAGAGAGAGAGAGAGAGGGAAGGGTGAAGGGTAAAAGAGGAGTAACAAGGAGAATTTTGGTCATTAAGTAGCTATGAAACCCTATTTTTAAAAATTAATGTTTCTGGACTAAGTTATACACCAAATTAAAGCTCTTGATGAGAGAGTCAGTGGTACAATTTGTTTTCAAATATCTATTTTAGTTATTGAGATATAGGCTTTTAAAATTGGTAAAATTCCAATTACTTGTGCCGCCGATTTTGGGCATTTTAGAATAAATTGTACCAAGTTATATCAAAAATTAAGTATATGCCAAGTTATACCTTAAATTGAAGCTGGGAATAAGGGAAAGTCAATGATATTTGTTTTCAAATAAGTAGTTTGGTTCTTCAGATATTGGCATTTAAATGTTGTAATATTGTGCAATTTTGACCATTTTCGTCGTCAAGATCAGGTTTGTAGTTGAAGCCCACTTTAAATCTCCAGCAATCCAGTCTTCTTTCAACTTAAAGGTGTACACTGCATCATCTGGTCCTTCATATTTTATGTTAACCACTCCTGGCTTTGAGTTAGCTGAAAGGATGAGTAAATAAATTATCCATAAGTTGACAAATCACTAAATTAAGTTAAATTCTGAAAAGTTAATAATCTGCAGTCATTATGAACTCATATTTAGCATGGCATATTGTTAAATTCAACAACAAATGAAAGTAAAGTGGTAATGTGGTAATAAAAATTCATATTTATTCATCTTCTTTTCACAGGTATCTTGAAGCCCACAGGTTACTGAGTGATCGAAATAAACAAATAAATAACTAAACAATTATTGTTCAGTTTTTGAGTTGTAACTGTATGGGAACTGAAATGTAAAATCATGATTTGCATCAACCATAAATCAACAAAGCACTTGGTATCTGTAGGATCACACCGAAGCTCAACTTTCTCCATGATAATGTCTTCATCAACGTCATCAGATGGGAGACGCACATATGATATCCGATAGAAGAGACAACATTTCTTGATTTGTCACAAATTTTAAACTTGATAATAAGCATATTGAAGCAAATAATATGAAATAAACAAAATGGGGAAAACAGGTTTTTTGAATTTTATTTGACTTACTGTTGTACGTTGAGATCCTCTTTGACCTAGTACGCCTTCACTTTCTCTGAATTTGTCCTTGGCTTACACCTGGCTCATTTTTTTTAGTAAACAAATTCCACAGTTTTTGTAAAAATCCCTGAAATAATTGACAGACATCATGAAGAAATATTAATATATAAATACTGAATAAAAACATCTAATGGAACTGGGTACCTAGCTCATTTAGCATGATGATGATGATTTAACAGTAGGCCTACATCAAGAAACATTTTGTGAAAATTTGAAAATTTTACTTTATTGGGCACTACATCAACGGAGGAAGGATACAGCATACATGTATGTGATTTGGTATTATTTTTTTCAAAAAAATAAAAATAATAATTAGGCCTACCCATGACAAAAAACTAAATCACTAATTCATAATTCCTTACTTCCAAATATAAAAAAAATACACAAAAAATAAATACATCATTTAATAATTACTGGAGAAGAGTAATATTTGAACTTGAACTTGTGTATTCCTCCGCTCCATTCATATAATTTTTTTACGGCGCGGGAGCCCCGACATGACCACTAAAATGCCCCTGTCGCTAGAGTTCGCTAATGTTTTCATGACCAGTCTCTGTTTATATTGTTAAAAAACAGTGCAGAGAATGTCCAAATGTGTGAATCCACGATGGGGTTCAAGATTTAATACACATTTGAACACTTTATATATAAAAAGGTTACATATTTTTGCTAAAAAGTGCTGAAAAATACCTCTTTTCTTACCTTAACAATCGTTCTCATCAAATCAAAACACTTTTTCATTATTCAGTAGTTGTCCCGCGTCACATTTTGACCCCTGAACTTTCATGCAAATCTCTAAAATCAACCCAAAATGCAATTTTTATGAGACCGCCAAACGGGGTCAAATGCTAAAAGTCGTGTCAAAATACACAAAGTGAGCAAGCCGGAACACAAAAAGACGTCATCGAAAAACGTAAATATCTGGACAAATATCGCAAGCACAACCTCACGGATTATCTTATTTTAAAGAGTAAGAATTACACTACATTATCTGAAAATTTTGTTCGGAAATTCGGGACCGTTTGATTTTTACGACTTCTAGAAGATTTTTAATTTTACATGGTGGCACATACAGAAATGTGTTAAGTGGCGTTTGGGTGTTATCGCTACATTAAGGCTCTTTTTATTGTTTTGCACATCTTTATTGGGAGAGGAGATTGAACATTCCTGTGCACGTGCGTGTCGCCGTATGTATGGTCGCCTGTGTATGTACGTGCATCATTATGCGTGCGGGCCGCACACACAGGCATAAGATACGAAGGCTCAACTGCGAACGTGTTGTGCATAGGGCGGTACAGTTGCAGGTGTGGATCGGACGGAGTTTACCAAACAGTTTTAGCGCGACGCGACCTTTTTTGTGAACGACGTACGCGGGACTAAGACGTGTATTAAGAGAACATGTGCTATAAATAAATGATTATAGCGCACATACTGGTGGAAATTTGGTAAAAACTTCGTTTTACTGATGTGGATGATTTGGAACTAAATTTGTTTGGTGGAAATACCTTTTTTGTGCAAATGATTTTTTTGGCAAATAATGAAAAATTTAGGCGGGAGCTTTCGGGACATGCGGGTGGAGGACGCAAATCTATGACTTTCATTCCCATGGCCTAATGTGCGTACGGTGCGGTCGGCGTCGGGGGAAGCGCGCAGCTCAGCCGGAAAGTTTAGAAAAAAGGGGCAGGGCCAGGCGGTCCAGACCGGGAGTATATTTTTTTTCCCAGGACGAACGTGAACAATTTACATAAATGTGCGTGCAAAATTCCAAAATAGCCTTGCATGTGTGTACTAAGACTAAGAGCAATAGCTGTAACATTCTATGTTAATTGCAGTGCAGTGGGTGAGTCGTATGTTAGATATATCGTATCGTCCATGACCATGTACATAATTCGCCGCACTCGTGAAATGACGCACCTACCTTTGCCTTAGCATTTCTCGGAAAACTTACAAAACTATGGCGTATTACTGGTTGCATAAACTTATCTAAGTCGTGCTTGTTACAGAAATAAAAATTACAGTGAAATTGTATGATTTACTGGAAAGTTAGTGCTTGTGAAAGTGGAAAATGTTGTTTAACCACTGATTTAACTAGATACAAAGAGATTTACATGACCTAAACATTTTTTCACGAACATTTGTGATTTTTTATTGTTCTGTGCCATCAACAAGCTGTTGTCTGTGGAAACCAAAATATATGAATGCTTTGCATTTGCAATGATTTATTAAAGATATACTGATCCTCAAATTGGACACATTCCTTATAGAAGAAGCGAACGAAGACTACTTAATTCGTTGGTGTTTATTTCGACGGTAGTGGAAAATTATTGAGAAAATGAAACATTAATATCATGGTTATGTAAAGAAATTTTTTATTTGACAAAATGTTAATAGAATTTTTACACATTTCAAAATTTTAAAGTACTTTTTGCAAAAAATTTAACCACCTTCCATTTTATTGGTCTTTCAAGAATATTGATTAAAAGTTTTGAGAGCTTCTCCAAAATTATACCATTTTATTTTAAAAATCGAAAAAAATATTTTTATTTTCAAGTTTAAAAACAATTTTACAACCATCTGGAATAAGATGAAACATGATTTCAACTGTTTTTCTTCTTGGGTACATTTTCTGTGCTCCCACCAGCTTGAACAGTTTGGGGGTGAGTCATTATACCAACGTAAATTTTTTGATGACCACAATTCTGTGCGTCTCAAAAAACGACGCTCAAGACGTCCACGCATATGATCATGCATTGAAATTCAGCAGTTTACAAGAGAATCCTTCACTGAAACAAACTGAAACACCAAACTGCTAATTTCATTTGTAAGTTACCGTCCAGTTGATTATATAACCTTAGGTGCGTCATTTAGGGTAAATTGAGGATAGGCCTAGTATCGTGAAAAAATGTTATATCCAACCGCCACCTTTTAAGGGTTTTTTATTTATTTTTTTTTTTGAGGAAAGAATGTCGTATCCGACTGCCACTTTTTAAGGGTTTTTTGGGGAATTTTTTTGCAACCACTAACCAGTTAAAAAATGATTCTATCGATTGTTGGTGGTACAGAAAGCGAAAACTATCTTTAAAATCCCCTTTAGTTTTATGATGGTTTTCGGACTTTATTTCCCTTCTAAAAAAATCCTGCCCTTCAGAAAATAGAAGGATCCTATTATAGTTGCCACTGCCCATGTATAATGACTGTGTTGGTCACTAATGGGGAGTTTACAAGATAAGACTGACATGACTGAGGAAGTCATCGTATACCAAAAATGCCTGATTTTTCATGAAATATCCTGGAATAATTTGAAGGAAAGAATGTTGTATCTGACCGCCACTTTTTAAGGGCTTTTTTGGAATTTTTTTGCAACCACTAACCAGTTAAAAAATCATTCTATTGATTTTTGGTGGTATAGAAAGCGAAAACTATCTTTAAAATCCACTTTTATGATGGTTTTCGGACTTTATTTCCCTTCTAAAAAATCCTCCCCTTCAGAAAATAGGATTCTATTATAGTTGCCACTGCGCATGTACAATGACTGTGTTGGTCACTAATTGTGGTGTTTACAAGATCAGACTGACATGACTGAGGAAGTCATCGTACACCAAAAATGCCTGATTTTTCATGAAATAAATATCCTGGAATAATTTGTCTAAGTATATGTATATGTCCATCATCATCCATATATGTTCTCCACTTTACTAGGTAGGTAAGATTACTTTATTGGTTATATTGAATGAGAAAAAGTGGCGGTTGGATACAACATTCTACCCAATTTGAAGTATATGTCCATCATCCATGTTCTCCACCTGACTGGGTACGTGTAGGTAAGATTACATTATTAGTTATAATGAATGAGAAAAAGTTGTGGTTGGATACAACATTTTTCCCTAGGTATAAGTGTGATGTAACAACATATTGTTAAACGTAGCTCAATGAATGTCTTTCTTTGTATGTATTACATCAGAGTTCTACTCATGAAACCTCATTTACCCCTGTACATTCAATATGTTGAATGAAATGATGCATTTTTCCACCATTTTCCTGACTGTTTTCGCCTGTTAAGCCTAACCATGCTAGGGTAACTTTCTTATCACCCTGCTGAATGCAACAACATACAACAGTGGTCAATGATCGAGGCCTGTTAGGTGCTAGCAGTGAAGGGTTCAGTACATTGGACTGTGGTTTTTCAAGCACAGTGCTATCTGTAAAAACATACAACAAGAGATTATTTAGCTGCACAAAGCTTTGTGCTTCTCTGCTATGGTAATCATTGTCTTTTACCTGTTCCTTTTGTTTTCTGTTTTTCTTTGCTTCTTTCTGTTTTCTTTATTTCCTTCTTTATTTCCCCTATATAGTACACTGGTGTTGATAGACTGGCAATATGTAAATACTTCAATGTACTTTTTCATTATAAAATTCCCTTTGTTTTATAAAGACAGAGGCAAGGAAAAAAGCTTCATTAGAACCATTATGGCTTGTATAAAAAGCTTTTGATGAGTGTATACGAGTATAAAATTTAAAAAAAAAACGACTAAAAACAGGAAATCTGACTTCAAATTGGAGAACCTGACTCAAATCACCTTGCTCCAATATAGAAACAAGAAAAAAGGATAGGTTGGTGAAATTCTTGCGTCGGGAGATAAACAAATGATTTAATTTTGCCCTACACCGACGTGTGTTTAGCACTGTATACTCAGTGCTTTCCGAGTGTCTGTGAAAAAACTACACAGGCGACTCGGGCGGGATACAGGATTCAGGAGGTGGGTGGGTTTGAATCCGCCCGAGTCGCCTGTGTTTTCTGAACACTCGGAACTGATGCAGTGCTATATGTGGGTGTAAATTAAATCAGTGTCGACGCCCGGCCTCCAACCTATATATCAGCGGAACCTGCTGCTATAAGGAGTTTTAGCGGTGGTGTCATCCAGACGGCTTCGGTGGTCGAGAGGTTAAGGCGTCTGCACTAGTAAGCAGGAGGTCATGGGTTAGAATCCGCCCGAGTCGCCTGTGTGGTTTTTCACTGAGTATACAGTGCTATACACATGTCGGTGTAGGGCAAAATTAAATCAATTGTGTATCTCCGACGCAAGAATTTCACCAACCTATATATCGCGAACCTGCTGCTATAAGGGATTTTAGCCGCCAATTGTCATCGGGCAAGCTCGGTGGTCGAGAGGTTAAGACGTCTGCACTAGTAAGCAGGAGGTCATGGGTTAGAATCCCGCCCGAGTCGCCTGTGTAGTTTTTTCACAGACACTCGGAAAGCACCGAGTATACAGTGCTATACACATCGGTGTAGGGCAAAATTAAATCAATTGTGTATCTCCCGACGCAAGAATTTCACCAACCTATATATATCGCGGAACCCGCTGCTATAAGGGATTCTAGCCGGCCAATTGTCATCGGGCAAGCTCGGTGGTCGAGAGGTTAAGACGTCTGCACTAGGAAGCAGGAGGTCATGGGTTAGAATCCCGCCCGAGTCGCCTGTGTAGTTTTTTCACAGACACTCGGAAAGTACTGAGTATACAGTGCTATACACACGTCGGCGTAGGGCAAAATTAAATCAATTACTTCAATGTACTTTTTCATTATAAAATTCCCTTTGGAGGATTTGCACTAACACTGGATGCTGGAGGATTAGTGCATTGTTGCATGCAGTTAGGAAATGGTGGAACTGGGATCCTTAGAGCGGGGGAGAGGAATGTGCTTACTGAACTGAATCAGTTGGTAATAAGTACAGGGGGAGGGTGGATAGATGACTTCGGATGTAGGAAATTCCTGATTCAGTTCAGTGAGCACACACTCCTCCTCCCCCTCGCCCCCACTCCAAGGATACCAGTTCCACCATTTCCTGTCTGCACGCAACAACACACTAATCCTCCAGCAGTCTACTTAAGCAGCAGATTCTCCTGAAGACGATCAGAGCATACTGATCGAAACGGAGCATACTGATTGTGGAAATGTTTTGTGATAAAAGTTTAAGTAAACATTTGTCCTACTTGTATAAAGTTGCTGACTGTGCTATCATTTAACTGAAATTAGTATTTTTTTTAAAATACATATAAAAATGCATATATCTTGGTAAGATCAAAATTCCATGATGTAAACAGAATGAACAAAACACATGCATTCTTTTCTACTACTTTCTCATGAACAACGCAATAATAAGTCAATTACAAATTGTGCGCACAAAGGAAACAATTTATTTCCCAAACCCAGTTGCCATAATTCATAGCTTGCACAATTCTGAATTGGTTTATAATAAGCTAAAACCTCCATGGTTTAGTTTTTCAGTATTAATCTTTTAAAAAATCATTCAAAATGTTACAAATATTACCAAAAAACATTCTGTGCACTGCCATATTGTTTATATTATTTTCATTTATCAGGAACTACTTCCAGCCACCCCTTTACCAGCTATCAAGCAAAGATGTTCCCTCTGCCAGTCAGCCAGTACATCACGTCAGTACTTCCAGCCACCCCTTTACCAGCTATCAAGCAAAGATATTCCCTCTGCCAGTCAGCCAGTACATCACGTCAATACTTCCAGCCACCCCTTTACCAGCTATCAAGCAAAGATATTCCCTCTGCCAGTCAGCCAGTACATCACGTCAGTACTTCCAGCCACCCCTTTACCAGCTATCAAGCAAAGATATTCCCTCTGCCAGTCAGCCAGTACATCAGTACTTCCAGCCACCCCTTTACCAGCTATCAAGCAAAGATGTTCCCTCTGCCAGTCAGCCAGTACATCAGCTGTCCAGCCTAACTGTAAATCAGTCGGCCAGAAAGCCAACTCTTTTTGGTCAGTCAACAGGAAGCAAAGCATGAATCAGCCAGCCAGATAGCTCCATGAAGCCAGCTCCATATGAAACCAGCCAGCCTATGCTCCCAGCAGTTGGCCAACCAACCAACCATTGATCAACCAGTTTATGTAAGTTCTACACATTATATTACAAACATATCTGTGTAATAATAGTCATTGACAATTGGTTGAATTTTAAATGATGGTGATATTATAACAGTAAATACTACCTTTTTGAGTTAAACAAAAACACAATTCATGGACATTGTGGTTGATACATAAAGTTTCCGACCTAAAACATGATACATGTAGATGTAGTCCAGCAGCCAATTTCACGAAAGAGTATGTACATTATAACTTGGCGCAGTGTGTAAGACTTAAACAGTATATATGTTACGTAGCTACGCAGTTGCGTAAAATCCATTTCAAGAAACTTGTATTAGCTGCACAACATCCCAAATAATGCATAACGAAAATAAACATTGCATACAAGGATGATAATTAGGCTTGGGGGGGTTCCGGCTGGTACCCGGATCTACCCGATTCCAAATTGAGAATCGGAACTGCGGTTTCACTCTTTTAACGTTTCCATAAAGTTTCCTTAACCAGTTTGCGTCGGGAATAAAAACGTTTTTCTCGGCCCCTGTGGCGGGTTTCTTTTTCCCACACACGCATTAATGGAAGCTTCCACAGCGGGTGGCCGGCACTTCCGAGCATGTCACCGTGCACGCATGGCTGAACCGAGCATGCATACAAATATTCCGGAGTTTCCTGTGGCGTGTTTAGACGCTCTCCGTTCCGCGGTGCAAAAAAAAATTGCGTGTATACACGGCCTCCGACGCGAACTGGTTAAAGTTTCTGAAGCGTATTTTTAATTAAACAATATTATCATCACTGCATTTCCGGTTGAAAATTGAAACTCCTTTATATCAGGGCACAACAAAGTTTGAATAGACCGTATGTTTTATTATTTTCTTTAATCCTTATGTTTTATAGATCGGTACAAACTTGTTTACTAAATAGACACCCCGTTTTATTTGTAATACACATGCAAAAGTATTGCAAGTTAAACATTTGGACATCCTAGTTTCTAAAAAATAACAAATTTGGACAGAATGGATGCCCTGTTTCCAAATCTTGGCTAATACTTTGGTTACTATAGTTCAGTCTTAATTATCAGTTCATGAATCAAAGTGCTGTCATTATTGAACAGTCCAATAAAATGAAATGGCAAGGAATTTATAACTTGAAATAATATCGTTTCGGTTTGCAGAAACACCATGTGTTTATCTCAACTATCGCGAAGCTGAGGTACAGGTTCTGAAAAGAACCTTATCGCACAACTCGTATCTTGACCTTTAAGTGAGAAAGTTTCAAGGGAGAACTAATATCGGGAAACTCGTTTTTTCTCTACGGTCGCTAAGTGAGAAATATGGTTCAGAGAGAACCATGGGGACTTCACAGGTTAATATCGTTCAGGGAGAAATAACGTTTTCTTTATCAGTTCGGACCGTAACCGTATATATTCAGTTGAATTTTGTTGAATTCAGTATGAATACTCTCAATCCCTCTTTAGATACAAATGCTTTTCTTTGTTGATTTTGGATGGAGTCAAAGTTACTATGGGATTGACATGGTGTACACTTTCAAAGAAATGGTCCTAACAAATGCCTTGAAACTATATACATGTATTTTGAAGGATTAACTAATGTAGGAGCTAACAATAATTATTTGTTTTAAATGACTGTTGACACTGGCAAAATATGTTATATAAGTGATATTTTCAGAAAATCATTAATATTTTAGGAATATCGTCAGTATGACGATAATTTCCGAAAACTTAATCAACTTACCCAATAATTTATTGAATGTCATATCGTGACTAGGCCTGGGCGAATAGTAAAATTTACTATTCGATTAATCGCGCGCAACTTTTCGCGAATAATCGACTATTCGCGAATAGTTGGCCATTTTTTTCCCGCGGTTTATAAAAGTACTAAAACATTAAAAACAATTGCTTTGATAGTAATTTCTGGCCTATTTGTAACATTCAGACAATAAACAAACACATACATTAAGCTCTTTAATGCCTGTTGTTGTTTTTTCTTTATTTCTTGCAAAATTGTACTCGAAATAATACATTTTCGTAAGTGAAAATCCAATCGCCGTCGAGTTATTACTCTGGCAGCGTGGGAAACTTCCAGCACAAAGTAGCATTAACAACAGTGCACATTGAGCACATGCTAAGTCACGCGCAGTTACGTTCATCCCATATCAACAGAGGGAAGTCCACCTAAACCCCATAAAATGAACGCATTGAAGAGATCTTGTTTATATTTAAGTCGCCGTTAAGAGAAATACCAATAAGTTGACGGTCACCCCTGTTATTTCAAATCGATTAGCCTAGTCCTATACACAAAATAAATAACCATGCAAGCAGTACGTGTTTATGCTCATGCAGGGGCCACTTTTTAGACGTATTCGTTGTTTACGTCCAAAGCTTCCGCAGTGTGCCCCGCACTATGCTTAAAAACCTTTGGTTCAGGCACGCACGTGGTGAGTGTACCCTGAACTGATTTTGTACGACGGCCTATGCGTTTTGTGATTGACTTGTGCTCACCACAAATTACGTTATCATTATTGGACAAACTTTTCTTGGGAACCAAATGGGGCCGGGCGTGGCAAACAATTACGTCATGCAATAAGTGGATCGGTGGGATTTATCATTACTCATCAGTAGACCTACGTTACCTGCAAGTGCAAAGGCAATTACACAGGCAATTATACCAGCAATGCGAAAGACAGTGACCAAAGACCATGCTTTTCGTAGTTAATATTTATGAAAATAAATTGACATTTTCAAACAAATCGATGTGTAATAAATAAACAACATGAAACATTCAAGTTAGTGTAAATTAATCGCAGTTGTTTAATCATTAATTCATCATCTCCAGCTTTTCTTCAAAAACAAAAACGTTACATGATTTGGTAGTGTTCAAATTTAATTACCTTCAGTTTATGCTACTTTTAAGTTTACGCTATACAAAAATAAGAAGTATGTTCATTCAGCACTCTGCAAGATCATTTGCAGAACAACCCTTTCAGCAATTAAATAGCTAATGAAAAATGTGGCTTACTCTATAATCCATTACATTTAACATATATATTTATTGCACAGGGGGGCACGTGTCCCCCAGCCGAGGTCCGTACTAAGCTTGGGCGATGACACGATTATCGAATATCGCGATACCTTTTTTATTCGATTACGATACCGAGAACCTTGTTAAATTATCGGCATATCGGCAAATCGCGATTAAAAGAATATATCGCGATTAAAAAAAATCGACATTGTGAGTCAAGTCAGAAATTTCATGGAAACAAAATTAGTGAGAAAACAAAAGCGAACAACTTCAGAAGTACATACACGCTCTGCAAACAAATTTGTGATTTATTGTGACGGTTGCCGAGGGGTACACCTGTTGTTATCGGCTCTAAAGCAATTATGCATAGGCCTAAATGAACAAATAATTGCGATATTATCGAAAATCGCGATATATGTTTGCCGATATATCGTGGATGAAAAAAATCGATATTGCCCAAGCTAAGTCCGCACTTCCGGTTGCAGAATTTAGGGAAAAAATAGATCACTGTTTGAGACTGCAGGATTCAAGTATTGATATTCCCCCTAGAAAAAGTGGCGTAATCCCTAGTTCCCCCGAAAATTGTTCCCCAGTTAGTAGTTACGCCACTGCTCCAGAATACCTATTGTCCAGTTGCTGGCAGTGATGAAGTGATTTATTCTTCATACAAATGTATTACACTGTATAACATTTATGAGACATTGACAAGGCTATGAACACTGAACAGAACAATGACAATTGGCAAGACAGTTTTTACTTGGGACAAATGAGTGCACCGTTATCATCATTCAGCAGGTAACAGTCGAATGCAGTCACAGCCATCCAGGCTGCCCTGTCGGCTTCCTCAAAGGCACTACTCATGAGTACTATTCGCGAATACTACAATGCGTACAACTACCAGCAGTGCCTGGACAGAACAGTACAATTGGCAGCATTGCTCGCGAATAGTATTCGCAAATAGTTCACGAACAGTTCACGACCGCAATTTTTATGTTGTGTAAAGGCAATGCATTATTGCAGGTAACAGTCGCTGCAGTCACAGCCAGCCAGCCTGACTTGTTGGCTTCCTCAAAGGCATTACTAGTTGCAAACGCTACAATGCTTACTACCATGACTGTAATTGTCAGCTTAATAGGATTACTCATGAATAGCGGTTGCAAATAGTTAGCAAACACTTCACGACCACAAGTTATGGATGGTTTGGAAGGCAATTGGTCATTATTCGCAAATAGTTGCAGGTATTCACGCCTGCGCGATTAATCGAATAATTCAAAAACAACGAATACGAGTACGATTAGCAACAACTATTCGCGAATATTCGAATAATCGAATTATTCGCACAGGCCTAATTGTGACAATATTATTGTGTCATCATCCAGGCCTAGTTTGATAAGTTAAACCAAGAATGACTGAAGCTTGATTTGAACCTCTGACATCGGGATAGCAGTACCAATGCTCTACAAACTGAGTTGACAATCATCTCTAGTCAGTTTTGGTCAATTTGATGAATTTTTTATCTCCCCTCTCCCCCCAAAAAACATTTGAATTTGCTTAGTCAGTTTATCCCTGTAGTACACCAACCTAGCATGTCAATCAAACAGCTCATAGATTGGTCAGTAAGGTTACAGTGTACCTGACAACTGTTACTATCCACTAGTCCAGGCTTTACCCTTAAGGATTGAGAAGGCACAGCCACTTTGGCCTTGTCGGGCTCAAAATTTGAAGGGGCATCAAGGCCAAAACAAAAAGTTTGAAATTATATAAGAAATATTCAGCAGCTAACTGATCCAAGCAGTTGCTTATGATCCACCACTGGTGCATGCAGCATGTAAGCTACACAGCGTGGTTATGAGAATTTTATTTTTACCTTGCAATTTACTTTGAGTAGCATTTAAGAGCCTTGCGTTTTGGCAAACTTTCATGAAGAAAATGAAAAATAAAAGTAAAAGTCGTGCTGTACAGCCTCCACATATTTATCTTAAATGCGGTGAATAGATTGTGACCGTTATCAAAGCTCTATTCATTGAACCTGAAGTTAACCCGAACACCTTGTGTTTGTTCCAACAAGCACTTAATCTCTAGTTATTAATATTTGTATTTTGATTGTCATGCCTACCAAAAACAGGACATTTCTGCCCGGCGGTATGTGCGCGCATTCTATTTTGAAGGTCACAGGTCACATCATCTATAGATGATGGATTGATCTCTATTATAGTGAGTTCAATGAGACCATGTGACCTGTGATGTCATGTCTAAACCAAAACAGGATGAGCGAGCATACCACCAGGCAGAAAATGTGACTGTGCCACAATTTTGCAAACAACCTTTGCAAGGTCACATTGTCTAGACTGAGACTCGTTAAAAAATCTAGGGAGGACTAGCTGGCCTGTAACAGTCTGTATTCTAACCAATGAAAATTAGCTTTATTTCCACAAAGGACCAGTTATTATCTTGTATGATGCTAGCTGTTCATTCTTTTTCCCTTTGAAGGTGAAATCAACGTGACAGCGACGGCAGAGGAGATGGAGGAAGCGTTGAACCTCGCTCTCGGCTCAGACATGGTCGTCATCAGCAAGACCGAAGATGGTGTCTCAGTTTCGTATGTTGTTGTTTTCCCACATCGCTGAAGGTAAATATATCTGCTTTGTCGACTTGACAATGGGTATTTATTTATTTGATTCTTAGGTCAGGATAATGGACAAATAAGTTGATTTATGCCCTAAACCGAGATGTCTATAACACACTGTATTGACCTTATTCATGAGTTAGCCATCTTATGTCTTATTCCCTGAATACAAGAGGTTGTGTACCTGTACATGCTCATTATAGTAACCTGCCTAATTATGTCTGTTTGTAGGGGCAACCTCGCTTTCAAATGTCATTGGATTTTAAGTGAATTAATGGAAATAGCTACATCCATTTATTTATTCCTTATGTCGGCACTTAACTTTTCTTTGAAATTCACCAATATTGATATTTTTCAGCAGTGACCAATAACTTGATTGTCATTTTTTTCTTCTTCTTTCTAGCAGGACAATCCTGATCTCATGGTGATGGTCACAAGAATCAGCAGCTTTGCTCCAATCACACTCAGTAGCTTTGCCATTGTCTATGATGACATCATCTCCACAGAATTATCCTCTGAATCAACGGCCAAGGAGGTAAAATCTTGTCCCATTGTTTGTGTTGTCATTGTTTAAATGGAAGTTATAACATCAGTAATTACCTCATTACAAAATTATTATCCAAAAGCTAACTTGATGTGAAGTTGGAAAAGGTATCAATCATCCTGAACAATGATTATGTCTTAAAGGGACAATATTACCACGATCAACAGGGCATGGAATCAGAGTGCTAGTTTTAGATCAACAGGGCATGGAATCAGAGTGCTAGTTTTACATCAACAGGGCATGGAATCAGAGTGCTAGTTTTAGATCAACAGGGCATGGAATCAGAATGCTAGTTTTAGATCAACAGGGCATGGAATCAGAATGCTAGTTTTAGATCAACAGGGCATGGAATCAGAGTGCTAGTTTTAGATCAACAGGGCATAGAATCAGAATGCTAGTTTTAGATCAACAGGGCATGGAATCAGAATGCTAGTTTTAGATCAACAGGGCATGGAATCAGAGTGCTAGTTTTAGATCAACAGGGCATGGAATCAGAATGCTAGTTTTAGATCAACAGGGCATGGAATCAGAGTGCTAGTTTTAGATCAACAGGGCATGGAATCAGAGTGCTAGTTTTAGATCAACAGGGCATGGAATCAGAATGCTAGTTTTAGATCAACAGGGCATGGAATCAGAATGCTAGTTTTAGATCAACAGGGCATGGAATCAGAGTGCTAGTTTTAGATTAACTCAGTGACTGAATATAATACATGATAAGGTCATATTACCGTTTCTGCCGCATCAATGAGCCAGTAATTTTCAGTCATTGTTGTCATCTTAAACTATGACACCGATTCCATGCCCTGTTGAAAGTCTGCTCTTGATGATGACGATAGTGGCCCTTTAAGTGCTCTCATTTCAGAGAAAACAAATCTCTTTTTACAATTTTCTCATGACTTTAGTATGCATCTAGATTAAAAGAAAGTAAGCTTATCAATGGAAACAGTTTTGTCCACTTTACCAATCAATGTTGTACCTTCCCTTTAACATGTATTTCTAAAATATATTATATTGAGGCATTCTCATCATGCTTTTGTGAGTAAGCTTATAGTACAATTTAACTGATATATTATATTGAGGCATTCTCATCATGCTTTTGTGATATTTGTCTCGAGATGTTTGAATCCGATATTTGACTATTCTATTTTTATTTGTGATGCGATCTGTGAAAACCCGTCAGATGTCGGCGAACTTGTTTTGAAGATAATGGTAAAATAGTCCCCCAATTTTTTTGACAATTTGATTTTTTGTTACCATTTCAATTGTTAATATCTAAATGATCATTCTTGAAAAAATTAAATATTAAATTTCATCGTTTTATGATGACAGATAATTAAAAAGCCATCATGTAGGTTTAACACTCAAAGACACTCAAAATTTTTGTGTCTCTCTTAACCCATTGACTTTGTGCAGTGCACTCAAATACATGCAAGGACATGTGGCTGTGATAGGAGGTCAAACCAAAACCAATCAAAGACACTCAAAATTTGTATGTAACTCCCAACCCATTGACTTTGTGCAGTGCACTCGAATAAATGCAAGGACATGTGGCTAGGATAGGTCAAACCAAAACCACTCGACAGTACATACACAGCTCTGTGTGACTCTGTGGTTTGACCTACCAATTGGCAATGCAACCAAAAATTACTCAAGTGACTGTCTGTGGGTGCCGTGCTGACTGGGCCAAATTTCAGCCTGGGCATAGGAGGGTTAATTGATAATTAATCGTAGCAAGTTGCTCATCTTCTATATGTTTGCTTCTCCCAGGTGCAAAGCGCCCTCTTGGACATGTTCAGCATCAAGTGCAACATCATCGGGAGTGTCAGCGGTGTCTATGTGCAGGACTATGAAGGGGAGAATCCAGGGATCAAAGACGGCACAGTCATCAATGACGAAGAGGCATACTGTGGCCGCTGGTCTGTCAAGAACCCTTACAATGTCTTCTACGCTAAGCAGACGTTAAAACCAGGGACATCCCAGACGGTCCAAGCTTATGATGTGCGATACAATAAACAGGTAAGTAAGGATTTCCTCCGGCACTGTTGTGATATTTTAAAGCCCACAAATGTTAGAAATTTAGAAATGATTTAAACAAAAAATTGGATGTGTAAATCCTGGCAGATCATAGAGAATGCTTCTTTAGGCCAAATAACCTGTCTCCGCTTTTTTTTTTTTTTTTTTTTTTTTTTTTTGGGGGGGGTGTTTGTATGTGGTTATTGGAACCAGACCAAATTTCCCATACACAAAGTGTGGTGGCTAAGAGAGGCTGCACAAATCTGGCAAATGTTCATACCCCTATGAGAAAAATTACAATTTTTGCTGCAATTGGACATCGTTTCATAGCAGACAAAGGAAACTAAAAATGCGGGGGTCTGAGGTGAAATAGACAGACCAGAAAGGGGGAATTTTTGGGGGGACTTGGAGCGGCAGATCTAGAGTGCCCCAGGAATCTTAGGAATTCTTTAGAGGATTTTGGGGGAGAGGTCCGTTAACAATAGAACAACAGTGTGTTAGTGTATAGGGACATGGGGGGGGGGGGTTGCACTCTGCTGCATATCGAGTATGGTATACCAGCTTGGGGAAAGTCTGGTACCTTTGTGCCATACATATTAATTGTAAACTGTATAGGTACCAGACTACAAGAGCATACCCTACATCATATGATATAGTAAAATTGTGTCAAGTCTGGTAAAATCAAATTTTTGAATACACACTTGCCACTGCGTTTCTAGAGTTTCAGTGTACCAAACAATATTCAAATAAAACTTGCAAAAGGCTTATTTTTTAATGGAAATATGAGGATTAACACATCACTTATGTTTGCCTGACAGATGATCGCGTGCAACGTTCTGCCAGGCCCAACGGAATCTTCATCGTTGATGCCACTGTCACCAAGCAAGCCTACAGCTTCAGTATTACCCTAACGCCAGCACAGTGTGGCTTTGACTTCCCTCTCATTGGGATCATGGACACCAGCCCAACGAACGACAGTGACTCTGAAATCGCTTGGTACAGGAATCGGTCAGTGCCACGCCCCCGATGGGTGGAATGTTTGAAATCCACCTATATGGCCAGGTTTTCAAAGGTAAGAAATATTTTGAAGATTGTGAATTAAAGAGCTTGTCTTGTCTTTGTTTTCCTAAATACAATATTTTGTATATTTTTACACATGGCATGTATTCATTCATTTATTTATTTATTAATTTTGTATTTTCAACTGGGTGTCCCATTCACTGGTATCCACTGGTCTTACATGGGTTCCAGCATACAGAAAAAGACAATCCAAAGTACATACACGTTACTCATTTACTGTTATTTCTCTTTTGTTAGTCCCCATCTTGACTGGCCTTTTTGGCCTTATTATAAGGAACCACAGATTTTGTGGTTTAAGTCGGCTTCTCTATTTTGAAGTCAGATTTTCTCTTTAAGTTAACACTTTATTTTTAAGTCGGGTTTTATATTTTAAACTCAAATACACTTCCCCATTTTATCCGTTCAAGTCAGGTCTTGTGTTTTAAAGGACTACGCATTCCTTTTTTCTTGTTTCTATATTGGAGCAAGGAACCGCAGGTTTTGTGATTTGAGTCAGGTTTTCTGTTTTAAGTTGTTTTAAAAAATGTTATACTTGTATACACTCGTCAAAAGCTTTTTATACAACCCTTAACCAGTTCACGTCGGGAATAAAAAAGTTTTTCTGGGCCCCTGTGGCATTTTTTTTCTTTTCCCACACACACCGTGAATGGAAGCTTCCACAGTGGGTGGCTGGCACTTCCGAGCATGTTTAGACGCTCTCTGATACGTGGTGCCAAAAAAAATTGTGTGTATACACGGCCTCCGACGCGAACTGGTTAATGGTTCTAATGAAGCTTTTTTTCTTGCCTCTGTCTTTATAAAACATTAGTTCCTGCCCAGGCCATGGCTAACAAATTGAAGGAACTCCTGCAAGACAACCTGGACATCGGCTTCTTGGATGTCTTCAGGGAAGGCACCTGTGCAGGATATTCCTGGGAGATAGAATGGACATCCCAAGGAGGAAGACAACCTCTTATACAGGTTTGTGTTTATGAATCCTCGCCTCCCTCCCCCCACCCATTACAAGCCTGTGATTTCGCAGGATTTTTCCTGATTTCAGGATTTTTTTTACAAATATCCCTCGGCCTCAAAATTTTCTTGATAGAAGAGAAGTAGCCACCAAGGAAAGAAAGTAGCCTGTATTTTGTCCAAACCTCTATTTTCTTGTTTGTGGGGATGTGCAAAGTCTGTAAATCCTCCAAAATTAAACATCCAGGAGGCTGTGTCCTCTAGACCAAACGCCTGCTACTCATTTTCAGGATTTTTTTACTTTTGTCAAATCACACCCCTGACTAAACTCAAAAGAAGACCATCATTAGTTAGTTTCCCTGTATCCAAGTGCAATCATAGTGCTGATTCTAAATACTGTAAAGGGGCCAGACTATTTTCCCTTCCAGTCTCGTTTTGGGATTTGTAGTAAGGACAAAAATATGATTACTGCACCATGATAAAGGTCTATAGATGACAATCGGAGAACACAAATTTTTGAGTTAAAAAAAACCCATAATGGGTATACCCTTGACGTTTTTTTCCAAATATGGCCTCATACTTGTTGGAGACACACAATAGAGTGCCTCGATCTGATTTTTCTTTGTTTGAGTTGCCTAATTTCCCAAGTTTTTCCAGAAATCAATGTTTTATACCAAAATATTTGTGAAATAGTGAAATTAAAAACTTGTCCAAGAAGGTATAATTTGGTGGTTGTCTTCCTATCAGTGAGTTAGGAGCCAAACCTGTGAATTGTGGGTCAGTTGGGAGGGATGTCTCTTCCCATAGATCTTTGACAATGCAAATGAGATGGATACCCAAGGTTATTCAAACGTGTACAAAAATAGATGACTGTTGATCTTTGTATTTCCTTTGCTAATGATATTAAACCATTTTTGTTTTGATGTATACAGGGTCCTAATGACTGGGAGGACAATCAGCGGTTGCCAGTATCCTGTACTACTAGGATGTAGCCAATGTGTAGATCTATAGGACTCAAGACACCAGTTGAATCAATGCTGATGATGAATGTGTAAGTGACAAAAAGCTTTTTCTGAATTTGTCGCCTTTTTTTTCCAATTTTTTTTCCAATTTTTTTCCTTATGGGTGAAATTAAAAATGACAAGAAGTACCTTTGACGTTTTTCTCAAATGCTTCATACTTGTTTGAGAGACACATTATAGTGCTTGAATCTCATTTTCATGAATTTGAGTCAACTATTTTTTCTGAAAATTGATACTTTCCTTATAGAAGTATGGGTGAAATAGTGAAATTAAAAAGTTGCCCAAGAAGGCTGTACCTGTCTTCTATAGACCCAAGGCTACCTTTTGTGTAATTTGCTAAATGATATAAAACCATTTTTGTTTTGATGTATACAGGGTCCTATGGCTGGGAGGACAATCAATGGCATCTTGTACTATCCAATGATGAATCTGCGTGTGCTGCTAAGTTACCTTATCTTAAGGGTGTATCATTTGTTTGACATTTTGGTTTAGAACATACAAAAATAAGATTAGGATTGCAGCAACACCTTGAGTTATTTATACTAGTGCTAAGTTTGTGTGTCTGAATAAAAATAAATGCAAATTTTTTTTAAATATAAAACAGTTAGAGCCTGTGGGATTTGAACCCAGGACCTTCCAATCCACAATCTTAGCTTTCCCAACTGAGCTAACTGACCACTTGAAAAAAAAAAAATTTAAACTTGTACTTAAACCTTAGGATAGACTATAAAATGCACAAAGCAAAAAACAAAAAAAAAAAAAAACTTTATTTTATTATTAAATAAAAAAGTTGGTTTTTTTCGTTTTTTTTTTTTTTTTTAAATTAAAAAAAATGAGTTTTTTCGTTTTTTTAAATAAAAAAAGCCAATAAAACCACTTTTTTTATTTTATTATTAAATAAAAAAGTGTTTTTTCGTTTTCTTTTTTTTATTTAATAAAAAAAAATTAAAAATTAAAATGTATAATTTAGAGCATCTGAACCTCCAATCCACAATCTTTGTCTTTCCCAACCAAGCTAACTGACCACTTGCAACAATGATTATATTAAATATTCATTTTTATTTATTATGTATAATACAAAGAATGTACACAAAAAGTAACAAGTGTTACATTTTAAGATTGTCTATACATGCTGGGCATATTAAGGGGGTGGGTAAAATTTACTGACATGTTATGAATTTAAATCTCAAATTGCCAAATAATCTTACAATATCTTTTTAAAATTTGAAACTGTTGGGCAAAAAGAAAGTTCCTGATTGTTTCATAGTAAAATGGCAATGCATGCACAAACCAGACATTTTTTCAGCCTTAAAAGGTACGGTACAACTACAGATTAAACATTTCAAAGTTAGTTTGGTTAATTAAACATTTTGTTATCAGCTAATGCAAAATTTGTATCCATTCCTTTTTTTAATCTTAGTTTTGGAAATAATTTTGACAAGGAAACAAAGCACTTTTGCTTACTTGGTTAATTTGTTTGAAATGGAATAATTTAGCAGAATTTTTGATGTTACTTTATAACAAATAAACCTTTATACATGTGTATTAATTGTTTTTGTGCGATAAACTAATTACCAATGGTGTACGTTTCCCTTAACACTACCCGATTTAATAACAAAGCACAGAGGATGTCATTAACTTTTTAACTAATTCGAGTTTTAAATACTCAGTGAATTTAACTACAAATCGAGAATGTTTTTCAGACAAAAACAATTGCATACAACCTTGTATTAGGCCAAACAAATTCTCTGGTTTCTGGTTGTCGGTGCGGTGAATTTTTTTCGGCCATCCTTTAAAACACAGCATAAAAGAATTCCAATCAATCCAGCAATTTGACAGCAAAAAAAAAAGGAAAATTAAAAATGCAGATGTGCAGAGACCAGACGTTTTTGCCTGAAAAACGTTTTCTTGATTTGGAATTAAATTCTCTGAATATTTCAGGACATAATAGTGGGGAGGATGTAATGTAGGGAAAGGATCGAGTACAGACCACTGATATGGAAGATCAACGGGTCCGTGGGACATGAAATTAGTGTTTTAAAATTCTGCGAAATTAACTTTAATTAAAGAATGTTTTTCAGGCAAAAACAACTGCATACAACCTTGTATTAACACTAACCATCCTAAATCCTTCAAAATCAACCAGAGGATTTGAATATGAAATTCCATTGACTTAGCCTACCAACAATGATGTATATCAGTTAATTTTGAAGGATTAATTAAGGCCGTTAGCAGGGATGAGTATCAAAATGTGTTAAGTTTAAAGTCATGAAAATTGACATCTTGTTTGGTTGGAGACACGTTGATAACAATATGCAATACCAGCAACACTCAAATGGAAAATTAAAGCCAGTATAACACTTGTTAAAATGTCTGTAAATACATCCATACTTTGTACAAACCTGTGAACCTCAGCTTATTTCATTGTGTCATCAACAAATTTTGTTTGAAAATGCATTAAAATTACATTCATTCCAATGGAATTACTGTTTTCTGATGTCACTCATTTTACTTATATCACGTAAGACAGAAGCATTTCAAGCAATGTTTGATACCATCATTTATATACACCAAGTGTATTTCATGTATAACTTCATTATTTTATGTTTTCAAGATTACCAATAGTGAATAGTGGCTTTAATTGCAGTATTATATTAAGACAAGAACACTTGAATGCACAAATTAATTTATACATAATTTCCATCAAATGAAATAGATTTTAACACAATATTTTTGATATTTTTAAAGGTCATTTCAAGTTGAATCAACTATATAAAAGTTACAAACTAGTTCATTCTAAAAGACCATAACAAAATGGTAAATATTCAATTCTATTTTAAAAAGTAAGTAATTCTATGTAGGAATAACCAAAAATCGTGTACAGCTACGACTTCCAAAAGTAGTTCTGACCAATTGTGTTGTTCATCATAGTCATATGATGGAGATTATACAGATGCCGAATTTGGCGAAATAAGGGGCACTGAATTGTATAAAGTTCAGGCGATGTACACGGACAAACAGTTGTTAAGACGGCTGCTTCAAACTACCACCATAAAAGTATTTTCCAATATTTCTGATTTGTTAAAGTATTTTTTGGAATAGCATATAAATAAATACATACTGAACACTTTGTATGGTCTTTAAAACTAGTTTGACAAAAAGATATTGAAAGTGTATGGTGACTAAGAAATACAATTTGTTTACTTAAATGAATAACTCAAAACTGAAAGAAACTTGATGCTTTGATACATAATGCCAAAAAGTCTCTGGTTTCTGGGAGCCGCTCAGCCTTTTTAATTTACTTTTTTTTGCTATGAAACAATATCCAACTGCAGCCAAAATTGCTGGATCGATTGGAATTCTGCCATGCTGTTTTAAATGCCTTCTTCGCATGGGCGTCAACAGCTTATGAAAAGTGGGGGGGACATGAGCCCCAATTAGTGATCTGTGTCCTGGGGAGTTATCTAAGGGGAGGGGGTATCCCCTTGCCCTTAGAGATTGTTTGCACGTACACGATGCGTGAGTAACGTTAGAAACAAGCGACGTCGAATCGCCTGCTCGCTCCGTATAACGCTATGAACTGGGGGCGAAAATACATACGCACGCAATACGATCTTTGGCTTTCAGTCGGCGCATGTCTCAAAAAAGTGTCGCTGGCATTCTGCACCGCACGCCGTTTGTGCATAGTGAGCAGCGTTGGAAAACATGCCTGCGCGGCTGGCTTCTAATATGTTCCTACTGTACGGTACAGGAATATTAAGCGTCCACCTCCTCTGTCTCCGTGAGTAACGTTATAGGTCTACCTAGTAGTAGGCATACATGGCGGCAACGGTTCGTCTGCCTCTAATTTTTGATGATTTTGATGAGTCGAAAAATGGCTGTTTTCACTAATATCGAGTTTGATTCTATTTGAGTCAGCAATTGATACAAAAAAAATCGAACATATGCCTGCCATTTTTTTATATTATTGTTCTGAAAAGTGGGGGGGACAAACGATATGACATTCCCCCACTTTTCAAAGTGGGGGGGGGACATGTCCCCCCCGTCCCCCACCTGTTGACGCCCATGCATGGAGGTATGTGAGGCCTCTCTTAGCCACAATACTTTGCATATGGGAAATTTGGTCTGGTTCCAATAACCACCTGTATCACGTATTTTCACTGGTTGGCAAAATAAATAAATAAATAAATAAAAAACGTGTGAATGCAGAGATTTTGAAGCTGACATATGACCAGAAACCAGAGACTTGATGCATGTAATAATTACATCCACATTCCATATTAAAACATATACATGTATATAAAATAATACAGCCAGAGAATTCTTCCAATTGATTAATAAATTACAATTAATAGAAATTCTTAATTACAAACCTTTTATAGGTCAATATTACTTATTTGCATTACTATCCATCTTCAATTTAAGAGGAACTAAAATTCATATATTCTATTTTTATAATTTCTTTTAAGTTTATAAAAATGTGACCTGTTCTCATAAAGTAATTCTTCACATGCATTATGACAAATTCTGGATTTTTTAATGAATCTTTATAAATAAATACTCAATTTGGTTCTTTGGTATAATGTTTCAGGCTCCCAGACTGGAGTCTTGGTTTTCAGGATTATTTTGTTTGACTAATTATGTGATGTTAAGAATCAAACTCTTGCTATGAAACAGGTCACACCATCCTGGTAAGGTCTGTCTAGAGCAGGGCCACCACGTGCAGGTCCCAGGATACCAGCCCCAACGCGTTCTGGTATGATCGTCAGGTTCCATCGTCCTACACTGTGCGATTTGCACGATGCAATGTGTAGCTTTCGGTCCACCCCTGTGAGGGAAACCCTACTCCCTTAATAGCGCGTCCTTCAAGTACTCACCGTACTTTGTTCTGGAAGGAACTACCTACGCTTGTGTTGACCAACTCTGATCACACCAGTAACATGCTCCTATACGGAGGAGCAGCCTGATGCACCTTAGATCAACAACCAACTATTACCCTGGCCGCAGGTAGGGCTCTGTACCCTGTGACATGCTAGTAACACCGGGCACACTCGCATGTAGTACACCCAAGCCCCTTTGGATCATCACATGATCTTCAGTTTGATTTTCGGTGGTCTTCGGTGTGACTCAGATTATTCAGCTGTAGAAGCTTTCGTGCTTCTGTGCTATGGTAATCATCATCGTCTTTTTCCACGCACTAACACCACCACCATCATTACCATAATTATAATTAAAGGAAGGCACATCACTGGTAATGTTCACCCTGTGACATGCAGTACACCGCGGGTACTGCATGTAGTACACCCAAGCCCCTTTGGGACCATCACATGGTCCCTCCAGTGCTAAGTCCTGTATAATTACCATATAATTAAAGGAAGGCACATCATTGGTAATGTTCACCCTGTGACATGCAGTACACCGCGGGTACTGCATGTAGTACACCCAAGCCCCTTTGGGACCATCACATGGTCCCTCCAGTGCCAAGTCCCTTATAATTACCAACTGAAGAACCAGCCCCCTCACACCGAACCAAGACAAGTTAATAACCAGCCTCTTCACGGTGCGAATAGAACTGGGAGGGGTAACTATAAGCAATTATGTTTAAGTGTCTTGCTCAAGGACACAAGTGTCACGACTGGGGTTTTGAACCTTTGAACCCACATTCTGCTGCTAACACCAGAACTTGAGTCCGGTAAACTAAACCGCTCAGCCACGACACTACCGTCACCTCATAATTAACCAGTTCGCATCGGGAATAAAAAAGTTTTTCTGGGCCCCTGTGCGGGTTTCTTTTTCCCACACACACGTTAATGGACCCTTCCACAGCGCGTGGCTCAACCAAGCATGCCTACAAATATTCCGGAGTTTCCTATGGCGTGTTTAGACGCTCTCCGATCTGCGGTGCAAAAAAAAAAGTGTGTATACACGGCCTCCGATGCGAACTGGTTAAGGGAAGGTACATCAATGGTAATGTTGACAAAACTGTTGCTTTCTTTCTATGAATTATGATATACACTTAACATCAAGCTCTAGAAACTTCAGCTTATAACAATGTGATGTTAAAATAGTGAAAATGCATGAAGAATTTTCAATTGGGAAATTGAAACTTCATATTCATTCAACATTTTTGATCTTATTTATTTGTGAATTCAAATTTTTTTTTTTTGCATGCGTGTTATACCAAGTAAGTTTTATGAAATTGAGATTTTCAATGTTGCACCTTCCCTTCAAAAGATAGATTAAAAAAAATTATTTTTAAATCACTCACTACTGTTTGACTGTTGTCCATCAGATCTCATCTCTTCCTTCCAGCAGCAATCTGCTTGGCTGTATCCAAGTTGTTGTGGTGATGCGTACAGCTCAATTTGAGCTTAGAATAACTACAATAATTACTTACATTGAAATCTCACCCTAAAATGCTTGATTACTCTACCTAGTCTTGCTTAGACTAGGGATAATTAGTCACACTGTATAAATATTTCAACAATCTTTTCTTACAATACAATACAATGAAGGCATTTATATAGCGTTCTTACAAAAACTGGTATCACAGCGCTTTACAGTGAGATGCAAGTACAATTTAAAAATACACAGTGCCTAAAATAAATGAATCTTGAGAAATGTTTTAAAATGACTCGATGAAGTGCATGACGGATACCAGATGGTAGTTCATTCAAAATGCTGGGTGCAGCAGTATAGAAACCATTGTTAGCTGCAGTTAAATGTGTAGTTGGCTTTTTGAAGATCCTGGAATCAGAATTTGAACAGAGTCCACTGTGGTTAGGTTGGTATGGTATATGAAGCTCAGAGATAGGATGGTTACAGAGTCAGTAACACATTTATAGGCAATAGTCAATGTTTTGAAATCAATCCTGTCTTTAACATGAAGCCAGTGAAGCTGTCGTAGGAGGGAGACATGGTCAATACTTTTTAGCCATGAAAATTAATTTTGCAGCATGATTTTGAAGCTGTTGAAGACATTTGATCTCTTTGCTAGAGGATCCTTGGAGAAGTGAATTTGCATAGTCCGAACATGTTGTGACCAGAGCATGGACTGCATGATGACAAGTGGTTTCATCAATAAAGATACAAACTTGCGACAGAGGGTTTGATAACTGCATCACCAATTGTAATGGTGACATCAGATAATGTTTTCAAAAGTCTATGGTTGGCAGCAACAAAGAATTCAATCTTTTCATCATTGAGGAGCATATTTTGTGACATCCATGCCTTAATGTTAGCAATACACGCAGATAAAGTTGAAAGTTCTCTTGCTTGATCTTGTCTTGGATGATCTCGTCTTGGATGATCTCGTCTTGGATGATCTCGTCTTGGGTGATCTCGTCTTGGGTGATCTCGTCTTGGGTGATCTCGTCTTGCGTGATCTCGTCTTGCGTGATCTCGTCTTGCGTGATCTCGTCTTGCGTGATCTCGTCTTGCGTGATCTCGTCTTGCGTGATCTCGTCTTGCGTGATCCTGTCTGTATCATCTTGGCACTGTGTGCTCCTATCCATGTAATACTGTCTTAATTATCTTATTGCGTGATCTTGTCCATGTTATCTTGGCATTTGACACTATCCTACATGGATTATTGTCTTTGTAATCTTAGCATTGTGTAATCTTAGTATTGCATGATCTGGGTGATCCTGTCTTGTCTTGTGCAATCCCGTTTCATCAGATCTTGTCCTTGTCAAATTTGACCAACAAATCTTGTAGTGATACACAATATTTATAAGCATGCCACATCCATCGTGATAATTTCTACCTCACCAAGTTCTTTCTTCTTATGTAAGTGATTACTCCTCACCCAACATGTGCAACATTTCAGTAGGATGTGACATCTTTTGAGCTCCATTTTCAAACTTGCTCCAATAAACTGCAACCATATGAGTCATATTAAAAAAAAAAATATTATGTGGGATTATAGGGAAGAGGATCTTAACCAAGTCATTTTTTTTCAAGTCTCAAGTCAAATCACAAGTCACTTATCTTTCAAACTTGTGTGTAAAGCAGAGTTTCAAACCCTTCCAATTTCACCGGACAGCTTCTGGATTTACGGCAATCCTTCCAGATTTCCAGAACTATGTCGTGAATTATTTTTGCTGTACATAATTATGTTCCGTTTGTCATGTTGCCGGTCATGGCAGTGAGAATAAAGCCAGGATGCAGATGGCAACGAGACAGGGTTTATTATCTTCTATCAACCAAAAATTGGCTGTAATCGGGCAATATTTTTTTTACAAAACCATACAAATATATTCACATGCACTGCTTAGCATATAATACATGTGAAGGGAAATGTATACATGTACGTAATGTTACATATAGGCTCAAATGTACACTGTAAATATTGACATGTTATATAAGATGTTTAGACGTATTTTACTTCATTAAAATAAGTTGTTGATTGAATAAAATAAATGGATCTGTCAAAAAAGTATATGGTTAACATTGTTTTTTACTATTGTCCGCAACACAATGCAAAAATGTCATTTACAAAACAGGGAACCAGGTAGTTTTTTATCGATTCGCACCATAAATGATGGGGGTTGTGTGGAAAGTATAGAAAGAAGCAATTAAGGTTAAACAAACAAAAAATTTAATTTAAATAATTATCAATGTCGTGTAGGCCAACTTGTATTTTTAACAAAATCTCAACACAATTAACAATTTCAATAAATTTCAACAATTTCAACATTTCAATAAATTACTTTGTATGTTAATGCACAGCTTTTACCAGTAATAACCCACAGGTTCCATTACAACGAATTGTGTGGAAGACTAGACATGTATTCCATACAGATTCGAGAATTTTTTTGTTGTTATTACACAAGCATTTGGCTGAAGACACAAAATAATTTACTCAAGTCAAGTTGCAAGTCACAGAAATTGCAGACTCGGGTCGGACTCAAGTCCAATAAAGTCATTGAATCAATTTGCAGCTCCTGAAGAGCTCCTACAGATGAAACACTTCATTTACACTGTACATTCAAAATGTTGAATAAAATCATGCATCTTTCACCATTTCCCTTCCCATATTCACCCGTTAAACACTTTTGTATGTAATGTTTGTATGAAAATGGGAATGGAAATGGTGGAATAACCCGCCTTTTTTTATATACATGTAGCTGAACTCTAGTGGCAAGTAGCTACAGTGGTCAAAACCAGTCAACTGACTGATTTGACTGTTGACCCAAATGTGCACACAGGGGCATTTTTGACTGATTTTTATTGTCATTTTGACCACCCTGAGCAAGATGTTTTTACCAGTCAAAACAGTTGACTCATTTTGACCTGCAAATGTTCTTATAACACGTAAGGTTTGACAGTGTTTCAACTTTTAAGTTCACCTTGGAAAGTATATCAACATTTTGACTGATTTTGACCCTTGCAGTCACAGGAGGGATATGTTACTGAATGTACGGTGGGGCAAGGGTTTTCATCCATAGACCCTTGCAGTCACAGGATGGATAATGCATGATGTTACTGAATGTACAGTGGGGCAAGGGTTTTCATCCAGACCCAGTCACAGGATGGATAATGCATGATGTTACTGAATGTACGGTGGGTCAAGGGTTTTCATCCATAGACCCTTGCAGTCACAGGATGGATATGCATGATGTTACTGAATTAATGTACGGTGGGGCAAGGGTTTTCATCCATAGACCCTTGCAGTCACAGGAGGGATAATGCATGTTACTGAATGTAGGGTGGGGCAAGGGTTTTCATCCATAGACCCTTGCAGTCACAGGAGGGATAATGCATGATGTTACTGAATGTAGGGTGGGGCAAGGGTTGTCATCCATAGACCCTTGCAGTCACAGGAGGGATAATGCATGATGTTACTGAATGTAGGGTGGGGCAAGGGTTGTCATCCATAGACCCTTGCAGTCACAGGAGGGATAATGCATGATGTTACTGAATGTAGGGTGGGGCAAGGGTTTTCATCCATAGACCCTTGTAGTCACAGGATGGATAATGCATGATGTTACTGAATGTACGGTGGGCCAAGGGTTTTCATCCATAGACCCTTGCAGTCACAGGATGGATAATGCATGATGTTACTGAATGTATAGGGTGGGCCAAGGGTTTTCATCCATAGACCATTGCAGTCACAGGAGGGATAATGCATGATGTTACTGAATGTACGGTGGGCCAAGGGTTTTCATCCATAGACCATTGCAGTCACATGAGGGATAATGCATGATGTTACTGAATGTAGGGTGGGCCAAGGGTTTTCATCCATAGACCATTGCAGTCACAGGAGGGATAATGCATGATGTTACTGAATGTACGGTGGGCCAAGGGTTTTCATCCATAGACCATTGCAGTCACAGGAGGGATAATGCATGATGTTACTGAATGTACGGTGGGCCAAGGGTTTTCATCCATAGACCATTGCAGTCACAGGAGGGATAATGCATGATGTTACTGAATGTACGGTGAGGAAAGGGTTTTCATCCATAGACCCTTGCAGTCACAGGAGGGATAATGCATGATGTTACTGAATGTAGGGTGGGGCCAAGGGTTTTCATCCATAGACCCTTGCAGTCACAGGAGGGATAATGCATGATGTTACTGAATGTAGGGTGGGGCCAAGGGTTTTCATCCATAGACCCTTGCAGTCACAGGAGGGATAATGCATGATGTTACTTAATATAGGGTGGGGCCAAGGGTTTTCATCCATAGACCCTTGCAGTCACAGGAGGGATAATGCATGATGTTACTGAATGTAGGGTGGGGCCAAGGGTTTTCATCCATAGACCCTTGCAGTCACAGGAGGGATAATGCATGATGTTACTGAATGTACGGTGGGGCAAGGGTTTTCATCCATAGACCCTTGCAGTCACAGGAGGGATAATGCATGTTACTGAATGTACGGTGGGGCAAGGGTTTTCATCCATAGACCCTTGCAGTCACAGGAGGGATAATGCATGATGTTACTGAATGTACGGTGGGGCCAAGGGTTTTCATCCATAGACCCTTGCAGTCACAGGAGGGATAATGCATGATGTTACTGAATGTACGGTGGGCCAAGGGTTTTCAGGAGGGATAATGCATGTTACTGAATGTACGGTGGGGCAAGGGTTTTCATCCATAGACCCTTGCAGTCACAGGATGGATAATGCATGACGTTACTGAATGTACGGTGGGCCAAGGGTTTTCATCCATAGACCCTTGCAGTCACATGAGGGATAATGCATGACGTTACTGAATGTACGGTGGGCCAAGGGTTTTCATCCATAGACCCTTGCAGTCACATGAGGGATAATGCATGATGTTACTGAATGTACGGTGGGGCAAGGGTTTTCATCCATAGACCCTTGCAGTCACACAAGGATGGATAATGCATGATGTTACTGAATGTACGGTGGGGCAAGGGTTTTCATCCATAGACCATTGCAGTCACAGGATGGATAATGCATGATGTTACTGAATGTACGGTGGGGCAAGGGTTTTCATCCATAGACCATTGCAGTCACAGGATGGATAATGCATGATGTTACTGAATGTATGGTGGGGCAAGGGTTTTCATCCATAGACCATTGCAGTCACAGGATGGATAATGCACGATGTTACTGAATGGAGGGTGGGGCAAGGGTTTTCATCCATAGACCCTTGCAATCACAGGATGGATAATGCATGATCTTACTGAATGGAGGGTGGGGCAAGGGTTTTCATCCATAGACCCTTGCAATCACAGGATGGATAATGCATGATGTTACTGAATGTAGGGTGGGGCAAGGGTTTTCATCCATAGCCATAGTTGGAATCTTATGTGAATACATTTCCATTCAAAATTTGAGTTCTCAATGAGTTTAACATTTTAAAGGTTACTCTCAAATGATCATAAAAGACCACTCACCTCAACAATTCCTTTTATCACCTTTAGGATAAAAGGTCTTACCCAGATAACATTCATACATTGGGCCAACGTTGGCAATTGGTCGGCAACGTCGGCGTTGGCATTATGTCAGCTTTTGACGTTGGCTCAATGTTGGCATTACATCGCCAACATCGGCGTTGGCATTATGGTGGCTGCTTATGTTGAGCCAATGTTGGCAATTAATCGGCAATATAACATTGGCATTACGTTGGCGATCGATGTTGGACCAACGTTGGTTTTTAGTCGGACACCGACATTGGCATTGTGTTAGTTTCTTACATTGGGCCAATGTTGGCTCTAGGTTGGCAATATAACATTGGCATTACGTTGGCGATCGATGTTGGACCAACGTTGGTTTTTAGTCGGACACCGACATTGGCATTGTGTTAGTTTTCAACATTGGGCCAATGTTGGCTCTAGGTCGGCAATATAACATTGGCATTACGTTGGCGATTGATGTTGGACCAACGTTGGTTTTTAGTCGGACACCGACATTGGCATTGTGTTAGTTTTAACATTGGGCCAATGTTGGCTCTGGGTCGACAATATAACATTGGAATTACGTTGGCGATCGATGTTGGACCAACGTTGTTTTTTAGTTGGACACCGACATTGGCATTTTGTTAGTTTTCAACATTGGGCCAATGTTGGCTCTAGGTCGGCAATATAACATTGGAATTACGTTGGCGATCGATGTTGGACCAACGTTGGTTTTTAGTCGGACACCGACATTGGCATTGTGTTAGTTTCTTACATTGGGCCAATTAATGTTGGCTCTAGGTCGGCAATATAACATTGGCCGTTATTACGTTGGCGATCGATGTTGGACCAACGTTGTTTTTTAGTTGGACACCGACATTGGCATTGTGTTAGTTTCTTACATTGGGCCAATGTTGGCTCTTGGTCGGCAATATACATGTAACATTGGCATTACGTTGGCGATCAATGTTGGACCAACGTTGGTTTTTAGTCGGACGCCGACACTGGCATTGTGTTAGTTTCTTACATTGGGCCAATGTTGGCTCTATAGGTCGGAAATATAACATTGGAATTACGCTGGCGATCATGTTGGACCAACGTTGGGTTTTAGTCGGACACCAACATTGGCATTGTGTTAGTTTTTATCATTGGGCCAATGTTCTTATCGGTGACGTCATGTCAGCAACTCACATTTTCCAACCGCCATTTTAACTACGAAACGATGTCGTTTATTTTCGTCTAACTGATCGTTTGAGAATCGTTGCACAATTAATGGAAGGGGTCTTCATTACTTGGTTTCATTTGAAGGTATGTAATCTTTCACATTATTAATACATGTATGTTCGTTTTAGTATAGATAATGACTGTACAAAACTATGGTTATAACGTTAACATCAGTGTGATCGGTGTGGCACTGGTATTGTACAGAAGGTCATGTACTGACTGTATAGGCCTACTGGTCGTATACATTACATGTGTATGCGAGCTTTCACTGTACAACTACAACCCATTGTCAGTGACATTGTCCTGTACATTGCATGGATGGAGGGGCCATGATGATATAACAAAAACACACACACAGGGGATGGTGCAATAATAATATTAATAACTGTAGGCAATTTGGCTTCAGTAGTGTCAATAGTTCCTAAGTAATACTGTGGTGGCTGCAACTGGCACATAGCCTACTGATACTTTTCTCACTCAACTAAAGCAAATGGAGGAAGGACCTTCCTCCATGACTAAAGACAAGTAGGCCTGAAACTCATGAGATAATGAAACAGTCATGTCATGGATCAAGGAGAGGTCACATGTATTCTATTTTAAAGCCTAACTTAAAGGCATTTTTCTGAAGTTGCATCAATCCATCATGCTGATAATAATGACTCTGAGGGTTTTCTAACATATGTGTGTTTTGTTAGCATGACCATTATTCTTTGTCCCTCTTTGAAAACATAATATTGTTTTTACATGGTATGTTTGTATTTCAGATCAAAGGTTGGTCATGCTTGCTATGACATACCGTAGTCAACCATCCATATAGTTTACACTATACTTGGGGGTAAGAATGACAAACATCATGTAAGTTTTTCTGTAGTCAAACAATTATTAATGAATTTTTGATGAAGCCATGCCCCCTCCCCCACCCACAGAAAAAAAAAAAACATACGTTTTTGGTTATTTTGGTAAATAAATTATAAAACACAAATACTCCCAAATGTATAAAATAACCAACATGAACACAAGCTTCTCGTGTCTAATTAGAATCATAATAAATGTGGACTTACTCAAGTACTTTTCCTGCCTCTATATTAAAAACGACTCACAATTTTTTTTTTTTTAACAAAACATTTGAGATTTCCATTTATCTGGCTTAAATGTTAAGTCAAAATTTGTGAACATTGTTTACAGGTAATTGGAACTGGAAGAAAAATGGAACCGGGTAATGGCAGTTTCAGTCATCCAGATACATGGCTACCTGGAACAGCCTTATCCCTAATTGGCTTCTAAATTACACAAAAATATTTCTTATTCAATTATGTTATTGTCCACAGATTGTCCAGACTGAGTTTGCAGTGAGGATGAGGTGCAAGCTTGCTCCTTCCTTATTCCCCATCAGAGGTAAGCGGGTGAAGGGCAAAAAAACTCTATAGTCTAGCGGTGTGTGTTTTCGGATATTTTTGGAACCGGATACCCGAAATCAGGAAAGTTCGGATACCCGGATACCTGTTTTCATTCTTGTTGAAAACATGCCTCCTTTGGTGTACAAATACATGTAGATGTTAACAAAATTGACCTTTATAATACATAGGATACAATATTTAATTTGATCTTTATTTATAATAAAAGTATAACATCTTGTATTTAAAATATTGTATTTACTTAAAGTTATTTCTGAAATAAAACCGTAAAAATTGCTACAAAAGTGTAGCGCACCGAACTCAAGTTCTGGTGTTGCCAGCAGCAGGGTGTGAGTTCGAGCCCGGTGCGTGACACTTGTGTCCTTGAGCAAGGTACTTAACCATAATTGCTTGTCCTTCGGATGGGACGTAAAACCGTGGTCCCGTGTGTTGTGTAATGCATGTAAAAGAATGCGCCTTGAGCACCACTTAGTTGGTGGATACGTGCGCTATATAAGTCCACACATTATTATTATTATTATTATTATTATTATTATTTACACTGTACAAAAGAAAGCCCCATTGATATGATCACACGTGCTGCGCACGGCCGGTGCATCACGCAGCTTCAGTGGCCTCACTGCGTGACTGTGTCAGAAGTGACTTTCATATCATCAGAATGAGACAATGATGGTGTGTGCGTGTCAGAGTGCATGCGTATAGCAAGTTCACTTGGATGTTCATGTCAGAAAACACGTGTTGAATAATGGCATTGGTCGATCAAGAGGCGATGTGGCGGAACTAACCTGTTGTGGGAAATTAAAGCGATTCATGTGCTTGCGCCTTGCCGCCCCTGCCTTCTAAATAAGGATATCCAGACGTCATGTTGGCTTTGGATAAGGACATGATTTTGCTTAATAAAAATAATATTATGAAACTAACAAACTGCAAAATATTACGAATCTAAAATCAGAACTTGAATATTAATTGCTTTCTATCACAATGAATTTTAGTTAAATGTCAATGGCCTGTCAATAAACCTTGTTTCCTGACTAATGAATTTACTATAAGAGACCTAGCTAGGATAATTTAAAAATAACAACTACTACTATTACTAATAATAATAAAGCTAAACAATGATTTTAAGAATTAAGATTATTTTCAGAACCCAATATTTCTCTTTCAAAATCGGTTGCGGTGTACTGATTGGTACTTATCATTGTTATAAATCATGTTCACTTTGGTGGGATGGCAGTTATGTCCTTTATTACAGTATATGTGACAACCCCTTAGGAGTGGGGTTTATTAAAAAAAAGTTAATCACCCTTCAATTCGCACCTTCACCCAAAGTTTATTTGAAGGCGAATTAGTTTGAATCTCGCACGGTAGCCAACACGGCGTGAGGTCACTACCTGTAATGCAATGCGATGCGGGTGTGTGTGAGTTGGTTTTGTAAGAGTGTGCAGCATGTTATGTAAGGGGTATAGAGTCATGCGCATGCTCAGATGAAAATCCTGCAGGAAGAAAACAGTAAATCCATACTGGATCCTGTTGCACTAACCAGTCTGCTTTTACACTGATTAGTGGCTTTATATCGCTGTACATGATGACTCCTCCTAAATAATAATAAATCAATTCTTGAAAGGAAAACTAACATTCATTTTATCATGGAGGAAAGTTCCCTTCCTTCCTCCGTCATTTTACATAGTGTATTGTTCCAGATAAGTAGTGTTGTAGCACAGATTTGTTTTGGCCGCATTCAAAGGAAACGGTGAATTTGCAGAAAAGGGGTTCAGAGAAAGTTTAAAGACTAAAAGTGATTTCAGTTCATTTGTTTCCTGATATCTTTTTATTTTTTTTTTTTTTTTGAAAGTTAACAGTTACTTTAGAGCCCATCTATCAAATCGCTTTGGCTCTTACTTGGCTGTGAACACTTATTTTATGGTGTATACTATAGACGCATAAAGCAACACAACATGTAGGCGTGAAAGAAGTGCAGATCCTTTGTTGTATTTTTAGTCATAACGTATTGAAATGAGTCACAAATGAGGGTTGCGCTCACATGATTTGCAAAAAGCATAGCGATAGCTTTCAAACTGCAACTGGACGGATGAATAACTTTGAATATGTCTGGATTTTTAATATAATAATTATGCAGAGTAAATGGCTGCGAACACTCCTGAAGTAGTTCAATGAACAATCTAGTTTTCCTGAGGTATTTTTATATAAGAGTTCGAGCATTGGTATGAATTAAGACAAGTGATTGTTTGGGAAGGGCTATCCATCTTTGAGCAATTTATATGAAATACTAACCATAAAGTAAAACAAGTAATTAAAATGCCATTTACAAGCCTCCCGTGTATTTTCAATTTTGATGAGAAAATCATCCAGGTAAGCAACGACCCCATTTCAACCATGATGTTGCATCATACGAGAGACATGCAGACGGAGTAATTCTATGAAAAATGCATGGCGCACGTGTATCTCCAAATGGAAGTTTAGTGCCATTTAAATAAGTCATCGGGATGACAGGTAAAATAGGACTCCCAAAGTTGATCTCAAAAGTGCTTATCGGTATATATATACCGATAAGCACTTTTGAGATCAACTTTGGGAGTCCTATTTTTGGAGTAATACTTTTGTTTATGTCTTCCCAGCGCGTTGTAATGGGCAGCAACTTTTGGTGCGCTTTCATCCGTCGATCTTTTTCAAGTTTTGGATCGAAATTGAAGTCTGAAGCTATATGTACATGTACACGTGATGTATAGCCTACACTGATGTTTGGAAAGGCACTAGCACAAACAACCTTGACCTACCCATTGAATTATTTTGGCGTGAAAGAAAAAGTATTTTTAGTCATATGAAATGTATTGAAATGAGCCGTTGCGCTCAGATGACTTTCAAAAAGCATACTTAGCTTTCAAACTGCAACTGAAGGGATGATTAATGATGTCTGGGGGTAACTTTGAGGATGTCTGTTTTTAATAGAATATTCCACCAAATGTACACTGGTGTATGACAAGAAACTATAAATCCTGATATTTTGAGATATCTGCAAACACATTCTTAGTATGGTTTATTTTTAAATAGGAACTATACATCTCAAATGGCATCTCAAATTACATCTAAATATTAAACAAATTTTGGACCAACCTAAAGGACCTGTAGTATAAATGCAAACTAGTAGTTATTCGTTTCAAACCTATAGCAGGTTCTTTCTCAAAGGGAAAATAGGATTGATAAATAATTAGTAGCGTGTTTGTTAGGGTGTTATTGAATATAAATTACGGGTAGTTTACTGTCTTAATACATGTACCACGAACAAAATAACACGCGGGCATGGATTCACTGTTTTCTTCCTATGTATTCGCAACATGTAAAATTTGTGTCAGTAGATAACGTCTCAAAAATATCAATTTCATCTTGCTATTAACAAGCACAGATTATAATCTGGTAGTCTGGATTACAATTGGTGTCGTTTAAGTGAGTGGCACATGCATATCGCGGTAGCATGCAGCAATGGCACGCTTAATTCATACGGTAGTCGATCGTTTCATGAATAATCAAATTGTTTCTGTATACATCGTGTAACAGTCGTAGCAACGTTCTAATTAGGCTATAACTATTTTATGTTCTTTAAATTAAAATGTTAACGACGATGACTCTGTAACCCTTACAAAACACTCGTATACAAAACTCACATACACACTCGTATACAACCCCCCACACACACACACACACAAAACCGCATGCATTGTATTACACTGACCTCACGCTGCATTATCTGTGGAATAAACAAACATTTGGTGAAGGTAGTGATTAACTTGCTTAACTTTTTCTGTACAAAACGGGGTTGTCGTATACAATGTAATAGGACATTCTCTACGAAAGTGTGTTTTTAATGTATCACAAACAGTTGGACAAAAGTGTATGGCAAATATCCGTAAAATACTACAAAGGCGTTATCAGAGTGTTAATCTCTTGAATAAAATTGCTCCTTAAAGTGTAAAATTACATTGTTCAATAGTAAAGATTTCTGTTCACACCACTGAAATGGTTAGTCCCAATTTTAAAAAGTCGTTTACTGGTACCGGAACCGAAAAATGGAACCGGGTAATGACAGTTTCGATTGGTATCCGGATACCGGATACCTGGCACAGCCCTACTATAGTCATTATAGGATGCCACCAAGTCATTTATTGACTGGTATTAGTGGTAAGGACATGACTGTTAATAACCTGTTGTCATTTAAAGTGCATGCTGGGAATCTGGTGACAAACCCAGTAGCATGCAAATCATTTGAAGTACACAGGCATAATGGTGCATCAAATCTGTACAAGATGTGTGGTCATTCAATTGAGAATGCTTAAAATGTTTGTTTCTTTTTACATTGAATAAGTGATTGATTCACCATCACTTTATAGGGCCTTATGAAATTCTCGGCATATAGCATCACCATCTATGCTGAGTTTGGACCACACCAACATATATTCATCGGTATATATTGAACATACATGTATCTTATAGCATAAATTGTACATGTACATGTCATTGTATACAGCCCATCATATCTTTTAAAATAATATCCCCCCTTTTCACTCCAGATTGGAACCATTGAACCCTTGTCATACAAATGTGTCACACACAAACAGCCATTTGTGTTACTGCTTCGAGGTGTGTCAGAGTCCATATAACTTTGTGATCCAATGGCCAGCAGTTGAAGTTGATCCATTCTTCAAAGGAGTTAATGTATGTTTCAAATTAAATTATATGGACATATCCTATCTGTGGCAGTCTGTACCTTCATGGGAATTGGTTTTTCAGAACCTTAAGACACATCTAGGTCTTTCTAGGTATTTTTGTAAACATATAACAATGATTGTACTGAGGAATTATTTTTTTGACTGAACCCAAAAATCCTCATGAGTGTAGTAAGTTATTAAACAGTATCTGTTGGGTGATCTAGTAAAATGTATATTGCCGACTGTGAATCCCTGGGAGTTGGGCCATGCAAACAATCTTCATTGCATAGGTATGTTAGTCTTGGTATACATTTTCGCAGATTACCCAATTAAAGTTCCTATGTATTTTTATGCAAGCATTGGGATATTTCAACCCAAGTACTGACCATCAATCCCGTACACAAGTAAAGATATTAAAGGGACAGTATTGCCATGATCAGAGCAGACTTTCTACAGGGCATGGAATCGGTGTCTTAGTTTAATATGAACACAGTAACTGAAAATTACTGGCTCATTTATGCAGCAGCAACGCAAATAATTATACATATGACCTTACCACGTGAGTATTATTTTCAGTTACTGAGTTAATCTAGAACTTGAACTCTGATTCCATGCCCTGTTGATACGTGGCAATACTACCTTAAAACAATAACTTAAAAATGACTATTTATGAACATGTATTTTCAACAGTTAAAGAGAAATAAATACATATAACAATCAGAAGATCATTTAATTGTTTGTTTCTTTTCATTTTACAGTTATCCTTCAAATTACAATGTGTTGTCTCCTAGGCCATCCTAACAAGGTAAGCATGTGTTCCTTATAGAAAGGTGCACTTATTTATGGCAATTTCTATGCAAATTTAACACTTTATAAGGTTATGATTCAGCTGAATGTTACACAAAAAACAAGAAATTTGTTTTATTTGATTGCTTGCCATAGATAAGGCTTCTTAATACATGGAAGACATGCTTATCTCATTAGACTCGGAATCTGGGTCAACATTAACGTGAGTCCGGGTTGGATATGACCCGACCCTTTCCAGGTGAGAATGACCCCGGAAAGTTGGGTCAGATTATGTGACTTGTTTTCTGGGTCAAATAATCTGACCCAATTTTTTGGGTCATTCTGACCAGGAAAGTGTCGGGGCATGTCCAACCCTGCGGAGTATGGGTCAATTCTGACCCAGGAGTTTTTAGTGTTTTGGCTCGATGTTGGATCAAAGTTAATGATACAAAGGCCCAACATTGGTGCAATGTTGGACTATGTTGGCTCAATGATGGCTTGATGTTGGCTCAAAGTCAATGATACAAAGGCCCAATGTTGGTCCAATGTTGGAATATGTTGGCTCAATGTTGGCTCAATATTGGCTTAAAGGTGACGATACAAAGGCCCAACATTGGCCCAACATTGGCCCAACGTTGGGCCAACTTTTACATTGGCCCACTGTAATGCCGACGAGCAAAATTACGTTGGGCCAACATTGACAGCCAACGTTGGCCCAATGAAACCGTTCCGTTGGCCCTATGTTGGGCAAATGTTGGGATGAGTTGACTCAACGTTGGCTCAATATTGGCTTAAAGGTAATGATACAAAGGCCCAACATTGGCCCAACTGTAATGCCAATGAGCAAAATTACGTTGGGCCAACATTGACAGCCAACGTTGGCCCAATGAAACCGTTCCGTTGGCCCTATGTTGGGCAAATGTTGGGATGAGTTGACTCAACGTTGGCTCAATATTGGCTTAAAGGTAATGATACAAAGGCCCAACATTGGCCCAACGTTGGGCCAATGTTTACGTTGGCCCAACGTTGGGCCAACTTTTACATTGGCCCACTGTAATGCCAATGAGCAAAATTACGTTGGGCCAACATTGACAGCCAACGTTGGCCCAATGAAACCGTTCCGTTGGCCCTATGTTGGGCCAATGTTGGGATGAGTTGACTCAACGTTGGCTCAATATTCGCAAAAAGGTAATGATACAAGGCCCAACATTGGCCCAACGTTGGAGCCAGCGTTTACGATTGGCCCAACGTTAGGCCAACTTTTACATTGGCCCACTGTAATGCCAATGAGCAAAATTACGTTGGGCCAACGTTGACAGCCAACGTTGGCCCAATGAAACCGTTCCGTTGGCCCTACGTTGGGCCAATGTTGTGATGTTATCTGGGTATGCTCTGCGTAAACTTACATTGTCTAGTATCCCATGCTGGGGCTTTCATCTACGATTGCGGGTTATTGCACTTTATGCAAAATGCTTGTCATCAGTTTTGTGGTATTGCGCCCTCACTAGTGGGAAGTTGCATCACTCGTCTTTTATTTTGGCCCCTGGTAGTTGGCTGTATGCCAAAACAATCGGCTGACCCTGGGCTACTTGTTTTGGTAAGCAGGTGGTGCTGGTATGCAAATTCTTTTCAGGCTTAACCAATTAAATTGCATCTAAGCGTCAGTAAACTTTAGGTTAGGCGGGCTTAAAAGATTTATCTTCCACTTTGTCACAGTCACTGGATCAATGAAGATGCTAGAAAATTTTCCCACCGCCATCCCACAGCTCTCCTCCTCTTTTTAGGTTGGTAAGGATGGTTAATGCTTTTTGCTCCTATGTTTAATGGCATTTTTTGTAGGGTTCAGACAGCCATTAACCCCATTTTGGTCAGTTGTGATCAACCTGTAATAATTACAGTATTCATGTCATTAAATTTGTTTTGTTTGGGTATGGTTGCCATAGCGCTCGCAAGTTTCATGAGGCTATGATTCCGACTGAATGTTCCATCGGTGGAAGCGCAACTGTATCTTTTGATTATGTTATTAAACATGCTTTTGTAATTTTATTATAATTATATACAGACATGGAGGTAAAGTTAACCGGGTGTAGGCCTACACAAGAATGTTTGGTTTTTAGCTGGCATATCCAGCAATTTGTAGGGTCTGGTGTACCCGCTGTTGTAAGGGTCTGGTGTACCCGCTGTTATAAGGGTCTGGTGTACCCGCTTTTATGGGTCTGGTGTACCCGCTTTTAAGGGTCTGGTGTACCCGCTTTTAAGGGTCTGGTGTACCCGCTTTTAAGGGTCTGGTGTACCCGCTTTTAAGGGTCTGGTGTACCCGCTTTTTGGGTCTGGTGTACCCGCGTTTTGGGTCTGGTGTACCCGCCGTATTGTGTTTAGTGACCGGTTTTGCCCAAACAAATGGTATCCGGCACAAAATAAAAACAGTTCTGACTGTGGCATAAATTCATACAACCTGCGTCTTCCTTGTTTTATTGGAGTCTGAGCATAATGTCTTCTCTATAGCATACAGGATGACATTCATCTGATCTGGGTTTGATGTGTAAACTTGTAGACTGTGGATGTTGATTAACTTGTATCTCTGTTATATACCTGTTTATAATAAGAATAAATGTTGATTATTTAATGACAATATTTCACACTGGGGGAAGTTTGATGGGGATGTAAAGCAATTAAGACCAATGAATGTTTTGCCATGACATGTAAATTACAAATACTACAAATACGCCATTGTGACACTTGACTTAAGTGACCATAAATATGTGTGCATTGTCTCCAATGCCTTTCAATTTAGAGCCGATATACAACGGATTCCCTCAGCTTTTAATCTGCTAATTATTACAACCTATAATTATACCTAAATTAGGTATTTTTGCCCAAGCACACACTTTTTACCTAAAATCTGGTATTTTTTTCATAAAATTAAAAAAAAAATTAAATTAAAAAATTAACTAAAAGTTTTATATTCACCAATAGTGAACTTCAAGCCGAAAGTGTCTGCTTGGGCAAGCTTACCAAATTACCAAATCTTAGACTGTAATAATTAGCTTGGGTCAAAAGTTTATAAAGTCACTCTTTTGCCATATAAGCTTGAGCGATATCATGATAATATTGAATATCGCAATACCTTTTTTTATTCAAGATATCAAGAACCTTTTAAGTTGCTGAGATATCGGCAAGTCGCGATTAAAAACTCGCCATTGTGAGTCAAAATAATAAGTCTTTTCAGCTTTCGGACGTGAGAAACAAAGGCGAACTACTTTATAAGTACCAGTACATACACGCTCTGCAAACGAAATTGTGATATTTGTTGATGCTTTTAGAGGGGTACATACCTGTGGTAATTGGCTATAAAGCAATCATGCATGAATGAAAAAACAATTGCGATAATGTCGGAAATCGTGATATGATTGCCGAAATAACATGGATGAAAAAAAATGATATCGCCCAAGCTTATTGCCATCTACTTGGCCCTATCCCCACGTGTACAAAAAAGGGCAATTTTTAATTGTTTTCAACCATTGATCTGTATTTATTACAACCTAAAACTTAGTGATAAGGTAAACTTGACCAAGCAGACACTTATTTTTTAAGGAAAACATTGACAGATTTGTACAAGTTACTTTTTATAGAACAAATAAAATTGTAAGCTATTGCGACACTTGACTGAAATATGTGACCATAAATATTAAGCCAAATTGTAATTGTGGTTTACAGGAAAAAAACATTGGGTGCCATTTAAAAATGTAATGCCCATGTTTTGTTATTTTAACAGCAGTACCGTATTTTCCTGCGTATAAGACGCGGCTTATCTGACTTTCAAAGGTACGAAAACGTCACTGCGTCTTATGTAACGGTGCGCCTTATCTGGTGTCGCTTGAGATCAAAGTGATGATTACCGCTTGTGTAACTTTCGGTGGACCTCAACCTAACAAAGCGGCCGTGTTTTCCAATGAAGGTCGTTAGCGCAAGATTTTCATGAATTCATTCACCTTTACGGCCGTGCTGTGGTTTCCGACAATGCCCATAACAACCTTTGTTGGCGCACATGTATCATGCATTCAATTCACCTTATTGCGTTGCCTTGCTTTCCGACAAAGCCGTACCACAACTGTTGTTGGCACATGCCAATCATGCATACAATTCACCTTACTGCGTGGCGTGCACCGACAAAATCAAAAAAGCACAAGCGATATCTAAACAAAAACTTTTTAAACCGGGAATGAAAATAAATTGATTTTATTATATGGGGAAAAGGAAGAAGTCATGTTTTATTCATTTTCAAACAACAGCAAAATAGTTGAAAAACAATTTAATACCCAAACCGTGAATACAAATTCACGATGTCTTCGAGATCTGTTCAGTGTGTTTTAATTCGGAAAGTGCCATCACATCGGGCGGCAGGGCGCAATTTATTTTTTAGTACCACCACGCTGGCTATGGGGTCAACAGTTAAGGGATAGAGTTCTTCCTATCCCTTTACTGTTGACTCCATAGCCAGCGTGTGGTAAAAAAAATAAGCCATCGGGCAGTGTGTGGCCAGTCTTTCCGGCACCTGATTGGACCGCACTGGAATTATGATGTCATCATCGTCCACGTGTCCCTGCAGGTCATGACCAAGCTCGTCCCCATGGGTCTTGAATCTACATTCGAGACCTTCAGGTAACGTTGGGAACAAGGTTTGTTGGGAAAGTTGCATATTAAGGAAATCCGGGCTGAGCAATGGAGAGAAGCACGTGCACGCGTATTGCATGCTTATTGGACAATTTATGGTTGCCACTTTTATGAATGAAATGAGCGGGATGCGACTCGCGGGATCACGTCGCGAAAATGGCTTGTTTATGCAAGCATGGAGGTAAGCAAATAATTTAACGTGTATACCAATAACATCGTTTCCGATGCATTGCACATGACACGATAATTATCACGAATTTGTGTTTGTTGATGGCTATAGTTCATTTGAAACAAACTATATTGAGAATTATACTTCTGAAACCAATCCGATCTCTAGCCCCACGCACGTTAGCTAACCGATTAAAAAATCAATACAATTGGATCGACAGGGCTACATTTTTCTGGGAACATTTTCTGCTAAACACTAAACTCTGCCTTCGTCCAATTGAATAGTTTTTATTGTGGCACACAGACCATCAGTTCAGGGAGTGGCGCAACACAATGACCCCTTTGTGGCGATGTACCGACAATGAGTGGCACCCAGCTGGCCTCTGTGTCAGCGGTCATGGTGCGCCTTATACGGCGGTGCGCCTTGTACGTTGACACTTTAATCACATTCCCCCGATTCTGGGGTAATGCGCCTTATACACCGAGCGTCTTATACGCAGGAAATTACGGTAATTCTTTTTTCATCGGATCATTGCTTTTACTCAATTGTGAAAATACATTACACATTTCTCAAACTAGTTGTGATGAGCAAGGTTTACAGTAAATATGCTTATGTACCTAAAACAAGTTATGGTGGGTACTAGGGCTGGACGATATCATGATAATATAACACAGAGAACGATTTCGTTAAAAAAATTTGCATAGCAAAACTGCGATGCAAAAAATGAATTTGCAGAGCCAAATAATTTTTTGTATAGCAATCTGTGAATTTTGTGTAGCAAATTTAAAAATGCTTATAATTACAGTATGTAGTGTGCATAGGTAAAGGTGTTGTTTTTCAAGGCTTTACTGCCGTTTGGTTCATAAAATGAATGTCCAAATTTTACCAGAAATAATCATCTTTAATGCCCGGAAATTGAGCCACAGGTGTTAAAAAATTCACATGTTTCTTCTTGGCTAATTTCTTCATTATTTTCGCCAAATTGCAGTCATTCATGAAAGTTAGTCCTCCGTCCATTTTCTTATTTTTACATTGTTATATTGATCGCTAAAACAGAGGCAATATCACGAAAACAAATTACCGACTGCAACATGTTCGGGTGCTTTTCAAAGTGAATGTTACTTTGTGGTATAATCAAACTTGATTTTGATTATTAAAAACTTGTCAGGAAAAAGTGGCTCACCGTGGTTGAAAGTGCAATCATATTGTGTGCCGAAATGATTCTAAATGTCACCACTACATATATAAATGAATCCTCATTTTGTTAAATGTTCAAAAAAATGATTATAAAACGAAGTTGTAACGTTTCTAAAGTTCCTTTTAATACGGCCGTAGTGATCGTATGAAAGCGCACGTGTGAACTGAACATGGTATTATTGTGTATAGGGGTGGCTCAATTGCTCAATGTTCCAATCCCCAAACTCAGCAGAAGAAAAAATAAAAATGTGCGAAGCTTTAAAAAAAATGGGCGGTTGTTGAGTGTTTTCCATTTCGGGAATTTTGCCCGTAGTTAATTCATCCGCAGAAAAATATTGCATGCATATAGAATTTTAGGCATTGTGGATAAAATCCTTACGGATTGCTGGGAAATAAAGTTGCATGTACGGATACACATAGGTAAAACCAGTGCACATGTTCACTATTGCATCAACACCGTCGCGTCGTGATGTCATCGTTGTCATCGTTGACCACGTACGTCACACGGACGTACCCCCTGCATAGTCTGGACACACGCAGGCCTCGATCTTTACCGCGGCCACCACGGCCAATGGCCGCATGCCCTTCCAACTTGGCCGCAATGCCCCCTCAAAAAGTACACATGTCGTGGCCAACTTGGCCAGCGTGCCCTTTTGTATTTACCTCTACATCCCATCATGACAATCATACATCACGGACATTGTGTAGATGATCCGTGCATACAAACACCATTCAACAAACGGCGGTGAAAATAATACACGTCTTTTTATCGTTATTGTCGTTTGTTCGTACATCACGCATCGTAGCTTGCATGCTAGCTAGCTCCGGCTCCCATGTCGATATGTCAGATCAGACTCACCGTACCCCGGCTAGCCGGCCCTTCTCGGTCTCACAGCCTCGGCGCGGCGTTGCTGTGATTGTACAAGCGGCTCTAATCTCGTCCCCATGCGCTGAACACCCGGCTGTATGTGTACAAGGTACCAGTGTCGTGATTGTAAAATCACCACAAACGGGTCGGATACCAGCGCACGTTTTAGATACAGCCAGCCGCATACGTGAATGCACGGTAAACAGCGCAGTGATCGTATATTCAGCACAAATGAGTCGGATACCAGCACTTATTTTTATGAATGAAAAAGTTCTGACCATTCACATGCAACGTTTTTACACGCCATCTCAAAAAACTTCGCTCAAAAGTAAGATGCCTTCACACAATCGTGTAAAAAAGCGCAAAAACAATGCTTTTTTCAAGGAAGGCTCAAAATGCCAAAAGCTTGAAAAATTGTTTTCAAAGAAAAGGTAGGAATCAAATATTTATAAATTAACCAAAGTCAGACTTTTACATGTAGGATTGATTGTAGGTGGCCTAACAAATAATTAAAAGTAAACATTTTAAAGGGACTTTACATTTTATTTAAATCAAAGGATTCACACATTATTATATTTTAAAAAGGATTACATTTATTGTAAATTTTTATAAATCCAGAATTTTAAAGAGATACAAATATTTATTTTAAGCGAACGTTAGATCTGTTGAAATCATGCGACACTTTAAAGGGCTCGAACATGATTGCGTTAGCATGTTTTAAGTTTTTTTATATTTCTTTTAGATATATATTTTTAAAAAATAAAGAGACTCAATATTTTAAGCCAGATCTGTTGAAATAGTTACACTTTAAAGGGACTCGTTATAATCAAAGGGTTTTTATAATAACATTTTAAAGGGATCATGCATATTTAAATGTTTAAATCTACATTTTAAAGGGACTCAACATTTTAAGGTTGATTTGAAATCAATCTACATTTTAAAGGGACTTTACATTCTATTTAAATCAAAGGGTTCACATATTTAAGTTTTTATATACATTTTAAAAATATCATACAATTTAAGTTATTAAAGGGATTCAAAGTTGTAGATGGGAATTAAATATTTTCTAGGCCTACATGGGATCACAAATTATTTTTTTTATTAAGCAATAGCATTCTAAAGTAACCTCTAGAATGCACTTGTATTGTCAAATGTCATTCATTGGACAGATATCTCAGGGGAATGCTCACGAAGTGCCTGTATTCATATCCTTACAATTAATGCATTCTCATTTTTTCTAGAAAGTAGACGTGTATACACTGGCTGTAAATAAATGTAAATTAAAGGTTTGAAATGATTGGCCTTGGTGCCCTGTGGAATTTTGATGAGGGCAAGGCCAAAGTGGCCTGCCCCTTTTTTGCCCAAGATCGAGGCCTGCACACGGAAACAAACCCATTCAGGACGGATCCCTTGGTCGGAAATATACATGTAAACGTTATTTCGGGCAAGGTTTGTGAATATGATTTCAAAAATGTTTATTATTAAACCACAATGGTGAAAAAGTCTGTCGCAATTTGTATCGCAAAATCTGCGATGTATTGTTTGAAATTCCATCGTAGATTGTCCAAATTACGACGCATTTTGCGATGCAATACAGGGGAAATCGTTCACTGTAACAGTACAATAATCCAAAAATTATCAGCTAAATCGATTATGTTTTTGACGATACTGACAATACTCCAAAAATAGTCGATATTCCAAAACTATAGATAATATAAAATTTACATCATTCTTTGTTAAAATATTGCTGGAGTGATAAAGTTGTCTTCAAATTTCATGTCATTATATGGTAATAACAAAGTTCTGTGAAGAGCTAAAAAAAACAGTTCGAAATCACAACGCGGCACCACTCATGTGTTCTCACTACTTGTGTGCATGGTCTTTTTTTGCGTTGTTCTCCTGGTTGCTATGTGGGCCTTAACTGAAGGCTAGTCCCAGGATCACGAGGTACAGCCTCTTGGAATAACCACACTTGGTGAGGTTGTTCACATTCAGCAGATACCAGGATAAAAGCATGGATGATGATAGACTGGTCCCATGTCTTTATCCTATCAAGCGAAGGGATTTCATTGGATATGTTGTGCTGCAGATCTGATGTCGCGCTTCAAGGCTCGCGCTAGCCACCAACAAAGGTCAAAGTTTAATCTCGGGGGAAAAAACGCGAGTTCATGTTTATTTTGGTGTTTCGCATCACTCTGTTTCACGCTTATTAGTCTGTGTTTCCCGATCAAACACAAAAACTTGCAGGAAACTAATTATTTTTTAAACAAAAAAATTCAACAAATCTTTGAAAAAATAAATCCAAACTGGATACAGGCATTTAATAATGGTTGTTCTGAATGTGTACGTAGTAACGTTATACAGTCAAGCAATAAGGAGGGGGAACACTGGCCTAGTAGTGTGATTACTCAAGTACTCGTGAGTAGTAATTGGTAATCATATTCATATTCTCGTAAGGAGGGGATCACTAGTGCTGGCCTAGTAGTGTGATTACTCAAGTACTCGTGAGTAGTAATTGGTAATCATATTCATATTCTCGTGAGGGGATCACTAGTGCTGGCCTAGTAGTGTGATTACTCAAGTACTCGTGAGTAGTAATTGGTAATCATATTCATATTCTCGTAAGGAGGGGATCACTAGTGCTGGCCTAGTAGTGTGATTACTCAAGTACTCGTAAGTAGTAATTGGTAATCATATTCATATTCTCGTGAGGGGATCACTAGTGCTGGCCTAGTAGTGTGATTACTCAAGTACTCGTGAGTAGTAATTGGTAATCATATTCATATTCTCGTGAGGGGATCACTAGTGCTGGCCTAGTAGTGTGATTACTCAAGTACTCGTGAGTAGTAATTGGTAATCATATTCATATTCTCGTAAGGAGGGGATCACTAGTGCTGGCCTAGTAGTGTGATTACTCAAGTACTTGTGAGTAGTAATTGGTAATCGTTTTTTTACTACTAATTCATTGTACCACTGCAATTATATCAAAAGTACTACCGAGTCGTAATATGCAGTGGTAACACCTGATTCTTTTGTACATTTAAAGAATTGTGAAATTATGGCTCAGTGGAAAAACATTTGTAAATACATAAAGAAAAACAAATTGGGTTTAGTATAGTCTGATTATTTTTGACAAGCCCCCTGGACTACTTTGAAAGGCATTTTGACCCATCTGCCATCATTTTAATTGGCAATGTGGCTATATAGGCCAGCAGACTAGTTTAGGTCGAACCCTGGTTTAAAATGTTTGAAAAATCTTTCATACAAATGTATGTTTCATAACATCAAAATAATTTCTTTTTAAATCATTCATACAAATGAATAAGCAGTGGAATAAATAATAGTAGTTTTGTATTACCCTCTTATTATATGGTGAAAAACATCAGTATATAACAATATTTTTCATTATTTTTCTGTTTTTCAAACAAAAAGTCATGGTAAAACCGAAAACCATGTTTTTTATCCTGGTGGTAAACTGGCTAGGCAAAATTTAAAAACTGCCCAAGTCCAATCTATTACATGTAGACGTCCAGCTGCTATACCAGTATAATATAGCAATTTAATCAGAGGATCAGAGACCACCATGGCTAGAAAGCGAGAAACATTTTCTACACACTTAATCCATCTGAAAAGGTTTGAGTGGGAGTGGATTAAGAGAAGTAGTTCTTTCTCACTTTGGAAAGTTGAAAAGAACTGGTCTTGTTTTCATGGAATTTCTGACTTCACTCACAATTGTGATTTGTTTTAATTGCGATATATTTTTCAGAATATTTTTTTTAAAGTTTGGGTTAATTCTTATTTATATGAAAACTTATTTTGAGGATGAGAAAAGTATTAAACGCCATTCACTGAATTGATTTCACATTTTCACCAGTTGTAATTATTATGAATTGTTCATACAAAGATATACTTAAAATATGCCAATATACAGCATTTTAACTGAGCCTCAACATAAAATTAAAAAAATTTCAATTTATTTATATCACTAATCAAACTGTATTGGTGTGACAAATGTTATGAGAGATTGTGATTATCTGAAATTATGCATAAACACTGTTATTAAACCAGAATGTGTGCTTGAATTGTTCTGAAAATATTTCTATCCTATCATTGTCTTTCTTTGTCCAGGTATTAAAATGTTCAACGAACCGACAGATTTTATGAAACTGTGGTCAAAATTTATTTTGGTGAGAATGATTCAAGGACTCATGGTAACAGAACTTGAGTGGTAGTGGTGTATTACGTTGATCTCAAATATGTATTTCATGAATTTTCCTTTAACCCTAACCATCAAGCTTTTTTGGTCAAGAAACTTACTGAATCCGTTGGACTTAGGATACCCAGCATTATCTTGTAATGTTAAGGATGACAGTAACCAATCAAAAATGCCCCTGTGTGCACAGTTGGCAGGAAGAATGTCGTATCCAACCTCCACTTTTTCTCATAACTAATAATGCAATCTTACCTACTCGGGTATGGATGATGGACATATAGTTCAAATTATTCTAGGATATTTATTTCATGAAAAAACAGGCATTTATTGGTATACATGTAGGCCTACAATTAGGGTTTTCAGTTCGTACGTGCTTGACCGAAGCCCTCCACACGCACAGCGCATCGCCCGCAACAAAAAGAATCAAAATTTTAAATCAAAAAAATTATATTACTTTTACCTGTCAAAATCTTACATGTAATAGCTCATTGGAAAGCTTATAGTTTCAGCTATCCAACAATACATAAAATAGCAATCGGAAGTACGTGCGAAAGCCTAGGTTTTTATGAATGAACCACTCATCCCACCCAGCCTTTCGCGAAGTGTTCCGAGATCGGGCGCATTCAGCCCGTAAAATTTGCCGCGCTCTGCTGAGGGCATCCACTTCGGAGCTGTCTCCGTGCCTGAGTACATTGTGATTTACATGAAAACGGGTTTCCCTATTGAGTCAAAGGGCTCCTTTACATACCCATGCTTGCTCGATCTCCATAGCTACTCTACAACCGGAGTTACAAAGAGATAAAAAATTAAACACCATTTTTCGAGGTGAAATCTTCAAGTTGAAAGGTAAGAGCGGTGTCTGAATGAATTTTTACACCTCTTTTCTATCATGTGAAAGTTTTGAGCCGTAATTGTGTTTAATTTTGAGCAGAGAGTGTATTTTTTGGAAAGAATGTCGTATCTGGCCGCCACTTTTTAAGGGATTTTTTTTGCAACCACTAACCAGTTTAAAAAAATCATTCTATTGATTTTTGGTGGTACAGAAAGCAAAAACCATCTTTAAAATCCACTTTTATGATGGTTTTCGGACTTGATTTCCCTTCTAAAAAAATCCTCCCCTTCAGAAAATAGAATAATCCTATTATAGTTGCCACTAGGCATGTACAATGACTGTGTTGGTCACTAATTGTGGAGTTTACAAGATCAGACTGACATGACTGAGAAAGTCATCGTATACCAAAAATGCCTGATTTTTCATGAAATAAATATCCTGGAATAATTTGAAGTATATGTCCATCATCATATATGTTCTCCACCTTACCAGGTAGGTAAGATTACATTATTGGTTATATTTAATGAAAAATAGTGGCGGCCAGATACGACATTCTACCCTATTTTTTACACCCTTTCAAAAGCTCTTATGAGGGAAACGAGCACGAACGCTGTGTGTGTATCACGGTGTATGTAGGCTGATTCAACGGTTTTGTTGCCATTAGGGATGTACACAATGTATGGACAGTCGGGCTTCATCGAATGCTGTATACTTGATTAACCCTAACTCCTAGACAACAAAGCCAGTTGGAGGATTTTGAAGGATTTTTATTGTTTTATTAATACAATGCCTAGGGAGTTAGGGTTAAATAAAACAGGATTCCTCAAAAACTACTCGTCCGATTTTCTTGATTTAAAAACCATCGTATTTCTTTCATCAAGACCTTTAATTTGATATAAATATTGAGCATATTGGTTTAGGAATAATTTTTCACCTGAAAACCCTACTACTAGGCGCGTCAAACACTGTTTTACCCCACTAGACAAGGCATAACATGAGAATTTGCAATTTTTGTGATATTTAGAGACTTTAAGCATAAGAAAGCAGCTTATTTTTGATATCATAAAAAAATCTATTTCCTTTATTAGAATGCGAAAGAAAAATTAGTATATATTTTTAAAATACACGAGAAATAGCATTCTGAATTTCCCACCTCCCGCACTCCCGGCTTGTTTCGAAACAACGTTACCAATGCAGTGAAGCCTCCAATTTTCAAGTTGAGATTTGCACCGTGTCTAGTCGAATGCGGGCACCAAAAAAAATAGCCTGCCATGCAAGGAACTGATTTCTACGTGCGCGTTATTGATAGGCGAGTCGGGGGTGCAGAAAACATCGTTGAAAATTCCGTCGAAGATCTTTGAAAAACAATGCCAATTTCGCAAAACGCGGCACCATAAACCGAAAGTACAAACGATAATCCATCACCACATGAATTTGGAATGAAATCAGACGTCATTTTCCAGTAGATAATACGATATATAATCGCACGTTTTTCTTCAGACAGCCGGAAGCAATTTTTCACGATCGCCACGGTAACGCGGAGTCACACACACGATGCAGTTGACCGAGCGAGAGAGATCTACGATCACTCGCTAAAAGTGTCGGACTTTCTCCCAAAAATCAACATGAAATTGCCAGGATTTTGGAGGAAGATGATTACAAGTTCCTGAACATTAACATATGTTATAAATACATTAGTTCTTATTGTCTCAATTTATCGTTAATTTAATCCAAAGATTTGAAAGAAATGCCGATTCGGTGCGTGCATGCTGCATGAACTATACCCAGGCCTCGAACTTCGTGTTCAAAAGGGCACGGCAATAATTGCCATGCTTTTTCTCAAATTTGAAGGGCATCACGGCAATTTTGTAAATTTCGAAAGGGCACCACGGCATTTTTTTTTAATTTGGGGGGCACCGCGTCGCGAATTGATTATTCAACACTGTCAATGTCATATTATGCGTACATGTTTGAGAAAATTACGCATATGAATAGGCCAACTTCTACTGTACGGGTACCAATGAACGTTCATTTCAACACACACTGTCACATGGACACCAACGTTTGCAAACAATTTCGAGTGGAACGAGTTGTGCGCCGCCAACGTTCGCAACCGATGGCGAACGGCTTTCTGCTGCTGATGAGGTGTTCGCCTAAGCTTACGTCGTGCGCATCACAACGCACTGCGCACTGTGCGCAGCCATTTTAACTCACACTCGCCGAAGGCCATGCGCGCGCGCCAACGCTTGGCGAACGTTTACTCACCGTTTGCGTGAATGGAACGCAGCCGGCCCTGGACAGGTAAAAAAAAAATTCTCGTCTGATTGTGTCATTCGAACTTCGAAGGGAGTATTTTGACGTTGATGATGCATGTTCACAATACTAAAGGGCACCGACGGCAGTCAAACAAAAATGGCACGGCAATTTATTGCCGTGAAATGTCGGTGATTTCGAGGGCATCGCGGCAAAGGCACAGGGCACCGACGGCAATTGCCGTCGGTGCCGTCGGTAATTTCGAGCCCTGTATACCGTTTGCAATACGATTGTAATGCGCATGTGCAGTAGGCTACTTGTGGTGTGAGGATTGCATGCATAGCGTCTGCATGACGATCGTGCAGCACATGTGCAGTAGGCCACTTTTTGGATAAACAATGGGGAAGAAAACAGTGCACAAATCAATGGGGAAACTGCAAATCAATTTTGTACTTTTCCATACATTTTGCCCCCAAAAACAACTTTACAGATGATTAAATTTGGAGATAAGAGTTATGATAAAGTTTAAAAATATGATTTTTTTTTTAAGTTTGAAGGATTTAAAAAAATATCACTGGCCTCACAGAAATTTACAACAAAAAATAACAAAAAATAATCGGTGAAAATTCTTACTTTTTGACTGGATCATGCACAGCATTTGCTTTGAAGTGGGACTGGGACAATGGAGATTTGAAATTATTGTCAAGATTTATAAATGATTGTCATTATTTATAACGTTATGAATATATAATTAGCTTATTAAAGTAATGAAAAACAAGGCTTTTGACCCTAAATTACCTGTGAAATTATTATAATTGTTTTTCTTTTACTTTGAGTATATTGGTATTCAAATGTTTACTCAATGAACAAATTTGAGTGGAATAGGATTGACAGAACTTAACTTACGACATTTTTGCATATATATTAGCCAAACTTAGTCTCCAGAACAAAAAAAAGGAACATTTTGTGTTTAAGCCCAAATTTATGCCAGTTTTACACAACAACCATTAACGTTCTCAGCTTGGAACACATTTATACTTTAAATATGAGTAACAAAGACTCAGAATATGCAAAATGATTCACAAGATCCTCTACAATCATTATGAAAAGGATACTTAAAATATGCAAATTTTGAGAATTTACTGTGATTTTGGCTTTAAAAAGGCCCATTTTGGCACTTGAAAGCTTTTTTACTGAGCTATATCTTCATAATGTGATGTATCCTCTGGAAAAAACCCACTGATATGACAAATATAGGCAACATACATACAAGAAAAGGTGAATTGAGATGCTTGATAGGTGTAAATAAAATAAATTATGGTATAAAAACATTTTGTTTATTGTTGCTTTTTTGACATTTGTTGTCTAGGGAAATGGCACATTCTGAAATCTTTATCGGACCATAACTTGGTAATGCCTTGACCAATTTTTAAAATTAAGTGTTCTGTAATCTACTCACCAAGCCCTTTAAGAAACATTCCAACATAACTTTCTATGAATAAGCAATTTAATATTTTTCATTGTTCCCTACTACTACAATGACTTCATCGGTCATGTCAGTCTGTTCTTGTCAACTCCGTTAGTGACCAACACGGTCATTGTACATGCCTGGTGGTGACTATAATAGGATTCTTCTATTTTCTGAAGGGGAGGATTTTTTTAGAAGGGAAATAAAGTCAGAAAACCATCATAAAAGTGGATTTTAAAGATAGTTTCGCTTTCTGTACCCTCAAAAATTGATAAAAATCACTTTTTAACTGGTTAGTGGTTGCAAAAATGTTTTTTTTAAATTCACTTTAAAAAAATGGCAGTTAGATACGATATTCTTTCCTCCAAATTATTCCAGGATATTTATTTCGTGAAAAATCAGGCATTTTTGGTATACAATGACTTCCTCAGTCATGTCAGTCTGATCTAATTGTCAACCTGAGTGTTACGTGACCAACACGGTCATTGTACATGTGTAGTGGCGACCGAATAGGATTCTTCTATTTTCTGGAGAGGATTTTAAAGATACCCGGCCAAAAATCGATAGAATCATTTTTTTTAACTGCTTGTGCTTAGTGGTTGCAAAAAAAAATGTTTGTTTAAATTAAAAAGTGGCAATTGGATATGACATTCTAAATCTTTCCGAAACTTCCTGAATCCGTCAAAATCCAGTCACCAGTCAAAAATGCCCATGTGCACAGTTAGCTATAATCATCTTTCATTAGGAAATCTATATTATTTGTCATATTTGCATAGAAAAGTGGTGGTTGTATTATACATTCTTTCCTTTATAAGTTCAACCAATTTACTGCCGCCCAAGGCCACTGTAAATCTTTAAAAATACTTAATGAACTTCAAACCAGACGGAGTAATGGAAATAATCCGTCAGCCAATTTTGCACAAAGTCAATGCATGTGGTTTTATTAGCAGACGGCAAAATGGCCATCAAATGAAATGCTCAAAATCTACGAAAAAATTGTTTCCAAACCTCACTCAAGTTCCTCTCATTTATCATATTATAATAGTTAATACAGCATAGATAGAAGGGAGAAATGTGGCGGCTGTATTCTACATTATTCTCCTCAGGAAGGTGATGAAACATTATAGAAGAACTTTTATTATAAGTTTGTGAATAAAATAAATGGAAATAAGGAATTTGTGCACGTGTACGGTGTATGAAGGTCGGCCAATTTTTCGTCGTCGAAAATCACATGTTTTTAGGCCTACACAAGTGGCAACAGCATATGTTGCACTTAATTTCCAAAAAAACATTATTTTATGTAGATTTACTCACAATTTTGATGTATTCTTGCTTGAAAGTTTGACATCTTCTTGCTTGAAAGTTTGACATGTCCATGTCTGTCTGAGCCAACTTGAAGTTTTGGAACCAAAATGTGCTATTCTGTTCCCGCCCAAGCACATGGCGTGTTCTTACCCATAATCCCCTTGCGCCTTATGCAAAACACGTGACTTATTCAAATTTTACCGCGGCGTACACTAAACTCGCACCACCAGTCGACTGTTTAAAAAAAGTTGTTCGTCTCGGACGATGGAAATGCTGTCTCATGACACCTGAAATCATGTGATTTTAAAATAATAGAAACTAATAGGATAATGTTGATCTGTTGAAACCTTTATTTTCAAATGGGAAGGTTGGATTTTTTTTTGAAAATCTATGCTACTAAAGATGATTGAAGTGTTAAAACAATCATATGGGTTAACTTGGCTTATAACCCAAAAACAAACTGAACAAATTATCATTTTAAAGCTTACTTGGTTGTAACTTGGTTATGGTACCAAATATCCTCATAAATTATTCAGTATAACATGCTGTCAATTTCGAGAAAAAGTTGAAACATTCAAATTTGAAATTGTTCACCATCCGGGTTACCTATTGTAAAACATACAAACATTAAAAACAGCGAAAAATGGGTCTCCCTTTGATCTTCAGGACAAGCCCCCTGAACCTCTTGGATGTTTATGGAGGATTTACAGACTCCACATCCCCACAAACAAGAAACTAAAGGTTTGGACACAGTACAGGCTAATTCTTTCTTTCCTTGGTGGCTGCTACTCTTCTTTCAAGAAAACTTTGAGGCAAAAATGGAGGTTTGTAAAAAAAAAAAATCCTGAGAAATCACATGCCCGAGTTCGTCCTTTTCTCAGAAATGTGATCACCTTTGTGGTGATATAAAATATCTTGAAAGAAAGTTGTACTGATCTTGAAAATGTGTTGCAGGAAATTAAAAATATAGGGTTTTATAGGTTAATATAGGTTTTTGGGGAAATAAAGGTTCCCATTTTGAAATATAGATTTTTATAAGTTTTATAGGTTTCGCTGGGATGCCTGTTATTCATTTGAATTTTTTTCTGTATAGATTTTTTTTAATAAAGGCTTTCAAAATACATCTGACAAATAAATAATACCATTAATCATTTGGAACCATGGCAACTTATATCAAAGGGGGTGTTTGTGGGGGTGGGGGACATGTCTCTGTGTAGTAGGAGTTACACAGTATCAATAGAAACAAACATACACTGTTGAGGTTTTTTCTTTCTAGATTTTTTTTCATAAAGGCTTTCAAAATACATTTGACAAATAAAATCATGACACGTTACTGAAAGTAAATGGGAATTACTAACAATACAAGAGAAGGCTGACAATGTTGTGGCATTTAAGAGTAAGTGGAAGTTTTGTATAATTATGCAGTCAACAAACCCTCACAATAATTTTTAATCTTCAAAATTGCGATATTTTATCATGCAGGATCATAATATTCAATTGTTTTGTGAATTTGTTTATTTAAAAGTAATATAAATATTTCTACTAGGGAAACAGCCAAGTACAGATTTAAACCAAAATTACTGTGGGATTCACACAAATTATACATTTTTAAGGGACAGTATCGTCATGATCAACAGGGCATGGAATCAGAGTACTGTAAAACTGGTAATTTTCGCGCAACATTTATTTTCGCGCTTTTCGCGTAACGATTAGACAGCGCGAATTTAAAAACACGCGAATTTATTACCCGCCCGGTGGATTGGTAAGTTACTAATATTTTCGTTGTTTACCTCTACCCCCGGCCCCGTAATGAAGACGTACCTACATGTACATACATGTATATAAGCATTGTGCATATCGCCGGTGCACGACTTCGGCACTATAATTAGGTCACCTTTTGAAGTGGTAAATACGTGTCAACCACATCGTGTGCATTGTACTACAAGTCAAATATTTACTGTGCGCGAAAGTAACAACCCGCGAATGTGTCGGTTGGGTGGCTGAGCGCGAAAAATTACTCGAGCGAAAATTACCAGTTTTACAGTACTAGTTTAAGATTAACTCGGTGACTGATAATACTACCCCACATTTCAAGGTCTTATTACCGTTGCTGCTGCATAAATGAGCCAGTAATTTTCAGTCACTGTGTTCATCTTAAACTAGGACACTGATTCCATGCCCTGTTGAAAGTCTCCTGTGATCACACCGATCGTGACGATACTGTCCCTTTAATGTTATATAAGGTAGATATCCCGATTGGGTGATACATTTATCATGATTGAAACCCTATTCTCCCAATGAGGATATCAATATGCCCCAATCTGGAAACCCTTGGGTGAAAATGACATATTTTGCCTCAGCAGGGGCTCATGAGTCAAGATCAACTATACTATCCCGATTGGGAGATACTTTTATCCTGATTGAAATCCTATTCTCCCAATGAGGATACCCTTGGTTGACATTGAGTCTGCTATACTATCCCGATTGGGAGATACTTTTATCCTGATTGAAATCCTATTCTCCCAATGAGGACACCCTTGGTTGACATTGACAGTCTGCTATACTATCCCGATTGGGAGATACTTTTATCCTGATTAAAATCCTATTCTCCCAATGAGGATACCCTTGGTTAACATTGACAGTCTGCTATACTATCCCGATTGGGAGATACATATCAATATGCCCCAATCTGGAAACCCTTGAGTGACAACTATATCTTCTGCAGTGTTCGGATTGCATTTGACACCATGTAAAATTAATTCAGTTCAGTGATTCTGATAAGAACCTGTTAATTGACAGTTGAACCAAAGGTTCTTTTGAGAAGGTACTTATTGGAACCACTTAAATGTTCATAGATGTGTTCTCATTGAAAACAAAATTAACTGCCGGTGAAATAGTCAAAATCGCACAATGAACATTGAATATGCATTGAATATTCAAAGGGAAGGTACAACATTGGTAATGACCAGATTATCAAATTATTATATAAAAACTAAATGTTGGGAATAAATTATTTTGTCTGAAGTGTTTTCCTCTTTGAGAAAAAGGTAAATGTAAGATTTACAACAGGTTTTCCTCTTTGAGAAAAAGGTAAATGTAAGATTTACAACATGTGCTATCTGGCAATAAAAACATGTACAGGGGTAACGGTTTTTCGTAATTTATTTTCAAAAACATGACCACCAGTTGTGATAAAATAGTCACAGGTTAGATGTTAAATTTCTTGATAACTAGAGGGATGAAATTAACCTACATTACCACAAATCAATATTGTACCTTCCCTTAAAGGGCAATATCGTCACAATCAACAGGGCATGGAATAGGAGTGCTAATTTTAGATTAACCCTCCTACTTTAGCTGAACTTTAGTGGCAAGTAGCTATAGGGGTCAAAACCAGTCAACTGCGTGTTTTGACTGTTGACCCAAATGTGCACACAGGGTCATTTTTGACTGGTTTTTACTGCCATTTTGACCACCCTCAACGATACAAGGTAATGCTTTTACCGGACAAATACGATCGACTCTTTTTAACCTGTAAATGTACTTACTACATGTAAGGTTTGACAGTGTTTGACTTTTAAGTGCGCTAGATATACCTTAGCAAGTATATAATCATTTTAACTGATTTTGACCCTTGTAGTAGTAGGAGGGTTAAGTCAGTGACTGAAAATAAAACCCCAAACGATAAGGTCATATTACTGTTGCATAAATAAGCCAGTAATGTTCAGTCACTGTGTTCATCTTAAACTATAGGACACCAATTCCATGCCCTGTTGAAAGTCTGCTCTGATCGTGACGATAGTGTCCCTTTAAAATACTAAGTATATTTAAAATTAACCCACCATTTCAAATCTGGGAAATCACCAATGGTGATTTCTACTGTAAAATTTCCCGTGAATTGCTCTGGCCGTCATCATATATATGCTTCATTGACATTACACTGTACAGTATTCATATCTTTCAATCAATAAGTTAAGACTATCTTTATCATATGATACAATTAATAATTTACATAATTCTTAAAAAATAACATTTTGGAACAGTTCAGCTTTGCATGGTCAGAATGCTGGATGTACATGAACGAGATTGCATCTAATAAACAGAGAATTAGCTGTTGCAAACTGCTTATCAACATAAAGGACATGTAGTATAAATGCAAAATAGTAGTTATTGGCCTTATGTTCTGAACCTAGCAGGTTCTTTCTCAAAGAAAACAATTTTTACCTTTGACAAAGAACCGGCTAGGTTTGAAACGTAAGGCCAATAATTACCATTTTATATTGCATTATATACTACTCAAAACAATTTAGGGAACACCGGAATAATCTCAGTTAAAGCAAGATCATTTATTTCAGATAAACACAATGTTTCACAGAATTGATGAGAAACAACTGCACAATGAAACAGATGATAAAGGATGCATGTAGTGATTACACATTTCATGACATGACTACTGAAAGAGAGAGGGGGTTGCAAATGAAAATCCCGGTTCATGGAACATTTCAAACCTATTTGATGTTACAAATCCGGTGTTCCCTAAATTGTTTTGAGTAGTATATTATATTACATTATAATAAGGGGCATGTGATTAATGAGGTCATCGTTGTGACCAAGTAGTCTTGCAGATATGAGACAGGGCATCACAAAAATGAATTGAAAGTTGCAGCAATCCATCATTGATATTCTGGTATGACTGGATTGAGAAGGCAGGAAGGTTTCCAATGGTAATGAACTACATTACACCTAGACACATTCCAATGCTTTTTGTCATGCCATGACAAATATAACTTGTACTATTAACAAGCAGACAACCTTTAAAGACATGCGACATATTTGGTCAAATTAAAAACAAATTAGGTACAATTTGTAGCTTTGCATGGTGAAGAGGATAAGTAAGACTAATTACAGTGACACCATGTGAAATTCTTTATTGAGTAGTAATTAGTTCTGAAAAAAACTGGAGATTACAACTCGACGTTTCGATCAGTATGCTCTGGTCGTCCTCAGGTCGACCAGAGCATACTGAAGAAGACCAGAGCATACTGAAGAAGACCAGAGCATACTGAAGAAGACCAGAGCATACTGAAGAAGACCAGAGCATACTGAAGAAGACCAGAGCATACTGAAGAAGACCAGAGCATACTGATCGAAATGTCGAGTTGTAACCTCCAGTTCTTTTCAGAACTAATTACTACTCAATAGAGAATTTCACATGGTGTCACTGCAATTAGTCTTACTTAAAAACAAATTTAAAAAACGTATCGGGGTGAATGTAGCAAGTTACAACTATGGGGGGGGGGGGGGGGGTTTAGGGGGAAAGAGGCACCCCCAGTGACTCCCCCAGAATAAGGGCCTGTAAAAGAATGCCTCAATTGCCCCCTGAAATTCCTGGTGTTCCCCCCCCCCATATCCCCCTTCAGAACCAACCCCAGTTACTATACGTCACTGTAGTGATGTCATTGTTTAATGCTGAACAAATGGCAAAATGAAGCCAGGGTCATCACATGAATGACACAATTATAAATCAGTTTGTCATGTTTGTACCCGTCTCAGCAGCATGGCAATATTGGGTTCCCCCCCAACAAAAAGATCATTACTTCCCCTTGAATGATTCACCTTGATCAAGCGGCAGCCATCTTGACTTTTTTCCCCACGCACAAGTCAATGAGAATCAAAATGGGGTCTATGTTAGTCTGGTACCTTTAATGCTGTGACCCACTTCATATACTGATAGTCACCATGAAGTTAGGGAACTTGAACAAACAAACAAAAAAACTGAACCCTGGCTTTAAGTAGACTGGCGAGAACGAAGATAGAGATTTCTGCATTAATTACACACTAAGTTACTTCTGACAGATACGTTTATACAAATAGCACCAAATTGCACAATGATAACATTAACAAACATTGTAGCTCTTCACCTGGGCTTGCACAACATTCTACTTTTCTAATGGGTAGCTCTCTGCTCCTTGCATATACACTGGCCTTGTGGCAGTGTAAATATACCCATGTCTTGTGGATAGGACATTCGAAAACGAGCATTCCTCCGATGTGAATGCGCAGCAGCATGCACCACATGCATGTACTTCTGACTGCCAATAATCTCTGGAGATATTGTATGCTTTATATAGGTATCAAATACACTTCAAATACACCTATAAAAGGGAAGGTACAACATTGGTAATGTTGGGCACAACTGCTTCTGTGAGTATGCTTACTCTCTTTGAATCAAGATATACATTGAAGGGAAGATACAACATTGGTAATGTTGGGCACAACTGCTTCTGTGAGTATGCTTACTCTCTTTGAATCAAGATATACATTGAAGGGAAGGTACAACATTGCTAATGTTGGCAAAACTGCTTCTATGAGTATGCTTACTCTCTTTGAATCAAGATATACATTGAAGGGAAGGTACAACATTGGTAATGTTGGGCACAACTGCTTCTATGAGTATGCTTACTCTCTTTGAATCAATATATACATTGAAGGGAAGGTACAACATTGGTAATGTTGGGCACAACTGCTTCTATGAGTATGCTTACTCTCTTTGAATCAAGATATACATTGAAGGGAAGGTACAGCATTGGTAATGTTGGCAAAACTGCTTCTGTGAGTATGCTTACTCTCTTTGAATCAAGATATACATTGAAGGGAAGGTACAGCATTGGTAATGTTGGCACAACTGCTTCTGTGAGTATGCTTACTCTCTTTGAATCGAGATGCATTACACAACCAAACTGGGAAAGTTTTAGCTTATTATTAATTCAGAATTGCTGTATTCATTCTAACAAGGAATTTAGGAAAGTTCTCTTTCCTAAATTGGAACAGTAGATTATTAAAAGGGCAATATCGTCATGATCAACAGGGCATGGAATTGGAGCGCTACATTGACAATAACTCAGTGACTGAAAATAATGCCCCACATGATAAGGTCATAAGCCGTTGCTGCTGCATAAATAAGCCAGTATTTTTCAGTCACTGTGAGGACACCAATTCCATGCCCCGTCAAAAGTCAGCTCTGATTGTGACGATACGGTCCCTTTAAAGTGACAGCACCTCAAAATTATTTGTAAGGGAAGATTGATGCCGTCATCGGCATTACACCATATAAGTTTTAAGTTACAATTGAACAATTTTGTGATTTTGAATTACCAAGTCTATACCTTACCATTAAATAACACTACTGCCATATTGATCCAGCAGTGATCTGAAAACATGCGCCCTCAACGGCTCATGCACAGAGTGGGTAATTTCCTGATTTAACTACCAACAAAAAAGCTGTCCAACACATTAATGTTTACGTGTACATGTAGTAAATGTTTCTTTAACCCTAACCCCCTAGGTATTCTGGCTATAGGAATCTTCCTGAACCCTAACCCCTTATAGGTATTCTGGCTAGGAACCTTCTTTAACCCTAACCCTCTAGGTATTCTGGCTATAGGAACCTTCCTGAACCCTAACCCTTTAGGTATTCTGGCTAGGAACCTTCTTTAACCCTATCCCTCTAGGTATTCTGGCTAGGAACCTTCCTGAACCCTAACCCCTTATAGGTATTCTGGCTAGGAACCTTCTTTAACCCTAACCCTCTAGGTATTCTGGCTATAGGAATCTTCCTGAACCCTAACCCCTTATAGGTATTCTGGCTAGGAACCTTCTTTAACCCTAACCCTCTAGGTATTCTGGCTAGGAACCTTCCTGAACCCTAACCCTTTAGGTATTCTGGCTAGGAACCTTCTTTAACCCTAACCCTCTAGGTATTCTGGCTAGGAACCTTCCTGAATCCTCCAAAATCCATCAGTGCACTTTTGGAAACATGCCCTTATCTTCAAAATGCACCATGCATTTTTGTTGATCTTTCATATTCAGCACTAATGGCCTGTAATTTTTGCCAGGTAGAAATTTTGTCCCATTTAAAGCGGTGAAAGTACCAGTGTTGAATTTTCCCCAAAAAGTACCCATTGGAGGATTTTGCAGGATATAGGGTGGTTAGGGATAAAGATAAGGCATACAAAATGTATTCAATTTTTGGAAAGCAATACTAAGAAAGAGTAATTAATTTGTTGGTCTCTTAAACCTAACTCCCTTACAGGCATTTCACAAACACCCTGTTGAATGCAACACAATGCAACAACAGAAAAGTGTGAAGCCTGCTTCATGCAACAAGATCTACCAGCTAGAACAATGGTTTCTTTTGTTCTCTGCTGAGGGCAACAAGATGCAACAACTTTTTACATTTGTTGCATCTTCCTAAATTCTCTTTGTTAAAGTGAAGGATTTTGAAGGATTGAGGTTACATGCTACGTGCTTTTTGCTAAAGTGAAGGATTTTGGAGGATTGAGGTTATTAGGCATACTTGCCTTTCCATGGTACATGTACATCCATGTTTGTTGTAGTGATTGCAAGGTCAGTGCTTGGGTCAGTGGACACTGTTTATTGCTCCATGCATGCAGGGAGGGTCCCTGGCCATGTACATGTATCACAGATTAGAAACACATGTGTGCATACATGTCATGTGCTTGCTTTACTACTGAAGGATTTTGGAGGATTCAGGTTATGTGTAAGCAAATGGGCCTAGGGAGTTAGGAAGGATTCGGGTTATGTGTAAGCAAATGGGCCTAGGGAGTTAGGAAGGATTCGGGTTATGTGTAAGCAAATGGGCCTAGGGAGTTAGGAAGGATTCCTGTTATGTGTAAGCAAATGGGCCTAGGGAGTTAGGAAGGATTCCTGTTATGTGTAAGCAAATGGGCCTAGGGAGTTAGGAAGGATTCAGGTTATGTGTAAGCAAATGGGCTTAGGGAGTTAGGAAGGATTCAGGTTATGTGTAAGCAAATGGGCCAAGGGAGTTAGGAAGGATTCGGGTTATGTGTAAGCAAATGGGCCTAGGGAGTTAGGAAGGATTCGGGTTATGTGTAAGCAAATGGGCCTAGGGAGTTAGGAAGGATTCAGGTGATGTGTAAGCAAATGGGCCTAGGGAGTTAGGAAGGATTCGGGTTATGTGTAAGCAAATGGGCCTAGGAAGTTAGGAAGGATTCAGGTTATGTGTAAGCAAATGGGCCTAGGGAGTTAGGGTTAAAGACCGAATCACCGTTAATATACATGTAGGTACATATCACAGATGCTTACAAATTAATCCGGGGCCAATTTCACAGAGCCGCTTACCAGACAAATTTGCTTAGCGGATTTCTTTGGTGACCAGCTAAACTTTCATACAAAATGTATGCATTTTGGCTGGTAGTCTGTTTTATATTGCTTAGCAAAATTTTCTGCTAAGCGGCTCTGTGAAATTTGCCGCAGATGGTTGCCATCTTGGTGAAACAGTTGTTTCCAAAATCAATGCTCTTTTTAAAATGCAATGGTCTTTCAAAATGTTGAAATGATTAAGTATCAATGATCTGTATGTAACTCGGTAATAAAAACTAAAACTGTGATGGCAATTTTTGCACATGGAATTTCTTTGTTCGCTCTCACAATCTTAGGATTGACAGATGTTGAAGAGATTTTCATCCACTAAAAAGGAACTGTACACCATTGATAAAATGTCTAAGAAATGCATCCATATTTATTACAAAAATCAAGAGAGACGTACAGAAACCAACCTGTGAAAGTTTCAGCTCATTTCATCGTGTCATTAACCCTAACCCCCTAGGTATTCTGGCTAGGAACCTTCTTTAACCCTAACCCCCTATAGGTATTATGGCTAGGAACCTTCTTTAACCCTAACCCCCTATAGGTATTCTGGCTAGGAACCTTCTTTAACCCTAACCCCCTAGGTATTCTGGCTATGAACCTTCTTTAACCCTAACCTCCTAAGTATTCTGGCTAGGAACCTTCCCAAATCCTCCAAAATCCTCCAGTGCACTTTTGGAAACATGCCCTTATATTCAAAATGCACCATGCATTTTCGTTGATCTTTCATATTCAGCACTTATGGCCTGTACTTCTTGCCAGGTTGTAATTTTGCCTCATTTGAAGAGGTGAAAGTACCAGTTTCCAACAGCGCTGAATTTTTCCCAAAAAAATGTCCCTTGGTGGATTTTGGAGGATATGGGGTGGTTAGGATTAAAACACTCTTATTTTCAGTCCATTTGGTCAGCGGGTTGATAGACCCGCCAAAAGCCTTCATCTGTAAGTTTTTGAAAGGTGGAATAACTGTAAAGAACATTGATTTAATTTGCCCTACACGGACGTGTGTATAGCACTGTATACTCGGTGCTTTCCTAGTGTCTGTGAAAAAACTACACAGGCGCCTCGGGCGGGATTCGAACCCACAACCTCCTGCTTACTAGTGCAGACGTCTTAACCTCTCGACCACTAGTAAGCAGGAGGTCGTGGGTTCGAATCCCGCCCGAGTAGTTTTTCACAGACACTCGGAAAGCACCGAGTATGCAGTGCTATACACACGTCGGTGTAGGGCAAAGTTAAATCAATTGTTTATCTCCTGACGCAAGAATTTCACCAACCATTATGTAAAGAACATATTACCATGTATAGTGTAGATGCATTCCCACACAAAACCACTACACATCGCTGACAAGTACTTTGAACCTTTCAAAAACTTTAGAAGGTTGAGGGATAAAAATATTTCACATTTGTAAGACAATTTGTTTGCATAAAATTGACCACTATGAATCAAAGATAAAACCATCGTAAGCCATCCGTTTTTAAAGGGACAATATCGTCATGATCAGGGCCGACTTTTGACAGGGCATGGAATCGGTGTCCTAGCTTTAGATACCCCATAAGCGCACGCTGGTCTATAAAACAGGGCGTGATAAGATCGTATTACCGTGAATAATGCATAAATATCATTATCATGGCTCATTACTTATGCATCAGCCTCGATAAGATCATAATACCATGAATAATGCATAAATATCATTATCATGTCTCATTACTTATGCATCAGCCTCGATAAGATCATAATACCATGAATAATGCATAAATATCATTATCATGTCTCATTACTTATGCATCAGCCTCGATACCATGAATAATGCATAAATATCATTATTATGGCTCATTACTTATGCATCAGCCTTGATAAGATCATAATACCATGAATAATGCATAAATATCATTATCATGTCTCATTACTTATGCATCAGCCTCGATAAGATCATAATACCATGAATAATGCATAAATATCATTATTATGGCTCATTACTTATGCATCAGCCTCGATAAGATCATACCATGAATAATGCATAAATATCATTATCATGTCTCATTACTTATGCATCAGCCTCGATACCATGAATAATGCATAAATATCATTATTATGGCTCATTACTTATGCATCAGCCTCGATAAGATCATAATACCATGAATAATGCATAAATATCATTATCATGTCTCATTACTTATGCATCAGCCTCGATACCATGAATAATGCATAAATATCATTATTATGGCTCATTACTTATGCATCAGCCTCGATAAGATCATAATACCATGAATAATGCATAAATATCATTATTATGGCTCATTACTTATGCATCAGCCTCGATAAGATCATACCATGAATAATGCATAAATATCATTATCATGTCTCATTACTTATGCATCAGCCTCGATACCATGAATAATGCATAAATATCATTATTATGGCTCATTACTTATGCATCAGCCTCGATAAGATCATAATACCATGAATAATGCATAAATATCATTATCATGTCTCATTACTTATGCATCAGCCTCGATACCATGAATAATGCATAAATATCATTATTATGGCTCATTACTTATGCATCAGCCTCGATAAGATCATAATACCATGAATAATGCATAAATATCATTATTATGGCTCATTACTTATGCATCAGCCTCGATAATATGATCTTATCACGTCCTGTTATCTAGGCCAGCGTGTGCTCATGGGGTATTATTTTCATCTAAAAGTAAAAAACTGATTCCATGCCCTGTTGAAGTCTGCTCTGATCATGACGATACTGTCCCTTTAAGTCTGATCTTCTATATCAACTTTCCTTTTGGGTGAATTAAGGCTGTGCTTTTTCAGATATTTCAGGAACCGGATACCCGAAATTAGAAATGTTCGGATAGCCGGGTACCCGTAAACAATCTTGTAAAAACACATAAATACTCCCGAATGAATAAAATAGTTAAATAACCAATATGAAGACAAGCTTCTCTTGTTTTATTACAATCATAATGTGGACTTACTGTAATAATTTCCCGCCTCTATAATAAAAATGACTCGTAGCATCCCCATTCCCCACAGAAAAAATGTTAATAAAAAAAAAAAATCAGAGACTTCCATTTGTGTGGCTTTAATGTTCAGTCAAAATTTTCAAAAGTCGTTTACAGGTAAAGGGAACCGAAAAATGGAACTGGGTAATGACAGTTTTGGTCGGGTATCCGGGTACCCGGATCCCTATCACAGCCTTAGGGTGAACGTGTCCTTAAATCATCTCCATATGAAGTCTTCAAATTTAAGTCAACCTCATATTTGCTGGATCCAATATTGCTGATAGCTCAAAGGCCTAGCCGTTATCTGGAGGTAAACTGTCCAAGAAAGTCAAAGGTCGCATGGGGTTAAAGGTCACGCAGTTGCTGTCTGCTGATGAGCTTACAAAGATAAAGGCCAGTTCTTACTCGCTACGTGTACATATGCACATCCAGAAGTGTACTCCATTGACGCTGTGTCCATATTACCAATTTCAAGATAACTGATTCATATCTGCATGTTATTATTGTAAAATATCGTAATATGTCTAACGCACACACAATGACAGGGTCCGCCCACGATGACTTTCTCTACTCACCCGTTATCTCCAGTGTAACTGATAGCTTGTCCTTTGTATCATAGTTAAGGACAGGCTTCGGGTATGACTTGACTCGACACTTGCTAGATTTCATTAGTTGGGAGTATGCACACATTTCACATGTGCATCCCTGGTGTACATCACGCAGTACCAGCCGTTTGACCCGAGGTCAGTTTGCCAAGAAATAAACCAGAGAATGGAAGTCAGTATCAGGCATCAAACACCAGCATTATTCACCGAGTTTATACGTTACGTGTTCCGGCTATAAACGCACCCCCTCCAGTGCACTCCAGAATGTAGAAGACAAACACAGTCTGCGAAGTGAAGACCTAGTGGGTATGAACTGGCCGGTAAAAGTGGGGTGGCACAGGGTCAGTTGGAACCTTTAGGGTGGAGGGGTGAGGTGTAATTTCTCCGTGGGGTCCGGCTTGACGATTTGAAACGTGATGAGGTACTCCGGATAGGCCTATGGGTGAAGGGAAATATAATGTTAGATTCAGGCATAAGAATGTGGCTGGAACTCCGTCAAATGGTAACATTTCTGTAAATGCATCCATACTTTATTAGAACCAAGAGATATGTACAGAAACCAACCAATACAATTTTTTGTGCAGAATATAGGTTATTATAGGTTTACCAAATGCCAAAATATATGCTTTTATAGGTTATTTCCCATGATTATGCAGTGTTAAGTAACAAGTTTTTGGTAAATTGCCTACCTTCTGAGTACTTTTTGCAATAAAGTACATTACCCCATACCCTGTCCAGCAGAAAATCTAAGAGCGGTACACATGTTACAGTTTGGCTGCTGTTTTGGCTTCATCTCTTTATACTTAGGAAGTAATATTTCTTCAAAGCCATGAGGATTTTATGAGGAAGTTGAAAATGTGTTGCAGGAGATTAAAAATATAGGTTTTTATAGGTTAGTATAGGTTTTATAGGTTTCACTGGGAGGCCTGTAAGTGTCTTTAACCCTAACTCCCTAGGCCCATTTGCTTACACATAACCTGAATCCTTCCTAACTCCCTAGGCCCATTTGCTTACACATAACCTGAATCCTTCCTAACTCCCTAGGCCCATTTGCTTACACATAACCTGAATCCTTCCTAACTCCCTAGGCCCATTTGCTTACACATAACCTGAATCCTTCCTAACTCCCTAGGCCCATTTGCTTACACATAACCTGAATCCTTCCTAACTCCCTAGGCCCATTTGCTTACACATAACCTGAATCCTTCCTAACTCCCTAGGCCCATTTGCTTACACATAACCTGAATCCTTCGGCCCATTTGCTTACACATAACCTGAACCCTTCATAACTCCCTAGCCCTATTTGCTTACACATAACCTGAATCCTTCCTAACTCCGTTGGCCCATTTGCTTACACATAACCTGAATCCTTCCTAACTCCCTTGGCCCATTTGCTTACACATAACCTGAATCCTTCCTAACTCCCTAGGCCCATTTGCTTACACATAACCTGAATCCTCCAAAATCCTTCAGTAGTAAAGCAAGCACATGACATGTATGCACACATGTGTTTCTAATCTGTGATACATGGCCAGGGACCCTCCCTGCATGCATGGAGCAATAAACAGTGTCCACTGACCCAAGCACTGACCTTGCAATCACTACAACAAACATGGATGTACATGTACCATGAAAAGGCAAGTATGCCCGATAACCTCAACCCTTCAAAATCCTTCACTTGAGCAAAGAGGATTTTGGAGGATTTGGGAAGGATAAGGTTAAGGAGAAAATTGTGAAAACGCATTCTGATTATTAGGTGTTCGAGCTACGGCGCTAACACCTCCTGATATTGTTCGGTTTTTTTTTTTTTGTATTTAATCTTATGTGGATATGAATCATCAGCTGGTAAAATGAAAACATGCGCCATGGACAGAGCAGATAGGGTAGATCCACAATGTTTTTTTGCAGGCCTAGAAATCCGACGCGAATCCGCGAATCGATTCGCGCGAAGATTCGCGCCCAACATTAACACCGCGAATCTAAGTAGATTCGCGTAATACCAGTGTTCTAGCCAGGCATGCCCGATACGCTATAACAAAAATACCGATACGCTATAAATCGGCCGATACGCTATCGATACGCTATCGATACGCTATAATTTATTCCATGGTGAAAAAAAAAAAAAATTAAAAAAAAAATTCCTTTGTTCAGTTCGAGAACTAATTGTGAACAACAATAATTTGTTGCCACCGAGGGATTTATTTCATCTTGTAGGAAGCTTTATTGATACATTTTAATTGGCCGGCAACTTTGTTTCTTTTCAAGAGAATGTTTTTGATGCGCCGCATTTGTAACTATGCGGCCTGCCGCGATCTATTTATAAGCATTCAACGTTAAACGACACTGGTTCCGCTACCACACTGCTTAGGCAAAAACCAGATGAGCGGGGTACCCGCGTGCCAGGCAGAGTGGGACCCACGCATGTTTAGTTTATAATAGCTTGTAAACCAGCCAAGAACCAGGTCCCAGAGGTTATTGTCTCTTGGTCCAGGAGTGTAAAACCACAACCTGTCAGTCATTGTCAAGTGAACAATAGCCCCAACTCTTGTCTTGGCTCTAATCCCAAATTGATACATTCAACATTCCAAAGTTGGCAGACAGTTCTTTGATGTGAACTTGTGACCCAGAAATTGTGTCTTTTTGGTTGCCGGTTGTCTTGTTTCTTTTTCTTTTAAAATACTTTTAACAGACTGGAGCCAGGATAATTCTAAGGCATCTTTACAGCTGGCCTATGTTTTTTTTTAAACTTCGCTGAGCTTTTTTATTTTATTTACGCAATAACTGTGGACTTGGAATATAGAGCACTTACCTGCTGTCCAATAAAATACTTGATGAAACAACTACACATATGAAGACGTCATGGTCATTTACAATGATTCAGATTTTTCCACACCTCATGAGGCAGAGCTCAGTCAGCAAGAGGAGTAATTTGGACCATGAAAACATTACACTTAACTTTTCTTCAGCTGAAGATTAGACTAAGAGTTCCTTGTTAAATACTCAATGTAAGGTCACGATGTCACACACTGAGTGATGTAATTGTTTAGTTAAGAGTTAACACTAGTGAATGACATTCATAATCTTCATTGTCATAAAAGTTGTTACTGAATGTTTATTTGAAGGGAAAAAAGTGGAAACAATAAGAACACTGGAGTAATACAAAGTTGTTTGTTATGTCCATTCATAAATGCTTTATTTTCCAACATTACATTTTGCAAATTCACTTGTACAATTTGCTAAGAAAAAAAAAAGATTCTCGCAAATACTCCTGCGAGAATCCATTCCCCGAAAATTGGGAGAATCCAGGATTCTCGCGAAATTTTTCCGCGAGAATCTGAATGGATTCTCGCGCAGTGTCGCGAACTTCTAGGCCTGTTTTGCCCAGCACTTCTCGGTGTATCCCAAGTTTCCTGTGATCCCAAATAAATCCAGGTTTACTTACTTGTTCCCCTCTGTATATGACATACTCGGAGTATGCCAGACCACCCGTGCTTGGCCGGCCGATGACAGAGTGATGGCCTGGAGGGGCGTGGGCCATCTTCATTGCACTGAACTGGAGGAAGGCTTTGCCGAGGGTGACTCGACAGTAGATGATTTGCCTATATGGAAAGATAATCAGTGATATGAAAAGCAATTGGTCTACTGATGCCATGCCCCTTATATGCACAGGCCTGAGGGGCGCATAGATGTGCATTTGTGCCCGGAAAATACCAGTACTGTAAGCCATGATATCCCATGAAAAATTATACATTACAAAGTAATAAAGACATGTTTTAATTTATTAAAGGGACAATATTGTCACGATCAACAGGGCATGGAATCAGAGTGCTAGTTTTAGATCAACTCAGTGACTGAAAATAATACTCCATATGATAAGGTCATCATATTACCATTGCTGCTGCAAAGATAAGCCAGTAATTTTCAGTCACTGTGTTCAACTTAAACTAGGACACCGATTCCATGCCCTGTTGTAAGTCTGCTCTGATCGTGACGATGTTGTCCCTGTAACAGTGAAACGTTTTAATTTCAACTTTTGAGAACCGCACTATAATTAGAAGACAACAAGTACGGGACCAGGCGCATTTTTTGACTAGACTAGATACACAAAAGAAATGTGCATGTGTGAGACCGAGTCCTCAGCTTTTGAGATTAAGACGAGTGACAAGACCACACAAATCTTAGACCCTTCATAAGTAATAAATGACTGTGATACACTGTGATACACTGTGATACACTGTGATACACTGTGATACACTGTGATACACTGTGATACACTGTGATACACTGTGATACACTGTGATACACTGTGATACACTGTGATACACTGTGATACACTGTGATACACTGTGATACACTGTGATACACTGTGATACACTGTGATACACTGTGATACACTGTGATACACTGTGATACACTGTGATACACTGTGATACACTCTGATACACTGTGATACATCAGATACACTGTGATACACTGTGATACACTGTGATACACTGTGATACACTGTGATACACTGTGACACACTGTGATACACTGTGATACACTGTGATACACTGTGATACACTGTGATACACTGTGATACACTGTGATACACTGTGATACACTGTGATACACTGTGATACACTGTGATACACTGTGATACACTGTGATACACTGTGATACACTGCGTAGTAACATTCAAATGTTCTGATGAAGACAGCGATGAACCCACCTATGGCAGACATAACAGGACCTATCTTTGTGGGCAGGGCATCCAGTCCCTCCCCCGATGCCGTAGACATACTGGTTACTCTTGGAGGAGTCTTCGGCGAAGTAGATGCCGGCGCCGAACATCCCGCCGATGTAGGCATGACGCTCATCGAAACCTTTGTTGACAATGGCGTTGATGAATGGGGACCCTAAACGATGAAATATTTATTTGTGAACAAATATAAAAGCGTGGCTGTGGAACACAGATACAAAAATATTAGTATCTCTGGAATGAAGCAGATAATTTTGCTATAAAGATTTTTGCTAAGCAATATAAAACAGACTACCAGCCAAAATACATACATTTTGTATGAAAGTTTGGCTGGTAAGCAATTTTATCTGCTAAGCAGCTCTATGAAATTGGGCTGACGGCTCGAAAGTTTTATTTTGGTACATGCATTTCCTTAATTCTTCTTTCAGCCCCAAATTTTCCAATTACAAAACAGCATCCTCCATGGTTATGATTCTCATTGGTAACTTTCATCTTTTGATGCGTGTATCCAAGATTTGAAAAGGGCAGGTTTTTTTTCTAACAGCCTATAATTTTATAAGTAAGACTAATTGCGGTGACACCATGTGAAATTCTCAATTGAGTAGTAATTAGTTCTGAAAAGAACTGGAGGTTACAACTCAACGTTTCAATCAGTACGCTCTGATCGTCCTCAGGAGAATGCTGGACTCTGGGAAATGCTGCTGCTTAAGTAGGCTGCTGAAGGATCACGCGATGGCTGTATGCTGGAGGATTAGTTCGTTGAGGCATGCAGGCGGGAACTGTTGAGACTAGGATCCTAGGGGTTGGGGGAGAGGAGTGTGTGCTCACTGAACTGAATCAGTTGTTAACAAGCACAAGACTTTCTGCAACACCTCAATTGAGAATTTTACATGGTGTCACCGCAATTAGTGTTACTTATCCTCTTCACCATGCAAAGCTACAAGTTTTACCTAAAATTTTATGTTATTTATTCCTACCTACCATAGAATAAAATAATTACAATTCTTGTTGAGGACTTCCTTCTTGCAATAAATGTATTGATGACTTTCTACCAGCCCAACATTTATTTCTGAAGTTCGTTCAGTTGAAAACCAAACGAGTTTGAGGGGAGGGTCTTTTGAAACCTGAATCTAAGACCTACCATGGAACAGCATCCTCTCGTTGTCATGGTTATGATTCTCATCAGCGACTTCCTTCTTGCAATAAATGTATTGATGATTTGTTTGTCTTTCTACCAGCCCAATATTTATTTCTAAAGTTCTTTCAGTTGAAAACTAAAGGGGTTTCGGGGGGGGGGGGGTGTTTCGAAATCTGAATCTAAGACCTACCATGAAATAGCATCCTCTCGTTGTCATGGTTATGATTCTCATCCTGCTTGCAATAAATGTATTGATGATTTGTTTGTCTTTCTGCCAGCCCATCAATATTTCTAAAGTTCTTTCAGCTAAAAACCAAATAAGTTTGGATGGTTTTGAAACCCAAGTCTCAGACCTACCATGAAACAGCATCCTCTCGTTGTCGTGGTTATGATTTTCATCACCGACCTCCTTCTTGCGATGCATGTATCTTTCCCAAAGCCTCTTGTTGCGGACTTTCTGTATCTTGTTGATGCTGTACTTACTGAAGATGCCGCCTGCCTGGCCGTTGTCACGGTGCTCTTTGACGGTATTCTGCATCTGATAATGAAAGAAAAAAAAAGTAATTTCAGACAAGTTGAAATGATACATCTCCTGAAGACGATCAGAGCATACTGATCGAAACGTCGAGTTGCAACTACCAGTTCTTTTCAGAACTAATTACTACTCAATTGAGAACTTCACCATGCAATGCTACAAATATTAGATACTTCCTGTAAAATAGTGATTCTATACTTGTATTTTTTGTAACTGATTTTGTTGTTGTTTACTTCTGATATTGTGGCAATAAAATGAACCTTGAACCTTGTAAAACTAACAGAGCATGACTGGTTATTCAAATGTAGTCTGTACGTTTTTTTTAATGAATTTGAAAAGGATCCGCTCTTGTAGAGCAACAATGCAAAAAACGTCTCTCCCTGGGTGACGCCACAAACATATATCAAGTACCTCATGAAGCTGTTTCGCTTCAATAATTATGTGACTTGGTACTTAAACAGCATAGAATTAGTAATTCAAAAATAACAACAATTTCAGCAAAGGGTGACACATGTGAGACTATAAACCTGATCTCATTTTTGTTTGGCCTTAACGAAACTGCGAACAATCTCAAACCACTCACCTCCACGGCGACTGACTGGTACTCCTTGTCGTCAAGACCGAGATCAATTAGAATGGATCCCTGGTTCCCATGGACGCTGAGGTGTGGGTTAGGGGTGATGTTACCACCCATAAGCCTCTCCATTCCCTTGATGATTTTATGGCGATGGCCGTAGGCGTTGATACCAATCTCCTTCAGCTCTTCATGACCAATGTCCATCAGGACGTCCATGGATATCTGGGACGATGGAGGGAAAAAGAGTAAAGTGTAAACATTAACCCTCCTCCTCTTGGTACAATTTTTTTATTGAGTTAACTGACCATTCAACACTAGACAACTGTCTGTTTATGAATGGTGGATTAGCATTCACAATTTTTACAGAAAACAATTCGTCCTGTCAGAACAACAAGGTCGTATCTAAAAATATGTAACACTGTCGTATGTGTAATAGCGCATAAATATGCACATTAACCCTCCTACATATGGAGGCCACTCCAATCCAATAAATTCTGCTCTTGAGCAACCTTCAGTACATACATGTACAAGCCTGCTGTCCTTTCCATGTAATCTTACAAAATCAACTGTGTGTCACCCAAGGCCGCTGTAAATGTTTGAACATATTAGCCACTAGTGTGTCCGATCTGGTTCCTCCTATCAGGGTGTTTAAGCGTGAGACCAGGCTTTCTGCTTGTTCTCACCCGTACACTCTAGCTTTGCCGAGATGTAGAACAAAGAGCTATGCCAGCAGCTTTTTTCCACGTACTGCATCTCTTTGGAACTCCTTGCCTGGTGCATGTTTCCCTACATCCAATAATCTAGACAGTTTTAAGAGGAATATCAATTCCTACCTTCAGTCCTCCTGAGTTATTTTCATCTTCTATGATTTCTTCTATGTAGCCCCTTACCTAGAGTGGCTTTTAGCCTTGTTTGGGGCGAACTTGCATAAAATTTTTTTTTTAAAGTATGGCCTGAAATGTATCAATGGGAGACCACCTTACCCTGTAATCTCAGTGGTGTGACAGTGCACAGAAGGGTAACCATAGGAGGCCACTGGCAACAGCTAATGGCTTGGAGTGGCCTGAATGGGTTGTTTCAAAAATTGCACTGATTGTAGGAGGGTTAAAACAACATTGTATCTTCATCCATAGGTTTTGCGTGTTTATCCTTGAACTCTGTAAAAAGACACGACCTTGTTGCACTGAGCAAAATCCATGTCTGCAACAAGGTCGTAACTGTGATACGACCTTGTTGCACTGAGCTAAATCCATGTCTGCAACAAGGTCGTAACTGTTATACGACCTTGTTGCACTGATGCAAAATCCATGTCTGCAACAAGGTCGTAACTGTGATACGACCTTGTTGCACTGATGCAAAATCCATGTCTGCAACAAGGTCGTAACTGTTATACGACCTTGTTGCACTGATGCAAAATCCATGTATGCAACAAGGTCGTAACTGTGATACGACCTTGTTGCACTGATGCAAAATCCATGTATGCAACAAGGTCGTAACTGTGATACGACCTTGTTGCACTGATGCAAAATCCATGTCTGCAACAAGGTCGTAACTGTGATACGACCTTGTTGCACTGATGCAAAATCCATGTATGCAACAAGGTCGTAACTGTGATACGACCTTGTTGCACTGATGCAAAATCCATGTCTGCAACAAGGTCGTAACTGTGATACGACCTTGTTGCACTGATGCGACAAATTATATCATGTGAATATCAAAATGTGCATATTTGTTCATGATTTCTCTGAAATGAGAGCACATCAGACAGAATAACTGTTCAGGATGATACCTTTACCAGATTATTAAAGTTAGCTTTTGGATAACAATTTTGGTAATCTAATTGTGGTAATCAGATGTCATTTTGCAATCATGTTGATAATCCTCTCACCAATTCCCTCTCAAAGATATCCCTGAGGTGATCCAGTTGAATCCCCCTCAAGAACGAGCTGATGCTGATGTCCAACGGATTCCCGTTAATCTCACTGTTGCCGCTATCCGCGGCGCCGTCCCCAGTCTGTGACGTCGACTTCACCGCCTGTTTCACCGGTGGCATCACTGCGGATGCTCCGACACCCACTCCGCCCACGGCTCCCACAGTTGCATCCGCATCGTCCGAGGCGAGCCCTGGGCCGGGTCTTCTGGATGAAGGGGCGGGGATGAGGGTACCACTCTTGATGGGCATGGGTGGGGTGAGACCCTTGGTGGTGCTTGGGGCGGAGCCCTGGGGCATGGCGTCAATGAGGAGAGAGCGGACATCTTCAGCTGTGGTCAGGTCAAGGGGCGTCTGACCTTCCTGGTTGGTCATGGTGGGGTCGGCACCATGAGCAAGCTGAGATTAGAACATTCAAAAAAATTGCTTTTAAAACTTAAGGGCAAAAAATATTAGAAAATTTTAAATTGAAATTTGAAAATTATAATGGCCTCATGGGTCTATAGCATTACATATTTTTGAATAAATAAATAATATATATTTCAAAATAAATACAAATATAAGTCCATAAATCTCTATTTGAGTAAATCTGTTAAATATTTTTTTTAAATATTTAGTTTATATATTAACCCTAACCCTCTAGGTATTCTGGCTAGGAACCTTCCTGAATCCTCCAAAATCCATCAGTGCACTTTTGGAAACATGCCCTTATCTTCAAAATGCACCATGCATTTTCGTTGATCTTTCATATTCAGCACTTATGGCCTGTACTTCTTGCCAGGTAGTAATTTTGCCCCATTTGAAGAGGTGAAAGTACCAGTTTCCAACAGTGCTGTATTTTTCCCAAAAAAGTACCCCTTGGAGGATTTTGCAGGATTTGGGGTGGTTAGGATTAATGTTTGAAAATGTTGTACAAAGACAATGATAATAACCCCTATATATTTAATGACAACAAAATGAAAGAGTTGATAACAAATTTCTTGAAAGACGCCGTCATTAGGGGTAACGCGGATTTGGCTTTGAGCTGCATCAAGCAATCTTATTTGTCTATGCAGTAAAGTGATCAATGACCAATGATGCACAGAATTTACTGAAACGCCCACATGACACACATTGTGCTTACGAGTAAGGCCCGTTTTCAATAAAGTCGTCGCAGAGTGGACGTGTTTAGACCACGGTTTTGTCATGGTTGCCAAGGGCTATACTGGCCGCGGGAGGTCTGACCCAAGTGCATTCACGCGAGGCCGAGTTATTGAGGCTGCAGCCCCTCATGCTACTTTGATATGTAAATACAACTGGTGAATATTCATGATCCAGATATCGACAGCGGAAACCGTGCTTTTGCTGGTCCCCTGTCTTTATCATATCAAGAATAAAGACAGGCTCTGAGAATAACCTTCAAGGAATTTCATTTGATACGTTGTGCCAAAAATCTGATGTCACGCTTTGAGGCTCGCGAGCTAGCTACCAACCAAGGTCAAAGTTGAATCGCCATGAAACTGCGAGGCTACTATCTTGTGTCTTTCACGAGCGCTGAAGCGTGACATCACATCTTCAGGCTAACGAGTAACGAACAGATATGCTTTAAAAAATAATGAGTCATTGCATGTAAAGATGGCCGATTTTGCATGGTATGACCTCAAGAGAAAACTATCTATATATATACATAACAGCAAAAGAAACGTCACCCCCTAAATTTTGATGAGTCTGAGAATGTGTTTAGCATATGTGTCCTCAGACGTCATGCGTGACGAATTTTGAGGTCAACCAAATTTGCCACATTGTGTTCATGTTACACTCCATACTCATAATATTCTTCATTAAACAAATTATATTAATTATAAAATGAAAATAATAAATATTTTTAGGGGTGACGTTTCTTTTGCTGTTATGTATATTTTTTCAGCTTTTTTTTCTTTCTGTTGCTTACCAATAATGCACAGAGTTGTGTTCTCCCCTTCTGGGCTGCTTCATGTAAGGGTGTGAAGTTCCACCTGTCTACGGCATTGACACAGGTGTTGTGTTTGATTAGTAACGAGGCGATATCCAGATGCTTAAAGAAAAACAGAAACAAACATGTCAATAATGAGAGTCAATATTACCATAGCATGAGCGAAATCACTGGAGAAGTCTGTTTACACAACAACCTCCACACAGTGACATATTATTAAAAGGGAAGGGACAATATTGGTAATGTTGGAAAATCTACTTCTAAAGACGTACTTACTTTGAATCAAGATAGACATAAACAACCAACGTGGAAAGATTCAGCCTATTAACCCTAACCAGCCCATATCCTCCAAAATCCTCCAAGTGGCACTTTTTTGGAAAAATTCAGCACTGTTAGAAACTGGTACTTTCACCTCTTCAAATAGGACAAAATTACTACCTGGCAAGAAGTACAGGCCATAAGTGCTGAATATGAAAGATCAACGAAAATGCATGGTGCATTTTGAAGATAAGGGCATGTTTCCAAAAGTGCACTGATGGATTTTGGAGGATTCAGGAAGGTTCCTAGCCAGAATACCTAGGTGGTTAGGGTTAACGCATTGGTTCACGTTCAAAAATGCTTAGTCATTACCCATAGAGTTGGTCGATTTTGCAAGTACAAGTACTCATACTCCAACTCTATAGTCAAGTAGTTTTTCATGAGTATGAGTACGAGTTCAGAAAAATGTACTTGAGTACGAGTATGAGTACTCCAACTCTATAGTTACAGTCAAGTACTTATTCAAGAGTACTAGTCCGAGTACAGAAAAATGTATGTGAGTAAGAGTACAGGTATGAGTACTCCAACTCTATAGTTACAGTCAAGTACTTATTCAAGATTACTAGTCCGAGTACAGAAAAATGTATGTGAGTACGAGTACAGGTATGAGTACTCCAACTCTATAGTTGCAGTTAATTACTTTTCAAGAGTACGAGTTCAGAAAAATGTACTTGAGTACGAATATGAGTACTCCAACTCTATAGTTGTAGTCAAGACTTTTTCAAGAGTACTAGTCCGTGTACAGAAAAATGTATGCGAGTACGAGTACAGGTATGAGTACTCCAACTCTCTAGTTATAGTCAAGTACTTATTCAAGATTACTAGTCCGAATACAGAAAAATGTATGTGAGTACGAGTACATGTATGAGTACTCCAACTCTATAGTTATAGTCAAGTACTTATTCAAGAGTACTAGTCCGAGTACAGAAAAATGTATGTGAGTACGAGTACAGGTATGAGCACTCCAACTCTATAGTTATAGTCAAGTACTTATTCAAGATTACTAGTCCGAGTACAGAAAAATGTATGTGAGTACGAGTACAGGTATGAGTACTCCAACTCTATAGTTGCAGTTAATTACTTTTCAAGAGTACGAGTTCAGAAAAATGTACTTGAGTACGAATATGAGTACTCCAACTCTATAGTTGTAGTCAAGACTTTTTCAAGAGTACTAGTCCGTGTACAGAAAAATGTATGTGAGTACGAGTACAGGTATGAGTACTCCAACTCTCTAGTTGAAGTCAGTACTTTTCATGAGAATAAGTACGAGAACTAAAAAATGTACTCAAGTGCAAGTACGAGTATCAGTATGAGTACCTCAACTCCATAGTTGTAGTTGAGTACTTTTTCATGAGTGTAAGTGTGAGTACGAGTACAGAAAAATGTGTATGATTATGAGTATGAGTACTGAAACTCTAACGTCCAGTATAAACCATCTATTGCAGTGGAATTCCAGCTCCAAGTACCTATGATACAGACAACCTGACACTAATGGCAGAGGGCGCAGTCATACGAACTCCAAGATGAACTTTGGAATTACTGTTCACACAAGAACCAGTATAAAATGTATGTGTTGTGACTTACTCCATATGACGAGGCATTGTGAAGTGGTATGAGGCCTCCTTTGTCCCTTGCATTCACATCGGCTCCATGTTCTAGTAAGTAGTCCGCTACCTCAACGTTGTTGTATCCAGCTGCAAAATCATTTGACAGTTGATTACTATTTGACAATTAGTTGATTACTATTTTGACAAACGGTTAATTACTATTTTGACAAACAGTTGATTACTATTTTGACAAACAGTTGATTACTATTTGACAAACAGCCGATTACTATTTTTACAAACAGTTGATTACTATTTTGACAAACAGTTGATTACTATTTGACAAACAGTCGATTACTATTTTGACAAACAGTCGATTACTATTTGACAAACAGTCGATTACTATTTTGACAAACAGTCGATTACTATTTGACAAATAGTTGATTACTATTTGACAAATAGTTGATTACTATTTTGACAAACAGTTGATTACTATTTGACAAATAGTTGATTACTATTTGACAAATAGTTGATTACTATTTTGACAAACAGTTGATTACTATTTGACAAACAGTTGATTACTATTTTGACAAACAGTTGATTACTATTTTGACAAACAGTTGATTACTATTTGACAAATAGTTGATTACTATTTTGACAAACAGTTGATTACTATTTTGACAAACAGCTGATTACTATTTGACAAATAGTTGATTACTGTTTAACAATGTGCATGCCCAGTACATCAACCCTTGCCAAGCTTTATGCAAACAGTTACAACAAATCTTACTTATCCGAGGTGGCCTGTTTCAGTGATTATCACTGTTTTCCCTCAGCTCCCAGCTTTGAACTGTTAGAGACTGATAGGTGAACTAGAAGCACCGAGGTACACCTGTACTCTTTTACAATAAGTGTTCTGGGTTCTTTTTACATGCACTGTACTAAGTACACAGGACCTACGGTTTAACATCACATATTCAACATGGCATTGTGGATATTACACCCTGACACCAGACACCAGGCATCCCTGACACCAGACTCCTGTATGCAAACATCTCAGCACAAGTCTGTGTACACGTTCCAAAACCTTTCCAAAGTTCCGAGCCACCACCCGATAGACAAAACCCACCTGCCAAATGCAGCGGAGTAGAGTTCCTGCCCTGGGAATCGCGACAGTTGATATTGTCCGGCGTGACCAGCTTCTGGACTCTGACTAGGTTGCCCTTCTTAGCAGCTTCCAGGAGAGCGGCGTCTCCTCTCAGTAGGTCCTGCACGTCCTGGTCACCCTCCTTGACCAGGTCCAGAGCTGTGTGACCGTCCCGGTTTTTCTTCTCTGGATCAGCGCCGTGCTACCAAAAAAGGGGTACAATTATCAGCTTGATATATAGAGTGTATCTCAGAAATATCTTACAATATCTTTACACATAAGAATAACAATAATACTTTCATCACAAGATCTGGTATTCCCACTTTAATGCTGTACTGATCTAATCCCTGCAGCAGGATCCCTCTCAACTCTACTTAACCAGTTCGCGTCGGAGGCCGTGTATACACGCAATTTATTTTTGCACCGCGTATCGGAGAGCGTCTAAACACACCACAGGAAACTCCGGAATATTTGTATGCATGCTCGGTTCAGCCATGCGTGCACGGTGACATGCTCGGAAGTGCCGGCCACCCGCTGTGAAAGCTTCCATTAACGTGTGTGTGGGAAAAAGAAACCCGCACAGGGGCCCAGAAAAACTTTTTTATTCCCGACGCGAACTGGTTAAAGCAGCTTCCGGCATTTTCCTGAAGACTGACCAAAATGTTGAGTTAACCCATGGATTCTTCTCAGAACCACACAAATCTAGAGAGATTATTACATGGTGTTACCGCAAACCTCCTCTTACTTTCCACCATGCAAATCTTAAAGTCTTATTTAATAATATTTTCATGGATATAAGAACCTTATTTTCCGAGCATTTTGCTGCCATTAGCTTCAAAATCGGTGCAGTGATGCACTTTTTTTCGGCCATCTTTATTTTTGCCAGCAGGGAAATACGTGATACATTGTATAACACGGGGACCAAATTTCCCATATACAAAGTATGGTGGCTAAGAGAGGCCTTACAAATCAGGCAAACGTTCATACCCCTATGTGAAAAAGTCATTTAAAACACAGCATGGCAGAATCGATCCACCAATTTTGGCTGCAATTTGACATCGTTTCATAGCAACAAAAAAAAGAAAATTAAAAATGTTGATGCGCGGGTCTGAGGCAACGCGCGCGGAGACCAGGAACCGGAGACTCTTTTTTTTGGCCTTACAGCGACACAGGGTAAATCCCTTCTCTTTCAGGATGAGTGTAATGGGTTCTTTTACATGCATTACACAATACAAAGTAGCTTCAGTTTCATAAAAGGTATAGATTTGGTAAAAACAAATCACTGAATTGTAAAGTTACTTGGTGTTGAAACTGATTATGGTGCCTTCCTGAGAAATAATTTTGTCTGAAGTGGTTTTTAGAAAAGTGGAAATGTTCTCTTTTTGAATTTAGGAAAGACCACTCTTTTATTAGACTCTGAATACAATTCACACTTTTTTTAAAGTTTTGTGTGACTTCCACAGGTTTGAGTTCAAATTTATCGTTCTTACCTTAAGAAGTAATTTGCATATCTCGTATTTGCCCTTGGCTGCGGCTTCGTGTAACGGAGTGAACTTCCACAGATCGGCAGCGTTGACCACAGCACTGTGTTTGATCAGTAGCTCGGTGACCTCATAATGGCCGAAGGAGCAGGCATTGTGCAGAGGAACCAATCCACTAGAGAAGGACAACAAATAGAAAAATATCATCCATTTTTTATGTCACATTTGTAAGACTGGTTACAGTTCTTCCCCTCAGAACCAGCACAATTCTTACCCTTTGTCTTGTTATTCTTCTATGATGCAACATTTACAAAACGGTTCGATGATTTTGTTAACATGATGTCCATGAAGCACCAATGGACGTCTTACCCTTTGTCTTGTTATTGTTCTATGATGCAACATTTACAAAATGGTTCAAAGATTTTGTTAACATGATGTCAATGAAGCACCAACGGATGTCCTACCCTTTGTCTTTAGCGTGTACATACGCTCCGTGCTGTAACATGTAATCCACCACGGCAACTCGATTGTAGCCGGCCGCAAAGTGTAGGGGTGTGGAATGCCTTCCTTCCTTGTCCCGACAGTTGACGATGTGTGGATTTCTTGCTACAAGAACCTGAAATTGGGGTCAAAATATCATTATTTCTTTAGTTTTATTTAGTTGAAGGCAAGAACCAAAATTTCTTTAAAATGCTTCATAGGTCATAGTCAGGTTTTTTTTTTTTTTAGTTTTTTTTACATTTCTCAACCCCGTATAATTTTGCCTTCGATTGTGTCCAAAATCATGTCACCATCTAAAATTCAGAAAATTAAAACTTTCGTCAACGAATATTTCTGTTACCGTTTACCTGGGCCTTTTAAAACCTTGAAAAAAAAAAATCACTTTTCATTTGGTTTGAATTACCTGAATATTCTCGAGGTCACCAGCCTTGGAAAATTCTAAGAACTCTGAACTCTCGTCAACAGCATTTACTCTTTGTTCAACTGTAAATGAATAATACAAAAGTGAACAATTGAAAGGAGGGGATTGTTATTAATAATAATAATAATAAATAGTTCTGTAATACCTTCAAATAAAAGTCTCTATGCGCTTCCGAACTATTTTATTTTTATTTAGTCAAGGACAAGTTATTTCAAATTAACCTTTTTTTAATTAGTGCTTTGTTCATTACTAGCTTACTTAGGGAGGAGGGCCAAAGCCTTTGAGAAGCGTGGCCAGGCCCAGGCTACCTGGCCTCCTAATTGTCTTTTGCGAGTCCTAATCCTGTAATAATACAGTACCTGCCAATCAACATAACCCGGGCTTCTGGAGCACTTAGCCAAGGCAAGCAGAGCTCATTATATAGGCCAGTAGCAGACCTCCCAACATTCAGTTTTCAAAAATCGTACTTTCTTCAAGCCGGTAGTCATTGTGTCAATGTCGCAATGCACACAGAGAAAGGTATGGTCAAATCTTCAGATTAAAGGTCAGAGTAAAATCTATTTCATTCTTGGAATTTTATGAATGCTAATCCAGCCACTAAGGGCTAAGCGTAAAATGGGTGAAAAATCGTAAATATTACGCCAAAATCGTACATGTTGGGAGGTCTGCAGTAGGCAGGGGAAAAAGCCTGGGCCTGGCTTTTTGTGAATACTTTCCGACAAACAACTTCATATTTTTTTTAGGATTGATGTGGTTTCTGGTCCCTGCGTGCGCCGCCTCAGACCGGCGTGTCGGCATTTTTAGTTTACTTTTTTTTTTGCTATGAAATTGCTGGATCGATTGGAATTCTGCCACGCTGTGTTTTAAACGACTTTTTCACATAGGGGTATGAATGTTTGCCCAATTTGTGCGGCTTCTCTCAGCCACCATACTTTGTGTATGGGAAATGAGGTCTGGTTTGCGGCTTCTCTCAGCCACCTTACTTTGTGTATGGGAAATGAGGTCTGGTTTGCGGCTTCTCTCAGCCACCTTACTTTGTGTATGGGAAATGAGGTCTGGTTTGCGGCTTCTCTCAGCCACCTTACTTTGTGTATGGGAAATGAGGTCTGGTTTGCGGCTTCTCTCAGCCACCTTACTTTGTGTATGGGAAATGAGGTCTGGTTTGCGGCTTCTCTCAGCCACCTTACTTTGTGTATGGTAAATGAGGAATGGTTTGAGGCTTCTCTCAGCCACCTTACTTTGTGTATGGGAAATGAGGTCTGGTTGGGCGGCTTCTCTCAGCCACCATACTTTGTGTATGGGAAATGAGGTCTGGTTTGCGGCTCCTCTCAGCCACCTTACTTTGTGTATGGGAAATGAGGTCTGGTTTGCAGCTTCTCTCAGCCACCTTACTTTGTGTATGGGAAATGAGGTCTGGTTTGCGGCTTCTCTCAGCCACCTTACTTTGTGTATGGGAAATGAGGTCTGGTTTGCGGCTTCTCTCAGCCACCTTACTTTGTGTATGGGAAATGAGGTCTGGTTTGCGGCTTCTCTCAGCCACCTTACTTTGTGAATGGGAAATGAGGTCTGGTTTGCGGCTTCTCTCAGCCACCTTACTTTGTGTATGGGAAATGAGGTCTGGTTTGCGGCTTCTCTCAGCCACCTTACTTTGTGTATGGGAAATGAGGTCTGGTTTGCGGCTTCTCTCAGCCACCTTACTTTGTGTATGGGAAATGAGGTCTGGTTTGCGGCTTCTCTCAGCCACCTTACTTTGTGTATGGGAAATGAGGTCTGGTTTGCGGCTTCTCTCAGCCACCTTACTTTGTGTATGGGAAATGAGGTCTGGTTTCCATAACTGCGTATACAAAAAAGATTTTTTTTTAAATTGCACTGATTTTGAAGCCAACCTAGGACCAGAAACTGGAGACCAAATGAAACTCATTTTAAAAGCACTGCCTTTACAAGTTTGATTTTGAATCTCAATACAAAACTGTGTAAATATCCTAATAAAACCCAGCACAGTTGAAATTTCACGCTAGCAATGCCTTAATTGCGCCCTCAACTGGCCATAGATGGAGATGATTTACCTTGCATTATCTTCTGCACGCTCTCCGAAGCCAGCTGTACTGGTGTGAAACCCTGCAATGATAATACTGTCGTGTCGGCGCCGTAGGATAGCAGGAGACGACAAGCCTCAGGGATGTCTTCTCTTGCTGCTCTGTGGAGCGGTGTCTGGCCCATGTTGTCTGTTGAATTCACCTGACAAACCAACAAAATATTACATGTGCAAATATATGGGGAATCTCCACGCCATCTTCCATGAGCAATATTCCTTAACCCTCCTACTAAATGTTGATATACTTGCCAAGGTATATCTAGCGCACTTAAAAGTCAAACACTGTCAAACCTTACGTGTAGTAGGTACATTTACAGGTCAAAATGAGTCCACCGTTTTTGACTGGTAAAAGCATTGTCTTGTCTTGTATTGTATTGTTCAGGGTAATCAAAATGACAGTAAAAAACAGTCAAAAATGCCCCTGTGTGCACATTTGAATCAAGTCAAAACAGGCAGTTGACTGATTTTGACCTCTGTAGCAACTTCCCACTAAAGTGCAGCAATAGTAGGAGGGTTAAAGCGTGGATTTCATATTGATCACACTTAGAGGGCAGTGTTCTTAAAAAAAAGAAAATTTTTCCAAAATCTCAGGGGTTGACTTTGGGGGAAACCCAGATTTTAAGTGCATGTGTGGAAACATGTCTATAAAGAAAATTTCCAACACAGAGAATTTGTTACATGTCAAGAAGACCATTCATTCCTGCTATTCACTTTGTTCACATTGTAGCCCTCTAGTGGTAACATTGCATCCAGTGTCTTGATGATAGCTACTTTGGCATCAAGTGAGCATTGTGCGTTTACATTATGCACATATGTTATGGTACTACGCACTCGGGTACTTCTCCCAGCCAATGACCGCTGGAGATATCTAGTGCGTACACACATCATCTGCAAAATACGCCAAACACAACGAAGTATTGCTGCTCTCTTGATCAACACTGATCTAACAACATGTTCCCTCAACAGCCTGTGCACAGTGTGAATAATGGCAGTTTGAACACAGAATCAAAAAGTCTCACGATCTCATAGAAAAAATGTTATAAATCCACATACCTTGGCCCCACTTTCAAGCAGCAATTCCATTACATCGGTGTGGCCCTTGTCTGTCGCCATATGCAGAGGTGTTAAACCCCTGAAATAAAATAAAAATTTAAAAAGATGTAAGCTAACATACTATCAGACGTCAATTACCTACATGAAGTGTGCCAGCCTGCTGTAATCCATACCACTGCATTGTACTCCAGATGCGCGCACGCACAACGAGCTTGGTTAAGGGTTTTGTTCCCCCTGCCTGGCCTGCCATCATGGGATAGGCGTTTCCACGCTAAGCTAGTTCCTAGAGAACTAGAACGCAATCTTAAACTAGACACAGGCGAACCATTCTGTGTGACGAACAATGGGCACATTTGATAAACACTAAGGTGCGCGCACGAGATACAGTTCTCTCACACACCAGGTTAGTCTCCCAGACTTTTTGAAACCTTGCGTGTCAGTTTGTGGAACAAAACGTCACAAATGGGCCAAATCCATTGTTCTTGGAGTACTATGCCGTGGACTAGGTTAGTACGTGAGTGCCACACTTCATGTAGGTAACAGAATTCTGGTACTGTGCCGTGGACTAGGTTAGTACACGAGTGGCACACTTCATGTAGGTAACAGACTTCCGGTACTGTGCCGTGGACTAGGTTAGTACACGAGTGGCACACTTCATGTAGGTAATAGACTTCTGGTGCTGTGCCGTGGACTAGGTTAGTACACGAGTGGCACACTTCATGTAGGTAACAGACTTCTGGTACTGTGCCGTGGACTAGGTTAGTACACGAGTGGCACACTTCATGTAGGTAACAGACTTCCGGTACTGTGCCGTGGACTATGTTACTGTTAGTACACGAGCGGCACATTTCATGTAGGTAAGAGACTTCTGGTGCTGTGCCATGGACTAGGTTAGTACACGAGCGGCACACTTCATGTAGGTAACAGACTTCCGCACTGTGCCGTGGACTAGGTTAGTACAGTGGCACACTTCATGTAGGTAACAGACTTCGGCACTGTGCATTGGACTAGGTTAGTACACGAGTGACACACTTCATGTAGGTAACAGAATTCTGGTACTGTGCCGTGGACTAGGTTAGTACACGAGTGGCACACTTCATGTAGGTAACAGACTTCTGGTACTGTGCCGTGGACTAGGTTAGTACACGAGTGGCACACTTCATGTAGGTAACAGACTTCCGGTACTGTGCCGTGGACTATGTTACTGTTAGTACACGAGCGGCACATTTCATGTAGGTAAGAGACTTCTGGTGCTGTGCCATGGACTAGGTTAGTACACGAGCGGCACACTTCATGTAGGTAACAGACTTCCGGTACTGTGCCGTGGACTAGGTTAGTACACGAGTGGCACACTTCATGTAGGTAACAGACTTCCGGTACTGTGCATTGGACTAGGTTAGTACACGAGTGACACACTTCATGTAGGTAACAGAATTCTGGTACTGTGCCGTGGACTAGGTTAGTACACGAGTGGCACACTTCATGTAGGTAACAGACTTCCGGTACTGTGCCGTGGACTAGGTTAGTACACGAGTGGCACACTTCATGTAGGTAATAGACTTCTGGTGCTGTGCCGTGGACTAGGTTAGTACACGAGTGGCACACTTCATGTAGGTAACAGACTTCTGGTACTGTGCCGTGGACTAGGTTAGTACACGAGTGGCACACTTCATGTAGGTAACAGACTTCCGGTACTGTGCCGTGGACTATGTTACTGTTAGTACACGAGCGGCACATTTCATGTAGGTAAGAGACTTCTGGTGCTGTGCCATGGACTAGGTTAGTACACGAGCGGCACACTTCATGTAGGTAACAGACTTCCGGTACTGTGCCGTGGACTAGGTTAGTACACGAGTGGCACACTTCATGTAGGTAACAGACTTCCGGTACTGTGCATTGGACTAGGTTAGTACACGAGTGACACACTTCATGTAGGTAACAGACTTCCGGTACTGTGCATTGGACTAGGTTAGTACACGAGTGGCACACTTCATGTAGGTAACAGACTTCCGGTACTATGCATTGGACTAGGTTAGTACACGAGTGGCACACTCCATGTAGGTAACAGACTTCTGGTACTGTGTCGTGGACTAGGTTAGTACACGAGTGGCACACTTCATGTAGGTAACAGACTTCTGGTATTGTGCCGTGGACTAGGTTAGTACACGAGTGGCACACTTCATGTAGGTAACAGACTTCTGGTGCTGTGCCGTGGACTAGGTTAGTACACGAGTGGCACACTTCATGTAGGTAACAGACTTCTGGTATTGTGCCGTGGACTACATGTAGGTTAGTACACGAGTGGCACACTTCATGTAGGTAACAGACTTCTGGTGCTGTGCCGTGGACTAGGTTAGTACACGAGTGGCACACTTCATGTAGGTAACAGACTTCTGGTATTGTGCCGTGGACTAGGTTAGTACACGAGTGGCACACTTCATGTAGGTAACAGACTTCTGGTGCTGTGCCGTGGACTAGGTTAGTACACGAGTGGCACACTTCATGTAGGTAACAGACTTCTGGTATTGTGCCGTGGACTAGGTTAGTACACGAGTGGCACACTTCATGTAGGTAACAGACTTCTGGTGCTGTGCCGTGGACTAGGTTAGTACACGAGTGGCACACTTCATGTAGGTAACAGACTTCCGGTGCTGTGCCGTGGACTAGGTCAGTACACGAGTGGCACACTTCATGTAGGTAACAGACTTCTGGTACTGTGCAGTGGACTAGGTTAGTACACGAGTGACACACTTCATGTAGGTAAGAGACTTCTGATACTATAGACATTGTAGGATGTGCTCATTGCACTGCATTGTACTGTCTTTGATATGAACTGTATGTTAAGCTATATGTTAGGCTTCGGATGTATTTTGGAAATATTCATGTTTTAAATTTTTTACTAAAACTACAACTCAACTATGAAATAATGAAATATTTCATGAGAAGTTTTCTTTACAATATTTTGTCAAAACATAACTTACTCGCTGTTCTTGTCGACTAGATTAGCACCCTTTTTGATAAGAAGTTCCACAACTTGTTTTCTCTTTGGAAACACCGACCCTGCCGCACAGTGCTGACGAGAAATTAAAGAAAAACAATGGAATTCGGTCAATGACACAAAATAATAAATTTCCATAATGGTTTCTGAGAAAATTAGTTACATGCATTCACAGTTTCAGAGTAAAAGGTGGCTGATTCCGTGCATTAAAATTCGGCACACACTATCAATCATCATCACCGATTTTGAAGAAACTTGGCAAAGTCGTTACTCTTATAGAAACTTGATACTCTTATAGAGAAACCCTCTCATAATTTTGTTTTCTTCCCTGTGTCGAATGGACAAGGAATTCAAAGTTCATCAGAAAATTGGTCACCACGGACACAATACGGACACTTACTAATTGTTTACATTAACCGTCCTACTACTACAAGGGTCAAAATCAGTCAAAATGATTATATACTTGCCAAGGTATATGTCGTGCACTTAAAAAGTCAAACACTGTCAAACCTTACGTGTAGTAAGTACATTTACAGGTCAAAATGACCGCTTTTGACTGGTGAAAGCATTGTCTGGTATTGATCAGGGTGGTCAAAATGATAGTAAAAACCAGTTAAAGATGCCCCTATGTGCACATTTGGGTCAACAGTCAAAACAGGCAGTTGACTGATTTTGATCTCTATAGCTACATGCCACTAAAGTGCAGCTATAGTAGGAGGGTTAAAATAATAAATAAATAAAAATTAAATTTAAAAATATATATTTCTATAAAAAAAAAACACAAATCAAGGCAATAAACTAAACAAATAATTCTCTTACCAGGGGACTGTCTAATGTCTGTGGATTCTTGAAGTTGATCAAATCAGATGCTATTTGCTTCTTGACTCGTGTCATGTCAGCCTGCCTGCAAGCCTCCAATATTGCATTACCCCGAAATTCATCTGCAGGTAAAAACAAATCATTTATTTAAAGCCAGCATACACTTTTGGTTTTAAAATGTCTGTAAATGCATCCATACTTTGTAAGAACCAAGAGCTATGTTGAGAAACCAAATCAATTTTATTATCCATTAACTGTAACTCCCTAGGCCCATTTGCTTACACATAACCTGAATCCTTCCTAACTCCCTAGGCCCATATGCTTACACATAACCTGAATCCTTCCTAACTCCCTAGGCCCATTTGCTTACACATAACCTGAATCCTTCCTAACTCCCTAGGCCCATATGCTTACACATAACCTGAATCCTCCCCAACTCCCTAGGCCCATTTGCTTACACATAACCTGAATCCTTCCTAACTCCCTAGGCCCATTTGCTTACACATAACCTGAATCCTCCCTAACTCCCTAGGCCCATTTGCTTACACATAACCTGAATCCTCCCTAACTCCCTAGGCCCATTTGCTTACACATAACCTGAATCCTCCCTAACTCCCTAGGCCCATTTGCTTACACATAACCTGAATCCTTCCTAACTCCCAAGGCCCATTTGCTTACACATAACCTGAATCCTCCAAAATCCTTCAGTAGTAAAGCAAGCACATGACATGTATGCACACATGTGTTTCTAATCTGTGATACACGTACATGGCCAGGGACCCTCCCTGCATGCATGGAGCAATAAACAGTATCCACTGACCCAAGTACTGACCTTGCAATAACTACAACAAACATGAATGTACATGTACCATGGAAAGGCAAGTATGCCTAATAACCTCAATCCTCCAAAATCCTTCACTTTAGCAAAGAGCATGTAGCATGTAATAATAATAATAATAATAATAATAATAATGTGTGGATTTATATAGCGCACGTATCCACCAACTAAGTGGTGCTCAAGGCGCATTATATTATTATCCCTGCTCATAAGGCTCATAAATCATTCCTGAAACCATCTCAGCTCCCTGGGGAGTATACAGCTCAATTGCTGCCATTTCTAGCGCATAGAGAGCAAACCAACTCTGCCTTCACAGGTACCCATTTAACCCCTGGGTGGAGAGAAGCAATTATGATTAAGTGTCTTGCTCAAGGACACAAGTGTCACGGCCGTGATTCGAACCCACATTATGTTGCTTACACCAGAACTTGAATTCGGTAAGCTAGACCGCTCGGCCACGACACCCCACTCAATGTAACCTCAATCCTCCAAAATCCTTCACTTTTGCAAAGAGGATTTTGGAGGATTTGGGAAGGTTAGGGTTAATTACCAATGTTGGACCTTCCCCTTTTTAAGTTTATTCCCTTTAACTCACATTGCAACATCTCCTTGATATCCTTTGTGGGTGCTACGTCGATGGCACTCTTGGAATGACAGTTGACAAGATTAGGGTCTGCCCCGTGACTCATAAGGAGTGAGCACACTTCAAGTCTGTCAAGATAAAAAGCAACATATTGAATGAATTATTACTAATTATTATTATTTGGAAATGTATTCTTCTTCTAATTATTATTTTTTGTCCGTACCAATGTGACTAGACACTGTTTACTCTTTGCTTGCAAGTTTCCAGCAGAAAAAAATTAAACCTGTACTGCTACTCTACCAACTGAGCTATCCATCCCTATGGTGGCTGGTCTCTCAAATTGTCAATATCTTTGTTCTGGGTGCACTAGTCAGATGCCATGAAACCCATACTGGTATTCTACCAACTGAGCTATCCAACCCTATGGTGGCTGGTCACTCAAATTGTCAATATCTTTGTTCTGGGTGCACTAGTCAGATGCCATGAAACCCATACTGGTATTCTACCAACTGAGCTATCCAACCCTATGGTGGCTGGTCTCTCAAATTGTCAATATCTTTGTTCTGGGTGCACTAGTCAGATGCCATGAAACCCATACTGGTACTCTACCAACTGAGCTATCCATCCCTATGGTGGTTGGTCTCTCAAATGGTCAATATCTTTGTTCTGGGTGCACTAGTCATATGCCATGAAACCCATACTGGTAGTGGTACTCTACCAACTGAGCTATCCAGCCCTATGGTGGTTGGTCTCTCAAATGGTCAATATCTTTGTTCTGGGTGCACCAGTCAGATGCCATGAAACCCATACTGGTACTCTACCAATTGAGCTATCCAGCCCTATGGTGGCTGGTCTCTCAAATTGTCAATATTTTTGTTCTGGGTGCACTAGTCAGATGCCATGAAACCCATACTGGTACTCTACCAACTGAGCTATCCAACCCTATGGTGGCTGGTCTCTCAAATTGTCAATATCTTTGTTCTGGTGGTGCAAGTCAGAAGCCATGAAACCCATACTGCTTCTCTGTGGCAAACAGATTCCCAACAGACTAAGCACGAGTACTAACAAGTTTTGAGGGTTGCTAAGGGTGGGGCAGGGACTAAAGCCGACTGCAGATTAACTGGATGGAATTCTTACATCAGTAAGTTGGTATAATCTATTTATTATTCATAAATGCCAAAGATGGTTAAGACAATCTAATTGGACGAAATGTGATCACATGTGGGTGTATTAACAGCCGGTAAAGAATGGCTGCCTGTGCATTATCGGCGACCAGCGAGTTTTTGCGCGATGAGATGCCACCTAGGAATGAACCACTCAGTGTGTAGAAGTTTGTATTTGGACTCACTGGCCCAGTAGGAATATCACCTGTTCTCAAACATTGGCTTTATAGTCAGTTTCTTTCTGGTAAAACGGCAATGGATATTGAAATTTTGAAAACAAAATCAAGATGGGCATTTATCACTGGGAATGAAAATATGACGCTTGGTCTTATTCTGCAAGATAAAGACCTCAGGGTCATGGGCCATGGGCGATAAAGGATTTCGCCTTCAGCACAAATCTTTATCGCCCGTGGCCACGATCCTTGGTCTTTATCTGTCTTGCAGTAAAGACCACAAACTTTATTCCCTTATTAGCAAATGCCCCAGAGAGTTATGACACACGCCATTCATTATCAACATCTCATGGGTCAGTAGCTCAATAAAACAAGCATCTGGGACCTTACCTCGATTTGGATGCGGCCTCGTGAAGTGGCGTAAACTTCCACAGGTCCATAGCGTTGACGTTAGCACCATGTTTTATGAGAAGCTCTGTCACTTCAAAATGACCGTAGGAACAAGCGTTGTGTAGAGGAACCAGACCGCTAATGTTAAGTGGGAAAGGGGGGAAATAATTTAATTTAGTCATGTTCAACATATCCGCTCTGTACATATTGTAGCCCTCGAGCGGTGAAATTGACAAGTGTCTTTAGCATGAAGTAAGAGCTGTGTGTACACTTGATGTGTGTATGTTATGGTGTCAACCCTCCTATTACTACAAGGGTCAAAATCAGTCAAAATGTTGATATACTTGCCAAGGTATATCTAGTGCACTTAAAAGTCCAACACTGTCAAACCTTACGTGTAGTTAAGTACAATTACAGGTCAAAATGAGTCGACCTTTTTGGACTGGTAAAAGCATTGTCTGGTATTGTTCAAGGTAGTCCAAAAACAGTCAAAAATGCCCATGTGTTCACATTTGGGTCAACAGTCAAAAACATCAGTTGACTGATTTTGACCTCTATAGCAAATTACCCCTAAAGTGCAGCTATTAGTAGGAGGGTTTTAATAACTGGATTTATAGAGCGCCAGATTGCCAAAGGATACAATGCACTTTTTACATTATTATCCCTGGTCAAAGGCTATTAACCCTCCTATAGGTTTAACAATCAAAGACACTCAAAATTTGTATGTAACTCCCAACCCATTGACTTTGTGCAGTGCACTCAAATAAATGCAAGGACATGTGGCTATGGTAGGAGGTCAAACCAAAACCACTCGACTGTATATGAGTCTGCTGCTAACTTATGCAGTACATACACAGCTCTGTGTGACTCTGCATATAACTTATGTAGGACATACAGAAGTGTGTTTGACTTTGCCACTATCTCCAGCACTCTTAGAGAAAAAATACACATGTGTGAACAATTGGCAATGCAACCAAAAATACTCAAGTGACTGTCTGTGGGTGCGGTGCTTACTGGGCCAAATTTCAGCCTGCGCATAGGAGGGTTAAGAAGGTACCATTACAGCCTTTGATCAAGATTTGATGCCATTCACTACTTGCTTACATTTATACAACATGGACCAATTTCACAGAGCTGCTAAGCAGAGATTTTTGCTAAGCAACATAAAACAGACTACCAGCCAAAATGCATACATTTTGTATGAAAGTTTGGCTGGTCACCAAAGAAATCCGCTAAGCAAATTTGTCTGGTAAGCAATTTTATCTGCTTAGTTGCTCTATGAAATTGGGACCTGACCCTTCTTGTTGGTAAGCAGATTGCAACAGCTAATTATTAGTTTACATGATATATCACCAGTGATAAGGCATTTAACACAAGGGTGCAATGGCCGAGCGATCTAGTGCATCAGATTTGTGTTCTGATGGCCGAGTCGTCAGAATCTGGGTTCAAATTGGGTTCAAATCTGGGTTCAAATCTGGTTTCAAATCTGGGTTCAAATCTGGGTTCAAATCTGGGTACAAATCTGGGTTCAAATCTGGGTCATGAATGTGGCGTTTGATGAGCAAGACGCTTTACCATACTTGCTTCTCTCCACCCAGGAATAAAAATGGGTACCTGTGAGGGTGAGCGATGTATGTTGTGTTTGATAGCCACTGTAGCACTGAATACGGCAGCACAGAGCTGAATCCTCCCCAGGGAGCTGAGACAGTTTAAGGACTGACATTGGCCTAATGACCACGATTAATAATGTATCACATTGTGATATATTTTGCACTATATAAGACTCAAATATTATTAATATTAACCTAACCACCCCAAACCATTCATACTCCAACAGCAGGGTTTATTTATTTTAACACTCCTACTGATAGACCATTTGAAACCATTCACAATTTCCACTTACCAAAATGCCCATTGGTTTTGTACACACATGGTGATACCATTTGAACAGTGTTGGTAGCAAGCTTTACTACCATTCAAATCCATTCAAATGCATAGAGGGTCCATTGATTCACCACTTAGAAGTATCCAAACAAGGTTTTGTATTAGCTGTACTACCATTTGGAAAGATCCAAACAAGGTTTTGTATTAGCTGACCTACCATTCAAAACCATTTGGGGGAATCAATACTGTACACAGTTATTTCACCATTCAAAAGCGAATGGTTTCAAATGGTGGATCAACTTGTATGAAAAAGGTACCAGAAGTAGGAGGGTTAATGGACTCATTACTGTATAGCCCAGACAGGAATACTTTGAATGGGGCCAGGTGTCCCAATTCCAGCTATGTCCAACAGTTGGGTGGTAGTGTTACTGCATGGTGTTGGATTTTGATGGACTCGGTACTATATAGCCCAGACAGGGATACTTTACATGGGGCTAGGTGTCCCAATTCCATCTAAGTCCAACCGTTGGGTGGTAGTGTTTGTGCATGGTGTTGGATTTTGATGAACTCAGTACTGTATAGCCCAGACAGGGATACTTTACATGGGGCTAGGTGTCCCAATTCCATCTAAGTCCAACAGTTGGGTGGTAGTGTTACTGCATGGTGTTGTATTTTGATGGACTCAGTACTGTATAGCCCAGACAGAGATACTTTACATGGGGCCAGGTGTCCCAATTCCATCTAAGTCCAACAGTTGGGTGGTAGTGTTACTGCATGGTGTTGGATTTTGGCGGATTCTTAGCCAAAATAGCTACGGGGTTAGGGTTAGTATCAAACATATTTCTCTCTCCCTTTTTCCTGAAAAAAATCTTTGTATGAGTTGACATGATCTTGGACTCACCCTTTATCTTTGGCGTGGACGTCTGCCCCATGCTGCAGCAACAGCTGGACAATAGAAACACGATTGTAGCCAGCCGCAAGATGTAGTGGTGTTGACTTAAAAAAAACATGAAATATTATAAGGCTAAAAATAAGTTGATTTTGTAAGATTACTTGGAAAGGACAGCAGGCTTGTACTTGTATGTACTGAAGGTTGCTCAAGAGCAGAATTTAGTGGATCGGAGTGGCATCCATGTGTAGGAGGGTTAAGAGTGGGCCCAATACCTCAAAAATGTAGCGTGAGTAACCATAATTCTTTAAAAACATGATAAGCATCTGTTTTGGTGTTGGCTTTATCCGAGTTTGTGCAAGGGATGTGGCATCCCAACTGGCCCCAGGAACCAAACCTAGTGCACTAGACACACTGATCTTCATTATACTGACTGGATTGAGGTTCATGCACTAACACTGAAGTCACTGTATGCCATGTTACCACTCTCATAAACCATGCCTTGCAATGCTACACAGAGAGAATCATCCTCCCCATTGTATGTGCAATACTTGGGTCATGCACTTACCTGGATGCCACTGTATGCCATGTTACCACTCTCATAAACCATGCCTTACAATGCTACACAAAGATAATCATCCTCCCCATTGTATGTGTATTACTTGGGTCATGCACTTACATGGATGCCACTGTATGCCATATAACCACTCTCATAAACCATGCCTTGCAATGCTACACAGGGATAATCATCCTCCCCATTGTATGTGCATTCCTTGTGTTCCTGTGTGTATTCCTTGTGTTTCTTTTGTATGAGAGTGGTAAAATGGCTCTTGTGATGGCTTCACCAATTAATTAGGCACCAATGGGCCAATCCTCTATCCATTCAGTATAACAGAGATCAGTGACTAGACCACTTAGCCATGCACATGTGCACTTAGGGTGTGTTTGTTTCAGGATTGTGTGATATTGCGCATTGCGGAAAATTTTGGGATCAAATCCATGTCGTAGCTCAGTTGCTAGATAATGCCTGTTGTATACGGCCGAGTACCAGATTACGGCTGAACCGTGTCAGTGGCAGAATCCGTCCGCTAAATTTTGTAGTGGCAAACTATTTCAGATATCAATCGGTGGCAATGATCATTTGTTTTGGCCTCCAAATAAATAGTTTCAAGAAGCTTTTTAGGTTATTCATGTTGATTTTATGAATTCTGTAATGATTTTCATCGTGGGTTCGAATCCCACCCAAGTTGCCTGTGAAGTTTTTCACAGACACTCGGAAAGCACCGAGTATGCTGTACACATGTCGTGCTATACACATTAAATCAATAGATTTTCATCTTGTTATTTTCATTTGCATCATCTTGGATCTTACATATCCACAGCACGAGGAGGATCAGCAAATACAGTACAGACTGTCTGATAATCGAGATCCGGATATGGGTGAAACAAACGGACATATACACTTACCCGTCTGCCGTCACTGGCATGACCATTGACATTCAGGGGGGTCAGTAGACCCATCATCTTCTCCTCGTTTCCACTCCGCGATGCTTCTAATAACTCGTCTTTCTTGTACTCTCCTGAGAGCACCTGCTTGGCCGGTGGGTCGGCGAGGTCGAGGGCCGTTTTGCCGTCCGTGTTTCTTATGTTTGGGTCAGCACCGTTTTGAAGCAGAACTGTGTGTGAAAGTGGGAAACATGTCATGTACACATACAATACAAAGCAACTTTGTTTTTAATATCTTGAATGGAGAAATCACTTGGATTTTGACATTTTGCACACATTTAATACCAAAAATTAATCTCATAAAAATCTTACAGTAAATTTTTATAAAATGAGCATAACAAAAATCTGTACTTGTTATTTAAAAGCATTGTATACCTTAACCCTAACCACCCCAAACCATTCAAACTCCAACAACAGGGTTTGTTTGATTTTGATGGACTGTGTACTGTATAGCCCAGACATGGATACTTTACATGGTGCAGGGTGTCCAACATTTGGGTGGTAGTGTTTGTGCATGGTGTTGGATTTTGGCGGATTGAGGAATGTTCTTAGCCAAAACAGCTATGGGGTTAGGGTTAATACACAGTTTTACACACACACACACAAATTCTTCCAAAGTTGGAAAAAAAAAAAAAAAAACCACCACCACCAATTGGGGGCGCCCTGACATTAGAGTGCCCTCAATCATTAATTTTTTTCATAGTCTGTACACGAACTCACAGCATTGATGGTTTGTGGCCTAGTGAGTGGCAACCAGATGTTTTCCCCACTGCCTTCACGAATTGCATGAAAATTTGCGGGTATAGGAGGGGAATGGGGAAGTGAGTTACACTTACAGCACAGCGCAGCAATAGAACAGCTGCACTGCAAGCATTTAAAAAAAATATTTGTCCCAATCTGAGATTTTTAGGCGGCGGGTCTGTAAATCAAGGTATTAGGAAAATATTTCTGAGGTGCTATCGTTTTTAAGAAATGTCAAATGTTATACTCCCCATTAACCCTTATGAGACAACAAGGGTCAAAATCAGTCGAAATGTTGATATACTTGCTAATGTATCATCCTAGTGCACTTAAAAGTGGAACACTGTCAAACCTTTACATGTAGTAAGTCCATTTAAAGATCAAAATGAGTCGACTGTTTTTAACTGGTAAAAGCATTGTCTTGTATTGTTGAGGGTGGTCAAAAAAACAGTCAAAAATGCCCGTGTGGGTGAACAGTCAAAACAGTCAAAACAGTCAGTTGACTGATTTTGACCGCTATAGCAACTTGCCACTAAAGTTCAGCTAAAGTAAGAGGGTTAAGGCCAGCTGAATTTTGGCGACAAATTGTACTAAAATTCCACTTCATAAAGGCCACTTTGTTCGTGTTTGCTGATCTAAATTTCTAAAAGCATTTTCGCTACTTTCTCTTTAACAATACAATGTTGTGTAATGAGATGAAACTACTACCTCATTAACCCTAACCCTGCTCAACGCAACACGGTGCAACAAGTGTACAAGTGTCTGTGGGACCTTGTTGCACTGTGCAGCCATGGGATGCTATACAATTTGTTGTATACTGTTGAGTCCAGCAGGGTTCAAGTCTGTGTACATATTTCACAGTGTTGTATTTTGATGTGTCTAGCAACCACATACTTAACATTATTACTGAAACTGCTGGCCACAGTATTAGGTTTTATATTTCACATTGCAGTGTAGATGATATGGGCTAATGTATTATTTCAAAGGTAAGTCCAGTGCACTGTACAATTTGGTAAGTATGCTTTTTACCATGACATTTTATACATGAATGATTTTCAATATTGTGAAAGTAGTACTACATAATAATTAATAAATATTAAACAAAAGAAACCGAGTGCAGAAACAAAAGAAGCACAAAACAAAAGAGCATGTAAAGAAAAAGAAAAAGTGCAGAAAGAAATAAGTACAAAACAAGAGCATTTAAATAAAAGAAAAACAAAAACAAAACAAAACAAAACAAAACAGGCAGTGATGATAATTTGTGCAAAATACAAAGCATGTACAGCCAAAGATTCTGAGCCCAAAAAAAAAAATTCAAAAAAAAAAGTTGAAGAAAAGCTGTCACCCCACAGTAGTATCCCGTTGCATACTGTTACACTCAGCAGGCTACTTATAACACACACACACACACTGATCTACACTGCTAAATTCCCTGATGCATACTGTTGCGCCTAGCAGGGTACTTATAATACCACCCACACACACTACAGGGCTAGCCTGCTAGACGCAACAATATGCACTGTTGGATCTTGTTACACTCAGCAGCCTTCTCACTTTGACAAATGTTGTATGTTGTTGAGTTGAGCAGGGTGTCTAGCCAGAATACCAAAGGGGGTTAGGGTTAACCCTAACCTTCCCAAATCCTCCAAAATCCTCTTTGCCAAAGTGAAAGATTTTGAAGGATTGAGGTACATATATGTGGAAATTGCAGTGGTGAATGATTTTGAAGGATTGAGGGCAGATGTGATTATTTGCTTGGTGGATTATGGAGGATTGAGGTTATCAGGCTATATTTGACACTGGATGAAAATGGAGGATTGAGGTTACATGGTACATGTTGGTCTGTCCAAAAAATGATTTTGGAGGATTGAGGTTATTAGGCATACTTGCCTTTCCATGGTACATGTACATCCATGTTTGTTGTAGTGATTGCAAGGTCAGTGCTTGGGTCAGTGGACACTGTTTATTGCTCCATGCATGCAGGGAGGGTCCCTGGCCATGTACATGTACATGTACATGTACATGTACATGTATCACAGATAAGCAACACATGCATGCATACATGTCATCTGCATACAATGATAGTGGTCATTATGGTTGCTTTACTACTGAAGGATTTTGGAGCATTCAGGTTATGTGTAAGCAAATGGGCCTAGGGAGTTAGGAAGGATTCAGGTTATGTGTAAGCAAATGGGCCTAGGGAGTTAGGAAGGATTCAGGTTATGTGTAAGCAAATGGGCCTAGGGAGTTAGGAAGGATTCAGGTTATGTGTAAGCAAATGGGCCTAGGGAGTTAGGAAGGATTCAGGTTATGTGTAAGCAAATGGGCCTAGGGAGTTAGGGTTAACGACACCATGCAAAGAGATTTAACCAGGGTTGTAGCTACGCCGGTCAGCGCCGGTCGGCGCCGGTCGGGTCTAACCGGCACTCCCGCTGGCCGACCGGCACCAAACGCAAATTGATGTCTTACCGACCGGCACAAAAATTGTGTGAATATTTCACAGTAATAAAAGTTTTAAAAAAGTTCATGTATTCTTCATTTCTTTGAGTTATTTGCCACTGTTTTGAGGACTTTAGTCTATATAAGATCAATTAAAACATCGTACGATATTATAAATTAATCTCAGTTTGTAGCGGTACAAACAAATACACTAATTAGCATTTATTTATGACGTCAGGGAAAAGACCTGGAAATCCCCATTATGATTGGTTGTTTGTGCCTGCACGATGAGCTATTGCCACTTGTCTCTACTGCGTGCAAATGATGCGACGTGCTTCGTAATGTCGATGTACGTAAATTTCAGGTGGGATAAGCGTGACTTCGTAAACGTCTAGCTTTCCCTGCGATGTGCTCAGCAAAGGGAAAATTATTCACGTGCGTCCCTCCGCCCATTCATGAAAAGTTTTGTGAACATTTTTTGGAAGTGTTTTGATCAAAATAATTATGTCGCACTCGCAGAAAAGTATCACCAGCTTTTTCTCTTCGGCCACTAAACGCAAGGGGCCGGTAATGATAGACGCGGCAGCCGGATCAAGCGAGAAGCCGGCAAATTCGAGACATTCTTCTGCGACCACATAACCAACGGTCGCAACAGAATGTTCCAAACATTCAGACTTTCAAAGCGAGCCCGAAAACATACCGATACAAACGTCAATCTTGCCCTTGATGGCTGCTTCATGCAGAGGGGTATAGTTCCAGTTATCCCTGGCGTTTGCGTCACCCCCGTGCTTAAGGAGTAGCGTCACCACCTCGGCATGACCAAAGGAGCAAGCATTATGAAGAGGTATCAGTCCTCCATCATCACGGGAATGTACGTTGGCACCAGTCTGAAGAAGAAACTCAACTACGTCTTTGCGGCCGAATCCTGATTAAGTAGAAGATCAAATCATAAACGTAAAATCCTGAGTGAAGTATTAGGGCCTATATTCAAGTAGAAAAAAGGACATTTTTCAGTTTGATAGGCGGGTAGAATGTTGTATCCGACCGCCACTTTTTCTCATTAAATCAGGCCTGCGAGTTGGGTTTGATAAAAAAACGAGGAAAAAAGAGGAGAACCTAAAAAAGACCCGGTGTCAATGGAGAACATCATGATCTACGGTGTATTCCATCCACGGATTAGTACGGTGTTCCTTGCTCCTTTTATCATCGTCTGTGTCAAATTCTGATCCTCTTTGGACTATCACAGTATCAGTATCACGCATTTGTGCTGCACCATAGATCCGGACATCTTGGCGATTCAATACAACAAAACCATTCAACCATTGAAAAAATTTCGAACTCGCAAGTACTACGTGTCACCAGTCTGTTTTCTTCCTCCATGGTGTCACGTAGTGCACACATGGACGTAGAATACAAAATGGTGGTTGTTGTGTACATGGTGTGTCGCGCGTGTTGTTAGGCCGTATAATTCCTTGGCTACGGCCGGAAATAACACACAAGTCTATGGGAATTGACCGCAGCCGCTATGCGCTAGCTATTGGCTTCCATAGGCACACTTTCCAGCCATAGCCAACGAAGTAGGACACAGCCGAAATACGGTGTGACGATCAGCCATACCGCTGGTTCGCGCGCTCTATATCCAACAGGCGGAATCTGGTGTGGGAACCAACGCACAGATCGCCGATCGAGATCGAGATGCGCGTGAAACAATAATTACACGCAATGTGCAATTTACAACAAAATAAAAAACGGAATTTTTTTTTGGCGGATTTTTTAAAAAGCGGAAATTAAAATCGGGAGAGGAAATGAAAAAAGCGGAAATCCGCTAAAACGCGGAGATTTCACAGGCCTGTTAAATATAACCAATAATGTAATCTTACCTACCTACGGATGATGATGGACATATACTTCAAATTATTCCAGGATATTTATTTCATGAAAAATCAGGCATTTTTGGTATATGATGACTTCCTCAGTCATGTCAGTCTGATCTTGTGAACTCTCCCATTAGTGACCAACACGGTCATTGTACATGCGCAGTGGCAACTATTAATAATAATAGGATCTTTCTATTTTCTGAAGGGGAAGATTTTTTTAGAAGGGAAATCAAGTCCGAAAACCATCATAAAAGTGGATTTTAAAGATAGTTTTCGCTTTCTGTACCCCAAAAAATTGATGGAATCATTTTTTAACTGGTTAGTGGTTGCAAATTTTTTTCAAAAAACCCTTAAAAAGTGGCAATCGGATAGGCCTACGACATTCTTTCCAATAAATTATAAAAATAATATTGAGGGCTCATAAAAAAATCATAACTTAATCCATATGAGTCATACTCATGTTAGTACAGTCATAGGCCTACAATTTCTTTGACTTTGAGTCACTGACATCATTTATGCATGAATCATTCACAGAAAACAAGACATTAAATTAAAAACAAAAAGGGCTATAACATTTAATTAAACAAAAAAGGTTAAGAGCTGAGAATCCAGTTAATCACCAGTAACGTTAGATATCATCAACATCGTAACCATCATTAATAAATAAGGATGACAATAAATAGTGACTCACATAATATAATTAAACTAAAGTTAACATTACAAGATGATTTGATTTTGCTAGGAAAGAACGTTTAAAAAACAACACAATACCTGCTGCAAAGTGAAGGGGTGAACTCTTTCTCCCAGCAGTATCCCTGGCATTCACGTTGGTGGGATTTGCAAGCTTTTTTACTCTTATGATGTCTCCGTTTCTACAGGCTTCAAAAAGTTCACGATGCGGCTCATTTGTTCCACTACTTATCGGCAAAAAAGAGGACAGCGCACTGCGCCGAGACGCCATTTTGACATTTTCTCAGCAATTCATCTCAATCTCGCACAATCTCGACCCCCACCGAGAGTTTACGAGAAATAATATTTTGTAGATAAACCTTTCTAAAAAAAGATACAGAAAACCATTATACAACCTTTTTTGTAGCATGATATTTGTTTATGTGTTAAATAAAGGCAAATTATATTAATTATTTGTTGGTAGCCTATTTCTGTACAAAATACAAATAAATAATCCACCACGTGACTAAACAACCAAAATGGCGTCGACCGTGGGAAGTTTGTCTACTGCACTCTTCATATTTTAATAATTTTACTCGTGTATTTTTAATTAACGTTTGAAATTCCTTTGGCAACTCAAGTACTATAAAATGGCGAGTGGTGAAGAAGAGATCGGTGAAGAGTGGAGCGACGATGAAGTAGAAATGACTGCAGCAGATGTGTTGCAAAAAATAGAAGAGGTCAGCAGAATTAACCTGACAATTATCATCATTCTGTTTTTCAATCATCGTGAGAATCAGTCTCAAATATCTTAAGGAGTCAAGTTCAGCATACTCAATCATTAATTCCCTGTATAATTATTAATTCAGATTGACTATTTTAGGTGCAGTGTTAAGAAAGGAAGAAATTACTGTCGATCAAATAATTAATCAGCGGCTGTGATGTTTTGTTGTGATTTTTGGGGTAGAAATGTCGTATCTGGCCGCCGCTATTTTTCATTAAATATAACCAATAATGGAATCTTACCTACTGTGGTAAGGTGGAGAACATATGGATGATGATGGACATATACTTCAAATTATTCCAGGATATTTATTTCATGAAAAATCAGGCATTTTTGGTATATGATGACTTCCTCAGTTATGTCAGTCTGATCTTGTAAACTCCACAATTAATTACTAAATTAGTGACCAACACAGTCATTGTACATGCATAGTGGCAACTATAGGATCCTTCTAAGTTCTATTTTCTGAAGGGGATGATATTTTTTTAGAAGGGAAATCAAGTCCAAAAACCATCATAAAAGTGGATTTTAAAGATAGTTTTCGCTTTCTGTACCACCAAAAATCGATAGAATGATTTTTTAACTGGTTAGTGGTTGCAAACAAAATCAAAAAAAGCCCTTAAAAAGTGGCAGCCGGATACGACATTCTTTCCGATTTTTTGGGGGTGGAGACAGCACGGTAGGAATTAATGTTAGGACCCATAACCTGACCCCCACTGATCCTCTCCCTCCCCCAGTGACACCCCAACAATAAATAAATTTAAAAAAAACATCTTGTTTGAATATTTTTACATTATTCTTACATTTTCTGCGACAACTCCATTTTGAAATCTGTTGCCGAATTCTCATGAGTGACACCGTAATGTATGCTTTTATGCAATTTATACATTAGCAGTGAATATCCAAGTCACATGAACGCTTGCTATTTATAAACGTGCTGAACTGTACATGTGAATTATCTCATCAAAATCCTTGTATCTTAAATCTGAATTTACTTATATGTATTTGTCATAGGTGAGGGAGTAAATAAGTGATTATGGTCAATACTAGTTTCTGTTGACTTCTGTTTGTTATAATGTTATACCTTCAAATAATTTATATTTCTATTCCTCCCTCTATTATTTATCTGTTTTATTTCGTTTTTGCTTTTGGGCAGGCGTGGCTGAATGAGAAGTTTGCCCCGGATCTTTTAGAGAGCAAATCAGAACTGGTTGATTGCATGCTGGAACAAATCCAACAGATGGAGAGCAACATCAGTCACTGCAAGAAGGGTGACTTCCGCATCATTGTTCATAAGATGGAGGTAGGTAGATGGAAAAGACTTGTTTACTACCATACCTGCACTGTACACAAATGGGGTAGAATGTCGAATCCGACCGCCACTTTTCTCATTCAATATAACCAATAAAGTAATCTTACCTACCTCGTAAGGTGGAGAACATATGGATGATGGTGGACGTACATGTATTCTTCAAATTATTCCAAGATATTTATTTCATGAAAAATCTGGCTTTTTTTTTATGATGACTTCCTCAGTCATGTCAGTCTGATCTTGTAAACTCCACAATTAGTGACCAACACAGTCATTGTACATGCGTAGTGGCAACTATAATAGGATCCTTCTATTTTCTGAAGGGGAAGATTTTTTTAGAAGGGAAATAAAGTCCGAAAACCATCATAAAAGTGGATTTTAAAGATAGTTTTTGCTTTCTGTACCACCAAAAATCGATAGAATAATTTTTTAACTGGTTGGTGGTTGCAAAAAAATTCAAAAAAATCCCTTACAAAGTGGCGGTCGGATACGACATTCTTTCCCACAAATGATGTGGACAGAGATGAAGCAGACTACAGTTTTCATGAAACACAATTTTGCACATTAATTGCTTACGACTTATTGCTGGTCACACTTTCATTACGTCCTTCTTCCAGGCATACGATGATATACTTGTATTTGGGACATGATCTATGCACTTGATATTCAGCATAATGCAACATGATGCAACAAATGTAAAAAATGTTATTGCATCTTGTTGCCCTCAGAAGAGAACAAAAGAAACCATTGTTCTAGCTGGTAGATCTTGTTACATTAAGCAGCCTTCACACTTTTCTGTTGAAGTTAAAAGTTGCTATAAAAGCCACATGATCACATGCTTGAGTTTGATCAAATGCATGATCGGTGAACGTTTCTGTCTTGGTGCTTTTGTCGTCATGTCATAATTTGCTTATATTTGCTTATATTATGCCATTTCTAAATTATTAGTTATTTTATGTCTCACAGATTGACAGGATTCGATATATTTTAAGCAGCTACTTGAGGATACGATTGGAGAAGGTTAGCAAAAACAAATAGTTGTACCAACTTTTTAAAAGGTTTTATTAACCCTCCTACTGTTTGACCATTTGAAACCATTCAAAATTTCCACTTCACAAAATGCCCATTGGTTTTGTACACACATGGTGATACCATTTGAACAGTGTTGGTAGCAAGCTTTACTACCATTCAAATCCATTCAAATGCATAGAGGGTCCATTGATTCACCACTTAGAAGTATCCAAACAAGGTTTTGTATTAGCTGTACTACCATTTGGAAAGATCCAAACAAGGTTTTGTATTAGCTGACCTACCATTCAAAACCATTTGGGGGAATCAATACTGTAGTTATTTCACCATTCAAAACCACAAAAGCGAATGGTTTCAAATGGTGCATCAACTTGTATGAAAAAGGTACCAGAAGTAGGAGGGTTAAAGGAACAATCAGACCTGTGATTTCTCAGGATTTTTCCTGATTTCAGGATATTGTACAAATCTCCCTTTGCCTGAATTTTTTCTTGAAAGAAGAGAAGTAGCCACCAAGGAAAGAAAGAAGTAGCCTGTATTGTGTCCAAACCTCTAGTTTCTTGTTTGTAGGGATGTGGAGAGTCTGTAAATCCTCCAAAATTAAACATCCAGGAGGTTCAGGGAGCTTTGTCCTCTTGACCAAAGGAGAGACCCAGGCCCACTACCCATTTTCCATGATTTGTCACTTGGCTCAAATCACACTCCTGTACAATAATACTACCCTTCCTATTTGTGACCATTGGTCACAGATACATATGTGTGGCGGTCCACGAAAACCCAACACATGGTCAAATTTGTACAGTTCTTGTTGAGCATTTAAGTAATACACCCTTTACTGATCTCATAACAGTTTTAATGAGTTCAATATTCAAACCACAACTAAAGTTATGACCTTTCAAAGATGGTTCTAAAACCCACAAACGGAGAAATTAGGCTTCAAAGTTGGCTATGCAGTAAACGTAAATCCCTTGAATTGAGGTGAAATTGACATTATAGTAAAAATAGTGTAAAAGTGTTTTTCATTTCTTTCAAACTAAGATTTTTCACATAAAGGAGTTATGGTAAATTTTTACGTAAATCGGTCCATAATTACAAAATGTGCGACTTCCGACGGGTTTTCCCCGACTGCCACACATATGATGATACTGAAGTTGAAAAAGCCAAGAGTTACAAGTTCTTTGGTTTATTGTGGTTTACTTCCTGTGTATGAGAACATTTTATTCACAAAAGAACTAACATTTATTTATTTTTCTTGTAGATTGAGAAGTTTTTTCACACTGTTTTGAAAAAGGAAGCGGAAAGAAAAGATGATGAGGCGCCCAGGTTATCTCCTGAAGAATTTGCCTTTGCTAAAGAGTATGTATCCAATGAAATGTTGGCACAAAGAGAGTTAAAGCATACTCACAGAAACAGTTTTGACATCGTCACCAATGTTGTACCTTCCTTTTAATTTCTTTCCATTTTGATTGAAGATTCGCAGAGAGCACTGAAGCCCACTTTAAGACGGTTGCTTTGAGGCACATGCCAGCAAACCTACAAGCACTTCTACAGGACAAGACAGGTGAGCTACAGTTGAAGTTTAAAGATGCATAGCCCGTGTGCTGTTTTCGCTCTTCACCTGTAATTTTGTTTTTAATCGGTAGACTATTTTAGTAAATGACTTTCAAATGAGAGAAATTTTTCACAAAATAGCTGAGTTATTTGACCAGCAACAAATTATTTTAGGATATTATATCATACATTTATTAACATAAATGCTTTTAATCCATGCATTGGTCAATAGCGTAACTTTTTGGGGGGACAGGAGTACATGTGCTGGGTGGGGTAAGACATCTCGACCCTTGTGACAACTCGACCTAATAAAACCTCTACCTACGAGGAAATTTGACCTACATGTATGTGACAACTCAAGTTGTCACAAGGGCCGAGTTGTCTTGTAGGTCAAGGTTTTTTTAGGTCAAGTTGTCGATGTCGAGTTGTCACAAGGGTCCAGATGTCTGATGATCCAACCCAAGGCATTCTCCTGAAGACCTTCTGAGCACAGTGACTGAAACATCAAGTTAACCCACAGGTCCTCAGAACCGCACAACTCAAGAGAGATGAATAATTTATTGGTCTTACTGCAAACCTACTTTATTTCAAAATGTTGCCTCATGCCAATTACGATCACTGTTTATCATTTGCAGCGCCGAAGCCCAACCTTAACAGCTATGTATTCTTGAGAGCCAATCAGAAACAGGAACAAGTTCTTATTGAACCAGAGTTGGAAGACGACCAAAAGTAAGTTCATAGTAATATTAAATTACTTCTGATTAGGGCTCCCAGAATGAAGATAGTACCGGTATGGTAAACCAGACGTCGAGGTCAAAGTCCCACTTTTTGTCAATGTTCTTTTTTTTTTTGCTCCAAAAATTCAATACATATTGTATACCGAAGGTCTGATGTCATGCTTTGAGGCCTGTGAAAGATGCCGGATACTGGCCTCTCAGTTTCTGGGAGATTCAACTTTGACCTTGGTTGGTAGCTAGTGCACAAGCCTTGAAGCATGACATCAGATCTTCAGTACAACACATCCAATGAAATCCCTTGAATGGTACGGCCGGAGCAACAATGTCCTATCACTGGATATAATGTTCCACACCATTGGCATAATTTATGCAAATTTATGAATTGATGCAGATGCAACATTTTTGGATATGACCTAGAATGCTGCACTGAAATTCAGTTACATTTGAAACTTTTCGTTCTTGTTGACAGTGGCGAGGTCGTTGACTTTGAAGAAGGAGCACAGTATATAATGAGGTACCAGCCGGTAGCATCACTTATCACAGACGGAACGGTCTCATTAATTTGAATATTCATGAATAGGCCTATCAATAGACTTTTTGCATATGATGTCACAACTGAAATGAGGGGAAATAGAGGCTATCCCTTGGCTCATCTGTGGACGCTGAATGGACAGTAAGTGCATCCGTAGTGTCAGTTAGCAATGGGTATATTTTGGACACCCTGATTGCTAAATGGACATGCCGTGCATTACATACATACTACTCAAAACAATTTAGGGAACAAAACAATTTAGGGAACACCGGAATAATCTCAGTTAAAGCAAGATCATTTATTTCAGATAAACACAATGTTTCACAGAATTGATGAGAAACAACTGCACAATGAAACAGATGATAAAGGATGCATGTAGTGATTACACATTTCATGACATGACTACTGAAAGAGAGAGGGGGTTGCAAATGAAAATCCCGGTTCATGGAACATTTCAATAACGGGTGTGACCACCTCTTGCAGTAAATCCGGTGTTCCCTAAATTGTTTTGAGTAGTATAGATATACCTTGGCAAGTATATCAACAGTTTGACTGATTTTGACCCTTGCAGTCATAGGAGGGTTAGTAACATTATTTCTTCACTCAATTTGACCATTTTCAGGCCTGTGAAATCTCCGCGTTTTAGCGGATTTCCGCTTTTTTCATTTCCTCTCCCGATTTAAATTTCCGCTTTTTTTAAAATCCGCCCGAAAAAAAAATTCCGTTTTTTATTTTGTTGTAAATTGCGCATTGCGTGTAATTATTGTTTCACGTGGATCTCGATCGGCGATCCGTGCGTTGGTTCCCACACCAGATACCGCCTGTTGGATATAGAGCGCGCGAACCAGCGGTATGGCTGATCGTCACACCGTATTTCGGCTGTGTCCTACTTCGTTGGCTATGGCTGGAAAGTGTGCCTACGGAAGCCAATAGCTAGCGGCTGCGGTCAATTCCCATAGACTTGCGTGTTATTTCCAGCCGTAGCCAAGGAATTATACGGCCTAACAACACGCGCGACACACCACAACAACCACCATTTTGTATTCTACGTCCATGTCTGCACTACGTGACACGTGCATGATTACTACTTAGTACTTGCGAGTTCGACATTTTTTCAATGGTTGAATGGTTTTGTTGTATTGAATCGCCAAGATGTCCGGATCTATGGTGCAGCACAAATGCGTGATAGTCCAAAGAGGATCAGAATTTGACACCGACGATGATAAAAGGAGCAAGGAACTTACTAATCCGTGGAATTGGTCCTGGATGGAATACACCGTAGATCACGATGGACACAAACAGAAATTAGGCGATACTATCAGAAAGTCGGTGGATCCCCATCCTCACGATGTTCTCCATTGACACCGGGTCTTTTTTAGGTTCTCTTTTTTCCTCTTTTTTTATCAAACCCCACTCACAGGCCTGCATTTTATAAAGATCAAAATTCCACAAATGAATAAGAAAACTACTGTTTGCCAATCAAAATATTTAATCCTATACTGCATTATTTTTTCACTGTTGTCTCCCAAGTACACAACAAAATACGACTGAAACTAGCATAGGTTGGTTTGTAAATGTATATCTGGAACAAAATATGCATGATTTGTAGATCTTCCATTCCATGTGTTTCCGGAAAGAAAATGTGAATGCTTTTTCATGACTTTGAAACCTTCATTTGATGTTTTATATTGATTCAAGGGGCAATATCGTCACGATCAGAGCAGATTTAAAACAGGGCATGGAATCGGTGTCCTAGTTTAAAATGAACACAGCGACTGAAAATTACTGGCTCATTTATTTTCACAGTCATTAATAATAATAATAATAATAATAATAATAATAATAATAATAATAATAATAATAATAATAATAATAATAATAATAATAATAATAATAATAATAATAATAATAATAATAATAATAATAATAATAATAATAATAATAATAATAATAATAATAATAATAATAATAATAATAATAATAATAATAATAATAATAATAATAATAATAATAATAATAATAATAATAATAATAATAATAATAATAATAATAATAATAATAATAATAATAATAATAATAATAATAATAATAATAATAATAATAATAATAATAATAAAAAACGCTTTATTTAGTGATGGTAACCATGTCACCTATAGCCTAGATGATTTTCAATGGGCCATCAATTAGCTACCAGAGACACCGAGGTAAACCCCTACTCTTGCACGATAAGTGTCATTATGGGTTCTTTAACGTGCGCTGATGTTTGTAGTACACGGGACTTACGGCTTAACGTCCAATCCGAAGGATAAAGCAATTATGGTTAAGTGTCTTGCTCAAGGACACAAGTGCCACGACCGGCCAGGCCGGGATTCCGAACCCACATTCTGACGCCACCAGAACTTGAATCCGATGCACTAGACTGCTCGGCCATGACACCCCACTCCATTCAGTCGATCTAAAACTAGCACTCCGATTCCATACCCTGTTGATCATGATGATATTGGCCCTTTAAGCATACATAGAATTGGTTTTGCCAACATTAGCCACATGATGAACTGTCCCTTTCAAAGCATGATACCCATTTCACCATAAGGGTGTTATGGTGTTCAGTGCAGGGTAGAAAGGACTAGGCAGAGTGCAGTAAATTTTGACTATTTGTAAAAAAATAAAATAAAATTGTAAATAGAATTGCATATTATGTTCTCAATAAAGAATTGCTCATAGAAGAAATTATCTTAAAGATCAGTGTTGGCATTGGTTTATTGTTGTATTTGAAAACAAATGTGACAGGTCAAACTGGTGATAAGTTGATGTACATATTTATTGTCTGTATTCGTTACCACTAGTTCTACAAATAATACAGATGTACCACAATAAATTATACATGTGTTGTGGGTACTAAAAATGGAATAATCAAATAATAATAATTCTTTTAAAGCGCACATATCCTAGCAACTAGATCAAGGCGTTGTACATTATTACCCCTTGCTCATCAGGTGCATAAATCTTTCCTGAAAACCATCTCAGCTCCCTGGGGAGTATACCGCTCAGTTGCTGCCGATTCGGCGCATAGGGCTAATCAAACAACTCTGCCCTCACAGGTACCCATTTACTCCTGGGTGGAGAGAAACAATTATGGTATAGTGTCTTGATAAACGACACAAGCACAATGACCGCAGCCAGGATTCAAACCCACATTCTGACGACTCGGCCATCAGAACACAAGTCCGATGCACTACACCGCTCGACCATGGCACTCCATAGGTTATGAGAACTTTCATAAATCCTAATAAAACGGGGACAGGACCAGCCAATGATTCAGCATTCAACTAAAATCATAGCATGGTCTGTAAAAACAGGTGATAATTATTTTGTGTACGGTTATGATTGGAGAAGAGAGACAACGACACACCGGTGTGTTGTCATGGAGCAACAAATTCCTGTTTTCCTAGCCTGATTCATGTATACCAACTTTACAACAAAAAATATTTCATTTGATAAACAAAGTTGTACCGTTTCCCATTTAAAGGCCCTAATACACAATTGGTAAAGGATAATTATGTTCATTCGTACTCAACGCATAAACCAATCTGTGAAAGTTTCGGCTCAATCGATCCATACATGGGGAATAATTATTCATTTTAAAAATTGGATGTTGCCATTACACAAGCCAATAGAGGGCAGTATTACAGCGAGTGTTAATAGAGATCAGTGGAGTGCACTGCCGTAGTGCACGTGGTCAGTACATTTAAGGGAGGGGGTACAATATGGGTAATTATCAGATTATCAATTTAACAAAATTAATTATTATATACTACTCAAAACAATTTAGGGAACACCGGAATAATCTCAGTTAAAGCAAGATCATTTATTTCAGATAAACACAATGTTTCACAGAATTGATGAGAAACAACTGCAAAATGAAACGGATGATAAAGGATGCATGTAGTGATTACACATTTAATGACATGACTACTGAAAGAGAGGGGGTTGCAAATGAAAATCACGGTTCATGGAACATTTCAAACCTATTTGATGTTAAAAATCCGGTGTTCCGTAAATTGTTTTGAGTAGTATAAAAAGGTTAACTTAGTGTAAAGGTGAAAAAGTGTCAATCATCCCGAGAAATCATTTCATATGAAGTGCTGTCATCTCAGAAAATGAAGATAGTTATCAGTGGCGTAGCTACTAACTAGGGTCCAATTTTCAGGAGGGCACTAGAGGGTGCACCACGTTTTCTAGGGGGGCATGTCAATACTTGAATCCTTAATAAATTTAATAATAATACAAAATTTGTAAAACGCCATCTATCTATGACCTAACATTCCGAGGCGCTGGGAAAAAAAAGTATCTACCAAAATAAAAACTACCAATACATAGTGTACAAGTAAATTAAGAGCACATTAATGAACAGTAAAAAGATTTATGTTTGCATTTGCACAAGTAATGTCAAGTGAAAACATGTATAATCAGTCTCAAATGGGGACCCATTTTTTTCAAAATTCTGAATGAGGCTCCTGAGGGAATGAACCTCGGCTGGGGGGTACGTGCCACCCCTCCATAGTTATGCCACTGATAGTTATGTCTAATAAATTTGTAAAAAGTTACGGTTTTTGTTGTTTTATCACAAACATGATGAGCACTTATTGTGATGATTTTTTTTATAAACATACAATACCTAAAAACCCATGTTGACCCTTTCCTTTAAATGAACTGCACTTTTTAGTTTTTGATCTTAAAAAGTGTTGGAAATTGTCAAATATCAAATATCTACACAGCGCCCTCAACATGTACACTAATAATATAATAATAATAGTGGTTATATAGTACAGCTACGAGCAATTAATTTCCAGTCTTGTTAACTTGTGGAGCGCCCTCCTTTGTTATTAAAGGGGCAATATCATCACGATCAGAGCAGACATGGAACCGCTCTTGATAGTTTAAGATGAACACAATTACTGAGTCACTGAATTAATCCATGGAGGAAGGAAACTTCCTCCATGGTTAATCTAAAACTAGCACTCCAATTCCATGCCCTGTTGATCAAGACGATACTGTCCCTTTAATTTTCAATAATCTTCATTAATCTTCAATAATGCATTTAAATTTACATAAATGTAATTCATAACAGTGTATGCTAAGGTCTTTTAAAAGAGGAAATAATTTGAGGCCAAATCAAAAACGTAATTTTTGAGAGACCATATAACGTCCCAAGAACATTTCTGTGAATCTCTTATCTCAGATGAATTGCATTCGCTATGGGTGGGTGGGCGAGACCCCTGATAATCACCATGATCACACCTAACCGCTTGACTGTACTATTAGTGTATATAGGCGCGGTCATCATGCACGAAGCACATGCGACCCACACTCTGTTGAGATCCAGACAAATTTCGCTTGTTCCGGATCCCAGCCAGCCCACACTAGAGAACAGACATGCCGTGCCGTACGAATCCATCACACTCTATGGCCCGTATTTTAGAACGCTCCTTTATTTTGGCTTAAAGGGCGCCTTTCATAAGGTATCCTTATCTAAAGGCTTCCTTCACTAAGGAGGGGTTATCTATGGTCGTTTACAGAATCGACCTTATCCCTTTCCTTTGTGAAGGAGTTCCTTGAATGGCTCCTCTTCGTGAGGTGCCTTTGCCAAGGAAATCCTTTACAAAAGGTCTCCCTCTAACCGCTTCCCTGCCCGAACACAATGGCTAATTGCTTAGTAAATGGTGGCAATTAAAATGCAAATAGAGGTGTGCCATGCTTTGCACTATAGGCCCAGACAGCACTAGGCCCACACAGCACTATGGAGGCAAAGGAAGCAAAAGGTGCAGCTGGGAAGAGGAGAAGAATGTTCTCCGAGTTGGAGAAAAATTTGCTGTTGCAGCTGATTGAAAAGGAAAGAAATGTTATTGAACTAAGGCAAAATACAGCTAAAAAATTACAGAATAAAAAGGACGCTTGGGATCGTATTGCGACTAATTTCAACTCGCAGAATCGAAAGGCATTGAAGCTGCAGATGTCAAAACTCTGAAAAAGGTGTGGGACAACCTGAAAACCAAAGCGAAAAAGGATGTTAGCAAGGGAAAAAAAGAACGTCGTTTAACGGGCGGTGGTAAAGTCGATCTAGCGGCAACGGCAAAATGACCGAAGAACGGCTGTAAGGAAGCTCTAAAGGAAGCCCAAGACCATCCTTAGGAATAAAGGACTTCCTATCCAAATATAAAGGTGTCCTCAGCGTTAGGAAACATTCTAAAAACCGGTCAACCTTTAGTTTAGGTGGCGATTGAAAGGAGGCCTTTTCTACAAAATAAAGGTAGCTTCTAAAATAGCCAAAGGCTCCCTTAAGAAGAGAACAATAGGCATAAAGGCGTCCTTTGCAGTAAGGAGCATTCTAAAATACGGGCCTAAGGCTCCTAAATGATCTATGCTCCTAAATGATCTGTTGTAACAGGACGATGTCAGTTTTCTAGTCCCGTGTAATACCTCTGGTGATTACGCTGCCATTGTTATTGTATGCGGTAGAATTTCCTTTTGTTTGCAACAGCGTCCGGCCCGTTTTCTTGCTATCACTGCTGAAACACTTCTGACGATTCTTGAAGCCGATGGCTGGGACACTCCTTGCAAATCTCCGTGAACAATCTGAAACGAACCCGTCGCATAGTAACGGAGTGCAACCAGCAGTTGGTGACAGGGGGCGTCCACGATTGTTCTCAGGTTCTGGTATGTCGTCGCCGATGAAGTTCATCAGGTGGTTAAATCAATCCTTGGTGAACCGAAAGCGTTTAAAAAAAGGCGTCATCACTGAAATCATCCTCTTGAAACTGAGGAAGACGTGTCCTGATACGTGGCATACCCCTAATGACGTCATAGAAACGCGCTAGTCGGTTGACGTAATCACCCATCGCTGAGGTATCAGAAGAGATCCTTGCACGTTGGCTGCTAAAGGAAGACTAAAAGATACTCCAGACCAACCTTACGTTTAAAGGCCTCCTTAAGGCAAAATAAAGCATTTCCTGTAATAAAGGAAGGTTCTTGAAACGACCCAACCTTTGCTAAAGGAAGGTACCTAAAGGCGTCCTTTGACCCGAGATAAAGGTTGGTTCTTGAAATAAAATTTAGCTAAAGGTTGACTTTAAAGTCTCCCTTAACGCTAAAGGAACGTTCTAGAATATGGGCCCATGTCTAGCCTATTGGTCCCACAACTTGCCGATCATCACGCCATTGGCCCATACGCGCCACACTCCAGCATTGCGTGGAGAATGCCGTCTGGCCCTTGATGAGGGCTAGGGGCTGGGGTGTGGCTACACTCTATAGCAGGCCCGTACGCAGGATTTTTTATGGGGTGGTGCGAATTTGTACTGATGGGACCAAAAATGCCTTGGGAAACTATATAACGTCGGTTTCGCGCCCTTTCATCTACATGAAAATGTGGACATTTTGGTAATTTGGGGGGGTGCGTACGCACCCGTCGCACCCCCCCTGCGTACGGGCCTGTATAGTGCTACGGTGGCCATCAATACGGGCAGCTCATGTCTCCCGTTTTACGCAAATGTTGTTTTTGCCCCTCCCTCAGCTCCCAAATTAATAGCATTTATGATGGTTGTGTCGGGCAGCTCATATGGCGCAAATGATAGACGTATGCGGTCCAAATTGCAGGGGACAGAACCTGGGTGGGCCAAAACCTGGGTGTGCCCCGCCCCGAGTTCCCCAGACCATAGGGGTCTCTTTTTTTCTGGGAGGAAAACTCGATGCCTTTATAACATTTTGTTTAGGGTACAGTTTGCTCCACAATTAACCGAATGTAAGGCCAAAAAATGTTTTTTGTTGAGTTGCCCTCCAGTGAAAATATTTGAAGGGGTCGCGGTCGGTCGGGATTTTTTATTTTTATTTTTTTTCTTTCTCCTTGACTGTCATAAGATTGAAATGCACTGGAACTGAAACCACATACCATGTTTTTCATTTGTATACCTATCAGCAAGGAATTTTGCTTCAGAATAAAAGTATCCCAAGCATTTTTGTTGTACTTTTCGCTGTGATTGACACAGCAAATTCATCCATATTGCATGCAATGCTCAACATGCAAGTGGCCATTCGATTTGAAAACGTGTAGATTGAGTCGCAATCGTTGACACACGTACATGTACATGTACATGTACAGTGCGCGTTATGCGGGGTGCCAGTGCACAACGTGTAAGGGCCATTTGATTTGAAAACGTGTAGATTGAGTCGCAATCATTGACATACAAAACAGTGCGCGAAGCCAGTGGAAAACAGGGTTGCCAGTTTGGCGTTTTACACGCCAAAAACAACAAATTTGGCGTTTTTAAGTTGGTTTGGCGGGTAGAAATTAAAAGTGCCCGCCAAACGGCTTTTTGGCGTTTTTTTGGCGTTTTCAAATGGCCTACCATAAAAAATAAAAGTGAACTGGTATAAAGCCCAAACGCACGGCGCGCCGTGCGTGCAGACGGTCCGCTATCCAGTGCATGCTGTACAGTCTGTTTAACAACAATATGTATCAGATAGAGCCAGATGTGAATGAACCACCGAGAGACGATCCGGAAGAATTCGATGAACTCTAATACGTTCAACTTGTATGTGCTTAGTGCTACCCGTGACGTGGCACACTATGATTTGATGTTCGCTTTTATGGTGTTTTTGTAACTTCTTGTTTTATTTATTTAAATTGAAAATTGTGTTAATCTTTTCAAAGGAACACTGATTTCAAGTTTTCAAAGACTTATTTGATCATTCAGTTACATGATGAATTAATATGATTTAATGAGGAGACTGCAGGAAGACTGTCCTTCCTGATCGAGACGCATGAGATGTGTGCGCTCGGACCGAGCCTCCGTGGTAAACCTCGACTGGGATGAACATTGAATAATATGAGGAAATTAAAAGTAAGATTTTATAAAATTTACATTCTCAAATGATATGTTAACGTATCTTAATTGTAACGAATTGAATCCCATGTATTATACCTTTACATATAGGGTCAATTACCTAAAAATACATCAAATACAAATTTGGCGTTTTTTAAAATCCCATTTGGCGGGCAATTTGGCGGACTGGGCTTCCGGAAAACTGGCAACCCTGGTGGAAAACATGTGAGGGGCCATTCGATTGGAAAACGTGTAGATTTGAGTCGCAATCGTTGACATACAAAACAGTGCGCGAAGCCAGTAGAAAACATGTGAGGGGCCATTCGATTGGAAAACGTGTAGATTTGAGTCGCAATCGTTGGCACACAGTGTGTGCGAAGGCAGTGCACCATGTGCGGGCCGGGGCCATTCGATTTGAAAACATGTAGATTGAGTCTTGGGTACCGGTAAATTTACCGGTAAAAAAAGTGGAAAATTTCACAAATCAAACGTATTATGTTTTATACAAAGAAAATTGGTAAGTTTCATTAATAAATAGGCCTATGAATGACAGGGGGAAAAAAAAAAAAAAAAAAAAAAAACCAGACCCGAGATTTCAGCACTTTTGGGTCGGTCGGTGGAGGGCAACTCAACATCTTTTTTTTTGTGGCCTAATACAGCACGGGGCTACACTCTTAAAACTGTTGTGTTGAATTCCTTTTAAGAGTTTGGTGAGTGACAACATTTTATAAAGTTAAACTAAAATAAAGTGATAAATTAACACAAAGCCAAATTAAGTCTAACTTTATCAATGTTAATTCAACACTTAACAGTTAAATCCAACTTTATAAGTTATCACTGACCAAACCCTTTAAAATGCACTTTAGTTTTAAGTATACTTGGTAACGCGAAGAAAAGTGAAATCATATATAGCCTAGCTGTTAATTATTATTGCCAATGAATTTTACGTTTGCGTTTTCACTATTTTCATGTTGATTGTTCTACCTCCATATTATTGAATGGATCATGTAGGCATGCAGCGGGATGGATCATGGAGGCATGATCGGACAATAACTTGAACTTTCACCGTCGTGCAATCTGCCTCTATTAGGCTGATATTAGGTTCATGCAATCATGTTTGCATCTCAGGATATATTGTGGATGTTTTCATAGGCCTATATAGAAAATATTTTTATTAGGGGCCTATTTATTTGGCCAAAGATCCAGCCCTCAATTTGATTGTTGGTGTCCGAGCTTTGACCATAGAGCAAGGACCAGACCATGGAGGAAGCGGATGCTTTGACCAAAGAAAAAAAAAGAAAAAACACTGAACAAAACTTCACAAGGCATTTGATGATTAGCATGCATTATATTACTAGGCCTGGACAACAAAAGCATCACGGGGGTTTGTCTACGCCCAGTCAGTTTCCAAGGCTTGGGACACTAAGGCATGGACTCTTGAGTTATTAATAGAAGGGTCCATAGACCGAACAAGGTCAGTATTTGTGACGCGGCCGATCGACTTAATGGAATGACCATGAAAGGGTTACTATAATGCAGGTAGAGTGTTGGCGAAGTGTTTTCGCCATACTTTTTATCGGCAATTTTCATTTTGCAAATTTCTTTGTTTATTGGAACATTGCTGTTTTACTTGGGGAAAGGAAAACAAATGTTTTAATATTACACCATTCTCAAATAATTAGTTTAATCGTAAACCGTTTTATGTCCCAAAATGAGTCCCGTCATAAATTAAGTTAGAACATGGATAGAAGTGCACTATAGGATAGTAAATAAACCAAGCTAGCTTCTGACAATACTTTTTACAGAAGCATTTCAAAGTACTTATGTTTTTTTCTAAAAATGAATTATCAATGATCTATTTTGAACTTTTAAAAACGGTATTAAATGTGTTTTTAAACTAACAGGATTGGAAACAGTCCATATTATAAAATCTATCCTGAAAACCAAACCAATACATTTTACAGCCGGACATTTAAAAATATTTGTTCTATATTTGGTATGGCTAACGTTTAAATTGCATGGTTTACATTGCAAGTATGATATTTGGTGTGACGAAACATCCATTTTGGACCGAGTGCATGTGGTGCGATCGACGGCGTTATTATCATTCATAAGTTTCCTTATTATGTATCATGCCATGGTCATGTCGCGTGAACGAACATATCAGCAGATACTCCACGAGCCAACCCGTCATTTTGATTGGATTGTGGTTTGGTGAGCAGGAAAGAATTTGATAAAACAACGTTTCTGATTGGCTGCTTAAAATTGTTTCACGTGAAACCTTGGTGGCAGCGACCTTTGGGGCTACCCTTTGGAAGGTTGGACTTAACCATTGTAATATAGGTAACGATTAGTGTGTTATTTACATGTTCCTTTAATAAATACATTTTATTAAATTTTATTTTAATTTTATTTGTCATACAACAAAGATTTGAAGGTATAGATTGGACTGTTATTGAATATTTTGAAGTTTTTATTACAACATTTATGGAAATAATTTAGGAAATAATATCAACTGAACTAATGTATTTTGTAAACCACCATATTTTACAAATAGATGGATCCAACGATGACGTACACCAGACAGTGGACTACGTGATAAACTTGGTTTGTCATTGCATTGCATTGTGCACATAATGCATGCACAGCTGGCGTCTAGTCTGCATGTACTGTGTACGTCTGTACCGGCACGGCATACGTGTTTGAATTGTTTCGAAAAATACGGACATACATTACATGTATAAACGGCTGGGATGTACCGGTGTGTATGTGGAACGTTAATAATGTTCTGGCTTTCACTCCAGATTCTGCCCTCCTCTAGACATGGTGATTTGAATCATTAGTCGCATGTAACATTTGTGATTGGATGTTCAGCTTCGTAATTCAAAGATTGTGCAAAATTAACAAGGGGCAACAAGAGCAGGCTTTTGACCGGTTGCCTTACTTAAGTTGTGACAACTAATGTACTTACAGCTTGTGTGATCCGAAAAGACCATTCTGACAACAGTCTCAATACTATAAACTCAAGACAACTGGCTATATTGTCAAGAGACAAGAAATTGATGATCTTTCGCTTTTCAGTTCCTGTTTCAGACGGCATGTGAGTATTACATAGTTTTGATGTATTATTAATAATAATATCTTTTGTAAAAAGTGAGAAGAGTGAAGATCCTAACCTGGCTAAACCCACCGCCAATTGTGCACAAAATATATAGGCCTAGCTATGATCAAGTCTGATTTGGATAACGCCCTATTATAAAATTATGTCTTCCCGTTAAATATAACATCAAATGCAAGAGTTCACTTAGCTAGGATGATCCTATCGTTATGTTTTCACATAAGCGCTAGGATAAAGAGTGTACAGGGTTTTCCCTTAACTTTTTTTTTCACTCGCCGGTCGGGCTAGTAAACCAAACTTTTCACTCGCCCGCAAGCCTTTTCACTCGCCCGTATGTTTTTTTTAAATGCTTTTAATCAAATCACTGTTTTTAGTAATTTAGGCATTTTGCATCAGAACGTGCATTATAAACAACAGTTGTCAGTTACCTTATTATTATGTGCATATTTGTTTCTGAGGCAATACTAATGTTTCTTTAATTAATAACGGATTCTATTATAATAACAGAGGAAAAGATCAGGCACATTAGTGTACAGTAATACTTTTGCTTTAATTCTGAAATGAAGAAGGCTCATTTCATATTTTATTTCTAACCAACTGAACACAACAATAATGAAAACATTAAAAAATCAGGGCACCAAGGCAATTTTTAAGATTTTCAAAGGGCATCACGGCAATGATAAAAAAACGTAAAGGGCACCAAGGCAATCTTTAAATTTAAAAAAAAAAAAAAATGAAAAATTAACACACTCTAATTCAGCACATGCCAATAAGACTAAAGTTTCCTTTATCTGTCTCCGTTTGGGTTTTATTACATGTAGGCCTACATGAAAACAGTATTGCAACACTTACAGTTTATGTCACCAATTAAAAATAAATAAAAAACACAATGTTAACCCGAAAAAACATCAAGTTTTATGCATTTGGATGTGGCAGTATTCAGTTCACTCTTTTTTTATTTGCTAGTCGACTCTTTGACAGCATTGTTGACGACCACCGAAAGCCCTGGCCACGTAATGTACATACATACGTACGGTACATTGCAGCGCGCGACACGATGATCGATGCGTCGATGCTATCTGATGCACACGCACACGCTGCATGCATGTCTAGGTACAGACTTGGCATGTATTATTTACGTTGCATGCGCCCCAACGCCGCGCCGTGCTATTTTTAGCTGTTACCCGCGAATGCCTGGCGTAGTGTTTATGTTGTGGGTACTGTTGACACCAACCAAAGTATTAGCAAGGGCCAAGTTCGTACAACGACCAAACGGCCGATATTGCCTGGTAACCGCTATATCATTTTGGTCATGAGTACCAGGTAATTTTGACTATTTTGTTCCTAAATGGTCGTTGCGTGAACTTGGTCTTAGCAGCGCAGCCACCGGTCGCGCAATCGAGCGTGGCGGCGATATATTTTCCGTGAGAATGTACGTAGCAAATACTATGTGTAAACAAGTGGGCACAACGGCATGGCAATGCAGGGAAAAAGCACAGCAACTCGTTGCCGTGAAAAGTGGCATTTTTAAAGGGCATCACGGCAGAGGGTGAGGGCATTGACGGCAATTGCCGTCGATGCTGTCGTGTAATTTCAGGGCTGATATAGGCCTATCGGTGACAATATTTTGACTCGCCCAGCGGGCTACTGAAGGAAGGGTTTTGACTCGCCCGCCGCCGTTTTCACTCGCATTTGGTGAGCGGGCGTCCGCTAATGTCGAACCCTGGTGTACAAAAAAAACGTAGATTGCATATTTTACAAAGAAATAAACGCATTGCACTGTAATACCTTAAATCTATGAATCTACTGTGAATCTATACTGTATTGTTATTATGTGTATGCCTTTGATCATAAAAAATATTGTAGTTACACTGTGTTTTTGATGAATTCTTGCCTTGTTTTGATCTTCTCTGCAGTTCGATTCCGTCTGCCTGATGTGATCACATGTCATACACCTACTGTTCCATCCATTTTCACTGTCATACATGTAGGTGCAATTTCTGGAGCCGTATATTGGACCGGCTCTGGAGCGGAGTGGCATACTGGCAAACAGCGCCCCCGCCCGACTCAATGTGTTAATTCGTGTTGAAAACTTGTGCAATACAAACCCACGGCTGTTTCCGTTTGTTTAATTCAATATGTTCCATGGCAGAAATGCGCTATTCAATTGATGGAATTAAGATTTCCATTGGAACCATTGTCATTTGTCTTTCCACATGTGGTCCTTTGCATTGTCATGTACAATTATCAGAGATTTCCTTCACAATTTCATTGAAAAAGAAGCTGGGGATAATGCAATAGCGGAATGGAACATATTGAATAAAACTAAAACAGCCGTGGGTTTGTATTGCGCAAGTTTTCAACACGAATTAACACATTGAGTCGGGCGGGGGCGCTGTTTGCCGCTCCGCTCCAGAGCCGGCCCAATATACGGCTCTGCTTCGCTCCAGTAATTGCAACTATGACTGTGAAAACATATGGAACAGTAGATGTATGACATGTGATCACATCGTGCGGACAGAATTGAACCGCAGAGAAGATCAAAACAAGGATTGGTCAAAAACACAGTGTAAGTTACAATATTTTTTATGATCAAAGGCATACACATAATAACAATACAGTATAGATTCACAGTAGATTCATAGATTTAAGGTATTACAGTGCAATGTGTTTATTTCTTCGTAAAATATACAATCTACGTTTTTTTTTGTACATTCTTTATCCTAGCACTTATGTGAAAACATAACGATAGGATCATCCTAGCTAGAGTTCACTAACACAATGGAAAAACTGGTTTAATGTTTTATTAAAATAAGACTCTTCCAAAGTTTGGAGTGCATCACAAACTTTGTTAAAATGTGCCAAGTGACATTTTATCAAAATGGAAGTAGAAGTAACTGGTTAAATGTATTAATCTATTTCTGAAAGTTACGAGCTTTTGATTCAATATTGTATAAGCATGTTGATGAAATTAGTGAAACTTTTAACTTGAAAGGCCTGAAATTTGGTGTAACTTAGGTTAACCAAACTCGCTCATTATAACCAATATAATGTAATCTTACCTGCTCAGTAAGGGGATAACATATGGATGATAATGTACATAATTATACTTCAAATTATTCCAGTAGGCCTATATATTTTCTAATGAAAAATTTGCCTATGATGACTTCCTCAGTCATGTCGGTCCGATCTTGTCCCATCCCCCCCATCAGTGGCTAACACAGTCATTGTACATGTGTAGTGGCAACTATTAATAGGATTCTTCTATTTTCTAAAGGAGAGGATTTTTTTAGAAGGGAAATATGAAATCCATCATAAAAGTGTATGTAATACAAATTGTTATATATCAATCAATTGGTATGAATAAGAGTTGTCATAACAAAATTACGAAAAATAAACCCGTGCCTGCGCACTGTCACCAGGGACTCGCTCCCGGCCACACCCAAATTTGCAACCGGCACTCAAACTTCTCCAGCAAGAAATATGGAGGTAGCTCATCCAGCAACACAGCCTGGCAAGCCAGTGTCATGACCGTATTATATTTGACTTGAAAACGGGGCTTGAAGGATTGTATTTACCATCACACATAAAAATCAAGTTCATGAAGACTAGGTAATTCAATTATTTCAACCTTATTTTAATATTTATTCTATTCCTGGCTGTTTTATTTATTGGACAAATCTGATTCTGAACTTTGAGTATGAAGCTGTACATGACACCAGCGCTCTGTCTGGGGGCATGTCAAGATCCAAACATAGTCTCACTGAGCTTTAGAAACCTTTTTTTTAATAAATTTAAAATTTTATTAATATTTTTGCTTCATATTCATTAATTTTAATAAGAAAGTGTTAAATCGTTGAGGAAAAGGAGTGTGTTACTTTCACATTTTTTTTCCCACTCACAAACTTTTGGTCAGAAACAACACTTCCCTAGCATATCATGTGACCCAACACGTCGCACATGCGCTCAATATGACCTTAATTTCTAAGGATAATCAGTCATACTTTATAAGTATGCACTGACTGTTGCATTGCAGGTACTGGTGGAAAAATCTGGCCTCTGGTGAAATGGACTGAGAGTAAAAGGGTTTATTGTTCAAGTGGGAATACAACAGTTATTCCAACTGATCCGAGAAGAAACGTTTTGAGGGAAGAGGGGTGTTTTCCATCCACTTTCACTGTTTATCCCTCATGCCTAGTTATTTTGAATTTTTTTTTCACAGGATAGTTACAGCTTCGGATTGAAAACGGTTGTCTCCAGTTATATTGCGCATTGCGGGAAATGGCATATGGTTTGCTGCTACCATCATCAGCTATGCCAGTTGACACCTTGTTCTGTCTGGGCACCAGCCCGCCCATGCCTTCGCTACTCCTATCACAAAGATACACCACTACCTCATTCATGTACATAGCGGATAAGTCTGCCAATGGCAGACCTGCAGTCTTTCAGGGAAAGCCAAGACCCTGCCTCCATGGTGAAAAACAGCAAAGCATGAAGCCCATGGAAAAGGAATCTGAAACTGAGACGGACTGCTCTGGACTGAGAGGACAGAAAACGGCGGACTCCACTCTAAAAATGTGTAATGACATTGGATTTAATAGCCTCACCATTAGTGATGATAACATTGGGGATGTTGAGGAAAGCCAGGGATCTTCGTGTAGGTGTAAATCTTCAAAGAAGTCGGTTAAGCACGTCTCATTTGCAGACAGCAAAGGACTGGCCCTAGAGGATGTACGAGTAATGGATGGCCCGAGCAATGTACCACCGCTCCTGAAATCACAATTGTTACAGGAGATCATACAAGATGAGCACCCGGAGCTCTTTCACACATACACCTATGTGGTTGACTTTGAGCAGCCTGCTGCAAACTACCTTCAGTTCAGAGACAAACTTGAGAAGGACTGTGTCTGTCTTGAGAACGTGCTCATAAAAGACAACACCAAAGTGTTGGGAACCATCAAGGTAAAAAACATTCACTTTGAGAAAGCCGTGGCAGTGCGAGTTACCTTCGATGGTTGGAAAAGCTTTAAGGACATAGTAGCCACTTATGTTCAAAGGAGCCCCACAGGGCAAGCTGACCGCTATGACAGTTTCTCGTTTAGTTTTGATATCCCTCCAAAGGTGCAAGGGGAAGGTTTTGAGTTTTGCATTTGCTACAACAGCAAAGGGAGATCTTATTGGGACAATAAGGGAGGAGAGAATTACAGGATCATCTCGCAACACGAAAAGAGCTTAACAGAGCAACAGAAGATGGCATCTTACTACAGCCTCAGTAGCAACGCAAACTGGGGTGACTTCTCATACTGGACGGTGATGGACGAAAGACCTTACTGGTGACATAAGGCACACCAGGATTCAGAGCTTCAGAGTTACTATTAGGCAGAGAAAAGTACACAATTTATGCATTTGTTTGAATGGTGATCAAATGATAATCTCCAACAAAATTCATAATTGTATGGAATACCATTTATGAATGACCACACGAGGGCACTATTTTGGTTACTTTTTGGGGTTGTAAAGTACTGAGGTAAATGTACTTTTACTTTAATAGTGAAGTTACTTAAGTGAGTTTTACTTTTAAATGAAATTTACATGTACTTCAAAGTAAATAATCTATTAAAACCCTCCTATGCCCAGGCTGAAATTTGGCCCAGTCAGCACGGCACTCACAGACAGTCACTTGAGTATTTTTGTGTGCATTGCCAATTAGTAGGTCAAACCACAGAGTCACACAGAGCTGTGTATGAGTGCACTGCACAAAGTCTCATATGGGTTGGGAGTTGCATACAAATTGAGTGTCTTTGGGTTTGACCTCCTATCACACAGCCACATGTGTTTGCATGTATTTGAGTGCACTGCACAAAGTCAATGGGTTAAGAGAGACATACAAATTTTGAATGTCTTTGAGTGTTAAACCTATAGGAGGGTTAATTGAAATATTTTTATTAAAATGTAAAATTTAATAATCAACTTCATTGTTTGTAAATGGGCAAATTCAATGTTTTTTTGTTTTTACCCCCAATAGGTTATCATAAAGTGATCTTTTGTGGTCAAATAATTGGGCTATTGGCATTAAATGAAGCTTTTCCGTCTATTTTTGCAAAGTGACACTGTAAGCATGATCCCGGTGTAGAGATTGCATAACATATACAGATAGATCAAGCAATATAGGAATATAAAACTGACTTTCCAAATAGTTTATCATTGTTAACTTGTGCAGAATCGCAGTGAAAGAAAAGTGTATTTTTGATAGAGTGGGCACATAAAACCCTATAGAGGATGGCAATCGCGCACTTGATCTAAATTTAATAGATTTTGTATTCGATATTCGGTGTGTAATACAAATAAATATATGTAGTATATATTTTGGAGTGATTTTAAACATACTCGTTTGGAAATGAGTGTTACACTTAGGTGCATTGCAATTAAATGTTGCGCTTTAAATAGTTACCTGAAAAGCTGTATAGTTATATATAAACCTACAAGAATTGTGCCAGTCTTGTATTGACTTAATCCATGGAATTTCTTCATGAAACAATGGATATTCGTAATAAGTCTTCCAGCTACTGAGGTGCATTTCCTCAAAAAGAAGCAGTGCCTTCTGGTAACTAAACTTGCATTCTGGGATATCAGCAGGCATGCACAAGAGTGCCTTACATGAGTGTCTAATGTGTACTGCACTGTAAACACACCAATATATTGCACGTTTTGTGACTTGAAATACGGTCATGTCAAGTTTAGTTCTGAAACTACTAGCTAGCACTAGCAGGGTCGAGCACTTATCCTATGATGTCCTAACAAAACGTAGGCAAGCTAAAACTTGTAACAATTTAGAGTACAATGCCACGGATTGGGTTGTAATAGGATGGCACATTTTGTGTAGGTACCAGACTTCTGAAGAAATCGGTAAATAAAATGGTGATATGAGCAAATTTGCTGTTTTTTAACTAGTGGTTTAAGACCAACCAGGGAGTGTTATAATGTGTTACTGTATTTTATTATTATTTTTTATCAATTCTTAATTTCTTACATTTTGACACAGTTACTAAGAGCATTTTATTTATGTACACTTGTTCATTCATATGATTTTCAATTGGCTCATTAGACTTGAGTATTTAGTCCAAGTTTATGCTCATCAGGTTTCCCTGACCACGTAATTGAAAATCACCATGAAAGAAACAGTTTGAAAGGCACCAGTCTACTTTAGACATGAGCCTCATTTTGGTTGTAGACTTGTCCATTGATTAAACCAAGATGAACGCTCTGTGATAAATCTCCTATTGAGCATACAGTGCTCTGCATCTGGCCTTGGATCCACTTACCTGTGAGATTTGGTTTCATACAGTCAGAATAGCCAAATTGTCTGGATGGACTCTGAAAACAAGTTCAAATCACTACTTATTCGATATTTGCCCATCCCCATCTTTTGTTCAAAACCTTCATTAACCCTCCTACTACTACAAGGGTCAAAACCAGTCAAAATGTATACTTGCTAAGGTATATCTAGTGCACTTAAAAGTCAAACACTGTCAAATTTTACGTGTAGTAAGTACATGTACATTTCCAGGTCAAAATGAGTCGACTGTTTTTGACTGGTAAAAGCATTGTCTGGTTTTGTCCAGGGTGGTCAAAATGACAGTAAAAACCAGTCAAAAATGCCCCTGTGTGCACATTTGGTTCAACAGTCAAAACAGGCAGTTGACTGATTATGACCTATAGCAACTTCCCACTAAAGTGAAGCAATAGTAGGAGGGTTAAACCTACAGAGATTAATCACAGTAGTGTGGGACAATTTCAAATTTCCTAGCAGTAAAATTTGATTAACAGGTTTGGCAGTGAATTTGTCATACAAAATGTACATACTTTGGCTGGTAGTCTGTTGTATATTTCTTACCAAAAGTATTTGCTTAGTAACTCTATAAAATTGGCCCCTGGCTGTTCTATGGAGTTAGTTATGAGTACAATCTTATAATTTATATTAAAATTGTACTTGTACGTGTACTTACAAGTGACTTGAATTGTCCCAATATAGTGGCAACATTACACATTTATCAACTTCATAATATTCATTTTCCAGTAACATGTATGTGCAATGTTATGTGCTTTATTTTGTTTGCCTTTATTTCTGTTTTGGTAATAATAAAAAAAAAACATGTTCATTCTGTTCTCCCTATATATACCAAGATAAAAGTATTGTAAACAAATTAGAACAACTCTAAATATGGAATGTTATTTTGTTTGAATGCAAAAAGCAAGATTAATGCCAGAATGGATTTGTAAATAGTTTTCAAAGCAGATAGGTTGTTAAACGTTTTTAGAGTTATTTATTGCTCCAAATGTTTTGTTTGGTCAATGGATTTTGATTTTTACAAATCCTGTGTATTAAAGTTTATTGATTTATAATAATTAAATCAGATTTATTAAGTGCTAACATTCAAGAAAGTGCTTTTGACCAAAAAGAAACTCTGTAGAAAATTTAGGGATTATTAAAACATTGGAACAATTTGAAAAATAAAGATTTAGCCAAATTATGAAGTTTGCTACTTTAACATTACTCAATCTCATACCACATGGCAGTCAATCAGTGGTAACATTTTGTTAAAATGGAATGTACACAATTCTGACTAGTTCAACTGATTAATAATCACAATTGAAAAAGTAGAAAGTATGATTGACAACAAGATGGATTTGAAATTTCCACTTCTTTCATACAGTAGTTGTTCTTGAGATGTGTGTTTTTTTTTTTTTTAAGGTGAACACAACCTTTGATTTTGGCATTTAAAACAATGGCTAAGTGATCAGTTGCAAAAAATACTTAAAGTATTCATTATCAATTATTTCCTGTTGTAAAAGACTGTTTTCTATCGCCCATGTTTTTCATTAGTTGAATGCGATTTCTTCCAGTGGCAAAGATTATGATATTGTACTTTAGGAAAGAATGACAAAAATCATCAGAGAGCATGGTTTTACAATAATTAAGGCTTAAAATTATTTAATTTTGGCACTTAACCAGTTCGCGTCGGAGGCCATGTATACACGCAATTTTTTTTTGGATAGCGGATCGGAGAGCGTCTAAACACGCCACAGGATTCTCGGGAATATTTGTTTAGATTCCCGGTCGACGTGGCAACAAGCCATAAGCATACGGTGGAAGATGCGGTCTCCCCGGTCAAGCTCTGGTGAGCACCATTGGTCGTGTTTATGCGGTAAAAATAAACACGCCACGGGGTTCGGAAAAACTTTTTTATTCCTGGTGCGAACTGGTTAATAGCTGTTAAATAAAGCTTTATTGACAGTTATAGTGTGATATATACTACTCAAAACAATTTAGGGAACACCGGATTTTTAACATCAAATAGGTTTGAAATGTTCCATGAACCGGGATTTTCGTTTGCAACCCCCTCTATCTTTCAGTAGTCATGTCATGAAATGTGTAATCACTACGTGCAGTTGTTTATCTGAAATAAATGATCTTGCTTTAACTGAGATTATTCCGCGGTGTTCCCTAAATTGTTTTGAGTAGTTTGTCATTACAATGTAAATCAAAAATAGTCATTGCTGGAGAACAACATTGTTAACTCCCTGCATCAACTGTTATCAGTTTCAGTTCAACCTGAAACTTCCTGAAAACCTATAACGTGCAGTGTTGTGTTATGAATTTAAAATCTGCTGATTAATGCTGTTATTGTATCAGAAAGCTTTCATGTACACGTATGCAATTCTGCCTATTCAGAACGCCAATTGCCTTTACTGTGAGTGTGGTGTTTGTGGTCAAATATTATGCCCCATTTAATTTGAAAAAAAAAATAGTCAAAAAGCTTTGTTGTGGTTGTAGCAATTTCAATAAATTAACCGAGCGTCACAGTACATGTATTTTGGTTATTTTCTACTTGTTATTGGATCAAAAATGGATGTTTTTGTGTCGGATTAGATGCTGTAAACATTTAATACTAACAAATAGGAATCATGTCCAAATGCAAAGTTTCTCAAAATACAAGAAAAGTATCTTTAGTTCTTTTAAAATATAGTTGGGAAAAGCAAGTTATTAAGAATTACTACGGTTTTATATTATAGAATGTGTGCATTATAGATTTATGGATGGGTGATCCAAACTTTTCTTGTATTTTTGATAAATTTTTGTGGGACAGGATCTGATAAAACTGAGAATGCACAATTATTCAATACAAATAAACTGGAAATTATAAATTAACGGAAACAGGTTTTGAAATATGGAACTTATTGTCAGAACAAGTTCTGTATTGGTAATTATAAAATAGCAGGGTCAGGATGATATATTAAGTGTGAAAAATCATAAGTATTTTTTAACAGTGGTGATTAACTGTACATTGTGTGACCAACTGCACAATAAAAGGCATATTGCCAAAGATAAACAATATCTGTATATATTTTTCCTTTGGTAAAAATCTGTGAATGTTTGTGTGATAATCTAAATAGAGAATATTTTCTTTTTTGATTCTATTAAAAAAAATAAACTGATAACATGTAGTTTGGAGACACTTGGCGTGTATTAGCAAGCAGATTTACAGAAATGAATATATATAGTACATATACACGGTTAAGTTCATGAAGACGTGTTCATGCTCTGTTCGACAATGAGGTATATGTTCATGGTATTACTTGACATTTGCCCAATTTCTGCAGAACTTGGAAACTAAGACTGAGAATACGCCCTTTTGCATTTAAGGAAAAATATATATAAAAAAGTCAAGTAATTAGCTGTCCATTGACCTGTGTGCTAATCCTTTTTATGGGGGCTCAAATTTCAGGAAAGGTCTACAAGACAAGGAAGACTCTGGACTCTGGAATCTAGGCCGCAATCCAGACATGTCTTCCTGCTGAGTGGTTGCAACTGCAAGTTCTCAAATGTCCCTTTTGATCAGTTTGCTGCATTAAGAGTCAAGTCCTTGCAATATCTCCCAGCCGTTCATACCTTAACCTCTGAAGAATTTTACAGCCAATGCTGTGTTGGATGTAAGATGATAAAAGATGTATCGCCCGTGTTTATCGCTATGTTTACCTGCAGTTTCTGATATATTTGAAATGATTGTTGCTAGACACTTCATTTAACAGTAAAAAAGTGCAGGACCCGCCATAAATTCATTTCGGTACATATTTAAAACCAGCTTCTCGTGATTTATTTTGAGAAATTAGTAATTTTAAAACATTTTTCCCTTGCTAAGTAAAAAGTAATGTTTTAAAATTGCCATAAAATATGGGAAAAAACATGAGACACATCAAATTTCTTTTTCATCTGAACATTGTTATTTTAGTTGAGGAAGGGGAAACATGCTTTAAAATAGCAAATTTCTCAAAATAATCCTGAAAAATCTCATTTCAAATTATATGTGTACCTTTCTAAAAGGAAATTATCAATGTTCAAATGAAAACAAATTTTCGGAAAATGCCGGTAAAAAACTGGTGATACATCTCTCACGCAGGATAAACCTGCGATCAACCAATGCCAAATTACACCTAGTGACTTAAATTAGTTTCATGTCCTATTAAATGTTCCCAATGCTTATTTGTATAATTTATTTTTGAAATGAGCTGCTGCCTCACATGACAATATTCATCGTGTAAGTTACAAAGATTGTGAGATAATGACAGATGTCAAATGAAAATAATGGTTTCCCGATTGGGATCGACCTATTACGTTGCGGCCATCTTTGTCAGACTCCCTATGTATGCAAGTATGATTATAGACACAAATGCACACAGGGGCCAGACTATTTTCCCTTCTAGCCCTGGTTTCATGGACTTAAAGGGTTCCAATATTAAGGCTTAACATTTATGCATGAATGCTAGTTCCACTAATATAAAAATGATTTTGGGCTAATTATTTAGTAAAATAATTTTAAAATATTTGTTTGATTGACAGCTGGGATCTTGTCAGTTTCACATATTAGCTTTCAGTCAATTAGTTTAGTTGTGTTGACTTGGTTGTTTCAGAAGAGTATGAAAACAAAATGGTTTCAATCATACAAATGAAGTACACTAAACTTGTCTATTCCCCCAGGATGTTAATTAACCATACTTTTTTGTTTCTGTTTGGAGACCCTGGATTCGCGCCTGATGTACCACCCCAGTGTATCCCACTATCAAATATTAATATATCCCTCCATTAGTAACCCTCCTATAGGTTTAACAATCAAAGACACTCAAAATTTGTATGTCTCTCTTAACCCATTGACTTTGTGCAGTGCACTCAAATACATGCAAACACATGTGGTTGTGTGATAGGAGGTCAAACCCAAAGACACTCAAAATTTGTATGTAACTCCCAACCCATTGACTTTGTGCAGTGCACTCATACACAGCTGTGTGTGACTCTGTGGTTTGACCTACCAATTGGAAATGCACCCAAAAATACTCAAGTGACTGTCTGTGAGTGCCGTGCTGACTGGGCCAAATTTCAGCCTGGGCATAGGAGGGTTAGGCTGGGCGATTGCGCAGTGGATAAAACTCGTTGCATAGCTGAGAGTGACGAATCGGCAAAAATGCTGTTCTGAAATTGGACTAATTTTGGCAGCACGTTTTCGGTATTTATATTCCCATCTGTTCACACTTTGACGAACTAGTTTTTTATTGAGTAGTTGAATTTTATTTATGATTTTATTTATGATTTTGTTTCAAAGGCGTAAAAGTTTGTATTTTCTTTATACAAGTTTTCAAACTTATTTGTCACTTTGTCAGATACTCTAATCTATGGTGCGCGCTTCATCTCCACACGTAAAGTGATCCTATTCAAAACCCGATTCATTTAGCTACTAAAATTGTGTGCCGATTTGCATCACAAATAATTAGACTTGTACTATGCATACACAAGGATACATTGTATCAAAAATCATACGCGCCTTATGCTACGCACGTTAAATACAGGCTACATGCAAAAATAACTGCATTCTAAAGAGTTGAGGACAGAGTATAGTTTAACAGTGTTACGTCACTTTCGACTTATTCGTCACTTTGTGAGATGGTAATTTGATAGATTGTTTAGATTCTGTGCCGATTCATCACTTGAAGTATTACTGATCTTAAAAATCATGTATGATTTAAAAACCAGTGGAGATAAAAAAAAGTTAATATCTCAGAACTGCCAAAATAGCCAGTTCGTCAGCTATAAGACAGTTTGTCTTATCTCTAGCCTGAACAGTTTGTTCAGGCTAGAGAAGTTCTTCCTGGTACATGCTGTTTTGTAATGAACTGAACATTCTTCATACACATACCATTCTATTCAGACTGGGGTCTTTCTGTAGGTAAATGATAAAGAACTTCTTATGAGATATTTGCTTTAACTAATAATATACTTGTGTCAGGATAATAACAAGTTTATTTGATTTTTGCCCTACTACGACATATGTATGAAGTACTGTATACTCTGTGCTCCAAAGGTGATTTGGGCAGGATTCGAACCCATGACTTTCTGCTTACTAGTGCAGATGTCTTAACCTATTGACCACCGAGCTTGCCTGATGATGATATGCTGGCTAGAATCATATAGCAGCTGGTACCGCAATTCTTGCGTCACCATAATAAACATTATTTTGCCCCATACCGACGTATGTAAATTTTCTTGTTTAAAAATTGTAATAGCTCTCATCATGGACCTGAGCAGAGGGTCCTTTATTGAAAGAATACTATAATTTTTCATACAACCAGCAGTACAACTGTTGCATGCTTTCCGTGAGCTTAACCTTTGTTTTATTTCCATGACCTACATCAGAGCAGACAACAAATTGAAATAATTGTTATGGTGAACAAGTGAATAAGTATATGTATGTGTTTACTCCCAGAGTCCTCCAGTCAAGAAACCTTTATAAAGTTTTGAAAACTTAATAATCTGGTCTGCAGTATTCAAAAAGCTTTAAAGAGCAATCTAGTTACTTGTTCATGACCATCAATCATTGACTGCAAGGGGAGGCTGTTTTATTTTTTTTTGAATAATGGCAAAGTCATGTTTCCCAGGGACCATACAAAGGGTTTGGGTGTTTACCAACCCATTGAGTTTGCCAGTGATCCATGTCAATGCCTTCATCTTTTCACAAGCAGGTATTCATATGGTAACACACGGTATGTATCTAGGACAGTGGATTCAATGGAAGAAATGGGTTGTGCGTATACCAATTATGCACTTGTGCCATATTGCAGCTACATACAGTACAATGTACATTGGCATGTCTTTGCACTATTGGAAATACGTAACACATAGCTTCCAGCTTGGAAGAGCCCATTCGCAGGTCATATTTACAATGTTTGTTACACTGCATGTAATGTAGGCCTACATGTGCATCGTGTGCAGCATGCATGTGCATGTACAGTCGATATGCGCCAGTCAGGAAAGGTACGGGTTCCGTTGTAGTGACGGCGCCAACGGCATTGGGTTTGGGTAAATATTGGTGTATGTGTGGGTGTACATGTTTCAAATTTTAAATTTTTAATATTTTTTACACTAATTTTTACATTTTTTTTGATTCACCGGTTTTTAGTCATGCTCATGGATCAGTGGGTTTGGAGCTCGATTCGCGGGCCAAAGCTGTGGTCAGTTGGGAGGTATGGCAACACTAATGCATAATTTTAAAAAAGGTGTTAGTAAAACCAAAAACATGTAAAAATTTATCATCCTTCTTTTTCTAAATGTAACCACCTACTATGAAGAAACTTTCACAGGTTGATTTTATGAAATATTTCTTGAAAACTAGAGGGTTGAAACTGAAATTAAAGTAGTACCTTCCCTTAATATAAATATGAATGTACATAATGAACTTAAACCAAAAGTGTATTTCAGTTTCAAGTTTAATAAACAAATTAATAAAATAAAAAAACTATTAAAAAAACTGCAAAGGTGAACTACAGGGATGCATTTTCTGTCTTCATTTTCTTTGAACAAGATTCAAGTTGCCCATAATTATAAAACGAATGTGACAATATCAGGTGAGGCCACTCCAATTTTATTACTTGGTTTACGGATTTTTCAAAGTTGTCGGGCAGAAAAAGAAAAAAAATCCCCTTGCCGACACCCATCAGGTAAAGAAAATCCCTTTGCCAACACCCATCAGGTAAAAAATAAAAAATAAAAAAACCCAGCTATGTTCTACACCTGCATCATGATTAAATCTGTAAAACAATAAATAAAAATAGAGTGGCCTGAACTGGACATGAACTTCCTTTCAGGAACTGTACATGACTCATAGGAAACATGAATGTTTATCGAAACGGATGGAAAATAAATACATGTAAATAACCTGGGACATTTTGTATACTTCCTTTACTTTAGGAATGTTCCAAAAATTGCTCAGCTAAATCCCTTTTACAAATAATAATAAATAATATTTGAGTCTTATAAAGCACAAAAACTATCATGGTGTGATATTCTACAAAGTACTTTGTTGCCCCTGACCATTGGGCCACAATATCAGTCCTTAAACTTTCTCAGCTCCCTGGGGAGTATACAGCTCTGTGCTGCTGTATTTAGTGCTACCAAACACAACATCCATATCTTACCCTTACATGTACCCATTTTTACTCCTGGGTGAAGAGAAGCAAGGAGGGTGTGAAGTGTCTTGCTCAAGGACACAATTAAGTACCATGATTCCAACGCAGCCAGGATTTAAACACATATGCTGACAGCTTAGCGCCATCAGAACACAAATCTGATGTGCTAGACCACTCACAATGGCACGTCCATAAAGGGAAGGTACAACATTGGTAATATTTTGATTACAAAATTATCAAATTATTATCTGAATGCTAACTCCCCAAAGTGAAAATGGTAATGTTGCCGATCAACCTGAAAATTAAAAAAAAAAATTAAAAATTGTTTTCTGAAAAAATTTTGAATGTTTTTTCACAGTTTACTCAACTCCGAATGCCTCTTCTGTTCACAGTCTCCTATTTTTTGAATAATTATGTTCCCAGTGACAAATTACATAATTATTCTAAAAATAGGAGACTGTGAACAGAAGAGGCATTCGGACTAAGTTTACTCATGACTTAGACTACACATTAGTTTGCACAGGTTGCTTTTTTAATGTACCGGTATATCTTGATTCAAAGAAAGTAATTAGCACTCTTGCAGAAGCAGTTTTACCAATATTACCAATGCTGTACCTTCTGTTTTAATAAAGATGTATATTCCGTGTGTTATGCTGTTATAGTCCGGCAATTTTGTTTTTATGTTTTGAAATGTATGGAAATGTAAATTGTGGAATTAAATGAATATGTCATATTAATAGAACTTTGAATTTAAATGTATGCAAATGTACATTACTATTTAGTGATATAATGAAATTTAATTTCAAGTGGAAATTTAGTGTACACATATGTCGTGAACAGACTGTAATCTAATTTCACAACACTAGTATGTTGATTATCACGCCACACTGGATCAATGTGTTCTGCATCATGGATATCCCAATGGCCTGCTACATGTATGTATGTATGAGGTGACCTGAGCATACCTGGAAGGGAATATGAGCTTCCTCCTTTACGAGCATCCTCATTGGTTGCCTTGATATATCCTCTTCCTGACACTGTGCCTCTGATTGGTCAGCCAGTTACCTAGGCATTGCAGATGTTGCTATGGCCTGGATATTGATTTGTTTTTTATCCAGCCAATGTCTAATACACGAATGTTGACCTAATACACAATTAGAAAAATGAACATGTGTAAAAATCGGCAACAACAAAACATGTCATGCCCAAATGGATATAGTGAATGAATTTTGCATTTTTATTGGAGGGATCAATCAATGTCCTAGCTGTAACTAGTTTTTTCATGTTCCACAATTTTATTAAAATATGGAAAATGATGGAGTTATTTAAAAAAAATAACTCCATCAATTTCCATGTGTTTAATAGATGGGACAGCATTGGTAATACTGGCACAATTGCTTCTACTGTATGAGAATGCTTTACTCTCTTTTAATCAATATACATATGCCTATAAACAATCAACCGAGGAAAAAAAAATCATTTCATCATGTGCTGTGGTTAACAAGGAAATAGTGAAAATACAATCAGATTTGTTGTGTTTTTTCTAATACGGAATTTAGAAAGATACCCGGATACCCGGCACAGCCCTAGTCATATTTACAATGTTAGTTCATTATTTTTTATACATAACAGTGCTATTACGCACAGTAGTGTAAACTGTACATTCAATATGAACTTGGGCTGATTTGTAAACATGCCGTATATATAGGAGAAAAACAGACCACGCTATATGTCCGTCCGGGTTCGGCGATGCTGACAACTTTGGGTGAATATTGGTGTGCGGGGGTGAACGTGTATTTTATTTATAATAGTTTAATTTTTTGTACACAAATTTTTTTGATTCACAGGTTTTTGGTTAGTGTTTCGGGTCGTTGGGTTTGGAGGTTGATTTGTTGGGTTTGGAGGTTGATTTGTTGGGTTTGGAGGTTGATTTGTTGGGTTTGGAAGTTGATTCGTTGGGTTTGGAGGTTGATTTGTTGGGTTTGGAGGTTGATTCGTTGGGTTTGGAGGTTGATTCCTTGGATTTGGAGGTTGATTTGTTGGGTTTGGAAGTTGATTCGTTGGGTTTGGAGGTTGATTTGTTGGGTTTGGAGGTTGATTCGTTGGGTTTGGAGGTTGATTCGTTGGGTTTGGAGGTTGATTCGTTGGGTTTGGAGGTTGATTCGTTGGGTTTTGGAGGTTGATTCGTTGGGTTTGGAGGTTGATTTGCAGGCCAAACCTGTGCCTTGCGTGTCAGTTGGGAGGTTTACCTTACCTTTAAAAACCTTTTTTTGTACTCAGAGACAAAGGCCTACTTGCATAAAGTATGTAGAAAATCATATTGTGAAAATTTTAGCCAAATGTTTGAGACAATTCTGAGTTATTCCAGTTTTAGACCATAAACAATGGCGATGATAACACTTGTTTATTTCCCTTAATGTGGCTAACAATTAAGGTCGATGTCAACTATACTATCCCAATTGGGATATACTTTTATCATCATATTCTCATTACTAATTTTTATTGCAATTTTGGGGGCATTTTAACACTTCTTTTGGTAATGTGTGGCATCTATGCTAATACAAATTTACATATTCATGAGCACATCTGTGATGTCATACTAAGAATAGATGCACCATCGTGATTGTTTTGTGCATACATATGTGACCCTTTCATGTGACCCTTTAATGCGCCTTGATGAGCACCACTCAGTTGGTGGATACGTGCGCTATATAAGTCCACACATTATTATTATTATTATTTCATGAGTTCACTTATTTTGTATGTTTTCTTGTCAACGGAGTAATTGTTTCCAGTCAGTAAAGTTGTAAAGGTAACCATGAAATATTGGGCAAGGTTTAAGGTTTTCTGTTATATTCCCTTTTTTATTCCTGTTCGTTTTGTGTTCACTAAACAGTGCCCTATTACTCATACTAGCATCAATAATGTTAGGCAATGCATGTTTTTTTTGTCAATTTGACATATAGCAGATCCTTTTTTCTCTTAGATAAAAATCATCAGATGAAATAATTTCTCAGGATGATTGATACTCGTACTTCAAGTTGTATACTTATAATAAGTTTGCTAGTTCCATAACAAACCAGGAAACAAACTACATATGTGATCAACTTTGCTACAGCAGGAAGTCGCACAAATACATTCACTTTATAGTTGATGCAGTACACATAATTACATGCATACATGTGTGTTAAGTACATCTCGCGCATGCCAGCAGCTCACCCAGGATACACTGCTATTAGTCATACTAGCGTGAATAATGTTATCTGCAAAAGTATTCATTGAATTGACCCTTTCAATTGAATTGTTAACGTACATGTATGTATTCGATCTAGTCATGATTTCTAGTCATGATTCCAAAGGTTTGCAGCCCAGACTAAATCAACCTGAGAAATTCTGTCTGAAGTACCTTCATCTATATTTAGAAAAAAAGTGATTGTTATGACAAATATGAAGTGTCTTTATGATTCCAAAGGTTTGCACATTATTTTTTTGTTTCAAGCAAGTTAACACTTTTGTGTAAAATATCTGTAAGGCCCCAAAAAAGATCCTGTTTCTGGTCATCAGTCGGTTTCAAAATCAGTGCAGTGACAGGCTTTTTTTTTTTTTTTTTTGTCTTTTTTTTTTAATGGCCAACAGGGAAATACGTGATACATGTATATGCAGGGACCAGATTTCCCATGTATACAAAGTAATGTATGGTGGCTAAGAGGCCTCACACATTGGACAAACGTTCATACCCCTATATGAAAAAAATCAGGGACATTGGTACGGATCTACTGCCTGTGTCACCAGCTCGTGATTTGTAGCCGGATTTTATTATGCTCACTCGTCACTCCATACATTTATGTTAGCGATTGAGCCCCATGCAGTCTGGGACCGAGACTACGGGATTTGTGGAATAGGCCTATATGTCAGAACTTGAACGCGCCACACAAGCATAAACTATACATGAACGAGACTCAGCCAGGCTGGCACCGTCAGTATCACCACACCTTCCACAATATAAAATAATGAGAAGCAGATCACATTGTGGTATAAAAACAAGTACCGAGTATAAATAAATGGTTATTTTTTTCTGTTCCTGTTTGTCTTGTCTTTTGCTAAATTTTTGCCATCCCCATTTTATCCCTTGAAAATTTTATCCCTGTCTCCCCCCCCCCCCCCCCCCCCACTGGCTATGCCACTGGAAAAAATCGTTTAAAACACAGCACGGCAGAATTCCAATTGATCCAGCAATTTTGGCTGCAATTGGACATCGTCCCATAGGGAAAAAAAAGAAAACTAAAAATGCTGTTATGCGGGTCTGAGGCAACGCACGCGGAGACCAGAAACAGGAGACTTTTTTTTATTGGCCTAATTACATAATAGTAATAATAATAATAATAATAATGTGTGGACTTATATAGCGCACGTATCCACCAACTAAGTGGTGCTCAAGGCGCATTATATCATTACCCCTGCTCATAAGGCTCATAAATCATTCCTGAAACCATCTCAGCTCCCTGGGGAGTATACAGCTCAATTGCTGCCATTACAGCGCATATAGGGCTAATCAACCAACTCTGCCCTCACAGGTACCCATTTAACCCCTGGGTGGAGAGAAGCAATTATGGTTAAGTGTCTTGCTCAAGGACACAAGTGTCACGGCTGGGATTCGAACCCACATTCTGCTGCTAACACCAGAACTTGAGTCCGGTAAGCTAGACCGCTCGGCCACGACACTCCATAGATATAATTATGTGTATAAAAACCCACCTGTGAAAGTTTCAGCTTAATATTTCATTGTATTGTTAACAAGGAAATAGTGAAATTTATTCAAATTTGTTTTATTTATTCCAACATGGAATTTATATCCCTGGAAAACAGAAACTTATTTTGCTAAATAATTTTAATAATTGTACCAAAATTATAGCACCCCAGACAAAAATATTAAAAGAACCATAAAAGTTTCATGTGATCGTTGTGCTTTTCAAGAATACAATATAATAGGGTATAGGGGCTTTAATTAGGCCGACTTTTAAAAATTAGACCTGACTTATTGCAATGTAAAATATTTTATTTCCTTTATTTCAGGAAAATATACATTTTCAAATTAAAAAAAATTGCTGGGAATCACGGTTGAAATAGTTCAAAACACGGATGATGCATCTTTAAACTTTTTGGCCATGTAAGACCCATATTCCAATGATCTTCAGAGCTATAACTGATAACGATCTTCCAACCAAACCAGATAAAATGATATCACAACAAAAGAAGTCGGTGCAAACCTTTAAAAAGTTGGTTTACTTTGTAAGTAAGGTTTACTTTGTTGATTTCGTAATTTCTTATTAGGCAAGCATATTTTAGTGTGTCTGTAATGCCATATTTTAATGGCAAATCACTAATTTTGATAAGCAAATTGTGAATTTTGTGTATGATTTTTCTTTGCACTTTAAACACTGGGTAGCACAGCCACTTTTTTGTGGGTGGGGAACATGTTTGAGTGATTTTGGAATTGTAAGGCCAATTTTTTTTTTTCATCCAGTGATACGTAATATGTGATACATATGCGGTTATTGGTATCGGACCAAATTTCCCATACATAAAGTATGATGGCTAATTAGAGAGGCCTCACAAATCGGACAAACATTCATACCCCTATTTGAAATAGTTTCAAACACCACACGGCAAAATTCCAGTCGATCCAGCAATTTTGGCTGCAATTGTGACATCATTTCATCGCAAAAAAATAAAAAATAAAAATGCTGACGCGCGGCTCTGAGGTGACACGCGCAGACCAGGAACCGGAGAGGTGGACACTTTTTTTTGCCCTAATGAGAGTCAGTTGGATCAACTTTTTAATAACAACCACCCATCTGCCACACAGAGAAAAATAATAATCCGCAACACTGTGCGCAAAGATGGGTTTATTGTATTTCTCTGATTACTTTTTGCACATGGCCAGAACTGGGAGACAGGTCCTTGGTTATTACAACGTACAAGGCTGTGGAATATTACTGCCATTTTTGCCCATTGAAATCATTGTTGTTGTCAACCATACTATCCCAATTGAGATATACTTTTATCCTGATTGGAACCCTATTCTCCCAATGAGGATACTAATAGGCCCCAATTGAGAAACCCTTGGGTGACAATGACACATTCCGCTATACAATCCCGATTGGGAGATAGTTTTATCCCGAGTGGAACCCTGTTCTCCCAATGGGGATACCAATAGGCCCCAATTGAGAAACCCTTGGTTGACAGTGACACATTCTGATATACTATCCTGATTGGGAGATACCTTTATCCTGAGTGGAACCCTGTTCTCCCAATGGGGGTACCAATAGGCCCCAATTGAGAAACCCTAGCTTGGTTGACAATGACACATTCTGATATACTATCCTGATTGGGAGATACTTTTATCCTGATTTTAACATTAACGCCCAGCAATCTAATGTCTCCTCAATGTCACCTTCAGCACAACGTTTAAGCTCTCTTTCAGACATTCTTAACATGGAGCAATTGGTGAATTTTTACACCCGTGAGAGCTCTACCAGTCCAGTGGGCTCAATAATTGACTTGCTGTTCACAAATAGACCTGATTTATTTTCTAATGTTGAAGTTTATCCAGGTTTGGGAACCAGTGATCACAACGGTGTATCTTTCAATATGCTCACCTCTTATGATTATAAAACTATGAACCGGTTTTGTTATCAGTACAATAAAGCCGACATTAATATTTTATGCAACACTCTCAGCATGGTTCCTTGGGATACTTGTTTCTTATCGGATGGTAACATCAATGAGGTCTGGGAAAATTTCAAGGATCTTTTGTTTGCTGCTATCAAAGATGTCGTTCCTATTGCCAAGCATAGCGGTAGAAAAAAACACCCATGGATCACTGCTGAGATTGTTGCTCGTTCAAAAAAGAAAAACAGGGCCTATAGAGCAGCTAGGCGTAATTCTAATAACCCTAGAATGTGGGCCAACTACAAAAGACTTCGGAATGATGTTAAATTTCTTACTCGTCAGTCCTATTGCAGTTACGTTCACGATCTGGCTTTGAATTGTTCCTCCAATCCTAAGCGTTTCTGGTCATTTGGTGGTAGCCACGCGTCAAAGTACCATTACCAGTTTCGAGACGGAAGACGGCATTACAGATGACCCGATTCGTATTGCTCATAATTTTAATAGTCTCTTTCAGAGCAACTTCACCAATAACTCGGATGAATCTGGACATATTTTGTGCGACCATGGAATTGACGGTAATTTCCGTTTTAATGGATTTTCGACTAACCCGCTTGAAGTTAAAAAGCTTCTTTTAGAACTTAACATGTATAAATCAGCAGGCCCAGATAATGTATCACCAATGCTTCTTAAATTAGCTGCTGATAGTCTAGCCCAGCCTCTTACCAGATTATTTAATTTATCTCTTGAAACTGGATCTGTCCCTACAGACTGGAAATCAGCTAATGTTGTCCCTTTGTTTAAGACTGGTGACCCTCATGTTATGTTGAACTACAGACCAATCTCTCTTTGTTCAGTCGTTGGTAAAATCCTGGAAAAAATAGTCTCTACTCAACTTGTTAATCACATGTATAGAGGGGGTATAATCTCACATTGTCAACATGGTTTTTGCGAAACGTTCGTGTGTCACACAACTGACTTCGCTTTTTGATAATTGGGCAGGTATTTTGGACACCCCAAAACCTCCGCGTATTGACGCAATCTTTTTAGACTGGTCTAAAGCCTTCGACCGTGTGAGTCACCATGTTCTTATGCAAAAACTGCATAAATATGGCGTTTGTGGTCCAATGCTGGAGTGGTTTCGGTCTTATCTCAGCAATAGGTCTCAACGGGTTCAATTTAGGGGTTCAGTTTCTGATTGGGCTGCAGTGCATTCTGGTGTGCCACAGGGGTCAGTACTTCCTCGCACCTTTATTATTCAATATTTTTGTTTTTGATCTTCCTTTCTGTGTGCAATCAAATCTGAGACAGTATGCGGATGATACTGTGCTGTATAGGGTTATCAGAAACCGGGATGACGAGTTGGCACTCCAGAATGACCTGCAGCACATAGGCACTTGGTGTGAATTAAATCATATGATGCTGAACTCAAAGAAATGTAAACTTATGACTGTTACTCGCTCTAGAAATCCTCCTAAACCTATTTATAACATCGGTTCTCAAATACTACAAAATGTTGACAGCTATAAGTATCTTGGTCTCATCATATCGAGGGATTTAAGTTGGAAACAACACATAAACAGTATTGCCTCCAAAGCTACTCGGCTCAATGGTTTCTTGGGGAGGGTAATTAAATCTAGAAACACTAAAATTCTTACTACATTATACTGTTCTATAAGTAGGCCTTTACTAGAGTATGCAGCACCTGTATGGTGCCCTGCTTTATCTACCCAGCAGGACACATTGGAAAGGGTTCAGAGGCGATTTACTCGTTTTTGTCTAGGCTTACCTAGAAGGGCTTTGTTTAACTCTGACAGGGAAATGTGCTATACAGACCGCTGCTTTCAATTGGGCCTCCCATTGTTAAATAACAGGATTCATTTTCTTGCCATTTTGTTTGTTGTTAAATGCTTACACAACAAGTTTGATTTACCTATTGATAACATTGTTGTTGTTAACCCTAGACACTCTAATGTTGTTAAATTTCAACACCAAAGGGCGAGGACAAATGCAGCGCATCACTCTCTTTTTAACCGTTTTCCCAGGCTGTGGGATGCTTTGCCCTCGGAAGTCAAAGATGCCATTGTTTTTAGCCTTAGCTCATTTACTAAATTACTCAGAGATCATTTGCTGGTGCCAGGTTCAGGGGTAGCTATGACAGAAATTAAATAACTTTTTATCTTTTGAGGTTTTTTTTATAGTTTTTTTTAATTTTTTATTTTATTTTATTTTTTTATTTTTGTTTAGTACTTTTATATATATATATATCACATTTCTATCTCTTTTTTTTATAGTGCAATTTTAATTGTCTTCTTTTGTGGTTTTATGTATTGTCTAATGGCAGTCGGAAAACAACTCGATAGTAATTAAGTTTACTTTTTTGTAATCCTTCAGGTGTGCCATTTGTCCTGTCTTTAAAATGTTTATTGTCTAATCAATTTGTGTATATTTATTAATTCTTGCCTCTTGTTTAATATGTATTTGATTTATAATGTCTGTATTTTAATGTTTTTACCTGAGAAATTAATAAATGAAATGAAATGAAATGAAAACCTATTCTCCCAATGGGGATACCAATAGGCCCAATTGGGAAACCTATAGGGGACAAAGAGTCAACAACACCTACAATAGGGTGGCTGATCATGATGAGGTCGATGTCAACCATACTATCCCAATTGGGAGATACTTTTATCCTGATTGAAATCTTATTCTCCCAATGTGGATCAGGGTTCGAATTTGCCAGTGTGCTGGCCTAGTGCCAGTTATAATGGTTGGCGGACTAGTCAAAACCCCTCTCCAAGTCATAGTCCAGTGGGCTAGTCAAAATTACAAAGATTGCACTATTTTTTAAAATTTTATATTTACACATTTTATTCCACTGGGCCATGAAAAGTAATTTCTGACTCTCATTGTCCTATACCTTGAAAATATTGCCAATTGTGGTCCACCGTGACCCTGTAGATTCTTATAAAAAGTACTTAAATGGAATGGTGAAAACGCTTGTGGAATAGCTAAAAGTCAAAATTACTGGTCTGGTTGGCTAGTGAAAAAAAGTTAAAGGGACAGTATCATCACGATCAACAGGGCATGAAATCGGAGTGCTAGTTTTAGATTAACTCAGTGACTGAAAATAATACCCCACATGATAAGGTCATATTACCATTACTACTGCATAAATGAGCCATTAATTTTCAGTCACTGTGTTCATCTTAAACTAGGACACCAATTCCATGTCCTGTTGAAAGTCTGCTCCAATGGTGATGATATTGTCCCTTTAAGGGCAACCCTGGGGAAACCCAAATTGGCAATTCCTTCGTTAGTGACAACAGCACCTTCTGCCCCAGTTTACATGGAAGATGGTTGTGGTTGAGTGGTGTTGACTAAGCTAACACAACCACGAATTTGCCAGTGGTCCACTGGCCTAGTGCCAGTTATAATGGTTGGCAGACTAGTCAAAACCCCTCTCCAAGTCATAGTCCAGTGGGCAAGTCAAAATTATAAAGATTGCACTTTCCTTTTTTTTATTTTTTATGTTTAGGCCTACACATTTTATTCCACTGGGCCATGAAAAGTAATCTCTGACACTCTTTGTCCTATACCTTGAAAATATTGCCAATTGTGTTCCACCGCGTCCCTGTAGATTCTTATAAAAAGTACTTAAAATGCTTGTGGAATAGCTAAAAGTCAAATATACTGGTCTGGTTGGCTAGTGAAAAAAAAGTTAAAGGGACAGTATCATCATGATCAACAGGGCATGGAATCGGAATGCTAGTTTTAGATTAACTCAGTGACTGAAAATAATACCCCACATGATAATGTCATATTACCATTGCTACTGCATAAATGAGCCATTAATTTTCAGTCACTGTGTTCATCTTAAACTAGGACACCAATTCCATGTCCTGTTGAAAGTCTGCTCCAATGGTGATGATATTGTCCCTTTAAGGGCAACCCTGGGGAAACCCAAATTGGCAATTCCTTCGTTAGTGACAACAGCACCTTCTGCCCCAGTTTACATGGAAGATGGTTGTGGCCGGTTGAGTAGTGTTGACTAAGCCAACACAAATAGCATGTTTGACCCCTCCATGCACTTATAATTTTTGTCAAACATGGTGAAAGAAATGGAGAACTTTTGGCCTGTTACTCACTAGTCCGATAAGCATGAAAAAGAGTCATAGGCTAACTTGTGCTATTTGTACCTCCATATGATATAGGGCATATTCTAGGTAAAACACTCTGGAGCACGTTTTCGTGACCCTAACCAGAAACTTGTTTCTGACGTCATATTCTTGACCAGAAACAAGACGGTGGAGCAAAACGAAAATGTGAACGTAACCATGGGTTCAATCATTAATGTTTCTCAAAATACGGGGTAATTAAAATTTTGTCAAAATAAAACTTACTCGTGAGTTCTAGTAATAAACTTGGAATGTCTGCTTGTGTACGAACAATCATTCCATCATGCTTTAACAAATAATTAACAAAACTTTCGTTACTTTTTACAATCCGCCATCTTGAAACCAAGCATAACTGATCACAAACTTTGGTTCACGTTTGGTAAGAACAATAACGTCATCGCAGCACAACTGAACTCGTGAAAACGCTTTAAACCAATGACCGAAGCCCAAACATATTTCTGGCTATGGTTGCGAAAACGCACCCCTGATCAGTGTATCAGACACAAAAGCTTAAAGGGAAGGTACAACTTTGGTTAACCCTCCTACTTTTGGTACCTTTTTCATACAAGTTGATGCACCATTTGAAACCATTCGCTTTTGTGGTTTTGAATGGTGAAATAACTGTGTACAGTATTGATTTCCCCAAATGGTTTTGAATGGTAGGTCAGCTAATACAAAACCTTGTTTGGATACTTCTAAGTGGTGAATCAATGGACCCTCTATGCATTTGAATGGATTTGAATGGTAGTAAAGCTTGCTACCAACACTGTTCAAATGGTATCACCATGTGTGTACAAAACCAATATGGGCATTTTTGAAAGTGGAAATTTTGAATGGTTTCAAATGGTCAAACAGTAGGAGGGTTAATACAAGACTATCAAATGAAACTTTTTAATAAATGTGAAGTTGGTACGTGCATATCAATCATCCTGAGAAATTATTTCATCTTAAGTGCTTTTGTTGTGTCGAAAACGTGAGCACCTATTGTGATGACATTTTCACAGGTTATATTTGTGGTATATTTCTTGAAACTATTAGAGGGTTGTAATGACAGGTATGTTACCAAATCCCAATATTGTACCTTTAAGTACAGGGGAAGGCTCGATCAGTAGAGGGAGGGACACCAAGATTTTCAGGGGGGGGATTTATAATACAGAATTTATACATCATGTGTATTTCTGATTTGAGGATAACCACTTGGTTATGTGATGCACTGCACAATGATGCATCATGCTCACTCCGCATTTGTTTGGAAATTCATCCGTCCTTAACCCTAACCACCCCATATCCTCCAAAATCCTCCAAGGGACACTTTTTGGGAAAAATTCAGCACTGTTGGAAACTGGTACTTTCACCTCTTCAAATGGGATAACAATTACTACCTGGCAAGAAGTACAGGCCACAAGTGCTGAACATGAAAGATTAACGAAAATGCATGGTGCATTTTGAAGATAAGGGCATGTTTCCAAAAGTGCACTGATGGATTTTGGAGGATTCAGGAAGGTTCCTATCTAGAATACCTAGGGGGTTATGTTTCTTTCTGTTTTTTTTGGCAATATAAATCACTGAATATTGAATTTGTTTAAACGAAATCGAGCTGGGCATTTATAAATGAGAATTACAGTTTAACAGGGTGTATCAGCTTTGGGCATTAAAAGAACCTCTCCTTTAGCCCCGGTCCTTTATCCCCCATGGCCACGACCTGCGGTCTTTATCTAGCTGCGGTAAAGACTGCGCGACAAACTTTTATTCCCTTATTGATCAGCTGGTCTCATTGTCTTGTGTTTCATGGTTGATGTTTTGTCCCAAGTATTTGTCTGTCATTTTGAAAAGTAAAAAAAAATGCTCTGCTTTTTTCCTACATGTTGGCAATATTGTCATCATTGTAATAATAATAGTTTGATTGATTCTTTTCAAAATCGTAATGATGGCCTTTAATTTATATTTAACATAATTAAGATATAATTCTTGTTGTTGCCATTACATGGAAATAAGTTTAATCTCAGGATTTTTCTTGATTTTAGGATTTTTTACAAATCTCCCTTTGCCTTAACATTTTCTTGAAGAAGAAAAGTAGCTACCAACAAAAGAAACAAGTAGCCTATATTACATGTATGTCCAATCATCCAGTTTATTTGTGGGGATGTGGAGAGTCTGTAAATCCTCCAAAAATAAACATCCAGGAGGTTCAGGGGGCTTTGGCCTCAAGACCAAAGGGAGACCCAGGCCCACTACCCAGTTTTTACTTTTGTCAAATTACACCCATTTATAACTAACTAACAATTTGTGAAATATCTCATTAATTAAAGTGTTTTAATTTAATAACAAAATTACTGGTGAAACACATTTAGTATCCATCTTTAAATGGTTCATCCTCGGTGACCTCAATTAAGTGTTTCTTCCCAAAATTGGCTCATTCATGGTTTCTTTGAAATATTGCATTGTCAAAAACTCCTATTCATTGGTCACAGTGAAAGAATCTCACCTCGGTTGGGTAACTACAATCAGACCTTAATTTGCCTCAAGGGGTTCACGGATTGTAATCATCAACTGGTGAAGCATTTAAAGGGACCAAAAAGCAGGGGCAGATCCAGTCTCAAAAAAGGAGGGGGCAAACTGTCAAAATAGGGAGAACACTCACAAACATAGTAAATACCTGTGGTAAATGTGTGTGGCAATTAAAATGCAATAAGGTTTACACTTACTGTTGCTATACATGTATCTGCCATATTATAGAAGATGTGATCTATGACACCACATGTTTACAAAAGAGCCCCAACGGTCAAACTGCGGGGCACAAAATGTACACTGGTCTATGACAATTAGAAACCATAACCTCTGATATTTTGAGATATCAGGAGAAAAATTCTTAATTTGATTTATTTTTAATAATACACTGTTACATCTCGAATCTTATTCATCTGAAAATGAAAAATATTATTGATGGTATGTGAAGAAGAAGAAAATGTATAAACTCTGCATACAAATACACACACCCGGCTAGAAATTACCCTAGTACTCTTGCCAACACTTTCTAATTTATCTTGTAAATTTCTATTAATAATCAGTGACAGTGATGACCCCAGGTAATAATTAAACAACATCTGAAGGAAGACCAAATGAGACCAGGTTATAGTTAAGTTGTATTTACAAAGGAATAATTGTGGGTAATATTGTAATAAGACTTAGTTACTTAGCTTTAAATCGTAAATCCACAGATCTATAAATTTACTTTAACCTTGCATTATACATAAATCCACTAATATTGTTTCTATTATAATTTCCCTTAAATAAAGTTATGTTGTAGCCACCAGGTTGAATCTTGAAGAAATTATACGTTCGACTTTACGGTTGGTTGCTCGTGTCCCTTGAATTGTCCCACTCTCTACCTGTGTGTGTCTCCTCAAAAAAGCTTTAAAAGTGTGTCGAGGTTGATTTTGCCACGTCACTGTACAGATCGAGCTGGGACTTAATTTCTCTGGTGATCGCCACACCTGTTGCTTCAGGGGCTTTTAACCCTTTAAACTCAGGCCTGTTTTGGTGATTTTTGTTCTTTGTATAAAAAATTCTGCCTTACTTCTCAAAAACCTTATCACATTATATACCATTGGAAAGCTTACATATGGGCCTACATATTTATCAAAGTTTTGACTCCCACCAACCTTTTGGAAAAAAATGGCGTACAGATGTTGTGTAAGAATTGATTTATTTCATCGGACGCAGGCGTCCGATATTCTACAGGGCTGAGTTTAAAGGGTTAAGGTAGTTGGTACCAGTCACTTGTACAACTCTCAGCAATCACGCTCTCTCTCTTTTTGATGATGACAGATCATTGATCAAAATTGTTCTGATCAAACCTACACTTTCACCCAAACTCACCAAATTCAAATAGCTATAAATTAAATGGTGTTACGACAGACCAAACAATAGACAAACAAACCACAACAATACAGAACAATGTTAGGACAATAACCATGGCCGGTTTTCTTACGTAATTTCTGTGCCAACGAGAAACGCATCCTACAATACTAAAAAACGCTTTGCAAAAAAAAAATACTAGTGGCTGCAGGAGTCTACATAAATGCGAAAATTTAAACATGTCATTGGCTAATGGCCATGTCGGCGAGAAGATTCACCTGAAAGTCACGCAAAGTGTAAAGATTCTCTTGCAGTACTTGTACATCCAACATCATGTTTCCACATCAAGTTTGGAGCAAGTCATTTTATTCTTGCATCATTAACCTTAAGAATGACGTTGAACTTGACTGCACCTACGGCTCAGTCTTAATTGAGCCCAGATGTTTTGTGAAACGTGTTCACCTGCAAACTCGCCCCTCTACAAACTCGCCACTCGTAATTTTTTGACGCAGTTCAGTGTTGAGACTGGTTTAACGTTCATATAAGAGAGTAATTAAACATTATTATATTAAAGGCAGTTCTTTTCAGAACTAATTACTACTCAATTGAGAATTTAACATGGTGTCACCGCAATTAGTCTTACTTATCCTCTTCACCATGCAAAGCTACAAGTTTTACCTAACATCATTTCAGTTGACGTTTTATTTAACGAAAATAAATATTACAAGAAATAATTCATTTACAGTTACAATTAAATAGATTAAATAGGAAACTAGCTCAACAAAATACTGAGTAAAATAAATAAGTAAAATAAAAATAAATAATTAATTACATACAAAATACAAAATACAGAATTAAAATGTAATTAAATCAAACAAATAATTTTTCATAGTATATAATTATAATACATAATATAGTATACATCGTACAAATCATAACTGTTTTGTTTAGCTAGTTTTCTATGTAGGCCTAGGCCTATTCTAATTTAGTTGTAACTGTTGAATTATTTTATGTACTATTTATTTTTGTTAAATAAAATGCCAAGTTGAAATTATTAGGCCCTATGTTTGATTATTCTCTCTTACTTATACTAGGGTTTTCAGGTGAAAAATTATTCCTAAACCAATATGCTCAATATTTATATCAAATTAAAGGTCTTGATGAAAGAAATACAATGGTTTTTAAATCAAGAAAATCGGACGAGTAGTTTTTGAGGAATCCTGTTTTATTTAATCAAATATACAGCATTCGATGAAGCGCGACTGTCCATACACTGTGTACATCCCTAATGACACCAAAACCGTTGAATCAGCCTACACACACCGTGATACACACGCCCAGCGTTCGTGCTCGTTTCCCTCATAAGAGCTTTTGAAAGGGTGTAAAAAATACACTCTCTGCTCAAAACTAAACAAAATTACGGCTCAAAACTTTCACATGTGATAGAAAAGAGGAGTAAAATTCATTCAGACACCGCTCTTACCTTTCAACTTGAAGATTTCACATCGAAAAAACGGTGTTTACTTTTTATCTCTTCGTAACTTCGGTTGTAGAGTAGTTGGAGATCGAGCAAGCATGGGTATGTAAAGGAGCCCTTTGACTCAATAGGGAAACCCATTTTCATGTCAATCACAATGTACTCGGGTGCGGAGACAGCTCCGAAGTGGATGCCCTCAGCAGAGCGTGGCAAATTTTACGCGCCGAATGCGCCCGATCTCGGAACACTTCGCGAAAGGCTGGGCGGGACGAGAGTGGTTCATTCATAAAAATCTAGGCTTTCGCACGTACTTCCGATTGCTATTTTATGTACATTGTTGGATAGCTGAAACTATAAGCTTTCCAATGAGCTATTACATGTAAGATTTTGACAGGTAAAAGTAGTAAAAAAAATTGATGTTTTTTGTTGCGGGCAATGCGCTGTACGTGTGGCGGGCTTCGGTCAAGCATACAAACTGAAAACCCTACTTATACTAAATCAGTCTCAATAGCGCCTAATATTTAATAATCCATTAAAATATTTAATATGTCCCTGTACATACTGCCAACACTGACAGCGTGAGATGTGTCAAAAAATTACAGGGGGTGAGTTTGTCGGGGGCTAGCTTTCCGAGGGGCGAGTTTGTACAAGCAGGGGGCGAGTTTGTCAGGGGGCGAGTTTGTAAGGGGCGAGATTGTAAGGGGCGAGTTAGCCACACCAGTGTGGCACGGACCAAGGATACAGATCCGTGCCACACTGGTGGGGCAAGGGGCGAGTTTGCCAGGGGGCGGTTTGACTGGCATGCATGACAACGTATATTCATTTTACACTCATTCTCAATAAATAACTCATAAAACTTACCAGTAAAGTTTCATCACCAACTTTTTTTGTTCATTCGACATAGCAGATCCTGTTTTCTCTTAAATAAAAGCATGAAACAATTTCTCAGAATGATTGATACTTTTTTGTAGTTTACTACTGCATGGCAAATTGAAAACTGAAGTTTTAAGGTTTCACCTGAAAATGGGCTAGAATGAAAGAGCTAGTGTTTTAATGTTGTTTGGTACAAAAATGACCAAAATCGGTCAAAGGGTTCAAAAGTAATTTCTCGTTAAAGGCGTTTTTGCTCGTGAAACGCAAGGTCAAGGTTATCGCATAGCAACAAACGGAATGAAATTGACATTTTATTGCGTCGTAATAAATTTATTAAAGTGAAGAAACAAGTGAAATCAACTAGAATTGGTTAACAACAATGATTTCTCTGGGTTAAAGTAAAAAAACGGGCTCTGGAGCTCAAGAAAGTAAAAGAAAACGCGCACCGAAAATTGCGTAAAGACGCGACGACATTAATGAATTCCCAGGGGGGCGCAAAAGTGGCGGGTAGGAAAATTGAACGATCGGCCATTTTTAAACAACTATAAAAACAAAACTAAACGTTGCATGGCCTTCATTTTTTCAGTATTATATAAGAAACCAACTGTATTTTCAGTGTAATGTATCCTGATCTCTTGTAATTACATTTAATTTATTACGGATTTTTGAAAACCACTAATTAACACTTTTTCAGTTTACGGAGTCTTCAAAAAAGTAGCGAAAATTGAATGATCGGCCATTTTTAAACAATTATAATTTAAAAAAACTAAATGTCGTATGGCTTTCATTTTTTCAGTATTATATAAGAAACCAACTGTATTTTCAGTTAAATGTATCCTGATATCTCTTGTAATTACATATAATTTATTATGTATTTTAAAAAATTACTAATTAAGACTTTGTCAATTAAGTATTTTACAGTAGGTAAATGCATTTTTTAATTACTCCTTCATTAATTTGTCAAAGAAATCAATTCTCTGTAAGTGCACCCAATGAATAAACATACTGAGAGAACCCAGTCAGTGTCTGTTTTCACCATTAAACTATTCTGAGCGGGTCCCTATGGGAATTGTCTAGTTTGGCTTTCAATAACAAGGTCAAATAGGGCAGATAAACATCTAGGGTAGGGTAGATAAGCCTGTTTAATATCAGCATAGAGAAAGGACGTGGTCCTTTCTCTATGATATCAGCTAGCTCAGAGGCCTTGGTGCCAGGTTGGCTGATATTGGGGTATGTTTGTTGGGGGGGGGGGGTCTGAGGATGGTGGTAATCTTGTGCTAATTAACCTTGGGTGGCTGGCGGGTGGCTTTTATCACAATGGCCATTCTATATATAGCTGGAGCACAAGCAGCATAGAACTACAGAAACCATGGAGGAAGGAAACTGCTTTAAAAAGGTAAGACACGATTTTAGGAACGTAGTGTTAATTAACCCTAACTCCCTAAGCATTGTTACTGAACAATAAAAATCCTTCAAAATCCTCCAACTGCCGGCTTTGTTGTCTAGGGAGTTAGGGTTAAACATGGAGGAAGGAAAACATGTTTCCTTCCTCCATGTTTCCTTCCTCCATGGGTTAAATAAGGAAAACAAAGTTTGAAAATGTTTGAAAAATGTCAAAAGAAATCGATTTTTTTTTTATCTCAACAAAAAACTTCAACTATTCTTATTCAAAATTAACCTAGACAATAAAAACAATAGTGAAAATTAATGTAAAATTGTTAAAAAGCGAACCTGACACGACGTAGCAACAACGAAGCGTCCCTCCGAACGTGGCATTTAAACACCCACGCACCACGCGTGTTGTCATACATGTAACATAGAACGTAGTCTGGTTGCGGCCCAGTGATCCCGCGGTGTTGTGCGTTAATCAACGAGGTGAAAAACAGACATAAACAACCTTGTACTCTCTTCGCATGGGGGATTAGGTCTTTAAAAAGCGTTGTAGACAAAATGGCTCCTGTGTACGGTCTTGCGAATGCTATTTTTAGAAAGAGTGGGAATTTTCCATTAGATTGATACATCGCGCAACCGCGAGGTCTATCTGAATGTTTTGCGCAGTCCGATTTAATGTTTATTTTTTAGTTTTTTAATTCTAAAATTGAAGCATTATTTAAGAACATACCATATTTAGAAAGAGGAGAATATAAGCTTTCTTTTGAGAGTAAGGAAGACTTAATTGGACGGTGTCTTAACCCCCCCGTTTGGTTTTGGAAATTCGCATGTCGGCCACTTTGCAGCCTGCCACTTTTACACCACTGTACACCACGTTTTTTCAGTTTTTTTCAGCACGTTTCAGCACAAGGTACGATTTTCAAGATTTGATTTCTCAAAAAATAAATGTAGAATCCTTTTCAAATTTGCTGAAGTTGTAGAAAAAACATATCTTAATACTTTTATCCAAAAACATTTAAAAAAACAATAGCATTTACATATCAAAAAAAATTCTTGAAACTGGCATGTTGTGCTCCGCACGCATGGTTTTCGGTGGCTTTCGGTGGCTTTGCGACTAGTTGTATCATGGAGCTATAAAAAAGAATAGCTCCATGGTTGTATAAAGCAACATTAGTTGACAATTGACATGCAGTTCATGTCAAAACTAAAAAGTATTAGAAATAGTTTACCAAAGGAACTTTGAGAATAAAATCATTTAAATAAATTACTATAAAATATAATAAAACTTAATTAATAATTTGAAAAATAGACAATTACCCTAATTAAATAACTAATTAATTCACCATCTACAAGTGCTCAACTTAAAAAGTTCTACAGAGAGTGCATAATTTACTTTCACTCATTAACGTAGTATAGTCGGTCAAAGATACTAGTTACTATACTACAACTCTTTGGTATAGTACAGTACCAGTACGTAAGCATGTACAAGTTGTACATAGTAAAGTAGTGTATAAAAATACACAAACAGTTGGTGGCTCAAATCATGCATGGTGCAGTGTACAACTACAGGTATTCTCCTAATGTGAGTGATGTAAGTTAAGTAATTAAGTATTAATTAAAATAAAGAATTAATATTGCCATGTACTATTTATACTTTTTAAACAAATTGACTAACGTTAGGTCATGTAGGTAGGCACCTCTTACATGCACTCAATGCTTGCTAATTCCAGAACAGACCAGGAAACGAACTAACTATAATAATATAGGGCCTACAATTGACTTTGCTATGCAGGGAGTCACACGCAAACACATTCACTTTGTTTACTTTGTTTAAAGTAAAGTACGCATTATAGAGAGCACATTTGCACAAGTGTCCACCATTTTGAGGCACCACACCACAATCCTTGTTAAGTTGCTGAACAGGCTTTCAATGAGTTCCAGCATATATAAATAGAAATAGAAATTACATGCATACATCATTACATGTGTGTTAAGTATATATCTCGCACATGCCGGCAGATCACCCGGGACACACTGCTTCATTTCGAGACCTTGCGCGTCAGTCTGTGGAATACAACGTCATGAATGGCCCAATTCCATTGTTCTTGTCATGTTGGAATAGTGTGCCGATGACTGGCACCTGATTGCATGTAATTTACTGAGACTTCCGTTTATAGTTTTAAATTGCAAATCTTGAATTTTGAATAGCAAATTGTAAATTGTGTGCAGCATTTTGCCATGCGATGCAAGCGAAATCCTTCACTGCCATTTAATCCATCTACACCTGAGCTAGTCATGTCTCATGACCAGCCACTGAATCTTCAGACTTGATTTCAAGTGTGGGATCACGGTTATTTTTGTCTGCATCAGCCACGCAAAACGCCGTTTACCCCTACTGGCTATCACAGCCCTAACTCGCGATCTCAGACTTGACCCTCTTGTGTTTGTGGGATATTCATGTATTCATAGCTAAAATTTACTAATACGGATGCTAGAGAGATGGCCAATCAGGAGGCCACAAAAACCTTGTAGGCCGCGTCTATTACTAACAGGTTACACTCGCTTAAAATTCTTTCTGTAATATTCATTCGATATTAAATTTGTGTAGTGCTTGGTACGTAAACAGTATTTGAAGTGATAGGTAAATTTAATGAGATCTTAGAGTTGTAAAAAAGCACAAAATAAAATACATAATTCCTTCTCTACAAAAAACGTCTTACCTACAGTTTAAATGGAGTACATCTCCTCCAACTGCAAGTAGAAGGTTTAGTTTGAATATTCATGTTATGGAAGGCTTTCCAACCAATCAGATTGTTCCGTCCGCTTTTGGACTAATTGGCAATAGGGTGTGTACAAACTGACGAACAACATTCCCAAGTCTGTGATCGAAGGTTAATGTCGGAGGTTAATACACAAGAGGGCGCTATTTAATGCGATACTGCAGAGCCGTATTGGCTTCATGCAGGCAGACAAAAAACCATGATCACAGACTTGGAACCAAGTCTATACTGAATCTTACACTGGTGACTCAATGTGGCAAAAGGTTGGCTTCAAAATCTTTGCAGTGACGCGTTTTTTCCAACTAGTGAAATACAGTACATAAATACACGGTTATTGGAACCAGACCAAATTTCCCATACACAAAGTATGGTGGCTAAGAGAGGCCTCACAAATCAGGCAAACGTTCATACCCCTATGTGAAAAAGTCGTTTAAAATGTATACAACCTGGCAGAATTCCAATTGATCCAGCAATTTTGGCTGCATTGAACATTGGACATTGTTTCATAGCAAAAAAAAAAGAAAAGAAAACTAAAAATGCTGTTATGCGGGTCTGAGGCGACGCACGCAGAAACCAGAAACAGGAGACATTTTTGGGGCCTTTCAAAGCCACTGGTATAATAATTTAAGAAAACATGTAACACCAGTACTTTGTATCTGACTAACTGCCCAAGTGAAATGATCATTTGTGACCTGTCACCACAAAATGAGCGTAAAGTCGGAAATTTAAACAATTGAGTTATTAGTATTTCTGGATTCAGTAGAACAAGTGCTTTCCAATGATATATAACACTAGGGGTTACAGCGATTTCCCCAGAGCACCAGAGGGGGATTTGTGGCTTTGTTTCCGTCTTTGTTTCAAGTTGTTTGTCAGAACACGATAAATGCTGCCAACGAAATTGGCCTGAAATTGAGGTTTTTAATTGTCTGATCGAACTGAAAATTTGGAATTCGATATAAGGAGATTTACAAATTGCAAATATAATAACAAAACAAATTAGACCTCCCCTCCGATTTTTCACTTTTCCCACTGTACTGTGAAATGGTTTAATGCGACTTTACGCTCATTTCGTTGTAACAGGTCACATTTGGGCAAAGACAGAGTAGCCTTCATGTACATGTACCTACATTTTTACATCAAGGCAATTTATGCGCACAAATCTCAGCATTCTTCCATGGGTGCTTAATGGATGAGAACAAACTAACACCCTTAATTATGCATGATCAAATCTTCAGTGCAAAAGAGCGGATAATTTTCTTTTTCTTCATAATTGAATTGCATGCACATCAGCAGGATTTTTTTCAAGGCCTTTGTTTTTGTAAATACAAAATGTGCAAATAAATTTGTGCAAAAGCCAGGGCTAGAGACAACACACAGCTTGTGATTTTTAGGATCAAAAAAAAAAAAAGATTCAGAGTACAAATAGTGACTTAAAAAAAAGATCCGCAATCTTGGCCCCCCCCCCCCATGAGATAGTGTTTATATTTCAAGATTGGTTTTCTCTTCCAATTACAGATAAAATTAAGGTTTCCTACAACTAACAGATTTTAAATGATTGCTTGTCAATTTAGGGACACAGAAATCACAGAAAATATTCCTGTGACTGGTGACTGTCAGTGGATAAAAATTTAAAAAATTACCGGGGGTTTATATTTGTAATTGCACCTTAAACATACATACGTTAGTTATTAAAAGACGCTTGATTTGCATGGGGATGTACGTGGCAACATAATAAGCTGAAAATGTGTTTGTCACATGTATGTCTTGCTTCACAGAGATTAAAGAGACAGTATCGTCACGATCAAAGCAGACTTTCAACCGGGCATGTAATTGGTGTCCTAGTTTAAGATGAACACAATGATTGAAAATTACTAACTTATTTATGCAACAGTAACAGTATTATTACCTTATCATATTTTCAGTCATTGAGTTAATCTAAAACTAGCACTCTGATTCCATGCCCTATTGATCGTGACGATATTGCCCCTTTAAGCATACTCATAGAAGAATGTTTTGCTAAATTATTTTTGGGGAACATCCCATTTGAAATCGATTTAATAAATTAATTATAATAAAACAGAAGTGAATGGATTAAAATCCCAAAATAAACTGCAGGTGAAATAACAAATCACACAGAATGTGAATCTTTATAGTGGTTAACAAAAGAAAATGTGCTTCAGTAGTAACATTTATATTAATTTTCATCAAAAGACAGTTAACAACATTAGCAGTTCCAAAATATCATGAATATGTTGCAGGATTACATTGTTGGTGATATACAATTCCCAAGGCATGTACTTCTTATACAAGAAACAAGGTTTTTTAAAGGACCTTTTACATGGCAAAACATATTCATTTTGTTTTCTTCAATTTTTAAACTGAAGAAAAGTGATTACTAAAAGCTTGTTATGTTAGAAGTTTGTGCCTTTAACACCTGATTGATCTATTTGGTTCATTAGACACTATATCCAGACACCACAACAGCTGGTGTTTTCATTAAATCAATACAACTTGCATATTTTTACAGAACGTGCACAGAAAAATAAGATAATTAGGCAACATTGAACTATTTCATGGTGTTTTCATACTGTATATTTGAAATAATTACATACATTATTTCTCAAATTTATGTATCGACTATTGGTAATCTCGAAAAAATATAAATTATTTTTTTTATTGCAGTTTCTCATAAAATTTACTTTTATAATAATAATTTAGTAATTCTTATAAAGTGCCTTGCATCAAAGACGATCTCAAAGCGCTTTACAAAGGTAAAAATATAAAAATACATGTAAAAGAACAATATAAAAGTACAAATACAGACTTTATACATTAAACACAGACTAAAAGATAAATTATATTAAAAATAATTATAAATGCATAGCTAAGAAGGCGTGAATGAAAAATAATGGCTGGATCAACTAATAAATGCGCACAGCGGTATTCGTGAGGTATTACCATGCATGTATAGCTTACTTTGTGTAAAGATGATGATGGTGTAAAAATATCTTCACAAATTTCTGTCTCATTTTAGTCAAATTATCATTTGTCTGTAGGCCTAATTGTTGGCAACAATAGCACAGACACACTTGACGGTGCCTCGGACAAAATTATTTCTAGAGAAGATTGATACCATCATCAGCTTTACACCAATTTTTACATAAAAATTCAACCATTTGGTTATTTTTTAATTACCATTTCTATACCTGATCTTTAACAACATCCATACAGGGCCGTAGCAAGTGGGGGATTGGTGGGGGATTGGTGGGGGGGGGAGGGGGGGAGGGGGGGGCGTGGGGGCGTGTAACACCCCCAATAATTTTTCTCAGTCAGCATTTAGATCCTCCATCAGCAAATGAAGGATCAAAGGTACTAGAACAAGGGTTGGTCCAGAATTAATTTTCAGTAGGCAAATCTAGAGTTATGGGTATTGTGTCGGTACATTTACCCCCCAAAATGTTTTCCCCCCCTCCCACTCTGAAAATCCTGGCTTACATGTACGCCACTGATGTCAGTCTGCAAATTGGCTTCCACACCCCCACCAAAGAAAATGCCTTTGCTACGCCCCTGCCTCCACAGTCAAATTGGTATTTTAAAAAAATGTGATAATGTTTAGGTAAGGCAAAACATTTCCTGTGACAACAATCTCCAAATGTCAATATTGACAAATATTTTGATGTGGCCAGTCAATATGCATATTTCTATGACGATGCACTGATATTGCATATCAGTAACCTAGTGACAATAATATACTTCATCTATTAAACCACCCACTCAAACATTCATTCCCACTCGAGGCTTAATAAATCAGAATGTACTGTTGTAATCCTGCATGATGTTTATTTTGCCTACATTTAATGTTAGACGTATGGCTCCAGGACTGATGATTTATTTATTTATAAGAAGTTTCAGAAGATTATTAATTGTATTTTTCCTTTTAAAGGGAAAGTACAGTACACGGTTCTACTTCTATGAGTATGCATTATGTATTTCACTGGTTGGCAAATAAAAACAAATAAAATACCCCCCCCACAAAAAAAAAATAAATAAATAAATAAAAATACAAACAAACAAGATAATAGTGAGAATGTATTGTTTTCATTCATTCTTTGTGGAATCTTATTTAGAAGACAAAAAAGATCAGTCTGGAATTGTTTTGACACAGATCAGACAGAAATATTTCAAGGGATATTTGACACCATCATCAACTTTACACCAAGTAGGTTTCATGTAAAACTGTAATCATGTTTTTATTTTGAAATTTTAAATAGTGTGGATCTGTTATAACTATGTAGAGAAACCAACCGGTGTATGCTTTAAATCACTAAGACCTTAATTTATGAGAAAATTATGAAAAAATAATTCTGAGAACAGTGGATTTGTGTGTAACTGAACTTATCTCAACAGACAGAATTTATCTCAATAGAGCTTGAATTTATGAGGAAATAATGAAAAATTATTTCAAGAACACTGTTGATTCATGTGTAATAATTTAAGACAGAATTGATTTTTAAAGGAAACGAATTGTACAAACTGCTGCATAATGTTCAGAGGGTTATTAGTACAAAAAAACTAATCTTTTATACGACTGTGATGCATTTGTTTACCTACAGTAAATGGCATATTCTACAGTAAATAGCACATCAGTTTATAAGGCTTTCACAATTTACCCTTTATCCACTCCCAACCCCTCTCAGCTCATTTCCTTGCTCCATCTCACTTATTGCAAAGATAAAATCAAATAGGAACTTTATGTTATTGCATCAGGTATGATACAAATGTAATGAAAGGTCTGTGCAGTATAATCATTAACCTTTACAGAATGTTGTTGTGTATATAATTCGCCGCACTCGTGAAATGACGCACTTACCTTTGGCTTAGCATTTCTCGTAAAACTTACAAAACTATGGCGTATTACTGGTTGCATGAACTTATCTAGGATTCTAGGTCATGCTTGTTACAATAGAAAATTTTATGATTTCCCTGAAAGTTAGTGCTTGTGAAAGTGGAAAAAGTTGTTTAACCACTGATTTTACTAGATACAAATATTAAGGGATGTACATGAACATCTGTGATTTTATTGTTCTATGCTGTTGTCTGTGGAAACCAAAACATATGAATGCTTTGCATTGGCACTGATTTTTTAAAGAACTACGGATCCTAAAATTGAACAAAATGAACAAAGACAACTTAATTCATTGATATTTACTTGGTCAGTAGTGGAAAATTATTGAGAATATGAAACATAAATATCATAGGTATGAAAATAAATCTTTTATTTGACAAAATGTTAACAGCATTTTTACAAAGTACTTAATCACCTTCCATTTTATTGGTCTTTCAAGAATATTGATTAAAAGTTTTGAGAGCATCTCCAAATTATATCATTTTATTTAAAAAATGTAAACAATTATTTTTATTTTCAACATTATAAACAATTTTACAACCATCTGGAATAAGATAAAGCATGATTCAACTGGTTTTTTTTGCTTGGGTACATTTTCTGAGCCCATAAACTTTTATAGTTTTGGGTGAGTCCTTATACCAACATTATTTTTTTGATGACCACAATTCTGTGCATGGGAAACGGCACTCAAGACATCCATGTGTATGATCACACATTGAGATTCAGCATTATACAAGAGAATCCTTCACTAAAACAAACTAAAACACCAAACTTCTAATTTCATTTGTAAGTTACCGTCCAGTTGGTTATATAGCCTTAGGTGCTTCAGTTAGGATACATGGAGAATTTCTATTCAGAGGTGAGATTCAGGAATTGTATAAACTAGGGGCACCCTGTCTAAGGAAGTGGATAATTGCTGCCACTTTAATCATTCTTATTTTTATTTTTTTCCTTACACCCCCACCCCCCGCCACACACTTTTTGGGGGGAGGGGGACATCTGCCACTTTGATGGAGTTGCAGTTTTACTTTGTATTGAAATATATTATGTAGTTTTCTATGTCGGTAATTGTTTGTACTCCTAATGTTTTTAAATTGTAAACATTGTAGCAATTTAGCCTCAGGGCTACAAATGCATTGTTTTAATAAATAATAATAATAATAATAATAATAATAATAATAAATACATTACATTACCCACAATTCATCCTGATATCTCAACATTCAACAAAAATCACGCTTTTTACATTAATATTTGACATTATGTTGATGAAGGAAGCAATTATTTGTCAAATTCAAGCTGAAAATAATGACAATTCTCTATTTGCAATGCTATTAACCTTAGGAATGACCATGGAGAGCATTAGTGGAACCATATAGCCAAGGGAAAAACACAAAGATTATACATGTTAATGCACCATATCATTCTATAGTATAAACCAGCTCTGTTGTCAAACATCCTTGTCCTTTGTGCAGACTTTAAATTAGGTAATAGATCTAGGTAAATTTGAAAATAACTGTGAAACCTACAATTTGTTTTTCTGTGGGTGCTGTCACCTTACAGAAAAGGGAAATAATTTCCACTTGGGATTTAGGAAAGATTACTCTTTCCTAAATTCCACGTTAGAATGAATATGAAAAATCTGAATTTATTTTCATTATTTTCAGTTAACAACACAACATCATAGGCTGCAACTTTCACAGGCTGATTGTTTATTGTGGATCTTGATTCACAGAGAGTCTGGTAAAAGCAGTTTTACCAACATGCCAATCCTGTAGCTTCACTTTAAGTTCATTATTATTAGTAGTAGTAGTATAGCATAACATGAAGCTATCTATAGGTTAAAATTCCCACTTGGTAACAGTGACCTGGCAACTAGGTATTATTCAACATTAAAAATACATACAAAGCAAAATAATATACAAGACAAATCACAGTCAGTGGTACATGTACATGCCAGGGTATGGAACATGCAGTTAACTTAATAACTGTGTCCCAGTGCAGCTTCCCTTTTTTCAGTATATAGTCCCTGTTGTAAAGTAATAAAGATGCCTCTTCTCTGTTGAAAAACAAATTAAAATGAGCTGTGTTATAAATTCATTCATTTGAAACAATGCGGGGGGGGGGGGGGGGGGGTTTTCAGTTGGTGCGGGCAGGTCATGGGTCCTAATCCCTACTGTCCGCCCAACACTAGAAACAGCCGCCACTGAATTCATGTATTCACTGTAAAGCTGGAATGATCACAGTTTTACAAAAACCTTTTATTCGCACCGTGCATGAGCCGTTGAGGGCACATGTTGATAGACCACTGTGGGTGAAAAGGCAGTGATAGTGCGTCGCGTTTCGCGTATTTTGCAGTTGATGTGCGTACGCACGGAATATCTCCAGCGATCATTGGCTGGCAGAAGTACAGCACGCAGTAATATAACTTACTCATGTAAAGTGTAAGTACAACGCTAACTTGATGCAAAAGTGGCTATCATCAAGACACTGCGGGTGCAAATTCACCGCTAGAGGGCTACGATGTGCGCTGAGCGAATATTTGGTGTAAAGTTGATGATGGAATCTTTCAGTCTGAGGTGCTATCATTTGAGTCAGTACAATTTGTAGTAAAATTAGCAGTTGGAATAAATAGACTGACAAATCTTAATGCATTTTCATTATTTTCTGGATAACGACACGACAGTATATAAGCTGAAACTTTCACAGGTTAGTTGTTTCATGTATATCTTGCTTCAACGAAAGTGATATTTTTTTAGATTTTTGAAAATGTTTGAATTATTATTATTTTTTAGGGCGGACAAATTTTGGGAAATTCTAACATTTCTGGGAATTTTATTATTGATAGAGTCATTGGTAACTCATTGGTTAACTCATTGGACCACCAGCCGCCCTATTTACAACAAATAGTTTTATCTTTTATTTGAAAATTCTATGGTCAAATTCACTCAATATTGACATAACCTTGGTTCAAGCATACTTGACAATGACAAAGACAGTATTGACAAGATAAAAATACACACTGAATAAATAAACAACATTTGAACTCCTCAGACAGAAATATAATTTAGGTATTTATTTATTAGTTATCCTTTATAACCTGATTGGTGATTAACACTGTTCTCTCTCGGGGCCCAGTTCTGAATTGGAAGAAGACAAGGAAGAAATTTCAGTAATAGAAGTTGAAGGAAAAACCCCAGATAATTATTTGGGACAGTTGGGACTGAAACTCCAATCACCATCCCGGCTCAAAGGGTCCAATGGGTCGGGTCCAAGTGACATTCAAACCAAGGTCCACAAAGGTGAAATGCCAGGAAAGTACCACTAATGCCAACCTGATCTAGGCTGTATTAGTTTTATTATTTATTTTTGTTTAAATATTGTTACTATTATTAGTACCAAAAGTGGGGTGCCATATGGTCGAGCGGTTTAGTGCATCGGATTTGTGTTCTGATGGCTGCGTCGTCAGAGTGTGTGGGTTCGAAGCCTTGCCGCGACCATGGTGCTTGTGTCCTTGAGCAAGACACTTTACCATAATTGCTGCGAAGGCCGAATTGAACCCAGCCACTGGGGGTGTACAAGCCAGTGCATGCTTAGTGCTGGTCCCAAGCCCGGATAAATGGGAGGGTTGCATCAGGAAGGGCATCCGGCGTAAAACCTGTGCCAAATCAAATATGCGGATCATGATCCGCTGTGGCGACCCCTAACGGGAGCTGCCGAAAGAGGGCAACAACTATTATTAGTACCAAAAGGGGATTCAAACAAATTAAACCTGGAAAACATGGAGAAAGAAAAATATATTTACTTTATGCTAAGGCCCCATTAATTTTAATTTCGCTATATTTGTAGGTTCACCAAAATTTTCAAGGAGACAATTATAAACAGTACCTAATCAATTTACGGTGTAACATCATAGCATGTCATTTTCTAATTTCCGCATTAGAATGACTACACAAAATCTGAATGCATTTTTGTTTTCATATGAATGGCACAACATATACATGCTGAAGTCTGAAAGTTTCACAAGTTTTTTCTCCAAATCTTGATTCAAAGAGATTAAGCATACTGTATTCTCTAAACATTTTTTTCCATAACGGCAAACAAACTTGATTGGTATAATTTGCCTCTTTTCTTCTGGCACCTATACGTACTATGTCATATTCAAGACAAAAAATACTAGTAGGCCTAAATCTTGTGCAAAAGAACAGATTTCAAACTTTCCAAATGTTTTAACTTTTCAACAACAGGACGATTAATAATGTAATTAATAATTTAAGATAATAATCCCTTTGAGAAAACGCTCAAATCAACACAACTTTCCCAATTGTGATGTCCCTTTGTGAAAACGCTTTGCCGATTGTCCCTTTGTGAAAACGCTTTGCCGATTGTCCCTTCGTGAAAATGCAAAAACTACTTCGTCCCCAATTTTCCCCATAGCGTGCGTACAAATCCAGAATTACCAGCTTCACACTGGCTCACGACATGTCGATAATTCTGCATGGTTTTGTACATGTGCTGTGAGGACAAACCTTCGCGTGAGACATTTTTCCATTTTCACAAAGAGCCAATTGTGAGCACGCGCTGCCTTTCTGTTTTCACAAAGGGACAATTGAGAATAAATAAATAGATAAATAACAGGGGTGTGATTTGACAAAAGTCAACAAATCCTGAAAAATAGGTAGCACTGAGGCCTGAGTCTCCCTTTGGTTTAGAGGACAAAGCCCCCTGAACCTCCTGGATGTTTAATTTTAGAGGATTTACAGACTCTCCACATCCCCACAACAAACTAGAGGTTTGGACAGTTCTTTCTTTCCTTGGTGGCTAGTTCTCTTTTTCAAGAAATTTTTGAGGCAAATGGAGATTTGTAAAAAAAAATAATCCTGAAATCAGGAAATTTCCGGAGAAATAAGTTGCGATAGGCCTGTCTAATATTGAATTCCCAGCATACTTGGTCACATTACAAACTGCATGTGTACTGGCTAGCATGCATACATATGCAAGACTTCTTTTATCAGCCAAGGCTCCTTTTATTAGCCAAGGCATTTCGTCCTTGCCCTTTCTATATTAGACTCTAGCTGTGGGCTCTAATCAAACGCTACCCATGATCATGATGATAATAGTCAGTAAGAAGTAGGGTTGGGACGATTACATGTGTACATGAAAATTAATTCACTAAATGTTTTCAAATTCACAAAACGTCTAAACGAATCTTACATTTTAAAAATAGAACCATATTTATTTACATGCGACCAGTGGGCCCACTTTTATTATATCCTGATTTCCAGGAAGTTCAACTGATACTTTGTTTTTAATTTAATACAACCAGACATTTTGGATGATGTTTTGTGCCAGGCTTGGATTTGTTTAATCTGTGCTATTTTTTTCTGAATCCATATTGTCATATTTTGGATTATTTTCTGTCCTAAATACGGACAATCATCATGCCATTTATTAGTGATAACAATATTCGGTTAAACATGTACATGGTCTGTGGTTCAAATAACCGTGTATACATGTACATGTATCACATATTTCACTGGTTGGCCAAAAAAAACTGTCACCAAACCAATTTTGAAGCCGACCTGTGACGAGAAACCAGCGACTTTTTTTGGGCCCTAAGGAAAATGAGTCAATATAGTAACACAGACTTTTTGGTGTTAATTTACCAGCAATATTGGATTATTGCATTAATTTCCTTTAAGAGAGAGAGACAAACAATAGTTTTCAATCACACATTTGACAAAATCATTATCAGAAACTAAACCGAAGTTTAGTGCCCAAATGAATTGCAATTATTTTTAAAAATTGCATTATTCTGCGTTTTTAGTGGAATAAAAATAAATAAACTATAATTTCCTGTGGTTTCTGCTGTTTTACTCTGTTGGTACAGAGGAAACAGTAAAATATCACAGGAAATTATCATTATCATTATTTTGTGTCTACATCAAATGAGTAATAATATATTCAATGTTTTCTACAACACCTGTAAACCTTGAAAGCAAATTGCAGCAACACAAATGATGAATGTTATCTAAAAGGGTAATTGACAGTGCCTCGTACTTATAAAGAACTATATAACCTACTTGTGTCCTTGCAAATGCAATTAAATAACTCGGTCATAGGCAACATAAAAACACTAATTAACAATTCATAAGAAGGTTGTTTTTCCCTTTTTTCACATTTCTGTTGTTTAAATGCCGGAAGGTACATCATCAGTAATGTACATGTAGAAATGGATTTGTATTTTTGAAACCCTGGGATTAGTATTATTGTTTTTGTTTTTAAGTGGGCTAAAATATTCAGATATAAACACATTTATCCTTTACACTTTCTTCAAATAAAACATCAAATAACCATTTATTCCATTTAAAGCCATTGTACACTTTTGTTAATATGTGATACATCCATACTTAAAGGGACAATGTCGTCACGATCAGAGCAGACTTTCAACGGGGCATGGAATCGGTGTCCTAGTTTAAGATGAACACAGTGACTGAAAATTACTGGCTCATTTATGCAGCAGCAACGGTAATATGACCTTATCATGTGGGGTATTATTTTCAGTCACCGAGTTAATCTAAAACTAGCACTCCAATTCCATGCCCTGTTGATCGTGACTATATCGTCCTTTTAATAAGGAGCAAGACGTACAGAAAATAGTGAAAATGCATCCAGATCTCGTTACCGGGACTGCTTTTGCAGTCATTATGCAGCCACTGGCTCCTTACTTATGCAGCAGTCGCGGTAACATCATCTGGCACGCCCTGTTATCTAGTCCAGCGCATATTCGTGGGGTATTATTTTTCAGTCACTGGGTTCATCTAAATCTATCAGTTCGGGATTCAATGTCGAGCCGCAAGCTTTCTCTGATCGTGGCGATATACCCCCTTTAAGTTGACAATATATTTAGTGTAAATTACAAGTTGACAGGATTTTATACACACTGAAACTTGGCAGTAGTACCAACATGTAGAGAAAAAATGAAGCATAATTCTTTAAAATTTTCCCCTATGACAAAGACTGAGACATGACACGTAACAGGCATGTGAGACCTGGCTAATAAATAATTAATAACGGTAATAATAATTTGAATCAATTGATAATTGACTCATATTTAAAACAATGTGGTTTTTGTTGGTTTGTTTTACTTGTGTGTTTTTTAGTTTTTTTTAAATGGATCATAATTGATAATCTTTTTTAGATTTGAATTATTATTGTTTCCATGAAAGCAACACAATGTCAGATAGAGTTACTTCTCATGCCTTTTAGGGTCTGTTTATTATTCGCACATATCCGGATCTTGATCACCAGACAGTCCGTACGATTTAGACAGTTTACTGATCCGGATCCTGTATTTGCTGATCCTGCTCGCACAGTGGATACGTGCTGGATCCAAGATGGCGCAAACGAAAATAACAAGACGAAAAGCATTACAGAATTCATTAAATCATCATGAATAATCTTAAAAGGCCAAAATAAATTATCATTTCTATCAAATGATATATAAAACAGTTTTTCAAAATAAAAATCTACATTTAGCGGATGGATTCTGCCAGTGGGCACGGTTAATTTCAGCCATAGTCTGGTACTCAGCTGTATACAACAGGTATTATCTAGCGGCTGAGCTACATGTATGACATGGATCCGATCCCAACAAGTTTCTGTTTGTTTTAGCACTGCGCAATATCACATGATCCTGATCTGTGATCAGGAGTGAAACAAACACACCCTAGGTACCATTTGCTACACATATCTCATAACCAAGATACATGTCGCTTTTAGATAATAATTGGATCCATTTCTTTCCAGGTAATGATTACTATAGTGCTTAGTAGTGTGACTACTCGAGTAATCGCGAGTAATAATCATTACTCGTGCTCCTGTGTTTTTACTGCTCGATTAATTGTCCTACTGGGATTACCTTAAAAGTACTGGCGAGTAGGAACACATTTATGAGTACCGACTGATTCTTTAGTGATTGTTTATTTATTAAACATATAAAATCAGAAATAAAATCAGATGTTTTCGGAATAATTATCATAAAATATAATAAAAAGTATACTTTGAAAGACGCGAATAACCAATGACCTAGGCTATGACTGGTATGAGTAATGCTACAATTTAAAGGGTTAAAAAAATTCATCATCATCCATCATCCTTCGGCCTCAGCCGAGATAGCCTCAACGACACTTTTCCAGAACTTTCTGTCACTCATGGCTGTATTTAGGCCTTCTCGCATCATTCCAGTGTCTCGACAGATCACATCAATGAAGTTGAATGGGCGTTGTCCTCGTCTGTTAGTGGGGAGTTGCCATAGAAGCAGGTCTGAGATGACTTGATCCTTGGCTCGGTGGCAGTGTCCAGCAAAGTGAGCTCTCCTCCTTGCCACTGTTGTTGATATTAGAGGGATTTCGCCATAGATTTGTTACTTAAGTAATGTTAAAAATGCGGTCAACTGTGGACAACGGTTTTTAAATGTGAACAATAAATGCAATCTAATAAATTACTCGTGATTAATCAGGTACTCGCGAGTAATTGCTGTGCGATTACTCGAGTAGGGAATTTCACTAATCGCCCAGCACTAATGATTAACAGGAAATATCAAGCAATTTTTTTAAGTACACTTCACCCTGCACATGCCTCACTCTAGGTTACATTTCATAAATCCATTGAACTTAATTAACACATATTTTGTTTCCTAGACCAGTGGGGAGAATTTCCATAAAGAGTTAACTGAAAACATGATGGACTCTGTGCTAGTAGAAACAAAATCTGGTTAGACATTAGTCTGTCTGACAGCGACAAGCATATCCTTAACCAAAACCTCATCAGCTATGTGTCTAAAAATAAATCTACATGTAGCGTGGAATCTTGATCACCATCAACTTATTAAAATGTGTGGGTATGTATATACTGTATACAGTCTTGACTAGAAATTCTCTGTCCTCGTGGGTTCCAGACTATATCAATCATCTTATGATGTCTTAATCAACCTCTGCCTTGGCCGCTGAAGTCTGTAATTAATACTTACTACAAAGATTATAAATTAATTTATAATTCATGATAGATGCAGTAAATACCATTTTTCATGATATGAAGGAAATTGGCAGCATCTTTGGTATGTGTATGTGTGCGTACGTAATGCTTATTGTGAAGAACTTTTATTAGCTATATGTGAATTTCGTATGGCGTTTTGCTATGCGATATAAGTGAAATCGTGCACTGCCTTATTATGCCCTGAGCATTCTGCCGTAATCACACCATCCAGAGATCGGCGAATTGGGCCAATAACTTCCCATCAAGCTCAAATCTCTCCATCCCGCCAAAGTGACATTTTATTGCACTTCAAGTTCTCTGGTAGATATTGCTTTAGGCTTAAACCATAGTTTAAAAAAAACAAAAAAAACCCAGAGATGTAAAGCAAGTAGTTTATAATTAAAGGGAAGATGCATCATTGGTATTTAGTAACGTACACGTACATTTATTTCAACCTATGAAAGTTTCAGATCATTGCATTGTCGTTAACAAAAACAGTCAGCTGTAATTAAACAGCAAACTTGCTCTAGAGTTTATCCAAATTCAAAGACAGAGGGTATCAGTGATGTGCATGAAACTGCTAAAGCGTGCATACGTTGTGTCGCTCATGAAAAACAGTCAGTTGATAGTTAAACAGCGAACTTACTCTAGATTTGTTCCAACAGAGGGTATCAGTGATGTGCACGGAACAGCTTACTGCTAAAGCATGCGTGCATACTTGCCAGGTCTCAATTATTTACCAGACACTACATGTACTGCGTTTGGATATGTGCAGTGTCAACAAGAATTAGAAGGACGGATGTACCTGGGAATTTAAAATGTCAAAGCCCTTCTTTCCCAAGCCATAATATATAAACCGTGTATGTTTACTGAACTGGAATGACATCAACTATATAAACATTTACCAGATATTAATAGATTGTTGTTTTTTTCTCCCCGTTTGCTTATCATGACCGTACGGGGAGGGGTGCCCAACTGTGTAGGTGAAAGAAACTGTTCCTTTGGTGCGATACTCCACATTTTGTGCTACGTTTACATCCTATACTGTGTCTGTACCTAAACATGCTGTTTATATAGATCTCTGTAACAGCCTTCTCAGTTGTCTACCTGTCTCACAAATTGCAAAACTCCAACGTATTCAAAACTCAACAGCAAGACTTGTCACCCGCTCATCACCTCGGCAACATATCACCCCAGTACTCCATACACTTCACTGGTTACCTGTCTCCAAACGCATAGAATTCAAAATCCTACTTCTGACATACAAATCCCTCAACCATTCCGCACCCCACTACCTCCATGAACTCCTTCATCCATATCAATCTCGTCGTACCCTCCGTTCTTGCTCTTCATCTCAACTTGTCCCATACATCACTCGCACCAAATCATATGGCCATCGCTCGTTCTCACATTCTTCACCCACACTGTGGAACAATTTGCCAAATTTCATAAAAACTGCTCCAAATGAAAACATTTTCAAATCAATGCTAAAACCTTACCTCTTTAATTAACGGCTAATTTTTGTAAGCGCTTCGGGACATTTTGTGTGAGGCGCTATATGAGTACAGTTTATTATTATTATTATTAAAGCCAATACCATGAGGTAGTCTTCCAGTTTCTAATTTCCTCGTACTACCTCACTTTGGAATTTCCGTACCTCTATCTGGTTTCCCCACTCAACTTATAAATTCTTCAATATCCCAACACAATATCATTTAATGCAAAAGAAAATATGTCTGTAGATAACTATCTTCTCTTTGACTCCTACTTTTGTTTGGTGAAATCTATATGCATCGCGATGAAAAGGGAGAGCATATGCCCCCTTTTGCCCATCCCTCTCCCATCCGGATCAGCCAATTGCCTACATGAAACGCCATGCTTTTGTTTATATTTTCATTAATGTAGACAAGCAGGTCTTTGTTAAAGGGACAATATCATCATGATCAACAGGGCATGGAATCAGAGTGCTAGTTTTAGTAGCTGAAAATTATACCCCACATGATTAAGGTCATATTACCATCGCTGCTGAATAAATGAGCCAGTAATTTTCAGTCACCGGGTTCATCTTAAACTAGGACACCGATTCCATGCCCTGTTGAAAGTCTGCTCTGATTGTGACGATACTGTCCCTTTAATGTGTAAAAGTTGTCTTAGACAACTTGTGTCTTAATGAACATGCTGAAGTTTTCATATGAAATACCCATTGATATGCCCCAAGTGTATATGTGCGTGGCTAAGTCCTAAACGGCGAACGGTCAATATAGTCACCAAGTCCTACAGAATTGCTTGACTGGTTCCTTGTAAAGCCAGTTGACATTGTGTAAAACTCTAAAGCATCACAAACATTTGATTCCACTCAATTTACATGTTTTGAAAAGATTCAGGGTATTGTTATGATAGGAATAGAAGCACGGTATGGCCATGGCTGCTAGACATTTTTGCTAAAAAAACAATAAATATTCTTCCTGATACACAAACTTGCATTTGCCCGAGGGATCATTCTTGGGATCTACCAGATCATCTGCCAACAGGGCCACTCCATATTAAATATATACATATATGACTTGAAGTCAGTAAACTCTTTTGGCAAAATGTCTGTAAATGTATCCATACTTTATAAGAATCAATATACGCTATAGGCCTACATAATATATATAGTCCTAAATGCCATACAACCTGTGAAACTTTCTTCTTCTGTTTTCACCAGAGATCAAGAACAGATGCTTTACATCATTCACTCTTTCCAGATTTCCTAGACTGTGGGAAGGTCTGCCTTTAAATGTTAAAGAGTTAATCATATTATTACCTTTCATAACTGAACTGCGTAAACACATCCTGTCCCCAGGTACAAATTTGGACTTGCCAACATAACACTCTGTACTAATGCTTTATGTTCCTTTTTGTTGTTTTATTTTGTTTGTACTTGTTTTTAATCTCTTGGATTGATTTTTATTTGGCTTTTTATATTAGATTTTTATTATATTGTTTGATTATGTTTGGCAGCATTATGGAGAACTACTAGATTGTGATTTGGTTCGCATTTTGGTAATCCTACAGGGGTGCTGTCAACATTTTGTCATGTTTACCTTATTTTCATCATGTATATGTATTTTATATTTTTCTCTATTTGTTTTTTTACCATTGTGTTTGTAATTGTTTCTGCCCTGTGAAATAATAAATGAAATGAAAAAATAGTGAAAATACGTTCAGATTTGTTTGTATTCGATCATTGGTTTGGTTTGGTTTGGTTTATTCATTAAAAATATTCCGTAGCGACCAAAGGTCGAATTGAGGAATAATTTACAATATTAAAAATGGAAATATGTACAAAGAAGTAAAATGGCTATGGAAGAGCTGCATTTAAAGTGTGTCGCTGTGAATAGCGCCACACTATTATTAATGTACAATATTTATGTCTCCACAAATTGTCTCGCATTATCTAACATTATTTTTATTTGCAAAATAATTGTTATTGGCCTTAGGTTTTGAACCTAGCAGGGTCTTTCTCAAAGGCAAAATGGAACAGAATACAGACGACATACGTAAGCACAAGAGTAGACAGAAGTTAGTCAGGTGTGAAATTAACACAAAAGAAAAAAATATGAAAAGCAGAGTTAGGCACTGGTCCTGGGACCGGACAAAAGAGGGATTACATATGAATAGAAGTACCAGGAGGTTTTGGCTGGAGATTATGAAATTAGTGAATAGCAATGAGTTGGCAGACAGGGCGAGTAAAACAAAACAGATAAATAAAATAACAAGCAAAACATATTTAAAACAAATGTAAATTATTTTTATTTCTAACACTGAATTATTCAACAAGAGAATTAGCTGTTGCAAACTACTTAACAACCTAAAGGACCTGCAGTATAAATGCACCTTGAATTATTCCCCTGAAGAAAAACCGTTCAGTTTGGAAATTGTTTTACTAAATGTACTAAAATGATAGAACCTTTGACAGAAACAATTTCAAGGGATGTTTGATACCATCATCTACTTAACACCAAGTAAATATGTCAAATTGTGATCATTTATGATTCTCAAAATTACCAATGGTGTAATTAACTAGAAAACAAAAATTGTATAAAAAAAATTTAATGCCAAAAAAAACAAAAACAAAACAGAAACAAAAAAGGTTAGGAAGCATTTACAGCCATTCTGTATTCAATACCGATACTCCACCATGCAAAGCCTTAAATCTTAAAGGTAATATGCTTTGGCCATCTTTGTCTGATTCCCTGTACATAAACATGATAAAACAGTGCTGATCCTCAATACATAAAAAGGAACCAGCCTACTTTCCTCCAAGCCTCAGTTTGGTCACATGGAATTTGTATGGGAAAAAAAACCAGATAGCGACACCATGGTAAAGGTCTACATAGTCATTACTTTTTTTTATTTCATTACCATTTCAGTGTTCTCTGGTTTCCTCAAAGCAATCATGGTTAAGATCCCAGAATCATGCCTCAGTCCAATTACCTGGAAAGACCGTTGCTTGATGACAAGGGTTTGTGTAGCCGCGCTGTGTTATGCCTGACCACAACGTGACTGAAATATATATAGTCAACTATGGTACTTCAGAACCATGTTATGAGTCAATGTTGATCTTACAGAATGTCATTATAAACTGAATGTTTATGGTCAATATAAACTGAATGACTGACTATGATTTAGTGACTGATATATTGAGTTTTAAATATTAATGATACATCTATCCCCAAAAATATTGTTTTGATTGACAGTAATTTTATATTGATACTGTACATATTTGTCCAGCTATCCATGGTTTGGATAGCATAACAAATGGGATGTTTATTTTCTGATATTTTTAATGATTGAGTGCACTTTTTAGGTGTTTGTGCGACAGCGCGAACACCTCTTTGAAATTGTTCGTTTTTTGTTTTTTTTCTTCTCCTTCTCGGGCGATGAGACTTGTCGAACAAAAAGACACAGTTCCAAAGTTCACAGGGCCTTCAAAATTGACACATACTTAGACCATAACATGTATTTGTCAATCGAGTTGTGACATACAGTTTCGGGTAAAGTTGTGATGTCATGAGATATCGAAATACACTAAAATCCAATTTTAATATTTCAAAAAATCTTATATCATGAACCACAAAAGATGTTTACACAATTTTTGCATCATCTTACAGATCTTGAATTATGTGACATTTCGTACACAGACATATGACCCAATCTGACCTCTTCTTAACTGAAAAAAAATTTCTGAAGCACTTTTATAGGGTCTGCAGCCAACATGATATGGTATTTGGCAGTGCCTTCCGTGGACGAAATTACTATTAACATGTGACCTTTTCAAAAATGTGATTGATGATGTCATCACCTGTCACAGCACCCTCTGGTGGCGGGTTTAGAAAAATAATAATTTTCTATCTCAAAAACCATAGGAAATTTGAATATGACTTCTGTGAATAAAGTGATTAGTGACATGGTCGAGTGGTTTAGAGCATCGGATTTGTGTTCTGATGGCTGAGTCGTCAAAATGTGGGTTCGAATCCCAACCGCGACCAGGGTGTCCTTGAGAAAGACACTTTACCATAATTGCTTCTCTCCACCCAGGGGTAAATGGGTACATGTGAGGGCAGAGTTGGTTGTTGTGTTTGACTAGCCCATATGCGCTGAAATGGCAGCAATTGAGTTGTATACTCCCCAGGGAGCTGAGATGGTTTCAGGAATGATTTATGAGCCTGATGAGCAGGGGTAATAATGTCATGCGCCTTGAGCACCAGTTTGGTGGATACGTACGCTATATAAGTCTACATTATTATTATTATTATTATTATTATTATTATTATTATTATTATTATTATTATTATTATTATTATTATTATTATTATTATTATTATTATTATTATTATTATTATTATTATTATTATTATTATTATTATTATTATTATTATTATTATCTTATCTTTTCATAAAATATGTTTGGTGATGTCATCAAAGTTCAGAGCGCCCCCAGCGGCATTTTTAAAAAGGGATTATTTTAAATCACAAATTGGCAGTTCTCTTGAAGATGATCAGAGCAGACTGATCGAAACGTCGAGTTGTAACCAACCCGTTCTTTTCAGAATTAATTACATGTATACTACTCAAAGAGAATTTCTACATGGTGTCACTGCATATAGTCTTCACTTATCCTTTTCACCATCCAAAGCTACAAGTCTTACTTTAATTGGCAATTAATAGGTAAAACATTGATGTCAACATCTGGTTATGCATTATTATTTCAAGTTAAATAGAGCTTTGTTTATTACCCCCCCCCCCCATCCCTTGAATCTGCAAATGCAGTGAAGCATATGCAGTGTACACCAGCAGCTGTTGCACAGACACGCCCAGGCATATTATCTATGAATCATGTGATGTTTTTCTTAAAAATGTAATGATAGATACTCTTAAGACCGTTCATCATCATTTTGTATGAGGACATGTCTGCTTCTCCAAACCTTTCATCATCTTTCTGTACGAGTGTCCTCTCCCAGGAGAAATATCTAAGTGGCGCGAGTGCTCACAGTCGACTAGATTGAGAGGAAGGGAATGACCCTTTTGATTCATGGGGTTGCGAACCTTAAACAACCGACGTCTCCTGACTTGAATACATCTTCAGAACTGACCGTCTTCAGCCAACCTGCTTGACATAAAACTGATGAATTCTTTTGACAGGTGCGTCCTGCAGGGTTACATAGAGTTGGTGTCAGTGTCTGTGTCGCTTTGTTCAATTGATTGTAATTAATTTCTGCCTGCCCATGTTGTTCTTTATAATTGAAAGGTTACTGACATTATAAAGCTACTATACACGATTGGTAATCTCAAAAAAACATACATGATCAGAGTTTTGCATAAAACCTACTTGGTGTAAAGTTGATGATGGTATCAAACATCCCTTGAAATATTTCTGTCTCGCGTGCATTTTAGTAAAATAATTTAAAAAATGTATTTCTGCAATGAAAATGAACAAAATCTGAATGGATTTTCACTTTCTTCTTGATAACTACATAAAAATATAAGCTGAAACTTTCAAAAGTTGGTTTTTATATGTCAAATATTTTGATTGCAAAATAATTGTTATTATATAATAAGTTCTCTATGTCTTTGAGAAAGAACCTGCTAGGTTCGAAACGTAACTAAGGCCAATATCATTTATTTTGCATTCATACTAGGCCTACATGTACATGTCTAACTCTCTATTCATGTATTTTGATTCTTATAAAGTATGGATGCATTTATAGAAATGCTTAGTCACTTAAAAAGAAGAAAAAGCAGCTTAACCCTAACCTTCCCAAATCCTCCAAAATCCTCCAAAATCCTCTTTGCCAAAGTGAAGGATTTTGGAGGATTGAGGTTACATGCTACATGTACATGCTCTTTGTTAAAGTAAAGGATTTTGGAGGATTGAGGTTGTTAGGCATACTTGCCTTTCCATGATACATGTACATCCATGTTTGTTGTAGTGATTGCAAGGTCAGTGCTTGGGTCAGTGGACACTGTTTATTGCTCCATGCATGCAGGGAGGGTCCCTGGCCATGTACATGTATCACAGATTAGAAACACATGTGTGCATACATGTCATGTGCTTGCGTTATTACTGAAGGATTTTGGAGGATTCAGGTTATGTGTAAGCAAATGGGCCTAGGGAGTTAGGGTTAAAGAAATGCTTTCACTATTGTTTCATTTCTGTACTTCTGTGAAATGTGAACATTTGAAAGCATTGCAAAAGTACAACACCTCGTCTCTAATGAGAAAAATGGTGTGTCAGCATTCATTCAAATTTTAAGAAAGACTGATGTGCAGGGTATCCGGGTACCGGTACCTGGATACCGAACTGAAACTGTCATTACCCGGTTAAATATTGTTCAGTTACAATTACGACTTTTGAAAATTTGGACTGAATATATTAAAGCCACACAAATGGAAGTCTCTGATTTTTTGTTAACATTTTTTTGTGTGGGGAATGGGGATGCTACGAATCGTTTTTAATATAGAGGCAGGAAAGTAAGTCAACATTTATTATGACTGTAATAAAACAAGAGAAACTTGTGTTCATATTGGTTATTTTATACATTCGGCAGTATTTGTGTTTTTACAAAATTGTTTACGGTTACCCGGGTAATTTCGGGTATCCGGTTCCCAAAATTACCGAAAATGCACAGCCTTATATTTAAATAATCAATCTGTCATTATTCGATGAGGTTTTTAGTTCAACATCTCATGAGAAAACTAATGAATTTTGAGATGTTAATGATATATTTGGTAATTCAAAAAATTACCAAATATGATGTAAACCTTACTTAGTAAAGCTGATGATGGTATCAATCTTCCCTATAAATAATTTTGTCTGTGGTGCTGTCCTTTTTTAAGAAAAAAAATCAATAATTTTCAGTTCAAATTTGTAAAGAGTAATCTTTCCTAAATCCCATGTAAGGATGAAAATAAAATAGCTGAACGTATTTTCACTATTTTGTCTTAAGTTCGACATAGCATGATTAGCTGAAAATTTCACGGTTGGTTGATTCAAAGAGAGTTAGCATAATACATGTAGGAGCAGTTTTCACTTTCTTCTCATTAACTAGATAAAGGTTTAAACTGAGATTTTAAAAGTTTTTTTTTACATATTTTTTTATTCTTATACAGCATGAATGCATTTATAGAAATGCTTAGTCACTTAAAAAGAAGAAAAAGCAGCTTAAAGAATTGCTTTCACTATTGTGAAGTGAAAGTTTCATTTCTGTACTCCAGTGAAATGTGATCTTATTAGTAACATCTGAAAGCATTGCAAAAGTACAACACCTCGTCTTTAATGACAAAAATAGTGAGTCAGCATTCATTCAAATATTTAAATATCAATCTGTCATTATTCGATGAGGATTTTAGTTCAACATCTCGTGTGAAAACTAATGAATTTTGAAATGTAATGATTAAGTATAGATGTGAAAATTCAAAAATAACCAAATTTGATGTAAATCTTGCTTAGTAAAGCTAATGTTAACGATCTTTCCTCGAAATAATTGTCTGGTATGCTGTCCTTTTTAAGAAAAATTAAATCATTTCCAGCTCAAATCATTTTGTGAAGAGGAATCTTTCCTTACATGGGATTTAGTAAATAATGGATTACACGGGATTTAGTAAATCCCATGTAAGGAAAAAACAACAGCTGAATGTATTTTCACTATTTTGTGTTAAGTTAGACATAGCATGATTAGCTGAAAATTTAACAGGTTGATTCAAAGAGAGTTAGCATACACATACAATGTAGGTGCAGTTTTGCCAAATTACCATTGTTGTACGTTCCCCTGTAAGGATAGTGTACACAATTGGTAATAACCCAAAAAACAAACTAAACAATTTTTTTTCTTAACCCTAACTCCCTATAGGCCCATTTGCTTACACATAACCTGAATCCTCCAAAATCCTTCAGTAGTAAAGCAAGCACATGACATGTATGCACACATGTGTTTCTAATCTGTGATACATGTACATGGCCAGGGACCCTCCCTGCATGCATGGAGCAATAAACAGTGTCCACTGACCCAAGCACTGACCTTGCAATCACTACAACAAACATGGATGTACATGTACCATGGAAAGGCAAGTATGCCTAATAACCTCAATCCTCCAAAATCCTTCACTTTAGCAAAGAGCATGTACATGTACATTGTAGCATGTGACCTCAATCCTTCAAAATCCTTCACTTTGGCAAAGAGGATTTTGGAGGATTTGGGAAGGTTAGGGTTAAAGATGTACATGTGTATCGCCCGTGTTTGGGCTGATTTGACGGTAAAAAATAGATTTAAATGTTGAATTGCTATTTTTCTTGGGTTAAAGGAAGTTTTAAGCTTTCATTTGAGACATTGAATGAAAAAAACCTGTTAATGGCAACAAGGGAGTGGTGTCCCCACTTGAACCCCCCCCCCCCCCCCCCTCAGCTATGCCTGTGCAATTAGATCTTAATTGTCCTTTCATTTCAAGCCCTACCGGTATGTAGATGTTTATGATACCTGCAATATGTTCATGCATACATGTAGTACTTGTCATGCTCAGGATACATTATGTCAAGATAATGATTTCCGTCCGATAGCCCAGGATCATAATGGCTCCAACGCAGACAGTTCATAATCTTTTCTTAGTAACAAGACTAGACTAAATAACATTCCCTAGTAATAACACTAGACTACATACATGTAACATTCTTATGTAACATTCCTATAACAATGACTTGTTTAAAAAAAGACCTCTCTGTTGTAGAAACCCAACGTAGAGGAATAGAAGTTCACATTTAAATTCATATACATGTATACGCTATTGGTAATCTCATTGTAACATCATTTTGGTAAATTTGAAAAAAAAATGTCTGTTCACATTTAAAGCGATGTACACTACTGATAATCTCAAATGGCATAAATGATCACAGTCAAGTTAATACAAAACCTTTTTTAGTGTTAAGTTGAAGGGTATCAAGCATTCCACTTAAGTATCGTCACGATCAGAGCAGAGCAGACTTTCAACAGGACATGGAATCGATGTCCTAGTTTTAGATTAACACAGTGACTGAAAATGACCGGCTCATTTATGCAGCAGCGACGGTAATATGACCTCATCATGTGGGGTATTATTTTCAGTCACTGAGTTAACCCTCCTACTTCTGGTACCTTTTTCATACAAGTTGATCCACCATTTGAAACCATTCGCTTTTGTGGTTTTGAATGGTGAAATAACTGTGTACAGTATTGATTTCCCCAAATGGTTTTGAATGGTAGGTCAGCTAATACAAAACCTTGTTTGGATCTTTCTAAGTACAGCTAATACAAAACCTTGTTTGGATACTTCTAAGTAGTGAATCAATGGACCATTCAAAACCATTTGAATGGTAGTAAAGCTTGCTACCAACACTGTTCAAATGGTATCACCATGTGTTGAAAGTGGAAATTTTGAATGGTTTCAAATGGTCTATCAGTAGGAGGGTTAATCTAAAACAAGCACTCCAATTCCATGCCCTGTTGATCGTGACGATACTGTCCCTTAAAAGTGAAATCAAGAAATATTTCCAAAATGAATTTCTGTCATCCGAAGACAGACAAAAAGTTCCATATTGGAATGAATACAATCTTTCTTAATGCATGACACCTTTTTTCTTGAACAACACAATAAAATAATGTAAATTTTTCACAGGTTGTTTTTTTGTATCTTCTGTACCTTCTTTTGTGTTCCTTTCAGACCTGACCACTCTTGCTTTTAAGTCTTGCCTTTGAGAAAGAACCTGATGCTAGGTTTGAAACGTAAGGCCAATAACTACTGGGCAATTCCATGGTTACTCACGTTACATTTTTGAGGTATCGGTCCCACTCTTAATGATATATATATATATATATATATATATATATATTTGTAGTAAAACTAGTGGAACGCTGGTAGTTGTAACTCCGAGTTTCACGCGTTATGCGATCATCAGAAAACTATATATATATATATATATTTCCCTCATCATTTTTTCACAGAAGTTGCATTATACCTAGACCTTACTCAGCACAAAAAAAATATTTCAGAAATTTATGTACGCTACATAAGAGAAAAATGCTGGTTACCCACGTTACATTTTTCGTAAATGCATAAAATGTCACTTTTTCTCTTATATAGCATACATATAACAAATTTCTGAAATTTTCTACATCTTCAGAATTCTATTTAGCTTTTTAATTTTGTGACCCCAAAATATAATTTTACTATGTCTAAATTTAATTTAGAATATAAATTATGCACAAATTTCAATGAAGCACTCGATCTGCTTTTCCAATACAGTCATTTCTTTTTATTATGTATACACCTTCTGAGGTCTATTTTTATCACTAAATTAAATCAACTCTGCTTTGAACCAAACAACTTTCTACTGAAATTGCAATGAAGGGATGTTATAGTTTTGGTAATCTCAATAGAATCTCAATGGTGCAAATGTTAGTGATCTCACATTTTGACCCTAGCAGAGTCCAGATAAATGGCTGTTACAGTAATAGCTGGTATGAACACAGTACATTATACTTTATAAAAGGCTGTTATAGTTATGAACTGGTATGAACTGGTATAAACTGGTAATAAACTGAACATGTACATTTGGTTGGTGAGTAGTTTGCCACAGCTAAATCTTAAATAAATGATCATAACAAACTTACTTAAATTAAAGGGGAAGTATTGTCACGATCAACAGGGCATGGAATCAGAGTGCTATTTTTGGATTAACTGAGTGACTGCCATAATACCCCACATGATAAGGTCATATTACCATTGCTGTTGCATAAAATAAAGTGAGCCAGTAATTTTCAGTCACTGTGTTCATCTTACACTAGGACACCGATTCCATGCCCTGTTGAAAGTCTGCTTTGATCGTGACTGCCCCTTTAAGTTGATATTTTAATAGAATTTAAACAATTTATCATCACAAGGGAAACCGACTAGCATCTGAATTATAAACTGAGATGACAATCCCACAGAGGAATGAATACAAAAAATCTGAATGCATTTTTACTATGTACTTGACAACACTACGTAATCAACTCTCGTTTTTCTTTTTTTACTTCTCCTTTTTTGCTTGTTACACATTCATTTCATTCTGTATATAATGTACTATAGTTCTATTAATTCTAAAACTGAATGTAAAAGCTAGTTTACTAATCGAATTATTGTTTGCCATATACATGTACACTTCACCTTACTGTACTTCATCGATAATTATTTTTTTGCTATTCATAAATTGTTATTAATTCATTTATTAACTAAAGGGACCAGGTCCTGTATAAGCCTAGGCTTTTTACCTGGTGCCCTCCATTTGTCACCATTTGTACATAATTGTTGTATTAACATATTGTATTAAGCTGTGATATATGGAAAAAAAATAAACAAACAAACAAACAAACAAACTGAATGTTTCACAGGAAAGTTTTCAAAGATGTAGGGCCTATTGCCCATGTTTTACTTGCAAATTTTTGTTTTCATTGGATTGCCTTTTCGAAAGGAAAATACTTTGAAATTATATATACCACACAATAGTTGTCAGAAGCTTGGTTTAACAGTTTAAAAAAATGACAATATAAATTTACATAGTACACTATAAGAAATATTGGGCAAACACGGTTGATATGTTGCCCAACACTGGTCAACATATCAACAGGTTACACAGTTGGTTTACCATTGACCAATGTTGGATAATATTTTGCAAAAATATGTAAATAGTTGTGGTAAATACTGACCAATTTTGGGAGAAATAACCTTACCCAACACCATGTTGCCCAATGTTTTTACAGTGTTACCCACCATAAATTCTACACAACATATTTACTGTAAAACCATGATTCTCCCGATTATTTTGAGAAATGTGTAATTTTACTTCTGTATTCACTTCATTTAGAAATGTTCCGATGAAAATCAAAATTTATGTTAAAATGGCAAAAGCTGCCATTAAAATAGCGAACAATATGGGTGATACATCTTTAAATGCATATCCCTGATTCAAAGAAAGTAAACGGTTGTTGTATCATTAACCCTAACCACCCCACATCACACAAAATCTTCTATGAGGTATTGGAGCATTTTGGGTGATTGAGGAAGGATGCTATATATGTTCTGTGTTATTTTGGGTGATGCAGTATGGTACATGTACCAACAAATGACATGACACTTTTACTGCAAAAACACCTGTGTCAATATCAGTTGACTGAGCCAACAAAAACAAAAACATGTATTTTTGTTCATAATAAAGGGATAAAGGCAAAGGGTACATGTATGTGTGATTTTGTGTGATTGAGGCAGTGGGCACCCTACACACGAAATACAGCACAATATATTGGGTGATTTTGGAGTATTCAGGAACCTTCCAAATTTTATGAAGACATTTTGTAGCATTTTGTGTGATTGAGGATGCATCCTACCTAAAAGGGCCTGGGGGTTAGGGTTAATTAAGATATTTAGTGTTGAAATGTGATACTAATTTCCGTGATCCCAAATGTTGTTTTTCAAGAGACTAAGCTTGCACACTTGTCTTTAAAAATGCAGCTTCTTTACCGGCAGCATATTTAATCGGCCCAATGAGACATTTTGTCACCTTAGCCTCGATCACTTCACAAGTATTACTTCCCGGAATTTGAGTAGTTGAAAGGTTTATAATAAACAGTGCCTCTAGAATTCCAATCAATTTTTGTCCAGCGATAGGATTACTGGGGAAAGTGTAGTTTTAAAGGTGTTTCATATTTTTTAATTTCTGTATCTGACTCCCTTCCCAAATGAAACAGATTCCTCTTGCTGCTTATTACTAGTGCTGCTACATGGTACATAGGGTTGCAACATGTATATCTGCAGGTGCATGCAGTCAGCATTGATTTGCAGGAACACAAGGGGTCCATTCAATATGACAAAGGAATCGGATCTGGACATTCAAAAGGCAAGACGATGCATCAACTACAAACCAGTTGATAGAGGAACAACTGTGCTAATTATCAAAATGTAACTATTGTGACTAAGCTTGGGCGATATCGATTTTTTTCATCCACGATATATCGGCAAACATATATCGCGATTTTCAATAGTATCGCGATTATTTTATTCAATCATGCAGAGCCGATAACCACAGGTATGTTCCCCTCTACAAGCATCACAAAAAATCGCAAATTCGTTTGCATAGCATGACATGTATGTACTTCTGAGGTAGTACACTTTCGTTTCTCACTTTCAAAATCTGAAAAGACTCATAATTTTGTTTCAATGAAATTTCTGACTTGACTCACAATGGCGATTTTTTTTTTTAATCGCGATTTATTTTTAAGAAGATATAACTTAACCCATATCCGCCGATCTACATGATAACCCGTAGATATGTAAAACGCTACAAACGCCGACCTACGTGATTTTCCGTACCTTGTTTTTGTCCAATTCACTACGTTTTTCCGATGACTGTATTTCATGATTATAGATATGAAATTAGACAAGTCTGACATCATAATAAAGTGCATGTTCTCCTCTTTCCATCAGTATATAATGTGTCTGTGTCAGTGATTGTAATATTCTCTAAATAAGGAATCTTCATTTCTGATTGTGTGCAAAAACAATGTATCTCTGTGCGGGGGCTTAGGCACATACAGTCTTTTGTGTGTTTACATGGTTAGGCGGATATGGGTTAAGAAGCTTCTCGATATCGTAATCGACTTAAAAAAAGGTATGGCGATATTCGATATTATCGTGTTATCACCAAAGCTTAATTGCGACTTAGTCACGCCCCTAACACAAGCCATATGGAATTGTGAGCCACAGCTTTAGATGTTAGATGTTAGTTTTTCGCACGTTTTATTTTTTTAGTGGTCAAATTGGACCTTGGAGTGTCGTGGCCGAGCGGTCTAGCTTACCAGACTCAAGTTCTGGTGTTAGCAGCAGAATGTGGGTTCGAATCCCAGCCGTGACACTTGTGTCCTTGAGCAAGACACTTAACCATAATTGCTTCTCTCCACCCAGGGGTTAAATGGGTACCTGTGAGGGCAGAGTTGGTTGATTAGCCCTATATGCGCTGTAATGGCAGCAATTGAGCTGTATATATACTCCCCAGGGAGCTGAGATGATTTCAGGAATGATTTATGAGCCTTATGAGCCTTATGAGCAGGGTTAATAATATAATGCGCCTTGATGAATACGTGCGCTATATAAGTCCACACATTATTATTATTATTATTGGTTCATTAGCTACGATCATGTGATTCAACCATGATAGGTCAAATGCTTTCAAAGAACATTTATTAAACACAACTGTAGAGTACAATGCCAAATTAGATTTATGTTTAGGACAGGTACAAAAACTAAAAACTACATGTATCTTGGAGTAGTTAATACAGATACATGTGCCGATCAACATGAGAAATGATTTCATCTTACATTGTAACTTAAAAGGACAATATCATCATGATCAACAGGGCATGGAATTGGAGTGTTAGTTCGATAAAGTCAGTGACTGAAAATAATACCCCACATGATAAGGTCATATTACCGTTGCTGCTGCATAAATGAACCAGTAATTTGCAGTCACTGTGTTCATCTTAAACTAGGACACCGAAAAATATGAAACATCATCGTTTTCTCAAAAGAAATTACACCTATTGTGATAAATGTTTTCACATTTTAGTTTTCACATTTTAGTGATATATATTTCTGGAAAATAAAAGGGTTGAAATGAACGTACATTGCCAAATACCAATGATATACCTTCCCTTTAATTATATTTTTTTAATTGTCGAAACTCTACCTGACCCAGAAAAAGAGAAAGGGTATATCATTGAGAGGAAAGGAAAGGCCACTCGATGATATTAGCAAGGAGAAGAGGGGATTACTGAAAACAAGATTATCTCTCCAATAAACCTTCCGCTGCTCTCAGACATTATCACGGAACTGTCACCAGAAGAACTTACACAGAAACCTTTCCTTCACAGCCATGGCATTACAATCCCTCCCTCGTCTAGAAACTGCCCCAGACCTTGATCCAGTTATAACCCCGTTATAATTACAGTATCAGTATGTATAAAGAGATTTTCTGCGTTTGCTGCGATATGCCTCACAGACAAAACAGCTCGAATACAAATCATATCGAGTGTTGTTAAATTAAGACCAGGATACTGTACATGACAGAATGCGATATTCAAACTGGTTGACCTGAGCCTATCACGTCAGCAATGAAAAAATACAGTACCGGGATGTCTGGACTGAGTTGGTTTGGCAAGTACTAGTCTGTACACGTTCCTGCACAGAGAGTGTACATGAAGGGCCAAGAAAATGATCTTTAGTTTGCGAGATCAACAAAACTGCACTAATAATGAAAAATTGTTTGTGTGTGCTTTGGTATGCCTATCAGATAAAACAGCTTGCCTATAAATCAAGTGGTGTCAAATTAAGACCAAGTTACATGACAGAATGCGACATTCAAGCTGGTTGGCCCGATCCCATCATAGCAAGGAAAAAAAGAAAGAACTCACTATCAGGGTGTCTGGAGTGAGTTGGTTCGGCAAGTACTAGTCTGTACACATGTCTCTGAGAGGGTACGTGAAGGGCCAAGAAAATGATCTCAAGTGGCAAGATTAACAAAACTACTGCCCTGGATCATAAAAACATGTTTTTCCGTCTGTACACAAAGCTTTTAAATCCCTTGCAACGGTTTCTGCCTTTTATTATGATGGGAAAGCTTATTCTTGTCAAAAATGCTTTATTCAAACAAATCAAAGCACTAGAGAAGTCATAAAATATGAGCTTTATCCAGTCTTGTAATATGTCATTTCATTTTTATGATTTACACAATGCACATGGGTAATTGTAGTTTATGACAATTTTTTTCTCTCCAAACTTTTTTTTAGATGTTTAACGAGAAGGTACAACATTGGTATTGGTTAAAGTACGATCATTCCGACCCTCTAGTTTTCAAGAAATATATCATAAACTGTGTAAGGATCATCACAATCGGTGAAAACAATAATATTGTTACATGTTTTTTATGTTTTACACAAAAACCAGTCAGAAGGCACCTTTTTGTAAATTCAACATAACAATTCCAGTTTTCTCTAAGATGAAAGCACATCAGACTGTACCCAGAGGTGCAAATCTCGGGGGGCAGGGGCAGGGGGATGGTCCACAGGACCAGCATTTTTCATGTGGTGAAAGAAATAATAAGTGAATAATTCGTGCAAAGAGGGGTGGGGGAATTTGGTTTGTTTACAAATTTATTGTCTGTTTCTTTCTTTGCCTGTTTGGGTGTCATCTTTATGGTAGCCTAGGGATTCCTACTGCACTATTAAAACTAAAGATTTTAAGAGTCTGGTGAGTTACAACTCTTTATAAATTTAAATTCAACTCAAAGAAAGTGTTAAATTAACATGAAGTCAAGTTAAGTGTAACATTATCAATGTTAATTCAACACTTTTAAAAGTTAAATCCAACTTTATAAAGAGTTGTCACTGACCAAACTCTTTAAAATGTTGATTCAACAATTCAGTTTTAAGGGGCACCAAGACCAAGACCAGAGCAATGGAGGCCGTGGCCTCCATGAACTTCAAGGCCAGGTCAGTTTTGGTGTTGGTTGAGTACGTAAAACAAGTTTTTTTTTTCCTTTCATTTTGAAATTTAGAGAACATGCAAGTCTAGCTGTGTTGTGAAAAGGATAAGTGTTTTTCTCAATGCCCCTTGTTTACTCAAACTGCACAAAAGAACAACCTCCTGTGGACAGATCAATTACCCATCATGGTTATTGATCTGGTTCAGCTGACAAATGCGATTGGATTCTAGAAGGTGAAGGATGCTTTAGATTGGCCTCCCGGCCATATTATGGAAGCATAATACGTCAGATTGGCTGGCCTGGCAGAGTGTGAACAACATAATTACGTTCCGTTTTGTTTTTATGTTTGGGTGGGTTGATAAAACAAGACGGCAGTTTAAAGGGCAGGTATAACACTGGAATTGTTGGCAAAAACTGCTTCTACGTGCATGCATACATTCATTGATCAACTAACACTCACACAGGGTTTGATGTCAACTAAACTATGCCCATTCGGAGATATTTTTGTCCCGATTGAAACCCTATTCTCCCATTGAGGATAACAATATGCCCCCAATCAGGTGACAACCACACCTTCTGCACAACTAACCTGAGAAAAGTTCAGGTTGTGTCCAAATCATTTTGTAAAATGACTTATTTTGTACCTTTCTCATAGAAATTATACTTCTTACAGGTCAACATTGTAATCTGGTAATGTTTGTCAATTTTAAGGAATATAACATAAAACTAACCTGTGGAAGTTTCATCAAAATAGATGCTCCCATTTTGAGAAAACAACAAAAAACTGTTGTTCATAAAGTTGTCAGACGGCAATTTGTTATGAATTCAATATAACAAATTTTCATGTTTTCTCTAAGATGAAAGCACTTCAGATTAAATCATTTCTCCAGAGGACTGATATTAAACACCAAGTTGGCTTTCAGATGTTAATTTGATAATCTGGTAATTTACCAATGTTGTACCTCCCCATTAAGGCCCCTACATACAGCCCATCTTGATACATGTACACTTTGGGTATTTTTTTGGAAAAACATAAATGATGACAGATTTACAAACATTTTAGTTGGTGTAAAGTTGACGATGGTATGAAACATCCATTGAACTATTTCTGTCTGAGGTGCTGTTATTTTAGTCCAATTAATTAATTTACTCTTAATGAATTTTTGTTTTCCGGAGACATACCGAGACTCTGGAATCATCTTCCAACTAAACTCAAATCTTGTCACAGTATAACCAGATTTAAGTCGATGCTTAAAACTCATCTTATGTCACAACTCTTCAAAGATGATGTATATTTGTAATTGCATTGTAGGTACATGTATCTCGGTACATAATTTTTTTTCCCCTATGCTATCATTGTATATTGTTTGTATTCATGTTTTTTCTTTGTTTCCGCGCCTTGAGCGCCCAGCAGGGTGGATATGTGCGCGCTAAAAATCTGTATTATTATTATTATTATAAATTCCACATTAAAATGAATACAAAACATTTAAAGGCATTTTCATTATTTTCTTGTTAAAGGGACAGTATCGTCATGATCAACAGGGCATGGAATCGGAGTGCTTGTTTTAGATTAACTCAGTGACTGATAATAATTTCCCACATGATAAGGTCATATTACCATTGCTGTTGTATAAATGAGCCAGTAATTTGCAGTCACTGTGCTCATCTTGAACTAGGACACCGATTCCATGCCCTGTTGAAAGTCTGCTCTGATCATGACAATACTACCCCCTGTTCAGTGCATGGGTTTTGCTGTCTGGGTGGATTTCAATGTTTGTTTAGTCTGAACAACAATATATATATCAATTTTCCTAAACAAATACAAATTGTCAGTGAGGTGTACTGACTATGTAAATAAATTGACAACACTACATGGAACAGGGTATAATTGACTACGGTACATTCCATTGTTACTGTGGGTGTATGGTCAAGATGTGTAAAAAAAAAACATTGACCAGGGGTGCATTTTCGCGACCTGTAACCAGAAACATGTTTGGGCTTCGGTCATTGGTTAAGCGTTTTCGCGAGTTCAATTGTGCTGCGATGACGTCATTGTTCTGACCAAACGTGAACCGAAGTTTCTGATCGGTTACGCTTGGTTTCAAGATGGCGGATTGTAAAAAGTAACAAAAGTTTTGTTAATTATTTGTTAAAATATGATGGAATGATTGTTTGTATACCAGTATATCTTTCAAGTTTATTATGAGCACTCACGAGTAAGTTCTACTTTGCAAAAATTTGAATTACACCGTATATTTTGAGAAACATTGATGATTGAACATGTTGCAAACTGAAAACCATTTTCTGGTTACGTTCACGTTTTCGCATAGCTATGCCGTCTTGTTTCTGGTCAAGAATATGACGAAAACACGCCCCAGAAATCACTGGCATGCTATATTGATGTAAAAATAGTACTTTTATGCATTTGGTGTTTACAGAAAAAAGTTCTGGTTTCTGGTCATAGGTCGGCTTCAAAATCGATGCGGTGATGCACTTTTTTCTTTTTTGGTGGGATAATCTTTTTTTTTTTGCCAATCAGTGAAATACATGATACATGTATACGTGGTTATTGGAAGAGAGGCCTCGCGAAGAGATGCCTCACAAATCGGGCAAATGTTCATATCCTATGTGAAAAAAGTCTTTTAAAACACAGCATGGCAGAATTCCAATTGATCCAGCAATTTTGGCTGCAATTGGACAAGAAAACGAAAACTAAAAATGCCCAGAAACCAGAAATAGTGAAAATACATAAAGATGTTTCGTATTCATCCAACGTGGAATTTACAATGTACATCTCAGTAAGACAAAAAATTCATTTACATAATAACTGTAGAAACCTCAGACAGAAATATTAGAAGGAACGTTTGATATCAACTTTATATATGTTTCATGTATATGTGATTGAATCCCGGCCTAGCTGGTCGTGGCGCTTGTGTTCACAAGCAAGACACTTAACCATAATTGATATGCCTTCGGATGGGACGTTAAGCTGTAGGTCCTGTGTACTAGATTATTAAAGTAATGCACGTAAAAGAACCCAGATCACTTATCGTGGAAGAGTAGGGGTTTACCCTGGTGTTTCTAGGTCACATAGCAAGTGTTCTTGTTTACAGGTTTCCTCAGGTTTCCGAGCTACAGTGCTTAAGTGTGCTTTTGTGGAATCCTTGGTTTCATTACCAGAAATGTATAATAATAATAATATCATTTATATATAGATTGGTGAAATATCATTTATTCATTCAAATATCATTTATGTTTTCCAAGAATACGATAGTGTATAGGGTCTTTAAGACAATGTCCACTACGTTTGAGTTTGATAATGCTGTGAATGGACGTCATTTCTAGAGGCTCTCTGAGTCATGGTTCTGTAACACATTTCCCCAACGAAATACCTGTAACTGGGCCAAAGAACCTCTTTTAATTCAAGTCCCTTGAAACTTGACAATTTCTCCAGGCAAGCTCATGTCAGGTGCTCCAGTGACAAGGGACTTGGTTTATCCATGCCCAGGTTTATGCTACTTAAATTTACCAGTGACTTATCAACTGTATTGCTTATCCACTTTGCAACATTAATGTGAAAGCCAGTAATAAATCAAGAAAGACATGTTATTACATGTAGGTCTGTGGCCTTAGCCTCCCAGGACAGAGGGAAGGAACAATATTGGGAACTACCCGATTACAAGATTACCAAATTATTTTTTCGAAAAGCTTTTTATTTACTAGATGTGAAGATGGTAAACGTACCAATCATCCTTACAGAAATATACCGCCTGAAGTGTTTTTATTCCAGAGAAAACACACAAAAATGTCGGCTACAAGGGTTTTCTGTAAATGCTTTTTCAAACTCATTTTCTCATGACTTTTCTCATTGAGCTGAAACTTTCACAGGTTGGTTGTTTAAACCCTAACCTTCCCAAATCCTCCCAAATCCTCTTTGCTAAAGTGAAGGATTTTGGAGGATTGAGGTTATTAGGCATACTTGCCTTTCCATAGTACATGTACATCCATGTTTGTTATAGTGATTGCAAGGTCAGTGCTTGGGTCAGTGGACACTGTTTATTGCTCCACGCATGCAGGGAAGGGTCCCTGGACATGTACATGTATCACAGATTAGAAACACATGTGTGCATACATGTCATGTGCTTGCTAATTTACTACTGAAGGATTCAGGTTATGTGTAAGCAAATGGGCCTAGGGAGTTAGGAAGGATTCAGGTTATGTGTAAGCAAATGGGCCTAGGGAGTTAGGAAGGATTCAGGTTATGTGTAAGCAAATGGGCCTAGGGAGTTAGGAAGGATTCAGGTTATGTGTAAGCAAATGGGCCGAGGGAGTTCGGGTTAATGGGACAATATCGTCACGATCAGAGCTGACTTATGACAGGACATGGAATCAGTGTCCTATTTTTATATGACCTGAGTGAAAAAATACTGCACGAGCGCAAGCTGGCCTAGATAAAGGGGTGCTGTAAGATCATGTTACCATGGCTGCTGCATAAAGAATGAGCCAGTGGCTGTATAATAATGTTATTTATGCAGCAGCCAATGTAATATGATCGTATCACATTGTCTAGGCCAGCGAGTGCTTGTGGGATATTATTTTCAGTCACTAAGTTCTTCTTAAACTAGGACACCAATTCCATGTCCTGTCGAAAGTCTGCTCTGATCATGACAATATTGTCCCTGAAGGTATAAAGTAGAAGCATACCCACAGAAGCAGTTTGGCCAACATTACCAATGTTGTACCTTCCCTTCAATGTATATCTTGATTCAAAGAGAGTAAGCATACTCATAGAAGCATTTTTGCCAACATTACCAATGCTGTACCTTCCCTTCAATGTATATCTTGATTCAAAGAGAGTAAGCATACCCATCGAAGCAGTTTTGCCAACATTACCAATGTTGTTCCTTCCCTTCAATATATATCTTGATTCAAAGAGAGTATAGCATACTCATAGAAGCAGTTGTGCCAACATTACCAATGCTGTACCTTTCCTTCAATGTATATCTTGATTCAAAGAGAGTAAGCATACTCATAGAAGCAGTTTTGCCAACATTACCAATGTTGTACCTTCCCTTATTGAAAATGCTGACGAATTCCGTGGGCATCTGCCATGAAGGATCAGAGACAACCCTGATCTTGGTTGCTGCTAGCTTTGAGCAGGTGTTTGCATGACCCCTTCCTGACTAACTCTCTGAGCCTGATTCCCCATTGACTAGATCTTCAAGTCCACACAGCCATTTGCCTGCTCACAGCTAACAAGCTTTGTTCCCTTATGTGAGTCAGTACAATGTTTTTCCTGTTGTACATTACCCAAAGGGTATGTTGTGATTTGTAAAGTGCAGACAGAACTAATTATACAATAAAAGTGGGGCACCCAAGGAAGGAGGGGGCAGGGGGTGGGGTTTGAGCCCTCCTAACGACCTTCCATTTTTTAAATGCAACAAATATTTAAACGTTTATTTCATTATTCATTAATTCTGAGTGGGGGGGGGGTAGGTTGTGATATGCTGGTGTTTGGTGGTCCAACAGAATATGGCCACGTTTAATACCATCATCAACTTTAAAAGTAAGTTTTATGCAAATGCTTTTTGAGAATGTCAAAGCAGAGCTGCCAACCCCAGCAGACAAAAAATCATATTCACAATCCCCCAAAATACTATTTTTAACACAAAAATCATATTCTTAATAAACAAACAAATCACAAGTATAGATTAGGTGGCAATCACCTATTGTCTGTTGAAATGAGCAGCTGCCTTCTTGCACTTGAGGAGCACTTTGTCACTGAACTTTACTTCATGACGTAATTTACCCTTAGATTGGCTCAGTACTTTTTGGGTGAGGAAATCTGATAGGGCTGTGCCGGGTATCCGGATACCCGACCGAAACGGTCATTACCCGGTTCCATTTTTCGGTTCCAATTACCCATAAACGACTTATTAAAATTCGGACTTAACATTTGAGCTGTGTGAACAGAAATCTGTGACTCTTGAACAATGTAATGTTTACACTTTTACAGACAATTATATTTAAATTCAAGAGATTGCACTCCAGTAAAGAAAAGATCGATTTAAGTATGGTATTCTCTGTATTATAAAAGTCAATTTGTTACCATTTACAGTACATGTATTTGTACACCATCGGAGGCATGTTTCAACAAAAATGAAAACGGGTATCCGAAGTTACCCGATTTCGAGTATCCGGTTCCAAAAATATCCGAAAACACACAGCCCTAAAATCTGACAATGTTTCTGTCTTGATGCTTGGGCGAAAGTCTGTACAGTTTTTCCTCACAAGACTGAATGTTCTTTCATCCGTAGCATTGCTATGTGCTATCGACAGAATTGCCATATAATCAGTTTCGACGGAAAGAAGTAGTAACCAGGCAATATAAATTTTTGTTTGTATTTTTTTAAGAAATCGTATTTTTTTACATGTATATCGTAGTGTCGTATTTTAATCGTTTTATCGTACGAAATACGACAAAATCGTACTGGTTGGCAGCTCTGTCAAAGGTATAGACAGTTGGACTGCCTTTAAAAAGTTTGAACTATAAAAAAGCAAGCAGAGGTTAAAAAGAATGTCAAGCGGAAGATTTAACAGGTCAAGCTGTTAGGCTATTGTGCAAGATTGTTTTGTAGCAGTTACCTGCAAAACATCTCTCATTTTCTCAGAATTGCATGCCATGAATAGTAACAACAAACATATGGATGTTTGCATGTGCAACCTGAAAACCTTGACGTCACATGGCAACCAATAACCGATGTCACATACACTTGGTAACATCATGAAAATAATCCCATTTTGCGTTATAAACAACCTTAAAAAAACCACATGTATTCTGGGAATTGTTCAATTAGATTCCATTTGGGCATGCAACACCAAACCCTAGTACATTAAGAAGTGCATTTCAAGACTCCTTCAGATTTATTACTTGTTTGTAGCGCTGTGACATGATTGTATTCTAAATGTCATCGTAAAATAAAGGGTTTTCCTGTCACATGTTAAAGCTCCTGCTGTTATTAACCTTTTACCGCTGCATATTATAATTTATAAGCATTGTAAAGGGACAATATCATCACAATCAGAGCAGACTTTCAACAGGGCATGGAATCAGTGTCCTAGTCTAACCAGTTCGCGTCGGGAATAAAAAAAGTTTTTCTGGGCCCCTGTGCAGGTTTCTTTTTCCCACACAAACACGTTAATGGAAGCTTCCACAGCGTGTGGCCACGTCTTCCGAACATGCATACAAATATTCCGGAGTTTCCTATGGCGTGTTTAGACGCTCTCCGATCCGTGGTGCAAAAATAAATTGCGTGTATACACGGCCTCCGACGCGAACTGGTTAAGATGAACACAGTGACTGAAAATTACTGGCTCATTTATGCAGCAGCAATGACCTCATGTGGGGTATTATTTTCAGTCACTGAGTTAATCTAAAACTAGCACTCCGATTCCATGCCCTGTTGATCATGACGATACCGTCCCTTTAAAGGTAGGTACAACATTGGTATTTGGTATAAATATATATTCATTTTAACTGGGTTAAACCCATAGTTTCATCAGGTGCTCAGTGCTCATATTTTTGAGAAAAAAACAAAACTGTTCATGTTTTTTTAATGTTTCAAATTTGACTTTTAGGCACAAAAAAAAGTCTCCGGTTTCTGGTCATCGGTTGGCTTCAAAATCGGTGCAGTGACGCACTTTTTTTGGCCATCTTTTTTTTTTTGCCAACAAGGAAATACATGATACATTGTATACGCGGGGACCAAATTTCCCATGTACAAAGTATGGTGGCTAAGAGAGGCCTCACAAATCAGGCAAACGTTCATACCCCTATGTGAAAAATTCATTTAAAGCACAGCATGGCAGAATTCCAATCGATCCAGCAATTTTGGCTGCAATTGGACATCGTTTCATAGCAAAAAAAAAAGAAAATTAAAAATACTGACGCACGGGTTTGAGGCGATGCATGCGGAGACCAGAAACCAGAGACCTTTTTTTTGGCCTTAACAATTCCTTTTTTCTCTGGATTAATTTCTCGGAATGCTTGACACCAAGTAAGTTTGTACATCATTAATCTTAAATTTAATAATCTTGTAATTACCAATTTTGTCCCTTTGCAATTATACAAAATTCACAGAATGTTTGGAAAGTATTGGAAATGAAATCACTCCTGGTCTTGAAAGAGATCAAGTGGTCAGTCATGCAGGATGTGGATGCAGTCATGCAGGATCAGTCAAGCATTTTGGTTTCTGCAAAGACTTGGCAAGTATTGATTATTTGGGTGCTGAGCAACAGTATATGGTTGTTGACGACCATTACTATCCCGAATGGGAGATGCTTTTATCCCGATTTGAACCTTATACTTCCAATGAGGATACCTTGAGGATTTTGGAGACAAGGACATCTTCTGAGCCACTTAGGCCACAAAAAATAAAAATCCAGTTTCTGGTCAAGCAGTGTGATGACACTTTTTTTTGTTTTTTTGTTTTTGGTAATTTATTTTTTAAAAGTGATACATGTACACAAGGTTATTGGAGCAGACCAAATTTCCCATACACAAAGTATGGTGGCTGAGAGAGGCTGCACAAATCGGGCAAATCTTCATACCCCTATGTGAAAAAGTCATTTAAAACACAGTGTGCCAAAATTCTAATCAATCCAGCAATTTTGTCTGCAATTGGACATCGTTTCATAGCAGAAAAAAATGATTAAATAAAAATGCCGACGCGCTGGTCTTTTTTGTGGGCCTTATATTATGTTAACCAGTTCGCGTCAGAGGCCGTGTATACACGCAATTTTTTCTTTGCACCACGGATCGGAGAGCGTCTAAACACGCCATAGGAAACTCCGATATATTTGTATGCATGCTCGGTTGAGCCACGCGTGTACGGTGACATGCTCGGAAGACGTGACCACGAGCTGTGGAAGCTTCCATTAACGTGTGTGTGGGAAAAAGAAACCCGCACAGGGGCCCAGATAAACTTTTTTATTCCCGACGCGAACTGGTTAAAAATGACAACTGACTGTGTTTATCATTAAATTGACACAACAATTCTATCAAATCAATGCATTTATTTTATTCAACATGTCATTAAGACAAATATGTAGAGTTACTTTCAGGGACATTATTGTGTCTGGCTTGGGTGACATGAAGGCTGCTTTCAATACCAAGATGTTCCTGTTAAAGTAAAGGTAATGTCGGCAAAACTACTTACTCTCTTTGAATCAAGGTAGACTTTAACCTTCCTACTTTAGCTGAACATTAGCAGGAAGTAGCTACAGAAGTCAAAACCAGTCAACTGCCCATTTTGACTGTTGACCCAAATATGCACACAGGCACACCATTTTTGACTGGTTTTTACTGTCATTTTGACCACCTTGAAAATACCCTGAAAATATGTTTTGCCTTAAAATAACAGTTCACGGTAATTTCACTGCAATTTCACAGTGTCTCTTCCTCTCAGATATTGGCAATAATGTCCACGGTGATTTCATGGCAAATTCATGGCAAATTCATGGTGCTCTCGAGAATTAATGAGCTGCCCCAAAACTGTCACGAGAAGTTCATGGCATTTTCACCGCGTTTTCACAGCGAAGGAATTCTAAGAGTATTTCATGGCATTTTCACGGTGTTGTGTCGTCATGAAATTGTCGTGAACTATTTATTTCATGGTAAAACAGATTTTCAGGGCATTTTTGGAGTAAAGTTATTCATAGTGTGAACAATACAAGACAATGCTTTTACCAGTCAAAAACAGAAAGGACTTATACAATCTATACATGCAATGTGTGAGCAGAAATGCCTTATAAGGTCTATAAATTATGTGCAATTCCATTATGTTAAGACAATTTAATTATTTGGATTTATGTTTTATTTAACAATGGGAGTACTCACAATTTATATTTAGCATTCAAGACCCATCATCTTGTACGTAATTAGGTAATTACACTTAATTAATCTTTTGTCATTAAACAGATAAAATGTCATCAAGTGCGTATAAGTCCTTACTGCTCTGAGCAGACGTAATGTACTGACTACACATAAGGTTTGACAATGTTTGGCTTTTAAGTGCACTAGATATACCTTGGCAAGTATATCAACATTTTGACTGATTTTGAGTCTTGTAGTAGTAGGAGGGTTAAAAGTCGAAGCATTTATGACTTATGTGGAAATGCAATCAGATTTGTTGTATTCATTGTAATGTGGAATTTTAGAAAGTACTCTGTTCTACATTCAAACTGGAAATTACTTCACTAAAAAAAGTAACAATTGCTATCATTTAAAAGTAACATTTTTTCCCAAATGATTTTTCGACTTCATGAAATGAGAATACAAAGAGTACTCTTTCGGAAAACATTTTCAGTATTTTTTTCATGATCGACACAACACAATAGGTTGTTCAATGTACATCTTGATTCAAAGGAAGTCAGCTTGACTGCAGTAGCAATATTTCCAATATATAATTTAATTTTATATACCACTCTATAATACTTCCGGCACTTTACATTATCCCCCACTTAAGAAAACAATCTAAAATCCCTTGATAGGAGAGTGAACAGCCATGCCTCTTAGGAACTTCATCCAACACAATAACAATTTCTTATATCACAGGTAGCCATTTGTAGTTCCGGGTGGAGAGAAGCAATTTATGGTAACATATCTTGCTAATAGAAACAAGCCGTGACCAACCTGATTGGGGTTTGAACCTACATTCCAACGACTGAGCCATCAAAACACACAGCTGATCACGCCTTACCACTGGGCCACATCATTCCATAAAATGAATTTCAAAACTTGTTTTCAATCAAATAAAAAACCAACTGGATCATAACAAATCATCTAATCTCAGTATCAAACAGTCATCAAATATCTCTCCCTCTGTATCCATACCTCCGTGGACAACACAGACGACACAGTTACCTTGACTACCTCCTGACGATGCACTGGTACCAGACACAACAGCGCCCTCTTCTGGTGGGAAGACATCAACTATGCTGCCAGTGGTTGACCCACAAGCACCCTCTGGGGTTGGTGATACTCTCAAGTTCTCAGTGACACCTTTTGAGTCCGTTTGTGTGTGAAATTGTTCATTTTCAGGAGTCGTGCTTGATCTTGCTGATCCAATGTCTTCCGTTTGGAGTCCTTCAGTTCCATCTGCATCTGATGTCCTGGCTTCACCAGTTGGAGTCACAGCTTTGTAGGCCGTGTCAGACGCAGGGATAGGATCATCCTTGGAGGGCTGGTCATAGTAAAGTCGGGCCGTACACATTGCAAAGTCCAGACGACAAGCAGGGGCTGCTCCCTCTATCTTTACCCAACGCCATCGTGAATTTGCTGCACAGAGAGAAAAAACAAAATGTAGAAATTTAACAAAACCATGAGCTTTGTCTGACATGATGTCGTTTCATTATAAAAATGAAAAAAAATTCACTGATCTGAAATGGATCACCGGCTGGGGATCCATTATCCACAAGTTACTAAATACAAATAATCTGAATGCAATTTTCACTATTTTCCCTAATATAAAATAAGCTGAAACTTTCATCGGTTGGTTTCTGTACATATCTCTCTTGATTCTTATGAAGTATGGATGCATTTACAGACATCGGTTGGTTTCTGTACATATCTCTTGATTCTTATGAAGTATGGATGCATTTACAGACATCGGTTGGTTTCTGTACGTATCTCTCTTGATTCTTATGAAGTATGGATGCATTTACAGACATCGGTTGGTTTCTGTACGTATCTCTCTTGATTCTTATGAAGTATGGATGCATTTACAGACATCGGTTGGTTTCTGTACGTATCTCTCTTGATTCTTATGAAGTATGGATGCATTTACAGACATCGGTTGGTTTCTGTACGTATCTCTCTTGCTTCTTATGAAGTATGGATGCATTTACAGACATCGGTTGGTTTCTGTACGTATCTCTCTTGCTTCTTATGAAGTATGGATGCATTTACAGACATCGGTTGGTTTCTGTACGTATCTCTCTTGCTTCTTATGAAGTATGGATGCATTTACAGACATCGGTTGGTTGCTGTACGTATCTCTCTTGCTTCTTATGAAGTATGGATGCATTTACAGACATCGGTTGGTTTCTGTACGTATCTCTCTTGCTTCTTATGAAGTATGGATGCATTTACAGACATCGGTTGGTTTCTGTACATATCTCTTGCTTCTTATGAAGTATGGATGCATTTACAGACATCGGTTGGTTTCTGTACGTATCTCTCTTGCTTCTTATGAAGTATGGATGCATTTACAGACATCGGTTGGTTTCTGTACGTATCTCTCTTGCTTCTTATGAAGTATGGATGCATTTACAGACATCGGTTGGTTTCTGTACGTATCTCTCTTGCTTCTTATGAAGTATGGATGCATTTACAGACATCGGTTGGTTTCTGTACGTATCTCTCTTGCTTCTTATGAAGTATGGATGCATTTACAGACATCGGTTGGTTTCTGTACATATCTCTCTTGCTTCTTATGAAGTATGGATGCATTTACAGACATCGGTTGGTTTCTGTACGTATCTCTCTTGCTTCTTATGAAGTATGGATGCATTTACAGACATCGGTTGGTTTCTGTACGTATCTCTCTTGCTTCTTATGAAGTATGGATGCATTTACAGACATCGGTTGGTTTCTGTACATATCTCTCTTGCTTCTTATGAAGTATGGATGCATTTACAGACATCGGTTGGTTTCTGTACGTATCTCTCGCTTCTTATGAAGTATGGATGCATTTACAGACATCGGTTGGTTTCTGTACATATCTCTTGCTTCTTATGAAGTATGGATGCATTTACAGACATCGGTTGGTTTCTGTACGTATCTCTCTTGCTTCTTATGAAGTATGGATGCATTTACAGACATCGGTTGGTTTCTGTACATATCTCTCTTGCTTCTTATGAAGTATGGATGCATTTACAGACATCGGTTGGTTTCTGTACATATCTCTTGGTTTCTGTACATATCTCTCTTGCTTCTTATGAAGTGTGGATGCATTTACAGACATCGGTTGGTTTCTGTACGTATCTCTCTTGATTCTTATGAAGTATGGATGCATTTACAGACATCGGTTGGTTTCTGTACGTATCTCTTGGTTCTTATAAAGTATGGATGCATTTACAGACATTGGTTGGTTTCTGTACTTATCTTTCTTGATTCTTATGAAGTATGGATGCATTTACAGACATCGGTTGATTTTTATACATATCTCTTGGTTCTTATAAAGTATGGATACATTTACAGACATTCTTCCAATAATGTACACTGGTTGTGCCTAGCTATTAGGTACATGTATGACAGCATTGGGGGAACAAACCATATTATCGGGGGTGGGGGGGAGGATTCTGTTCCAGCGATCAAGCGTATAGTACATTCACTTTGTAAGATCAACATTACTCACATGTATCAAACACATAGGCAGCATCCAATGCTCCATTTGGGGACATCCCGCCAAATATGAATATCTTGTCGCCCACGGCAACAGCACCATGTGCTGTACAACCCAATGGTATATCCCCTTTGCAGCGTACCTGTTTCCATGTTAAAGTTCCTGTACAAAAAAAAGAGGAAAACATTTTCATTTTATTAATTTCCCAAAATTGAACAAATCAAAATAACACAGATTTAGAGCAAAAGTGGTGACCTGGAAAGAATTTTGTGAGCCTGCGTGACATCCCAGTGTTGAAGTCGAGTTCAAATTATCTGGGACCAATCCGACATCAAGTCCAGACAGTTTAACTCTAAGTCCAAATCTTGGCAGTCAAAGTCTTAATCCAAGTCCTTAATCCGTGCAGTCCAAATCTGACTCCAAGTCCAAGTCTGGGTAGTCCAAGTCCAAATCAGCATCTGGACAGTCCAAGTCCAAGTCCAAGTTTAAGTAAAACGATGTCCAATTACAGCCAAAATTGCTGGATTGATTGGAATTTTGCTGTGATGTGTTTTAACCAACTTTTTTACATAGGGGTATGAACGTTTGCCTGATTTGTGCGGCCTCTCTTAGCCACCATACTTTGTTTATGGGAAACTTGGTCTGGTTCCAATAACTGCATATACATGAATCATGCAGATCACTGGTCGGCAAAAAAGATTTCCCCCCCCCCCCCCAAAAAAAATGTGCATCATCGCACCAATTTTGAAGCCGACCTATGACCAGAAACCAGAGACTTGTTTTGGCCTAAAGCGACACAAATCAGAAAAATGAAAGAGACGACTTACTTGTGTCAAACTCATGAAGATCATTGAAGAAGGTCTCTTGTGCCATCCCTCCATGTAGGTATATCTTGGTTCCCACGGCAACCATAACATGACCATGACGACAGGTAGGTTTTTTGCCACTGACTTCTGGACTAGTCCAAGCCATACTCACTAGAAATTTGAGGGAGTATACGGATTAAAGGGAGTATACGAATTTGGGTATTTCCCAGTTACAAAATTACTGAATTATTATCTAAAACCTTGATACTTGATGTAAAGTTGGTGATGTTACCAAACATCCTGAGAAATTATTCTGTCTGAGATGCTGTTATTTTTTACAAAAGGTGAAATGTATTATTAATTTGAAATGATCATGACCGTGATTTACTTCTACATCTGAATGCATTTTCCATTTTCTTCTTGATGGCAAAAAAAAAAAAAAAAAAAAAAAAAGCGTCACCGCACCGATTTTGAAGCCGACCGATGACCAGAAACCGGAGACGTTTTTTTGGCCTTAACCCCAACCCCCTAGGTATTCTGGCTAGGAACCTTCCTGAATCCTCCAAAATCCATCAGTGCACTTTTGGAAACATGCCCTTATCTTCAAAATGCATCATGCGTTTTCATTGATTTTTCATATTCAGCGCTTATGGCCTGTACTTCTTGCCAGGTCGTAATTTTGCCCCATTTGAAGAGGTAAAAGTACCAGTTTCCAACAGTGCTGATGTTTTTTTTCCCAAAAAAAGTGCCCCTTGGAGGATTTTGATGGATTTGGGTGGTTAGGGTTAAATATGTCTGTAGCTATTTTTTAATCTTGTATATTATATATTTTTTGTTATGCTATCGACTATGTTTGATTTTTTAAAACCAAAATAAATTTAAAAAAAATTATATTCACTCCAACAAATTCTGTCTTTGGATGTCGGAAATTAATTACGGAAATTATTTCACTAATTTTACTGAAACGAAAGCACCTGAGACAGAAACATTTTAAGGGATATTTGATACCATCATTAACTTCATACCAAGGCTTGTGTAAAACTGTGATCATTTATTGTCAAGATTTATCAATAGTCTTTAGTGGCTTTCAAATATTAAGCACAGAGTTTTCACAACTTCCTGAATATTCAAGGTCACCCACCTGCATCAAAGACATACAGCTGTCTATCACTAACAGGCTCCACCCCTTGGTGCCCTCCACAGAACACAAACAACTTGTCACCCTGTGAAGCACAATTACGACATGTCCTCGGGGAAGGCGGTGTACCAGTGACGGATGCGGTGGTCCACTTTCCTGCATCTGGAAAAGGAAATATTTTGTTTCTTCAAATAACTAGATGAACATATTTAAAGGAAATTAGAGACAACAAAACTGTAACTCAGGAAACTCACTCTTATTTCATGCTGGTAGCATGCTTAAAGGGAAGGTACAGCAATGGTAATGTTGGCAAAACTGCTTCAATGAGTATGCTTACTCTCTTTGAATCAAGATATACATTGAAGGGAAGGTACAACATTGGTAATGTTGGCAAAACTGCTTCTACGAGTATGCTTACTCTCTTTGAATCAAGATATACATTAAAGGGAAGATACAACATTGGTAATGTTGGCAAAACTGCTTCTATGAGTATGCTTACTCTCTTTGAATCAAGATATACATTAAAGGGAAGATACAACATTGGCAATGTTGGCAAAACTGCTTCAATGAGTATCCTTACTCTCTTTGAATCAAGATATACATTAAAGGGAAGATACAACATTGGCAAAACTGCTTATACGAGTATGCTTACTCTCTTTGAATCAAGATATACATTAAAGGGAAGATACAACATTGGCAATGTTGGCAAAACTGCTTATACGAGTATGCTTACTCTCTTTGAATCAAGATATACATTAAAGGGAAGATACAACATTGGCAATGTTGGCAAAACTGCTTATACGAGTATGCTTACTCTCTTTGAATCAAGATATACATTAAAGGGAAGATACAACATTGGTAATGTTGGCAAAACTGCTTATACGAGTATGCTTACTCTCTTTGAATCAAGATATACATTGAAGGGAAGATACAACATTGGTAATGTTGGCCAAACTGCTTGTATGCTTACTCTCTTTGAATCAAGATATACATTGAAGGGAAGATACAACATTGGCAATGTTGGCAAAACTGCTTCTATGATATTGTCCCTTTATTAACAAGTATAAAGTGAAAATGCATTCAGAGTTTCATATTCATTTTAAGCAGAACTTAGGAAATGGAACTCTTTCTTAAATTCAAGCTGGATATTATTTCACTTTTTTTTTATTGCAACAATGTTATTTCAGCGGAAGTACGGTTTGCAGTAACATCCTGTATTCAATCTCTTAGGAGTCGTAATAAATGTTGGTTTTGAGAAGAACCGGTGGTGAGAAATTTGAATGAAAACAACAGTTTTCAGAAATTACCTGTAAAACACAGGTGATCTTTTAATCCATAAAATAATCCATTTAAACTATAAAATTTAATTTCTTACCTAGATCTAGTACCTGTAAGTCATTCATGTTCCTCCCTTGGTCTGCACCACCAAAAACAAAGATCTTGTTTGGTTGACTGACTGGTTGGAAAACAGCATGCTCATAACGTGGTCTCAAACCACTGTAGTCTGGTGTTGCCCACTGGTATGAATCTGTAGTATAAACCAATAGTATATTTATTGTCATTTTAAAAGTTCTATACACTATGTTAGCCATCTTATGTCTTATTCCCTGAATACATGAGGTTGTGTACATGCTCATTATAGTAACCTGCCTATTTGTTTGTCTGTTTGCAGGGGCAACCTCGCTTTCAAAATGTCATTGAATTTGAAGTAAATTACTGGAAATAGCTACATCTATTTATTTATTCCTTATGTCAGGAATGAACTTTTCTTTGGCACTATCAGATTATTGGGCCTTCTCGCTGGTGCATGCAGCATGTAAGCTACAGAGCGTGGTTGTGAAAATTACAGCCTCACTTTTGCATTTATCGGGAATAAGGCAAATTGGTATTCTTGAAAAAAACAAAATGATTACATATTTACATGTCGTGTAAAGTTGATGATGGTATCGAACAGTCCATGAAATATTTCTGTCCAAGGAGAAGAAAATTCCATGTTGGAATGAATATGAAAAATCAGTATACTGTCACTATTTTCTCATTAAAACCCTCCTATAGGTTTAACAATCAAAGACACTCAAAATTTGTATGTCACTCCCAACCCATTGACTTTGTGCAGTGCACTCAAATAAATGCAAGGACATGTGGCTCTGGTAGGAGGTCAAACCAAAACCACTCAAGTGTATATGAGTCTGCTGCTATAACTTATGCAGTACATACACAGCTCTGTGTGACTCTGCATATAACTTATGTAGGACATACACAAGTGTGTTTGACTTTGCCACTAACTCTGCAGCACTCTTAGAGAAAAATACACATGTGTGAACAATTGGCAATGCAACCAAAAATACTCAAGTGACTGTCTGTGGGTGCGGTGCTTACTGGGCCAAATTTCAGCCTCGGCATAGGAGGGTTAACAACACAATGAAATAAACTGCAACTTTCACAGGTTGGCATTTAAATGCGATATTTAAAGGGACAATATCATCGTGATCAACAGGGCATGGAATCAGAGTATTAGTTTTAGATTAACTCAGTGACTGAAAATAATACCCCACATAATTGAGCCAGTAAGTTGCAGTCGCTGTGTTCATCTTAAACTAGGACATTGATTCCATGCCCTGTTGAAAGTCTGCTCTGATCGTGATGACATTGTCCCTTTAACCCAAAGTGTACACTGGATCTGGAATTAACCCTCCTACACACGGAGGCCACTCCGATCCACAAAATTCTGCTCTTGAGCATACATGTACAAGCCTGCTGTCCTTTCCAAGTAATCTTACAAAATCAACTGTGTGCCACCCAAGGCCACTGTGAATGTTTGAACATATTAGTATGGCCTGCAATGTATCGATGGGAGACCACCTTACCCTGCAATCTCAGTGGTGTGACAGTGCACAGAAGGGTAACCATAGGAGGCCACTGGCAACAGCTAATGGCTTGGAGTGGCCTGAATGGGTTGTTTCAAAAATTGCACTGATTGTAGGAGAGTTTTAAGGGAATTCATATTCTACAAATAGATCCTATTCACCTAAAGTCAATGAGTATTCACACATTCCCTACAGATGTTTAATTACACAAGCTACCTACCTACTAAAAGTCCCCCGAGTAGGCATTATTGCTGGAAACCATCCCAAATCCTCCAAAATCCATCAACATAGTAAGGTACCCCAATTGTGGGACTGTGATGGAATTGGTACAGTAGCAAATGCAAAGCATCCATGGCTTGCCTATACACAGTCCTGAATCCAACAAAAGCAGCCGGTGGAGTTTGATTGATTTGGTACACATGGCTACATGCTCCATTCGCTGGGCTATAATGTGGCGTACTGAATCCAACAAAAGCAGCCGGCGGAGTTTGAAGGATTTGGTACACATGGCTACATGCTCTATTACCTAGGCTATACTGTGGAGTACTGAATCTAACAAAAGCAGCCGGTGGAGTTTGATGGATTTGGTACACATGGCTACATGCTCTATTCGCTAGGCTATACTGTGGAGTACTGAATCCAACAAAAGCAGCCGGCGGAGTTTGAAGGATTTGGTACACATGGCTACATGCTCTCTTCGCTGGGCTATACTGTGGAATACTGAATCCATCAAAAACAGGCAAAACCAGGAGAAGGATTTTGGAGGATTTGTGGTAGTTAGGGTTAGCTAATATACAGAGGATTGAGATTGCCTGGATACCCCTTCTGCCCTACTTACTTGTAAAACCAATATTGCCAATGCTGTACCTTCCCTTTAAAAAATGTTTTCAATGAATGTTTTGATCAGGTCTAGACTCTGTTCGCACCGTGCCTGAGCTGTTGAGGGCACATTTTCAATCACTTTTTATACATAGGGCAGCTGTAGTGTGTTGCATTTGGTGTATTCTGCAGTTGATGTTCATATGCGTGGAATATCCCCAACGATTATTGGTTTGCAGAAGAAAACACACGCGTAGTACCATAACATATGCGCTTAAAGTCTATGCACAATGCTCACTTGATGCCGAAGTGACTATCATCATTGGAGTGTCGTGGCCGAGCGGTCTAGCTTACCGGACTCAAGTTCTGGTGTTAGCAGCAGAATGTGGGTTCGAATCCCGGCCGTGACACTTGTGTCCTTGAGCAAGACACTTAACCATAATTGCTTCTCTCCACCCAGGGGTTAGATGGGTACCTGTGAGGGCAGAGTTGGTTGATTAGCCCTATATGCGCTGTAATGGCAGCAATTGAGCTGTATACTCCCCAGGGAGCTGAGATGGTTTCAGGAATGATTTATGAGCCTTATGAGCCTTATGAGCAGGGGTAATAATATAATGCGCCTTGAGCACCACTCAGTTGGTGGATACGTGCGCTATATAAGTCCACACATTATTATTATTATTATTAAGACACTGGATGCAATTTCACTGCTAGCAGGTTACAATTTGAGTGAATACAGAGTGAATAAGGCCTATCTATCTTACCAAGGTCCAACACGTATGACTCAGGATATGCCCCACTGGGATCAGCACCCCCAACCACAACTAGTCTCCCTTTGTCGTCTGCAGTCATTCCAGGCACGTAGGAACATGTATGGCCCACCCGCATACTTGGATGTTGGCCCATCGATGAGATCACATACCACATGCCTGGCTGGGGACAGTCCCCCGGCCCAAGAACAGGATTCAGCTCCATTGGTCAACCTGCGTTCCGATGACAATATTTAACAATTGGTAAGGATGCATATTTCGTGTCAATCCTTGGTTTCACAGGTTGTGTTCTGTACAGTGTCATTACATGACAAATCTTTACAAATAAAAAGTATGGATGCATTTACAGAAATTTTTCCAAAGGGTATATTTCTTTTAAAGCCAATATATACGTGACGAAGGTCACTCATTGGTTCATGTATGCACGCTGTGCATATACGTACACACAGTGCGCATACATGAACCAATGAGTAACCTTCTCTAGCCTCTGAGTGAGGGCGATATTCAGTTTGTGACATCATATGCATAAAGTCTATACAGATACTGAAAAGTACAAATATCAACGGATATTTTTCATACTTTCCAATATTAAAGATCTATCCCTAGTGATTCCATGATGAGGGGAAAATAAGTCACATAAGGAATTTGTCACAGTCTGCCTATTTTAAGATAGCATTTTAGGGGTGTCAAGGTGGTTTTCTCTACAACTTCATTGACAAAACAGGGACAATGTTCACCATCCGTTTTTGTCCCCTCCCCCCTTTTTGTTATCTTGCAATTCCATGTTAAGATGTCACTTTTAAAGTTTAATTAAATACAAAAACAAAGTAAAGAATGTAGAATACAATGTAGAATGTCGTATCCGACCGCCACTTTTTCACAATATAACCAATAATGTAATCTTACCTACCTAGTAAGGTGGAGAACATATTGATGATGATGGACATATACTTCAAATTATTCCAGGATATTTATTTCATGAAAAATCAGGCATTTTTTGTATTTCAGTCTGATCTTGTCAACTCCCCAATTAGTGACCAACACAGTCATTGTACATGCGCAGTGGCAACTATAATAGGATCCTTCTATTTTCTGAAGGGGAGGATTTTTTTAGAAGGGAAATAAAGTCCGAAAACCATCATAAACGTGGATTTTAAAGATAGTTTTTGCTTTCTGTACCACCAAAAATCGATAGAATCATCTTTTAACTGGTTAGTGGTTGCAAAAAAATTCCAAAAAAGCCCTTAAAAAGTGGCGGTTGGATACAACATTCTTTCCTACAACTGCCACTTTTCTATACAAATATTGACAAAATATATCACAGATTTTCCTTTAAAAGATGATCCAGTGAGATGTTGGCCATTTTGTTGACTGCTAAAAAAACACATGCTTAACGACAGATATTGTACACAAGTTGCGGTTGGGTTTGACGTTCTTTCCAAAACAAATAAAGAGATAAGGACTTCCCTCAGCCCAACCCACCCATTTTAAAGAGTTAATTTTTGCATGGAGTTAGCTTTCAGGGAAAACTTGGTTTTTAGAAGATTATTATTATTAGTATTGTAACTTCCTTTTGCACTCGTTTGATTGAGGGCGCTCTTTAATTAGGTGTGTCAAATTCGAAGGCGATTTGCAATGCCAAATAATGATCATGAATATAAATGCTAAAAATAAAATGGGCATTCAAGTTATCCGAGTTACCTCCATTCGGTGTCAGGTCAACTCGGACCCAAACCAACTCGGACCCACGCCAACTCGGACCCACTACCAACTCGGACCTATGCCGACTCGGACCCACTACCAACTCGGACTCATGCCTACTCGGACCCACTACCAACTCGGACCCAAAACCAACTCGGACCCACTACCAACTCGGACCCAACCAGTACCAACTCGGACCCAACAATGACTGAATCAGTTCTTGTTGGTAGTTTCAGGAATATTTAGGTTTTGACCTGGAAAGCTCACGGTGGATTTTTTTGTTGTTGGCCCAAACCAGTCTCGGAAAGATTAAAACATAAACTAGTTTTTTTTATTTTTTAATACAGACGTGCAGTTTTTGGATCGAAGTTTTTGGATGTTCGTCGTGTAGCCTACAAATCTCTTTTTTGACTTAGTGAGTTTTAGAAACCCCCACCCCTCCCCCAAAAAGAAATAATAATAAGAAATCTGATGACATCTTTTTGTACATGTCAGAGCCTCAATGTATACATTGCCCTCAGTGCCCCCCGTTAAAAAAATGGTGACCCCAGGTGCCCCTACTAACCCTTTTAGGCTCGTTTTACATTTTCCTTATTCATTCTGTAGTTTGTTTTGTGTACCAAACAAACAAACAACACCAATCAAATTTAACGAATGTCACAGAAATGTCATCATGTAAAGGAAAATATGAGCATGATTCATAAAATGAACTTACATTAATTTCAGTAATGCAGTTTTTCAGGCAACTGAACACTTTAGCTGCATTGTAAAAGTATCAATTTGGCTTTCAAAAAAAGAAGCCCTACATGATCTGTCAATCATTCTATTAAGTCAAGGGATTAATCTTTGCGGTAACAACGGCGCATCGCGTGCAGGAACGTGCATGGGCGCCTCTTTCAGCTGTGGGACAAGTTCGATGCAGGTAGCAAAACCTCAAGCAACTCCTGCATGCATGCGCAAGACTTTACGGGCGCTCTGTCGGTAGCAGATTAGATGGATGGGAGATTTCATGTAACTGATCATTCAATAATGTTGTTGGATAATATTAGAAGTGAAGTGTTTTATTAAAATATACGTGTTATAGTTTGTGTTCATTATGTATAAAGTTTGCTCGTATTTGCTCGTATTTTTATTCATTGATTATTCATCGGCTTTTAATACTAAAATTCCAGTTAAGCTTTATCAGAAGTTGATTGACCTTAATATACCGAGATCTTTATGTAACTGGGTTTTAGATTTTTTATTAGAGCGCAGACAAGTTGTCAGAATCGGGTTCAAGTTTCTCAAAACAATCACTGTTAGCACAGGAACACCACAGGACTGTGGTCTATCCCTTTATTGTTTAGTTTATGCACACGATTGTAATGTTGGAGATTAGTCTAACGTCATTGTAAAATTTGCTGATGATACAACCCTGTGTGGTTTAATTTTAAATGGCGATGAATCTAGTTATTGTAATGAAGTATCTTCTCTTGTAAAATGGTGTCATTCCAACAATCTTATTTTGAATGTTGACAAAACTAAAGAAATGATAATTGATTTCGTTAAAAATAATGTAATGTATTTAAACGAGCCCAACGATACAATTTCCTGTAATTGTTTTTAATCATTGGTTGAATAAATAAATATATCTATCATGCATAAAACTGTTGTTATATTGAGTAAAAATGGTGTGACCGATGTTGCAATTATTTTATAATAATAATTTAAAAAAAATGCATATTGTATTGCACTTTATGTAAAATAACTCAAATTGCCCCACAATAGAATTAAATCTGGGCAAAGATAATACTAAGTTACTTAAAGTGCTATCTACAGAGAACAAGACAAATGCTTATATACGGAAGCAAACAAAAAATAAAAAGCAAGTACAAACATTCACAATGCGACAGACACAAAATAAAATTCTAATCAATATCTTTTAAAATTTGCCAAACATTGTCAAATGGAATAATGGGTCCGAGTTGGTAGTGGTTGGGTCCGAGTTGGTAGTGGGTCCGAGTTGGTTTTGGGTCCGAGTTGGTAGTGGGTCCGAGTTGGCATGGGTCCGAGTTGGCGTGGGTCCGAGTTGGTAGTGGGTCCGAGTTGGCATGGGTCCGAGTTGGCATGGGTCCGAGATGGTTTGGGTCCGAGTTGGATCGAAACCCTCCATTCTTTTCCTTCCTCCATGGATCATGGAGGTTCTTTTCCTTCCTCCATGCTGTGATTAAGTTTATATTATCAATATTAATATTATCAGTATATCAGTTATCACTGGGACTCGCATACATTTCATGACGCCAATGTACAGACACATCTAGAAACATCCAAACCTAACATTTAAATAGTAAATGTATGTTTATGAATTTAAAAAATAGACAATGGCTAACGTTACCCTTAACACTGTAACACTTACTGGACTTACACTTTTTTTTACAGCGTACGTAAGATAAAATTAAAAATGCGTCTCTTCAAGCTTCCCCAGTAACAACAGTTGGCTAGCACCCGGTGTCCTTTCATAATATTTGAAGGAATAAGAAAAGTGGTTTATTAGGCACCAGACTATTTTATATATAAAGTTTCAAAAAAAGTTAGGCTACCTTCTTTCAGTGTTCAGAATTTCCACATCTTTCGAAACATGAGTTATTGGTAAATTTTAACTGAAATAAATGCTGTTTTTAAATTTGTGATTAATAATTTTGGCTTCAACAGATTGCTTATTATAATTAATATTACGCACTAACGTTAACGTTATAACCGCGCCATGATGGCTATGCTGCAACCTCGTCCCCAGGCCTTTCGAGCATTATTTGTACCGGTACGGTGGTACGGTGGGCACGCACTATATCGATCGAGCGAAAAGGCCATGCCATGTGCATGCTAGACTTGTGATTTAGCTGGTGCACAGTAACATATTTGAGAATGTATTATATCTGACCCGGATGCGCGCACCCCGGATACCAGTTACTAACCAGCACGCGGCGTGGCGTCAGAACGAGGACCGTGTGATTTTGTCTCAAAAGAAGGAAATGTTAAACTGAGATATTTATCTCTTTTTGTGGGTCTTTGAGAACATCATTTCAAAATGGTAAGGATAAACCACCCAACGTCATTTGTATCTACTTGAAAATAATGTCATTTGTGTATATAGTTAATATTTTGATTGAGCAGTTGGCGTGTTTAGAATCTCTCGATGCTCAACGCGAGGGAACCATTGTATATATTATTAACCGTAATTCGTTTATTTGCGACACCCAGGGCATTTGCAGTCCTGCCAGAATAGTTTTGGTTTTAACTGGAGTTCGACTCGGCGACTCACATTGTCTCTAAGGATACAAATGTTATAAATTAGACAGTTAATAAAAGCTATTTATATATGTTTATACATCCAGGTCCAAGGCAACAAATAAAATTGAATTTATTTCCCAAAATGTACAGTTTAAATACCAAATAGATTAGATTTAAGCCTAGGCAGTGGATATTTTACCGGTGACGGTAAATTGATCCGAAACGATATTTTACTGGTGGTCTTCTCTGATTGGTTAGTACTGTTGACGTCATCCGCTACTGAGCCTTTGCGTGCTATGCTCTATGCTAGGCAGATTCACGCAAGCCGCCGCTGGCGGCGCACTTCAAAAGCTAATTTTAGACATCGCGATTGTGACCGACTCACTCACATCCGGGTTCTCGCGAAAACGTTCCCCCTGGCTGTCCGTAGCTCGCGTTGTCGCTGTGCGGATTAATCGTTATTTTTTAAACAGTGATTCGGTCCTGCATGCTGTAGACGCCATCTTGATTCATTCATAAATTTTGCTTCGTTTCAATGCAAAATATCCGAACTCGGACGTTAGAAATATCGCCATGTTTACGACCCGTTTTTCATCATTGTGCATGACGGAAATTCATCATCAATTTAGAGGTATTGGATGGTCTTCACGAAACTTGAAACCACGAAAAAAGGATACACCGTATCGTGGTTATCTTAATTGGTCAGTCGATGCAAACTGTAACGTTGGCGGAAAAACAGTGCAACTCGCGGAAAATGATCCGACAGCAAATTCAAAAAAAAATCACCGCTATCGGCGATTTGACTCGCTGAATCGGGGTATCACGCACGCTGAATCGGGGTGTCACGCACGGGTGGATTTTGGTATTCAATGAGATTTTTTTGTTATAAAAGGGGTACCGTAATTTCCGGAATATAAGCCGCGCGGTGTATAAGCCGCACTACCCCAAAATCACCAAAACAAGATTCATGCGTCAACATATAAGCCGCACCGCGTATAAGCCGCACACACAGAGGCCCGCCGGACGCCACTCACTGTCGGTACATCGCCACAAAGGGGGTCATTGTGTTGCGTTTGAGTCAAAATGTATTGAAAGAGACACAATAGCATACCTGCCAACCTTGACAAGTGAAAATTCGTAATACTAATACTAATAGTAAAGTTTGGCACATTTTACGCATGTCCGAAATACATGTGCATGTACAGGAATCAACGGCACTGCTTGTGGGATCGATGTTTCTTCGACTCCACGTGTTTCTTGACATCGTTAAGGCCACCATGGCTAATGCAGAAATCCGTGCTGCATATTTTACAAAATGCGTGAAGTTCCCCAAGGCAGCAATAACTGGGTAGCTTTCTGAGTATTTATCTCGAAATTTCTGCACCGGAGCTTTCTGCGACATTTTTATTTTGCTGTTCCGTTCCCATATCACTATTTACGGCATTCGGGAATGTCGAACGTAGTCCCGCTGGTTGCCTGCTTCCTGCACAACGTACATGTAATCACTATAACGGCAACCAACGAAACGATGACTCATCGCCTGCCACGCGTAACGAATTTTCCTATTGGCTCTCTGGTACACGCATGGCATAGACTACGATCTACGTCGTGGATTCTGATGTCGCTGGCGCTAAACGTTGCAACGATTTTTTTCAGAAGTTTTGAATAAATATGTGTGTATCGAGGTCCACTCACTAAAACTGACAATGACCAGACCATTTTCACACGAATAATAAAGGTTTTTAGGTTTCTGTTTCTGTCTGTTTACCAACGATTTTTGCTTAATTGTGCATTGTGCTTTGACTTAATTTGTTCTTCAAGATTCATACCTCGGCGTATAAGCCGCACCGCGTATAAGCCGCAGGCAACTTTTACTGTGTCAAAATCAACGTATAAGCCGCGGCTTATATTCCGGAAATTACGGTACATGCTAATTGCTATATAGACACTTTGTTAGTACTACAAGGATACATTGCAGGCAAATGCGGTCACAACTTTTCAAATGAAACTGGCCTCCAAAATGACCAAATATTTAAATCAACAAAAATTCGTAACTTTGCACAGGGTTAACCTATCATGACCATTGACCCCTCATTTTCTTTCTAATTTTTTGCTCTATCCAGTGATATGATATTTAAAAGAATTGAAGCAACTTCTAATTTTCATGAAACTGCCTATCTATGCCAGGATGTGCAGCGTTGCGATGCCGTACGAAGATAAAACAGCATACACACGCAGGCCTCGATCTTTACCGCGGCCAATGGCCGCATGCCCTTCCAACTTGGCCGCAATGCCCCCTCAAAAAGTACACATGTCGTGGCCAGCGTGCCCTTTTGTATTTACCTCTACACCCCATCATGACAATCATACATCACGGACATTGTGTAGATGATCCGTGCATACAAACACCATTCAACAAACGGCGGTGAAAATAATGCACGTCTTTTTATCGTTATTGTCGTTTGTTCGTACATCACGCGTCGTAGCTTGCATGCTAGCTAGCTCCCATGTCGATGTCAGATCAGACTCGCACCGTACCCCGGCTAGCCGGCCCTTCTCGATCTCACAGCCGCGGCCCCACACACGCGGCGTTGCTGTGATTGTACAAGCGGCTCTAATCTCGTCCCCATGCGCTGAACAGCCGGCTGTATGTGTACAAGGTACCAGTGTCGTGATTGTAAAATCACCACAAACGGGTCGGATACCAGCGCACGTTTTAGATACAGCCAGCCGCACGTGGTGTAGTCTTGCATGCATGAATGCACGGTAAACAGCGCAGTGATCGTACAAGAACTGAATACTCTTGATTGATACATGTGACCTAGAAAGTAGACGTGTATACACTGGCTGTAAATAAATGTAAATTAAAGGTTTGAAATTATTGGCCTTGGTGCCCTGTGGAATTTTGATGAGGGCAAGGCCAAAGTGGCCTGCCCCTTTTTTGCCCAAGATCGAGGCCTGCACACGTACAGTTAGCCGGCCGAGGTAGGACTCCTCCGTTGTACAATGTACAAGCATGGAGCTATGGTACAAGCATGGAGCTATGGTACAAGCATGGAGGAGTCCAAAATGGGCTACATTACATTGCAATATTTTCATGATTGTGTAGCATGGAATATACAAACATTCAATGTGATGATTGGCGGAGCATCCAGATATGCAGAGATTTTCCCATGGTTTATGTGTAAAAAAAACCCACAAAAAAACGTGCTGTGGTGGGCCGATTAACCGGCTGAAAAGATCTCGTGTGGACGAATTACCGGCACACCTGGGCGGCACACATTACGTGAATATTACACTCAGCCGCGTGAGTCGCCATTTTTTCCGAGTAGCAATCGTCGTATGTCGTATACAACAATCACGCACGCGATCGAATGCGAAGCACACAAAGCTCAGTTGCGGATGACGTCTACAGTACTGACCAATCAGAGAAGACCACCGGTAAAATAGCGTTTCGGTTCAATTTACTGTCGCCGGTAAAATATCCACTGCCTAGATTTAAAGCTCAAGTCAGAACATCGATTGTGCAAGGGCGACAGGACGTACAGACAGTGCGGGTGATTTAAAGAGACCACTTCTGACACGCAATTGATGTTGTGACCCCAAGGTTGTTCACAAATTGGCCATTACCCTTGTCCCTGAGAATGTCAGGGAAATCATCTATTTTTACACATCTCTGAGCAACAATCATGTCTCCAAGAGGCAATTAAGAATGGGATGATTTTTTTTAGAAGGGAAATAGTCTGAAATCCATCATAAAAGTGGATTTTAAAGATAGCTTTTATTGGTTTATTTCTATACCCCCCCCCCCAAAAAAAATTGATAGCACCCTTTTATAAACGGTTAGTGGTTGAATTTTTTTTTTAAACCCCTTAAAAGTGGCGGTTGCATTCGACATTCTTTTTGGTTAGCCTATTAGAAATTATTTGAAGAAAAAATGGTTGGTGATCTTCATTGCCCCAACTAACGTAACTTATTTTTAAAGGCCCTGCCTCATTTTTATAAACTTATACTTAAATACATCAAATGTATATCCCTGTTTCAGTTAAAATTAGTGTGCGTTAGGTCTTAATTATTTTTTGGAAATAATGTAGAATGCAACCGCCACTTTTCTATCAAAATATGACAAATATCACCGATTTTCCTTTAAAAGATGATAGAGGACAAAATAAGGAGAGGAAAATGTAATCAAGTGAGGTTTGGAAACGATTATTGGTGGAGATATTGAGCAATGCATTTGTGCACATCTTTTGAGATGTTGGCCATTTTGTTGTCTGCTAAAAATACATGCATATACTTTGTGCACAAGTGGCAGTTGGATTGAACATTTTTCCTTATTTTAAATCCTTGATTATCCATCCAATGAATATATGAATATGTCTTGAGAGACTTATATATCCAATTAGTACTGCATAAATGTAGTACGGTCATTTGCATATGCATAGCATGTGACAGATAACTTAACAAATAGAGCACTGGATCTCCTGAACATCTCAGGAATGCAAAGGATTGGTGGGTAGAATGTCGTATCCGACCGCCACTTTTTCTCATTAAATTTAACCAATAATGTAATCTTACCTACCCAGTAAGGTGGAGAACATATGGATGATGATGGACATATACTTCAAATTATTCCAGGATATTTATTTCATGAAAAATCAGGCATTTTTGGTATACAATGACTTCCTCAGTCATGTCAGTCTGATCTAGTCAACTCCCCTGTTAGTGACCAACACAGTCATTGTACATGCGAAGTGACAACTATAATAGGATCCTTCTATTTCCTAAAGGGGAGGGTGTTTTTAGAAGGGAAATAAAGTCAGAAAACCATCATAAAAGTGGATTTTAAAGATAGTTTTCGCTTTCCACACCGCGAAAAATCGATAGAATAATTTTTTTAACTAGTTAGTGGCTGAAAAAAAAAATCCCCCAAAAACCTTTAAAAGTGGCGGTTGGATACGACATTCTTTCCGGATTGGTAAAGTATTTTTCGAACTTTGAGGTGGAAACGGCAAAAATCGTGTGGCAAGGCTGGGAAAACACAGAATAGAGAAAAGTTCCAAAGTGTTACTGTCTGCAAAAGTTGAGAGCTTTATCTTATTCTTTTACCCACAGCCTCGTTGCACGATTTTGCAGAAAGATCTGCTGCAGCAGAAAAACCTCCTAGTTCGAAAAGGCTTTTCCAGTCCCATTTGGAAATACTTTGGGTTTCCGTGTAATCCCAGCGAACCGAGTGAGCCAGCCAACGAGGACGAAATCGTTTGTGCGCTTTGCAACAAATGCCTCTCGTACAACAAGAGCACCACTGTGATGCATAAACATCTCAAAGGGCGCCACCCTAACGTGTTTGAAACGCTCACAAAAGCCAGCCCGGAAAAGAAAATGGCCAAGGGAAAAGTTGGCAGACCAAGAAATCTTCGGACCAAGTTAAGTTTGGTGAGTTCCTAACATTCTCTTTCCAGGTCCTTTACCCAAACACTCTTTAGGCATTCCTTTAGCACCCCTTAGTTATTTGTTCACTGCTGAAGACAATAAACCCTGTTTGTTTATTGTGGGATTTAGCATGGTTATGGTACACGCAGTATGCATAAACATTAAGTTTTAGCTCTAAGAATGTTTATCTTGTAGTAATACACATGTACTTTTTGCACACTTTAGAGACATGTTTACTCGTCATTGTATGTTCATTGTCATTATTTCTTTATTTTCATTGCTCCTTTATTGTCATTGTTTTTTATTGTTTCTTTGTTATTCTACTTCTGTCTGTTCTGTCATTTCTATGCAGGTTGTTGTCATGGTTTTTTGTAGTTAACACATAGAATAGATTAGTTTATAAATGGAATCCCCTTTGTGGATTTTATTGTCGGTTCATCTTCCAGCTCATATTGTCGTTTCAGCCCTGTGCAATTTCCCATGTGCTGGTTTATAATTTCATGGTTGGAATTGGTCATTCGTCTCACACAGGAAGAAGACACAATCTTCCCCACCAACTTGGTGACAAGCAAAAACCTTGTCCCGAAAATGAAAGGATCTAGCACTATATGGACATTCTTTGGGTTTCCCAGGGACCCAGGTGACCCGACCCAGGCACTAAACAACGATTGCATCATTTGTGCCATTTGTGATAAAGAGCTGAAGTACAATCATACTAGAAGTACCTCTGGGATGCGCAAGCATCTTAGTGCCTCTCATCCGAATGCCATTCAGTGGCTAGAGGAGAAAGCAACTACCGTGAGTCCACACTATTTTTTCCCCCATGAATCAAGCCCTCATTCCGATTTGTTGGCACGTTGCATTGATGTGATTTTTCCTTGATACTCAAAATTGGCCCTCATAGATCTGGGATCATCTGTTGTGTCATCCCTAACTTCGTCTATGGTCACCTAAGACCATATTCCCACTCGGATAGACTTCTTACCTACACACCAGCAAAATGTGAAGTTTTACTCGATTCAAAAAATTGATTCAAACTTTAAAGTTGAACCATTGTCACAACCTGCTGCTTTGCCCGACTTCATTTGTCTGTCTGTCTGTTTCCATCTTTTGTTCATTATGTTTTCAGTTTATTTTTTGTCAGATGTTGAACTTCTAAATAATCTGTGTTAATATTAGCCAAAAAGATACTGCCTTAGATGATTTTAAAATGACTGTTTTGTTTTTGCCATTATGTGTTTTTGTCATACCATTACAAATAACTACAATATAGACATTTTTACATTGGGATTGTCCTTGAGGTTATTAGATTTCATGGTTGGCAACATTGCATATTGTATATGTGCAGGTTGAAAACTGTACTTTAATCTCAACATCAAATACCTCAACAATTACAGATGTGAGATGATGTGCCATACTAAAAATATCAGATTCGGTGGTATCTGCCATTGGAAATTGTACAGCTTATGCCTGCCTCTGAGTGTCCTCCATGTTAAGTCTATAATGTATTCAATTACTTTTCATTACAATACTAAATTGATGAACTTGACCTGATTTCAATTTATTTATTAACCACTTTGCATCTCAAATCACTGATAAGAAATCCACTCACTTTGTCTTGTCGACATTTTTATTCGGCAGTCTGGAAGAGTTCAAGGCAATGAACTTCGCAAGAGTAATAACCTTGTCCCCAAACGGAGCTCCAGTTGGGTCTGGAACTATTTCTTTTTCCCCCTGGACCCGGAGACCAACCAGACCACCAAGGAGTATGTGACCTGCGACCTGTGTGAGAAGAAGATGAGCTACCATGGGGGCACCTCCCCGATGCGCTCACACATCCGGCTTATTCACAAGAAGGAGTTTTCCGAGCACAACCAGTGGGAGTCGGTGGAAGTGTCACAGGACGTGCTGAACATCAACGCCAACGATCCCAAAGTGAAAATTGAGGAGGACCAGGCAGAGATTGAAGAGTCAAATGTGGCTTCACTGGTAAGACAGAGGATACCCCCACCTAGCTGCAGTTACTGTATCTCAAAGGTCTTGTCATTGGGTAGAATCAGACCTTACAGCTACAGACTTTTACATAGGAAATTTGGGAGACACTCGGTGGAAATTTGGCTCCTTTTGAATACCTTCTTAAATACTAATATTACGTGTCTTTCCTCTCCACAGAATGCACCTTCTGTATGATTTGAATGGATTAACAATGACCAAAACTGATTTAAAATGCCAAAAATTTTAATTTTTGACAGAACAACTCACCGTGCATATTAGGAAGTCATCCAAGCCCAATAGTCTGGAACCCATATTACAGACTGTATCTTATATAAATCAACCTGTGTAACCAGTCTATTTTGAATTGTGTACAATTGAATGGGTCTCCCAAATTTCCTATGTAAAAGTCGAGCTCTAAGGTCTGATTCGACCCAATGACAAGACCTTTGAGATACTGCAGCAATCCCTCACCGTCCCCCTCTTTCCTTTCTATTAGAGATGATAGAAAGGAACCCTGTCATGATGATGGCTTATGTAGAACCTATGTAAAAATCAATTTTTGTTCATGCTTGTTATTTTTACACCAACAAGTTTGTTTAAATGTGTGTTGAAGATGTTAAAGGGATGGTACAACATTTGGTAATAATCAGATTATCAAAGTATTATCCCTCCTACTATTGATGCACTTTAGCCCTCCTATTATCAGTGTAGTTCTTTACAAAGTGGACCCATACTTCAAAATGTCACAACTGGGACATATTGTGGTACACACCTTCTTATCTAATGATTATTGGCATAGCCCAAGGCTCTTCAGAGAGATGAGGTAAAATGAAGCAGCCACCTGCTTTGTTTCATTGCAAGGCTAACTTGAAATAAACCAGTGCAGTAACTTGTGGTATACATGTACTGTTTGAAGGTCAAAACAGTTTGTTTATGTCCCAGATCCGAGGGGCATTTTGGGGTATCCATGTACCATTCTTCTGTACAGTATGCAATATTTTGAGGCATGCATACAAAAAGCATTGTGTACTTAGAATTTTTTTTTGGCAGCATTTTGGAGACTGCATGTACATGTATACAAGGGTTAGTGGAAAGTTGCTGTAGAGGTCAAAACCAGTCAACTACCTATTTTGACTGTTGACCCAAATGTGCACACAGGGGCATTTTTGATTGGTTTTTACTGTTATTTTGACTACTCTGAACAATACCAAACAATGCTTTTACCAGTCAAAAACAGTCGACTTATTTTGACCTGTAAATGTACTTACTACATGTAAGGTTTGACAGTGTTTGATTTTCAAGTGCACTAGATATACCTTGGGAAGTATTTCAACATTTTGACTGATTTTTGACCCTTGTAGTAGTAGGAGGGTTATATAAAAATTGACTTGGTGTAAGGTTGGTGCAAGTTTCTTTCATCCTTAGAAATTATGTAACCCTCCTACTATTGCTGCACTTTAGTGGGAAGTTGCTATAGAGGTCAAAACCAGTTAACTGCCTATTTTGACTGTTGACCCAAATGTGCACACAGGGGATTTTTTGACTGGTTTTTACTGTCATTTTGCCCACCCTGAACAATACCAGACAATGCTTTTACCAGTCAAAAATGGTCGACTCATTTTGACATGTAAATGTACTTGCTACACGTATGATTTGACAATGTTTGACTTTTAAGTGCACTCGATATACCTTGGCAAGTATATCAACATTTTGACTGGTTTTGACCCTTGTAATAGTCGGAGGGATAATCTGAAGTACTTTGATTTTACAGAAAACGGGAATGGTTATGCCGAATTTTAAAAAGTAACCTATTGTACTTACACTTTTATAAAGTAGTTCTGATACATTTCTTGAGAACTGGAGGGTTGAAATGAACGTATGTTGCCAAATACCAATGTTGTACCTTCTCTTCCACTTAAATCATTGGCGCTAATTTTTTCTTGATAATGCCTTTCACACACTGCTTTTTCAATGCTGCAGTTAAGAGTAAATAGTGATAAAGAATAAGCTTGGGCGATAACATGCTAATATCGATTGTAGTGAAACCTTTTTTTTTATTTCGATATCGCGAACCTTTTCAAGTTATCGAGATATATCACGATTAAAAAAAATCGCCGTTGTGAGTCAAGTCAGTAATTCCATGGAAACAAAATTAGTATAGTCTTTTCAGCTTTCGGAAGTGAGAAACAAAAGCGAACTGCTTCAGAAGTATACACACTATGCAAACGAATTTGTGTTTTATTGTGACAGGGTACATACCTGTGGTTATCGGCTCTAAAGCTATCATGCGTGAATGAAACAAATAATTGCGATACTGTAGAAAATCATGATATATGTTTGCCGATATATTGTGGATGAAAAAAAAATCGATATAGCCCAAGCGACTTTTTTGGAGCATGAATGCCCCTTGATAAATCATAATTGTGTTTCTTTTTCTCTTTGACCTGTAGACAGAAGAAGAGATCTTTTCTGATGACCTTCTGCAGAGGAAAGGCCTTGTCCACAAGAAAGGTGCCACCTCCAGTGCCATCTGGCGCTTCTTTGGCTTTCTGCCCGACCCCGAAGACCCGGAAGAACCACTGCATACCGACAAGGCAGTGTGTGCCATCTGCGGCAAGCAGCTGATGTACAGCAACTCCAGCACCACCGTCATGAGGAACCACCTGGAGCACCGGCATGCTAAAATACACAAGATTGTTGCTAATACTCCGAGGAAGTTGATGGGGATACCAGCTAGTGAGGTGAGTGGGTCTGTGTGTCTTTGCAACCTAAAGAAAGTCTCAAAGTGCAAATAACAATTCAAGCTGTATTTAGTTTTGGTGAAATGTCAAAGAATTAAGATGTATGTATCAACCCGACATGCGTTAGCTTATTTCATTTCATTCAACCCTAACCATCCCAAATCCTTAAAAATCAACATAAACTCATATGGGTTGATTTTGAAGGATTGGGGTAGCAGGAATCCTCCATAAACTCATTTGGGTTGATTTTGAAGGATTGGGGTAGCAGGGATCCTCCATAAACTCATATGGGTTGATTTTGAAGGATTGAGGTAGCAGGGATCCTCCATAAACTCATACGGGTTGATTTTGAAGGATTGAGGTAGCAGGGATCCTCCATAAACTCATATGGGTTGATTTTGAAGGATTGAGGTAGTAGGGATCCTTCATAAAACTCATCGGTTGATTTTGAAGGATAGAGGCCGTTTCCACAACATAAAATGGAAAATGCATTCAGACTTGGTATTTATTTCAATTCATTTATGAAATTATTTCACTCATTTGACTAAAACTACAGCACCTAAGGCCAAACATTTCAGAGTATGTTTGATATCCCCCTCACTTACTGCATGAACCCCCTCACTTACTGCATGATACCCCCTCACTTACTGCATGATACCCCCTCACTTACTGCATGATACCCCCTCACTTACTGCATGATACCCCCTCACTTACTGCATGATACCCCCTCACTTACTGCATGATACCCCCTCACTTACTGCATGAAACCCCCTCACTTACTGCATGATACCCCCTCACTTACTGCATGATACCCCCTCACTTACTGCATGATACCCCCTCACTTACTGCATGAACCCCCTCACTTACTGTATGATAACCCCCTCACTTACTGCATGATACCCCCTCACTTACTGCATGATACCCCCTCACTTACTGCATGAGACCCCCTCACTTACTGCATGAGACCCCCTCACTGCATGAGACCCCCTCACTTACTGCATGATACCCCCTCACAACACCCTACAGTTTATTGTTCTGCATTTGCTACAGTGAGCTGTCATTTTATTTGAACAGGGCAAGTATTGCCCTCCAGTTTGGCCTAAGGGGTTTCAAAATTATGGAGATTGTAACTCCAAATTAACACCGGCAACTTAAAAATCATACAAATTTGTCCCATGTGTTATGTGCATTTTCAAAGCTCCATAAGGGAAGACATCGAATTCTAGCCTGCGGTTAAACCTTGTGGTACCTGCCTGCTGAAAAGTAAGGAGCTCATTATCTGCGGGTCACTGCACATTCTTGGTTTCATCATGGCCATCTTCATGGCCAGTGCTGGAGCTGGCAGATCCAGCCAGCAGCACAAAGGACCATGATTTATCTCACCATAATCCCCTACTAATCCGTTGTAAGTTGTCAAAAGGTTGACTAAGTCCTTTGTGTTTGGATTTTGGGAGGGTCATGCCTTTAATCCCATAATCCGCAGTTTGACCTCTTCCATTATTGATTATTAATGGCTCCAGCTCTTCCATTCATAAACTCTGGAGACCCAAGTTACCTTGTGGTACCTCAAGGCACCCCAAGGCATCCCAAGGCCCCCCAAGGTTTAATTGCAGGTTAGAATTCGATGTCTTTCCTAAAGGACTAGGTACTTGGGCAGATGCCATATTAGGTTTTCTAGTGGTTGAGGAAAAAAATCGAATCAAAAATTTAAGATTCTAAAATATTTTTGATGTGCATCGTTTGATTTAAAAATTTGTTTCTGTCTGTTCCTCAGGCGAGCAGGGCAAAAGCTGGACTTCTGCAGACCAGTAGGAAGAAAAGGTTGACAGCCTGCCTTGCTAACTACATCGCCAAGGATCTGAAACCCCTTGCCTCCATGGAGGAACCCAGCTTCAAGAAGATGTTATATGAATTTGATCCTCGATACATTCTCCCGTCAAGGGAAGATTTCACCATGCGGATTATGCCCCGCCTGTACGAGCAAGTGAAGCAAATGACAGTGATGCCGACCGTGAAGAATGCTAAGCACGTTGCTCTTTCCATTGATGTGTGGGGGCGCTCTACTGTCGAGCAGTACATGGCGGTGACAGCCCACCTTCTGACGTCAGACTGGGAGCTGAAAAGCTTCATGCTGGAGAATGTAGAATTTCCGTTGCCCCACGATGCCCTGCACATTGCCGAGTGTCTGAATAAGATTGCCGCGGAATGGGGCATCAGTGATGACCCTTTAAAAATCAGTGCTCTGGTCACCAATAATGCTGTCAAGAACAGTTTCACAGGAAAGCATGTCCCGTGTCTTGGACACACTCTAAACTCCATAGTTGTTGCAGGACTGCAGTGCCCAGGCGTCCAACACCCCATTCAGTCTTGCACAAAGCTGGTAGAGTTCGTACACGGCTCGCCCAAACTGAAAATCCCCATTGAAGAGCCTGTTCATGCAGAATCAGATGTGCCAGGGGCTTCCCAACAAGTGGATATCTCACAGCAGTATGACAGCACTCAGCACCTTGACGTCCAACGACAACTTGATGTCCTGGAGCAGCTGGTGTCAGCAGCTCAGATAGGTGTGGAGGATCATGCTGCTATCTCCGAGTTGACCTCCATCCACCAGACAGAGGCACAATCAACGGCCCAGCAGGAAGCATCTCTGGACATCACCATGCAGGATCTGAAAGTCCCACTCGGCACAACGCACAGCATGCTACGGGCCATCATAGACAAGAGAGAGTTACTTAAGGCCGTGCTGGCTGCCTCCGAGAGATTGGATCTGGAGTTGCCTGAGGGCGACATGAAGATCGTCGAAGAGATCGAGAAGGTTCTTGCTCCCATGCAGACGCTCTCCGAGACCTTTCTTGGCAGGAGTTATGTCTCCGTATCTGGACTTATGCCATCTTTTTACTACCTAAGGGCAGTTCTGAAGGAGAAGGAAGATGATCTTCCCGAGATCACTGCAATGAAACAAGCCATGATTTTAGAGCTTTCAAATGTCTATGAAGACCCGAGTAGCTCTGTCATCCTACCCAAAGCCACCTTCCTGGACGCCCGCTACAAGAAGCTCCCTTTCCTCACGGAAGTCCAGAAGATGGAACTCCACAACGAGATTGCCAAGGAGGCCATCCTCCTTACAGACAACAAGATAGACGAGAGCACCGGCCAAGATGAACCACCCTCGAAGAAGCCTGTAATGGCATGGGCCTCCTTACTTGGTGGCATGTTTGACGAAGAAAACATGGACGTAGAGGAATCTGAACCAGCAGGAGGGGCAAAAGATGAGATCCGCAGATACCTCACAGAGCCTCGTCTTGGGCTTGAGGCAGATGCACTCAAATGGTGGCAGCAGAATGGTCCCAGGTACCCGATGCTGTCGGCGGTGGCCATGAAGTACCTGTGCATCCCTTCAACCAGTGTTCCATCGGAACATCTTTTCAGTACAGCAGGGAGTCTCATCACTGCCAAGAGGTCCCTACTGGATACAAAAGATATTCAATTGCTTCCTTTCCTGAATGCCAATATCCAGTTGTAGAGTTTTTGTGGTGAAACATTCGGTTTTTCATTGACATTTCTGGGTAATGTTGTCTTGCAAACATGCCAAAAATCCTGTTTTAAAACCGTCTCACACATTGCAATGTTCGGCTGGTTGAAGATTTAATTCAAATGGGGGTGCATTTCAGGGAAGGGAGGGGAAAATCACTTTTTAATCAGTTTGTACATAAATATACATCAGTTGTAAATATTTCAGCTATTTCTACTCTGTATGAATAGTCTCACAGTTAATCATTCTTAGTTAATTCCATAATACATGCCAGGTTCATGAAAATAAATGATTTGTACATACACTTTTTGTTTTATGGGGCCCGTAGTGGTTTTCATCACTTGACGTGTGTCCACTCATTTCAAAACGGCAAGATGTTAACAGCCAAGAAGTGAAAATCGTCACAATCGTAGCAGACTTTCAACAGGGCATGGAATCGGTGTCCTTGTGTAAGATGAACACAGTGACTGAAAATTACTGACTCATTTATGCAGCAGCAACGGTAATATGACCTTATCATGTGGGGTATTATTTTCAGTCACTGAGTTAATCTAAAACCAGCACTCCGATTCCATGCCCTGTTGATCATGACAATACTGTCCCTCTAGTGACAGTAATGTTAATGATTTACAAACTGCATTCAAATAAGTTAACCCTCCTATAATCAGTGAAATTTTTGAAACAACCCATTCAGGCCACTCCATTGCTATGGTAGGCAGTGGCTCCTCATAGCTATACTGCATAGTAACATAATGCCTCATATGTCTGTTGGTTTTAGTGGTTTGTGATTGACATATTGCAGGGCATATTACTTTGTTCCAGACTCAGTGGCTGGTGGTAGGTTACTATGGAGAGTCTGTGTTTACAAAATAACTGCTGAAAATCCCAATGGATGATGGAGGCTTGGTATGGTTTATTGGTCTCAGTGGCTGATGGTGATTTATTATTGGGAGTTTGTTTACAGTATAACCTGCTGAAAATAAGGTCCATTGTGGTATACATGTGTCTTTGTATGCATGTATGTACATATGTACATTGGAGATTACTTCAAAGGGGCAGTGTGGCTTATATGCACAAACAATGTGTGTACAACACATTGGACATTTAGTGGTTTACAGTGGCCTCTGTGTAGGAGGGTTAATGGTTAATGGGTAGTGGGTGAAAGAAAAAAAATGTATTTCCACAGACCCAACCAAAAAGCATCAGCGGTTTTTCACCTTGGAGCAAAGATATCATAAATGGCAATTTAAAAAGAAATGTATTGAGTTAAAACTCTTGTTTTGAATGTAGCATTTTATAAAAGTATTTGAGTTTTCACATGTCATCAAATTATACATGATACATGTTAATCCTTTTATGAGTGGACATGAGTTGACGGTAATACATGTATGGCCAGTTTTATGTTTTAATTTTCTTCCTTGGAAAGTATGGTTTGTTGAGAGAAGATATTTTGTTTTTATTTTAGTTTATTTAATGCCATATAATTTTAATACAGCACACTCTATTGTACTGTTAATTACATTGATAAATATGTTACAAATGTAATGTTTTGAAATGTTTGTTTAGTTAAACAATGTTTATAACCCCACCTCCCCCACCCTCAAATGCAAACAAAGTATGTGTATACATGCATATTCTGTTACTTAGGGACCATTAGTATAAATGCTCTTTGCCTTCCAGACTTCTCTAGATACAATATGTTGTAGGCTTGGGCGGTTCCGGCGGGTACCCGGTTCTACCCGATTCCAAATTGCGAATCGGAACCATGGTTCCATTCTTTTAAAGAATTGGGTACCCGCAAGCATAGGTTCCGGAACCGAGACCTTCAAATACCCGATTCCCAGAGCCGTGGCTCCGATAAAATACCCGATTCTGAGGACCAACTCGGCTCCAATTGAAATACTCAAAGTTTGAATAGACCGTATGTTTTATTATTTTCTTTAATCCTTATGTTTTTCTTTATTTTTTATTTTTTATATACCGAACCGGCTCCAGAAATTGTGTAAGACTAATTGCGGTGACACCATGTGGAATCTCAATTGAGTAGTAATTAGTTCTGAAAAGAACTTGTGTAACTGCCCAAGCCTAATACGTTGCAGCTACCACGAATCCATCTTAATAATGAAAGGATATAAAATGACTACATTTTGTGAGTGTTTACCGCAACAGAAAACATGCAAGGTGTACAATGTATTGGAATCAACATTTTTTTCCACCAAATGTTTGCTTAGCCAAAGCAATCAAACGATAATACAATATAAAGCAAAATCCATATTTACAAGTGATGATGAAGCTTACTACAATATGTAGTCAGACTCAAAGTATCAGCCAGCAATACCTTTGGGTGTCTTTTGGACGTGTTTTGGACGTCCTGTTTGCTAAAATGGACTCCCTGTTTCCTAAATGGATGTCCTGTTTGCTAAAATGGGCTCCCTGTTTGCTAAATGGATGCCCTGTTTGCTAAAAAGGACACTGTGTTTGCTAAAATGGACACCCTGTTTCCTAAATATGGATGTCCTGTTTGCTAAATGGACGCCCTGTTTACTAAATGGACGCCCTGTTTGCTAAATGGATGCCCTGTTTACTAAATGGACGCCCTGTTTGCTAAATGGACACCCTGTTTGCTAAATGGATGTCCTGTTTGCTAAATGGACGCTCTGTTTGCTAAATGGATGCCATGTTTGCTAAAATGGACACCCTGTTTGCTAAATGGACACTGTTTGCTAAATGGACACCGTGTTTACTAAACGGACACCGTGTTTGCTAAATGGACGCCCTGTTTGCTAAATGGATGTCCTGTTTGCTAAATGGACACCCTGTTTGCTAAATGGACACCGTGTTTGCTAAATGGACACCCTGTTTTATTTGTAATACACATGAGGAAGTATAGCAAGTTGAACAATTTCGACACCCTGTTTTATTTGTAATACACATGAGGAAGTATAGCAAGTTGAACAATTTCGACACCCTGTTTTATTTGTAATACACATGAGGAAGTATAGCAAGTTGAACAATTTCGACACCCTGTTTTTCAAGGAATAGCAAATTTGGCCACCCTATTTCAAAATCCTGGCTTACAAAAGTATTGAAATGTATTGAGTTTTCTGATGAAATTAGGTGATATGGAACCATTTAAAACTTGACATTCGCACGTAATGATGATTAGACAGATTTGTTTGTACTGTGTTCTGATATTTCTATAACTTATTTTGAGAAAATGGGCAGGAACAAAGGAAGGAACGCAACAAAAATTATGATCAAATTAACCACAAAGGAAACCGACTAGATTTATGTAGACTTTTTCATGTGAGATGAAATACGTGTACCATTAGTCCAAAAAGTCTCTGGGTTCTGGTCTCTAAGTGTCGCGCGTAGGCATTTTAGTATCTTTTTTTGCTATAAAACGATGTCCAATTGCAGCCAAAATTGCTGGATCGATTGGAATTCTGCCATGCTATGTTTTAAAGGACTTTTTCAGATAGGGGTATGAATGTTTGCCCGATTTGTGAGGCCTCTCTTAGCCACCATGCTTAGTGTATAGGAAATTTGGTCTGGTTCCAATAATCATGTATACATGTACATGCATTTTACTGGTAGGCCAAGAAAAGATTAACAAAAACAAGCTCTATCAATGCACCGATTTTGAAGCCGACCTGTGACCAGAAACTAGGGATTTGTTTATTTATTTATATTTTTTGGCCTTACATCCTGTACTCTGTACATGTATCAGTTAATGGTCAGTTTGTTATCTTTCAAGATGTGTTAACTGTTAGAATTAATCAACTTGGATTGAATAATAATAAATAATAATAATAATAATAAAATATTATGTTTTGAGTCTCCAGGGTTATCATGATATTATCTTGATTTTGAATAGTAAAACTCAACTATTTGCTCATTTTACGGGAGGAGTCAGGAGGTAATTAAATTGACTGCTCATCCTCCCCCTTGAAACCCCTCAAGATGAATTATGACACCTTGTCCGACATCTTAAAAGGGACAGTGTCGTCACAATCAACAGGGCAATGAATCAGAGTGCTAGTTTTAGATTAACTCATTGACTGAAAATAATACCCCACATGATGAGGCCATTACCATTTCTGCTGCATAAATGAGCCAGTAATTTTCAGTCATTTTGTTCATCTTAAACTAGGACACTGATTCCATGCCCTGTTGAAAGTCTGCTCTGATCGTGATGATATTGTCCTTTTCAAGATTTGTTTGTAACCATAACTTTACAAAATTCGTTTGTAGTTTTTATGAGCATCCACCAATGGACATACAGCGTCCATCTTGATGTACATGTCTGTGTCGATCAAAATGAGGCTTACAGCCAAAATAGACTAGTGCCTTTCAAATATTTCCTTCAACAGTGATCGGTCATGAAACCAAACGGCATGGAACATGTTTTTGTTAACAAATTTTCAAAGTTCTCTGGCTTAAGCCACCTTTGCTGTTTTGCCTTGGGTCTTTCCTCTAATCTCAGCTTTTTACATTACAATTTCAGGCCTGTGATTTTGTACATTTCTCCCTATTCCTCCAAATTTTCTTGAAAGAAGAGAAGTATCCACCAAGGAAAGAAGTAGCCTTTATTGTGTCCAAACCTTGTTTGTGGAGATGTGGAGAGTCTGTAAATCCTCCAAAATTAAACATCCAGGTTCAGCGGGCTTTGTCCGCTAGATCAAAGGGAGACCCAGGCCCGCTACCTATTTTTTTTCATGATTTGTTACTTTTGTCATATCACACACCTGCAATTTTCTTTGCAATTTTGCATATGTATGAAGTATGAAATAGCACTTTTGAATCCTGCAGATGTAACAGACATCATACGGTTCAACATAAAATGTTCAAAATAAATATTGATGGTTTGCTATTGTGGTTCATGGCTGCAAATACCAAAAATATGGTTCTTAATATTAGTTAAACGGGCAATATCGACATGATCAACAAGGCATGTAATTGGAGTACTAGATTTAGATTAACTCAGTGACTGAAAATATTACCCCACATGATAAGGTCATATTACTATTACTGTTGCTGCTGCATGAATGAGCCAGTAATTATCAGTGACTGTAAACTAGGATAACGATTCCGTGCCCTATTGAAAGTCTGCTCTGATTGTGACGATACTGTCCCTTTAAGATAAATACATTATAGCAAATAAGGCTCGATGAGATTGATGCCAATTCTGTATTCTATAACAGTGGGATCTACTCAATAGTTACATTTATTAATTAAATTGTTGTCAGTGCACCAAGGTTATATAAGTGTATAAATTTGCATATGACATAAAACACAATAAAGGGGGCCACTTTCCTACCGTCACGTTAGCAGTTTTTCTAATGGTTGTATTATTTTTTTTTAAATATCTGAAACCACCCAAAAAGACTTTCAACATTTGAATAGACACGCATGCTTATCCTAAAGATAATTTGAGTTGATTATTACTATTATTTTTTTAATTACCCTAAAATTTCCATCAACAAATGGACGGAAAAGTGAGGTAACTTTTTTTCCGTCCAATTTTTATGGAAATTTGAGGGTGAAAAAATTAATTTAAAAAAAATAAAAATAAAATAAATCAACTCAAATTAGTTCTAGTATAAGCCTGCATGTCCATTCACATGTTGAAACACTTTTTGGTCGGTTTCAGGTACTTAAAAATAAATAACAACCATTTGAAAAACTGCTAACGTGACGGATGCAAAGTGGCCCACTTTATTGTGTTTTATGTCATATACTTTAAGACAATTGAATACAACAACGTAGTATCTTCTTCCATTGGTATTGTAAGTCAATCCTGGAACTCTGCTGAAAATTTTTGCACTAAGCAAGATGTTTGATATGGTAGCTACTTTGGGCATGGGAGAGCTTTTGAGCAAGGTTAGGTATTGAAAGGACTGATATTGAGCCATATTTCTATGAGTACTAATTGCAACCTTTTCTCATTTTTCTAACCTCAGATGATGTACATTCTGTACGAGCATGCGTCCGGCTATGGACTCTTTGCCGTGAAAGAGTTTGAAGAGATCTCCATGCTGCACAGTGAGGTGGAGAAGAGCGTGACAGAGTTTGGCAAGTTTGCCTCCCTCATCAAATTGCATGCGTTCTCCCCGTTCAAATCGGGAGCCAACGCCCTGGACAACATCAACAGCATATCTGAAGGTAACTCGAGTGGCCATCAGAGTCCAACATTTTTCGGTTTCAATTTGTGTTTTTCTCTTTACGTTAGTTAAATACCTGATTTGAAGTAAGCTTGGGCGGTTCCAGCAGGTACCCGATTCCAAATTGAGAATCGGTACCGTGGCTCTACTCTTTCAAAGAATTTGGTACTCGCAATTATCGTTTCCAGAACCGAGAGCTTCAAATGCCCGATTCCCAGAGCCACTGCTCCAGGAAAATACCTGATTCCCAGAGCCACTTTTCCAGGAAAATACCTGATTCCCAGAGCCACTTTTCCAGGAAAATACCTGATTCCCAGAGCCACTTTTCCAGGAAAATACCTGATTCCCAGAGCCACTTTTCCAGGAAAAATTACCAGACTGAGGATCAACTCCTGGCTCCAGTCAAAATACCCCCATTGTCTTTGATGAGCCCAAGCCTAATTGAAAGTTAACACATTGGAAATAACAACTGGGAATAGATTTGGCAACCTTACCACTTTTTAATACTGAACTACATTACAAAGATACCACCGTCAGTGGCAATGCAACCCATCCGAATCAAATCGGCCAAGCTTTCCAGTGTAATGTGGACTTATGTTATCCACTTTTGGGGAGAACAGAATGATTCTTTGATAACTTTCCTTCCTCTTGGCCTGGACAATATATGATATTATTGATGATATTGACGATATTCCAAAAATATAGCTGATATTCTATAAAAAAATATATATATATAGCCGATATAAAATAAATATCACCCGTCTAAATTAAAATATCACCGGAGTTTTTTTAAGGCAATTGTTATGACATAAGTTGTCTCCAAATTTCATGTCATTACACGGTAAAAATAACAAAGTTACGGCTCCATGAAGAGCTAAAAAAAAGTTGAAATCATGGCGGTGCCGCACAGGTTTCTATGACTGTACCATTATGAAAATTTCCTTATCACCAGTCTGGTTACGAATGAAATTTAATTTGACTGATTAGTCTTGAGACCAGACGTTTTGATACCTGTACCCTGAGTGCATTGTGAATAGATTTCACATAAATGTCTTTGTGCAAGACTAGACATGTTTTTTCAGAGTTGCTAAGGCAGGTCAGAGACTATTGCCGAATCTGGATTGGTCACAACAAAACTTCGCAACTTTAAAGGGGATGTTCAAATCTTGACCTTTGACCTTCATTTCCCCACAGGTGTTATGCACGAGGATCTGCGTCTGTTCCTGGAGACGAATCTCCCAGAATCCTCCAAGAAGAGGAAGAAGATAACGCTGGGAGTAGCAGACAGCAGGATAGGGGCACCCATCCAGGAGACCCTGGGAATTCCATGCCAGTCTGGAGGGGTAGTGACAGAAGTTATTAGAGGTACAAATTTCATCCAAAGTGAATTGTGAAGTCCAAAGGTGCAGAGATTCTCGGCAAATGATCCATAGAATTAAATTAAAAAAAATTCTAGTTAAATAGTTTTCCACAAATTACAAAGAGCTGCGAATTAGAAATGGTGCTTCATAAAATTGTTAACATCGTATTTTATAAAAGGTAACTAATAACCTGAAGTAAGTGTTAAGCAAAAAATATTTCTAAGCCTCCGAGTTGTTATCATTTTGTTTGTATGTGGTGAGAGTTATGAATTTCACATTATAATGAAAACGAAGTGCAACTTTCTGAATGCATTTTCATGTTTTTTTATTTATATGGAGTGCCATGGTCGAGCGGTTTAGTGCATCGGATTTGTGTTCTGATGGCTGAGTAGTCAGAATGTGGGTTCGAATCCCAACCGCGACCATGGTGCTTGTGTCCTTGAGCAAGACACTTTACCATAATAGCTTCTCTCCACCCAGGAGTAAATGGGTACCTGTGAGGGCAGAGTTGGTTGTTGTGTTTGATTAGCCCTATATGCGCTGTAATGGCGGCAATTGAGCTGTATACTCCTCAGGGAGCTGAGATGGTTTCAGGAATGATTTATGAGCCTGATGAGCAGGGGTAATAATATAATGCGCCTTGAGCACCAGTTTGGTGGATACGTGCGCTATTTAAAGTCCACATTATTATTATATATATTTTTTTGTGTCACGAAGAAGTGCGCTTAAACTTTCACAAGTCAGTTGTTTTTATATGTATCTTTATACACAAAAAGTGAAACATAGCATCAAGAAGGGAGACAAAGTTACCCTTAAATTTACCCATGGTCCCCTAAAAAATATTCCAATTCTGGTATTCTTTACTCAAAAAGGGTTTCTTTGGCCAATTATGAAATTGTAGGACTTTTATGAGTGCCTCGTTGGTTGAGGGCACCATCATGTAGAATTCCTACTGTCTCGCCTAAATAAAATGAATTCCAATCTTTGTTTTTCGATTGTTTTGTTTTTGTGACCCAGGCCTGCGCTACCATTTCCACAAGATGATCAAGGGACTGTCTGCCCAGTCGGAGGCCAAGGCCCAGCTGGGGTTGGGTCATAGCTACTCACGTGCCAAGGTCAAGTTCAACGTCCATCGTGTGGACAACATGATCATCCAATCCATAAGCTTACTTGACCAGCTGGACAAGGACGTCAATACATTCTCCATGAGAATCAAGTGAGTTATTACAGGCTATTAGCTACATTTCACCAATGCGCTTTTGATTATTTTTTTAATTTTTGTCTTAACCACTTGCATACGGTATTATTTTTACCGAGTGAAGGTGGTTGTGGCCAACCAAGAAACATCTGTGGGGCTGGGGAGCACCGGGTCGAACCTGGCTGTGGACATGTGCACAACTCCGCTGTTCAGCCAAGCGTATAGACCGAACAGTAAGAGGGCAAGCTAAACCAGGCACGTGAAGTCCCCACATAGCGTAATTGAAAGGCCTGTGTTCATGAAAAGGCTGTATTCAGAATGCTCTCGAAAGCCCAATCTATTATATAACACTCCCATTCAAGAACAATATGGTTCACCAAACTATCGGACTTCTTGAAGATTTCTATTCAAGGCGAATTCTCAGCAAATGCAGCTGGAAAATCAATTAATTCATCGTACGGTCAACCGTACGCAAGGGGTTAATGCAACCAAGGATTCCTCAAGAGCACCAATAACACTGTCGTTCATAAGCTTGAAGAAACCTGTGAAGAGAACATGATGTTCAGTTTAGGTATTGAAGGAAAAACCCCAAACAAAAAGTCTTGGGAAGACCAATGTTATAAATCAAGTAGGGACTGAAAACCCAATCCACATGTCGACTGAAGTCTGAGTGGGATTCGAACTGGGGTCCACAGAGGTGAATGGCGAGTAAAGTACATCTACGTCAACCAGATCCCATTGAATCCATAGTTTCATTAGCAGAAGGATATAGAATAATTTGATAGCACTATAATAGGGGAATAAAAGTTTGCCTCGTGGTCTTGACCGCAAGATAATGAATGAGGATCATGGCCATGGGCTATAAAGGACCGAACCGAGGGCGATGTCCTTTATCACCTGTGGCCAAAAGGAATCCGACAAATCTGAGACAAATTTGAGAATGGATGATATTCCAACTTGGCCAGTGAGTTCACGTCACATGATACAAACTTCTACACTCTGATTGGTTCATTCCCACATGGTTCATACTTGCATACTTGGTACATGCTCACACACTTCCTGGTTGGTTATTATCTCCAATAATGCATAGGGCAGCCGGTCTTTACCAGCTGTTAATACACCCTCACATGATCACGTTTCGGCCAGTCATTCTTTATTGTCTTGGGCATTAATGAATATATAATAATTTTGATAGTGTATAGTGGTTTATAGGGCCATGATAAGAATATAAATTATTTAATAATTGTTGTTTTCAGAGAATGGTATTCCTACCATTTCCCAGAGTTGGTGAAGGTAGTCAGTGATAATGCCATGTATGCTCAAGTCACCCACTTCATCAAAAACCGTAAAGAACTGAGTGAGGAAAGCCTAGAAGGTCTGGAGGAGATTGTGATGGACAGCGCCAAGGCTAAGGCAATCCTTGATGCCTCAAGATCATCTATGGGTCAGTATAGCTCTGTTTAGACAATTTTGTCCAAAAATACTTAATAGCCACATTTATACAGGCTTGTGATTTCTCAGGATTTTTTCCTGATTTCAGGATTTTTTTACATCTCCCTTCCTCCAGGCCTGTGAAATCTCCGCGTTTTAGCGGATTTCCGCTTTTTTCATTTCCTCTCCCGATTCTAATTTCCGCCTTTTTTTAAATCTGCCCGAATTTTTTTTAATTTTTTTTTATTTTGTTGTAAATTGCGCATTGCGTGTAATTATTGTTTCACGCGGATCTCGATCGGCGATCCGTGCGTTGGTTCCCACACCAGATACCGCCTGTTGGATATAGAGCGCACGAACCAGCGGTATGGCTGATCGTCACACCGTATTTCGGCTGTGTCCTGCCCGTTGGCTATGGCTGGAAAGTGTGCTTACGGAAGCCAATAGCTAGCGGCTGCGGTCAATTCCCATAGACTTGTGTGTTATTTCCGGCCGTAGCCAAGGAATTATACGGCCTAACAACACGCGCGACACACCACCACAACAACCACCATTTTGTATTCTACGTCCATGTGTGCACTACGTGACACGTGCATGATTACTACTTAGTAGTCACGATGTTCTCCATTGACACCGGGTCTTTTTTAGGTTCTCCTCTTTTTTCCTCTTTTTTTATCAAACCCCACTCACAGGCCTGTTCCTCGCAAAGTTTACTTAAATGAAGAGAAGTAGCCACCAAGGAAAGAAAGAAGTAGCCTGTATTGTGTCCAAACCTCTAGTTTCTTGTTTGTGGGGATGTGGAGAGTCTGTAAATCCTCCAAAATTAAACATCCAGGAGGTTCAGGGGGCTTTGTCCTCATTTGTCTTAATCAAATCAAACCCCTGTTCATAGGCAGAACTATATTTATGTGAATGTAATTTTAAATAGCAAATCTTGAATTTTTATTAGCAAATTATGAATATTGTGTAATATGTGATGTGATCTGGGAAACCCTTCACATGGTGAAATTTGTCATTTTTGTGTTACATACATCAAATTAACGAGGACACTGTGTTGAGTTATGCTCTCGGGAAGTTATAGCCATCGCTGCCCTTAAAAAAACAATGGCGGAAACGAAAAAACAAAAGACGGCTTTTTAAATATCTGTCATCATAACACTATGTTTTTACATAAAACGTTGGAATTTTTATTTAATATTTTCAAGAATGATCATTTAGATATTAACAATTAAAATGGTAACAAAAACTCAAATTGTCAAACAAAAAATTGGGAGACTATTTTGCCATTATCTTCAAAACAAGTTAGCCGACATCCGACGGGTTTTCCCAGATCGCATCACATATTTTGCTAGGTAAAACTTGTAGCTTTGCATGGTGAGGAGGATAAGTAAGACTAATTGCAGTGACACCATGTAGAATCTCATTTGAGTAGTAATTAAGTTCTGAAAAGAACCGGAGGTTCTTTTGCTGTGCGAAGCAAGTGATGTCTTTCACTGATTAGATCCAATTTATGAATTAAATACAAAAAAGGGGGGTTTGTAAATTTTGTCATCTATTTTTCATAAGCAAAATGTTTTTCAGGATTACTTTGTGTATGCCCCCATGATCATGTTCAGTTAAACCAGAATTGTATAACCTGCATGCAATGTGCCAGCCTGCTGTAACCCAGTGTACAGAACTGTACTCCAAATGCGCGCACGCACAACAAGCATGGTAATAAGTATGGCTACAATTGATTTAATTCTTCCCTACACCGATGTGTGTATAGCACTGCATACTCAATGCTTTCCGAGTGTCTGTGGAAAAAACTTCACAGGCGACTCGGGTGGGATTCAAGCCCACGACCTCCTGCTTACTAGTGCAGACGTCTTAAACTCTTGACCACCGAGCTTGCCCGATGTCGATTGGCTGGCTAGAATCCTATAGATATTTATAGTTTGATGAAATTTTTGCGTCGGGTGATAAACTATTGATTTAATTCTTCCCTACACCGACGTGTGTATAGCACTGTATACTCAGTTATTTCCGAGTGTCTGTGGAAAAAACTTCACAGGCGACTTGGGCGGGATTCGAACCCACGACCTCATTACTAGTGCAGACGTCCTCTCGACCACCGAGCTTGCCCGATGACTATTGGCTGGCTAGAATCCTATATAGCAGCGGGTGCCGCGATATTTATACTTTGATGAAATTCTTGCGTCAGGTGATAAACAATTGATTTAATTTTGCCCTACACTAAGTTTGGCTCCCCTGTTTGGGAGAAGGCTTCAACGCCGCCTGCTAGTTCTAGAAGTAAACGGGACACCAACTAGATGTAATTGAGTTTCACAGCACACACTTTATTGGTGCATTTACAGCTCAACACTGTAATGTAAAGTATGATTCTCGTACAAGCTAGCGAGTCACCCATGGTGCACTACTACTTATCAGACTAACCCTAACCCCCTAGGTATTCTGGCTAGGAACCTTCCTGAACCCTAACCCCCTATAGGTATTCTGGCTAGGAACCTTCTTTAACCCTAACCCCTAGGTATTCTGGCTAAGAACCTTCCTGAATCCTCCAAAAATCCATCAGTGCACTTTTGGAAACATGCCCTTATCTTCAAAATGCACCATGCATTTTCGTTGATCTTTCATTTTCAGCACTTATGGCCTGTACTTCTTGCCAGGTAGTAATTTTGTCCCATTTGAAGAGGTGAAAGTACCAGTTTCCAACAGTGCTGGAATTTTTTCAAAAAAGTGCCCCTTGGACGATTTTGCAGGGTTTGGGGTGGTTAGAGCTAGTATGTGGATCATTCTGTGGAATACAACGTCATGAATGACCCAAATCTATTATTCTTGGAGTACTTTTCCATGGACTAGATTAGTACACGAGTGGCACACTTCATGTAGGTAACAGACTTCTGGTACTGTGCCGTGGACTAGGTTAGTACGCGAGCGGCACACTTCATGTAGGTAACAGACTTCTGGTACTGTGCCGTGGACTAGGTTAGTACGCGAGCGGCACACTTCATGTAGGTAACAGACTTCTGGTACTGTGCCGTGGACTAGGTTAGTGCGCGAGCGGCACACTTCATGTAGGTAACAGACTTCTGGTGCTGTGCCGTGGACTTAGGTTAGTACACGAGTAGCACACTTCATGTAGGTAACAGACTTTTGGTACTATGCCGTGGACTAGGTTATTATTGTGGACTAGGTTATTATAGTGGTATTAATTATAGCACTGTTTTACTGTATTGAATCTACCATGTTTAATTCATTATCTGTCCACTTACGTTATCTAGGCATGGATATTTCCCCTATCGATCTGATCAACATTGAGCGGTTTGCAGTGCGTGTGATTGCACTGCAGAACTACCGCAGGAGTCTGTACACATACCTACAGGAGAGGATGCACAATGTGGCACCCAATCTTTCCGCTCTCATCGGTGAACAGGTCAGTTGCATTTTGGACAAGTTCTCTATTTTCAATAGGTTTTTCCCCCTTCACCGATGTAGCTTAGCACTGTATTTTCTGTGTTTTCAACTATCTGTGGAGAGAAATACATAGGGGACTTGGGGTAACGCGAGCCCACAACCTGCTTACTAGTGCAGACGTCTTAACCACCGAGCTTCCTAATGGCAACAGGTTGGCTCGTGTCCTATGTTGGGTCAAGTTAGTGCATGATTAGTCCAATGATGGTTCTAACCTAAACTTGACCAATATTAAATCTCATTGTATCTTCATTGTTGTATGTCATAGGTTGGTGCTAGGCTCATATCTCACGCCGGTAGTCTGACAAACTTGGCCAAGTACCCCGCCTCCACTGTGCAGATTCTGGGCGCTGAAAAAGCTCTCTTCAGGTAAAGTCATTAATAACACTCACCAGGAGATCAATGTCATTCTATCCCGATTGGGAGATACTTTTATCCTGATTGAAATCCTATTCTCCCAATGAGGATACCAATAGGCCCCAATTGGGATACCATTGGGTCAATGTCAACTATACTATCCCGATTGGGAGATACTTTTATCCTGATTAAAACCCTATTCTCCCAATGAGGATACCCTTGGTTGACATTGACACAGTCTGCTATACTATTCCGATTGGGAGATACTTTTATCCTGATTGAAACCCTATTCTCCCAATGAGGATACAGTTGGCTCCAAGCCGGATATCCATTAGAGAAGACTATACTATACAGAAGGTCCCCCCAAAATAAATAAATAAACAAAAAATCAAAATTATTTACAGTTTTTCCACTATTGGATGGCATATTATTGGTGTAGGTTCTGTGTAATTTTCACTGGGTATGGAAGCCTGGACAACAAAAAGAAATTTAGTATTAAGCATAATTGCTATATGCGGTGTATGAAGTTTGAGAATGGAAACAATTATCGAATGGTGAAACTGTCAAAGATATAAAAGGCAAAAACAAATCATATTTTGGTCATTGAAGGGAAGAGGAATAGCACTGAAGGTCTCTCAGTATTTTATAATCAAATCCAACATGGAATTTCAGATTTCAAGATTGTTACTAAAACCGTAGTAGGGATGATTGATACCATCATCAACTTTACACTAAGATTTATTTTAAACTGTGCTCATTTATGTTTTTCAAGATAACCATTAACCCTAACCTTCCCAAATCCTCCAAAATCCTCTTTGCTAAAGTGAAGGAGTTTGGAGGATTGAGGTTATTAGGCATACTTGCCTTTCCATGGTACATGTACACGCTTATCGCATGTGTTTCTCATTTACACCATTTAAAGTGAATCACAGTGTGAGCTGTGATGTCTATTTAATTGTCAAATGTGTAACGGTGCAAATAGCACCAGGGTTTCTTTATTGCCTCTGCTTTCAAAACCAGTCAATCAAATCTGATGAAACTGTCAAAGATAAAGGGAAAAACAAATCATATTTTGGTCATTGAAGGGAAGAGGAACAGCACTGAAGGTCTCTCAGTATTTTATAATCAAATCTGTAAAAGATGAAGACGGGAAAATGTCGGTCTTCTTTCGCCTTTACTAATATTATCTCTGTTATAACAGAGATTGAGTTTAGAAAGCATTTCTAAATAAATAAAACCATTATAGGAATAAACAGGATCATTATTGATATTCAAACCTATAGTAAATCTTATTTATCTTAAATAGGGATAAGGAAAAGATTTTTTTTTTTTAAATGGCGACTGCCACCAAAATAATGCGGCCGTCATCTTGCGGATGCACCTTAATTCTCCAAATTATACGGAAAATACATTCATGTCTTTTGGAAAATAACAGAATTTATCATTTTGACAAACTGCTTTCTAAAAGCAAATCTAAATATATATGTAATGAAATCTTAAATGATTTAAAAGCAGTTTCTTAAGTTCTAAAACGTCATGAAATGTAAGAATGTCAACTACTTTAGTCAGGAAAAAAAAAATTTCTCAGAAAATAGAAATCCGGATACCACACATAGTTAATTAATTTGCTGGTCGGTGAAAAAATACCAAGCACACATTTTGCGTTTTGTGAAGTGTTTTGCTTGTCATCAAAAATACACACCATCAAACACACTTGCTTTGTTGGTCAAAGATTTTACTTTGTTTTAGATTTATGTGGTCATGTGATGTATTATAGGCACTTTGATTGGCCATGTTTTATGAATGGTGATAGTTAGGTAAAACTTGTAGCTTTGCATGGTGAGGAGGATAAGTAAGACTAATTGCGGTGACACCATGTGAAATTCTCTATTGAGTAGTAATTAGTTCTGAAAAGAACTGGAGGTTACAACTCGACGTTTCGATCAGTATGCTCTGATCGTCCTCAGGAGAATGAGGTGATAGGTTAATTCGTCCCTAATTTGCCATAGTGACCAATCCCAAATTAAGTTGGCATAGTGACCAATGCGGTATTGGTAACTTTGCCAAATTACAAAAATAGCCAGTTAGAGCATTCGTTATTTGAATGCATGCTCTATCGACAAAATTATAAGGAATACATGCATGTGGATTAGATACAGTGGTAGGTCTCTTCCTGATTGTACTAATGGGCGGGAAAACTTAAAATTGAAAAAAGTCGGATTGGTCACTATGGCAAATTAGGGATGAATTGAGACATCCTTGATTGAATTTGAGAAATGTTTACTTTTCCCTCCATAGAGCCCTAAAGACAAAAGGTAACACACCAAAGTATGGTCTTATCTTCCATTCTACATTCATTGGACGAGCAAGCCAGAAGAACAAAGGTCGTATCTCCCGCTATCTGGCTAACAAGTGTTCTATTGCCTCCAGAATCGACTGCTTCTCAGGTAAACTTGTTAGAATCCTCTACTCCTGTTTGGGAACTAAGGAAATTTAGTCCAGAATTCCCCCGATTAAAGCTAGTATTCGCTTTTGGCAAAATCTCTGTAAATGCATCTTAAGAGTCAAGAGATATGGACACATGAAAATAAACCTGTGTGAAAGTTTCAGCTTAATGCAGTGACACAATGAAATAAGATGAAACTTATCACAGATTCACAGCAGGCCTGTGATTTCTCAGGATTTTTCCTGAATTCAGGATTTTTACAAATCTCACTTTGCCTCGAAAGTTTCCAAGGAAAGAAAGAAGTAGCCTGTATTGTGTCCAAACCTCTAGTTTCTTGTTTGTGGGGATGTGGAGAGTCTGTAAGGATGTAGAGAGTCTGTAAGGATGTGGAGAGTCTGTAAATCCTCCAAAATTAAACATCCAAGTGGCTTTGTCCTCTAGACCAAAGGGAGACTCGGACCTGCTACCTATTTTTCAGGATGTTTCAAGTAACACCCCTGTCACAGGTTATCATACACGTATAGTATGGATGCATTTACAGACATTTTACCAGAAGTGTACATTGGCTTTGACAAGAGAAGAGTGAACCTATGTATTCAGATTGTTTGTATTAATTCCAACATGGAATTTCAGATTTCAAAATTGTTACTAAAACCGTAGCAGGGATGTTCGATACCATCATCAACTTTACACTAAGATTTCTGTTAAACTGTGCTCATTTGTGTTTTTCAAGATAACCATTAACCCTAACCTTCCCAAATCCTCCAAAATCCTCTTTGCTAAAGTGAAGGATTTTGAAGGATTGAGGTTACATGCTACATGCTCTTTGCTAAAGTGAAGGATTTTGGAGGATTGAGGTTATTAGGCACACTTGTCTTTCCATGGTACATGTACATCCATGTTTGTTGTAGTGATTGCAAGGTGCAGTGCTTGGGTCTGTGGACACCGTTTATTGCCCCATGCATGCAGGGAGGGTCCCTGGCCATGTACATGTATCACAGATGAGAAACACATGTGTGCATACATGTCATGTGCTTGCTTTACTACTGAAGGATTTTGGAGAATTCAGGTTATGTGTAAGCAAATGGGCCTAGGGAGTTAGGGTTAGTGAATAGGGGCTTAAGGTGGCATTTATTTGGTGCATCTGAGTATGTATACGTTACTATTAACCCTCGTCGTTGGGCCAAAGAAATCATTCCTGAAACCATCTCAACTCCCTGGGGAGTCACCCCTCCACCCACCCACAGATAGTTGTGTGGTCTCTATGATGTGCATTACAATAGCATTGCTCTGTAAACATGATTAATCCTCCTACTATAGCTGCACTTTAGTGTCAAGTAGCTATAGAGGTCAAAACCAGTCAACTGCCTGTTTTTGACTGTTGACATAAATGTGCACACAGGGGCATTTTTGACTGGTTTTTACTGTCATTTTGACCACCCTGAACAATACCAGACAATGCTTTTACCAGTCAAAAACGGTCGACTCATTTGACTGTACTTACTACACATAAGGTTTGACAGTGTTCGTTTTTTAAAATGGCCATATATTTTATTTTCAATGCATGAGTCAATTTGGATCAAATCCAGGCTCATTCTTAAAGTAGACTGAAGACGTCTATACTCCATCATGAACTTGCATCCTTCCATTCCCCTCCCAACTCCAATGATGTATGGGCCCCCACGATGTTCATTATAATGGCATTGAACTGTAAACCAGACTTAACATTTCAGATGGCTGTGTAATTTCAATTTAAACCTCATTGAGCCTAAATCTAATCATTCTTGGGGTGATCGGTCTTTTTCTCATGCAGCACCACGTCTATGGAATCAATTGCCATCCTATGTCAAATCATCGGCTTCTCTCATCCAATTTAAGAAAAACCTAAAAACTCATCTTTTTAATGAAGCATTTATATAATGTTATTCTGTTTTTCAGGCTGTGTCCTTGTATTTTTGTATTTAAGTTATCTTGTTCTTATGTATCAGCGCCATGAGCACTTTTGGGTGGATTTGTGTGCTTTATAATAATAATAATAATATAATGAATTATTATTATTATTATCAAGCAGCCATACTTTATTAAGTCAATGGGGATCAAAATAGACTGATGCCTGTCATATAGATGTTTGTATTCATTATGATTGTTAATGAGCAGTCCAGGTAGGATCTATAGACACTGTACCTCATGTAAGTCCACTGTCTACTTATTCTAGATTTCCCGACCGCTGTGTACGGCGAGAAACTGAAGGATCAGGTAGAGGAACGTTTATCCTTCTACGAGACGGGAGATGCTCCAAGGAAGAACATCGATGTCATGGTAGAAGCAATGAAGGAGGTAAGATCATACAATATATGCTCTCCTGGCATGGTCACAAGATAGGATGTCCATTTTCAGAATTGCATAAAGCGTATATGCTTAGGGTGGTGCAAAACCATTGTGCGTGCTTTTGTCAAAACAAAACACAGATCCAGATATGGTCAGTCTCGAACCACCCTTAGCAATGCCGAAAACTTGATCACACCACCTGCATATAAAAGCCAATATAGTAACAGTAGTCATGAAAAGGCTTAACCCTGTTGCCAATGGTATTTTAAAGGGATAACTGCTTTTATGATTATGCTTACTTGCTTTGAATCAAGATAAACATTAAACAACTAAGCAACCAGAAATTGTTAAAATGCATATTAACCTTCCTACTTAAGCTGCACTTGAGTGGTCAAAACCAGTCAACTGCCTGTTCTGACTGTTGACCCAAATGTGCACACAGGGGCATTTTTGACTGGTTTTTACTGTCATTTTGACCACCCTCAACAATACAAGACAATGCTTTTACCAGTCAAAAACGGTCGACTCTTTTTGACCTGTAAATGTACTTACTACGGTTTGACAGTGTTTGACTTTTAAGTGCACTAGATATACCTTGGCAAGTATATCAACATTTTGAATGATTTTGACCCTCGCACGCACAGAAGGGTTAATTTCAAGCAACAAAAATAGCTATATGAATATGGTAGTATGGGGGAGAGATGGAGAACCGTAGCTTGTGCTCTTAGTTACCTTTTTAGACTGGGCTCTAATGCTGTCTTCAATCACTTTATAATACCAAATTCACAAGTTGTGAACTGGGAAGGTACAATACACATGTCTTGAACACAAGATACATGACATGATTGAAATGTGGCTTTATGCCTGCCAACCCAACCTGAAAACTCACTCGTGCTTTAGTCCTTGATCAAAATGCTTGCAAGAAATTTGTTTGCATTGATCAGGTACACGATCACTTTCCCAGATAGGTTTGATCCTAAGACGAGAAGTTTGCAAGGCAACAGTCTATAATAGACATTTTGTTTCTCATAGTCTTAGGCCCCCCAAAAAGTCTCCGTTTTCTGGTCTCCGTGCGCGTCGCCTCAGACCTACGTGTCAGCATTTTTAGTTTCCTTTTTTTCTATGAAATGATGTCCAATTGCAGCCAAAATTGCTGGATCGATTGACATTCTGCCTTTTAAACACTTTTTCACATAGGGGTATGAATGTTTGCCCGATTTGTGAGGCTTCTTTTAGCCATCATACTTCGTGTATGGGAAATTTGGTCTGGTTCCAATAACCATGTATACATCTTTCACTGCTTGGCAAAAAAAGCATGTCACCACACCGATTCTGAAGCCGACCTATGACCCGAAACCGGAGACTTTTTACAAAAAATAAATTGCTGCTCTGTGAGGGTACCTGCTGCTCTGTGAGGGTACCTGCCATTCTCTTACTGATCAACTTATGAATATTTCACAGGTCAAGGCAGCTGAGGAAATCGCCACCAAGAAAAAGAAGAAGAAAGCCAAGAAGGACAAGAAGAGGAAGTCTGAAGCAGACACCACCCTAAAGGAGGAAACTACCAACGGGGATGCAGAGGTTGCCATGGAGATAGACGAACCACCCAAAAAGAAAAAGAAGGTGGCCGAGGTGGCCGGGGATGGAAATGAAACGGTGACGCCAAAGAAGAAAAAGAAGAAACGGGTATCGGAGGTGACGACGATCAAGGTGGTCGAGGAAGAGATGGAGACAGTCACACCCAAGAAAGATAAGAAGAAGAAGAAAAAGAGAAAAGAATCCGAGTAAGTTGATGGATAGGATGTGATAACTGGACAAGCTCAATCCATTTTTAACAAAATTTGTCCAAAATGCAGTGGCAGTTTGATTTCTTTGATTATTGGAAGTGTTACAGGATTGTATTTTAACACCGAGAGGGTACTTTTGATAAAAGAAATACTATTATTTCAACCCAAATGTATTTGAATATGAATACTTGTATGTCTATTGAAATGTATTCCAGTATGAATGCTGACAAGTATTTATATTATACTCAAAGACACTTAGATGTTATTTGACTCTTGACTCAATCATGTGTCTAGTGTATGTGGCACTAAAGATGCATTCATACAAATGAAATCATGAGCAGTATCCGTGTTGATCCAAAAACGGTCCATTTTGAATTCTTGATCTGTTTTCAGTAATTAAATAACATTTTTGAATAACAATTTGAATTTAAGTGTATTCTCTTTTAATTGTATTTTCAGCTAATTAACTTAGCTCTTTGTAAACGTCTGGTTCCATTTTGGCCAAAAGACGTAATCTCACAGTGGAATAGTTCTTGGGTTATTTTCAACCAATTTCAGTTAAACATATTTACATGGTGCACTGGTGTCTTGCGATTATGGACTCTTCCCCCATAGAACTTCCAACAATCAATAGCGCCCACATAATGATAGGCCACAATCATACAGTGTCACAGGGCCCCTAAAAACTGTCATTTTTATTGGTTCAGGAGATTTTATTACAAACATTTCCTATATTTACTGTAAAAATTTGGAAAAACTACCTGAACATTTGTTCTCTTTTGGATGGAGAGTTCAATATAAAGGAAGAACAATTTCAGTTTTTAGGCCCTTACGTACTTGAATTATTTGATTTTTAAGTATGTATGTGTATACATGTATCAAAATAAGGGGCATGGATTAATTTTGATGAAATTCTATTTTGTTGGTTACTTAAAATGCATTGTGAATCAAATTGAGTTAATTTTTTATGATCGATGTTATGGGCGGCCAATGGGGCAAAAAAGACAAATCGAAATTCCAAATAATGCAAATGTAAAAAATAATGTTGCAATCAAAAAAATAAAATATTTAAAATGGAGTGCCATGGTTGAGCGGTTTAGTGCATCGGATTTGTGTTCTGATGGCTGAGTCATCAGAATGTGGGTTCGAATCCCAACTGCGACCATGGTGCTTGTGTCCTTGAGCAAGACACTTTACCATAAATGCTTCTCTCTACCCAGGAGTAAATGGGTACCTGTGAGGGCAGAGTTGGTTGTTGTGTTTGATTAGCCCATATGTGACAGCAATTGAGCTATATACTCCCCAGGGAGCTGAGATGGTTTCAGGAATGATTTATGCGCCTGGTGAGCAGGGGTAATAATGTACAGCGCTCTGATACCTTGTGTAAGAGCGCTTTAAAATGCCGCCATAATTAATTAGGCGAAACAATCCGAAACTACCTCATTATGTATGTTACATGTACCATGTATTTACCATTATGTATGTATTGGGCCGATCGTATATGTTTACGTTGACTACGTGGTGGACTGCATCCTGGCGTGTCATGACTGTATGTGAACAGGCATACTAGACTGCATGCTGCTGCTGGCTTCCCATGTCCTTCCTTGCATGCATTTTTATTTCTTGTTTGTGTGATATATGACATTTTCTATGGGCGATATTTTCAATCCGTAAAGTGACATAGGAAATGTTCAAGGACCAACGTTAGAATAAAGCCTATAGTAGAAGTAAAGGCGTGCGATGGGAACTTGGGAAGGGCTAACGTAGAACTAAAAAGCTACTCCTGAATACGTGAGCGTGTTATGGCTCTATATGTGTATAGAGGCTCACGTATTTCGGGAGTACGTAAAAGCATGGTAAACGTAAAACAAATGAAGTTGAATATCTATGGGGAAAGCTGTGGTTATACTGGACCGCCTCCGTACCCACCGCCCTGGTGTTGTGTGCAGTTGTGTACAGAAATTGTGGAAAAAATAATACTTTGCAGCCAAAATTCCAGCGGTTGTGACCCGTGGCGGCAGCAAACATTTTGCTGCCATTGTTTGTACACGCAGGTGTCCAGACCTTTGGTTTCGCCATTTTCGCCTGAATTTCATCCATTTCAAGCCCCTTATTTTGCCAAATTCGGCATCAGTATAATCTCCATCAAATGACGATGATGAACAACACAATTGGTCAGTACCTCTTTTGGAAACTTCTTCAAAAACACTTTCGGAAGTCGTAGTTGGTAAACTTATTTTTATTTATTCCTACTTAGAATTACTTTTTAAAAATAGGGTTGAAAATATTTACCATTTTGTATGGTCTTTAAGAATGATGAGAAACAACTGCACAATGAAACAAATGATAAAGGATGCATGTAGTGATTACACATTTCATGACATGACTACTGAAAGAGACAGGGGGTTGCAAATGAAAATCCCGGTGTACCCTAAATTGTTTTGAGTAGTATACATCATTGATTGTTGGTAGGCTAAGTCAATGGAATTTCAAATCCTACAATATTTAAATCCTCTGGTTGATTTTGAAGGATTTAGGATGGTTAGGGTTAATACAAGGTTGTACGCAGTTGTTTTTGCCTGAAAAACATTCTTGATTCATAGTTAAATTTTAAAACACTAATTTCATGTCCCTATCGCATTAAATTACCTTACATCTTCCCCACCAGTGTTCAGTCCTCCCCACCTGACCAGTGGATCTTCTTATCCATGGTCAACCCACAGACACGTTGATCTTCCATCAGTGGTCTGTCCTCGACCCTTACCTACATTATGTCCTCCCCACCTGACCAGTGGATCTTCTTATCCATGGTCAACCCACGGACCCATTGATCTTACATATCAGTGGTCTGTCCTCAACCCCTTCCCTGACCAGTATTATGTCCTGAAATATTCAGCGAATTTAACTACAAATAAAGAATGTTCTTCAGGCAAAAACAATTGTTAAACCTTGTATTAGGGCAAAAAATCTGATTTCTGGTCTCTGCATTTTTAATTTTCTTTTCTTTTGCTATGAAACCATATCCAAAATTGCTGGATTGATTGGAATTCTGTTGTGCTGTGTTTTAAAGGATGGCCGACAAAAATTACACCGCACCGATGACCAGAAACCAGAGAATTTTTTTTTGCCTAATACAAGGTTGTACGTAATTGTTTTTGCCTGAAAAACATTCTTGATTTTTAGTTAAATTCGCTGAATATTTAAAACTAATTTACATCTTCCCCACCAGTGATTATGGAAGGGTATTTATAGGGACAGTTTTTTTTAAACACTTTAAAATTTAATGACATTTGTGCTAATTGGATAGTGTTAAGGGAAACGTACACCGTTGGTAATTATTAGATTATCACACAAAAACAATTAATATACATGTATAAAGGTTTATTCGTTATAAAGTAACAAGTTTTACATAAAGTAACATGTTATCAAAAAATCTGCGAAATTATTCCATTTCAAACAAATTTAAATTCTAAAATTTTTGGAGAAACATGTTTTTAAATACTGTTCAAATTGACCAAGTAAGCAGAAGTGCTATTGCTTTCCTTGTGAAAATTATTTCCAAAACAAGACGAAAAAAATTCCACATAAGAATGATAAAACTTTTGCATTTGCTGATAACAATGTTTTATTAACAAACTTGAACTTTGAAATGTTTATCTTGATTCAAATTTAGTATGTAGTTGTACCATACCAAGGCCGAAAAAAAAATCTCTGGTTCGTGCATGCATTGCCATTTTACTATGTCCAATTGCAGCTGACCAGAAATCGGAGACTTTCTTTTTGCCTAAACTTTGAAAAGATATTGTAAGAGGGAATTTGAGATTAATTTCTGTTGGTAAATTTTACCCCCCCCCCGCCCCTCTTAATATGCCAAGCATGTGTGGACAAGTTTAAAATATAACACTTGTTACTTTTTGTATACATAATGAATAAAAATGAAAATTTAATATAATCCTTGTTATTTTTGTTATTAAATAGTCTATCCTAAGGTTTAAGTACATTTTTTTTTTTTTTTTTCAAGTGGAAAGTTGGCTCAGTTGGGAAAGACTAAAATTGTGGAAGGTCCTGGGTTCAAATCCCAGGGGCTCCATATTTTTTTTTTTTTAATTGTGCATTTTTTCATTTTTTTTTTTTTAAATTGTGCATTTTTTCATTTTTTATTTATTTATTTTTTTTTAATTGTGCATTTTTTCATTTTTTTTCTTTTTTTTTTTTTTTAATTGTGCATTTTTTCATTTTTTTTCCATTTTTTTTTTTTAATTGTGCATTTTTTCATTTTTTTTTTTTAAATTGTGCATTTTTTTTTTTTTTTTTTTTTTTAATTGTGCATTTTTTCATTTTTTTTTTCTTTTTTTTTTTTTTAATTGTGCATTTTTTCATTTTTTTTTCCATTTTTTTTTTTAATTGTGCATTTTTTCATTTTTTTTTTTTTAAATTGTGCATTTTTTCATTTTTTTTTTCTTTTTTTTTTTTAAATTGTGCATTTTTTAATTTTTTTTTTTTAATTGTGCATTTTTTCATTTTTTTTTTTTTAAATTGTGCATTTTTTCATTTTTTATTATTTTTTTTTTTTTAATTGTAGACTTCCCAAAAATGTTTGTTTTGTTTTAGTCATGTTCATACCCTAATATTCTGCCAAATGACTCATTCACCTTTACTTCTACTATAGGCTTTATTCTAACGTTGGTCCTTGAACATTTCCTATGTCACTTTACTTTACGGATTGAAAATGTCACCCACATATAAGGTCTTATATCTCATAAATAAAAATGCAAGGAAGGACATGGGAAGCCAGCAGCAGCAGCATGCAGTCTAGTAAGCCTGTTCACATACAGTCATGACACGCCAGTATTCAGCAGTGCAGTCCACCACGTTAGTCAACGTAAACATATGACGGGCGTGTGACATGCCATCGGCCCAATACATACATAATGAAGGTAGTTTCGGGTATATTCGGATTGTTTTGTTGAGTTCTTCCTAAATTTTTGTTTTTATATATTTACCCCAATGGCATTTTATTTAAATTTATTTACCAAAATGGCTTTTTTTCTTTTTTTTTAAAAATAAATATATATATATATATATTTTTTAAATTTATTTACCCCAATGGCAATTTTTTTATATTTATTTTTATTTATTTTTTATTTATTACTGAATGGCTTTTTTTTCTTCTTTAAAAAAAAAATATATACATATATATATATATTTTTTAATTTGCCCCAATGGCTGCCCATACGATGTTACATATAAGCAGGAAAGAACAAGAATTAAGGGGAAAGATTGTTGATTGGAACGGAAACAAGGGGTCAACTTCCAGTAAATAACATGCTACTTATAAACATGTAATTTATTACAAATAGATCATTATGTTTTATTACATAACAGTCTGTATTCCAGGCTACTGCAAGCCATTTGTATATACAGCAAGGTCCAATATTGATTTTAAAATATTCTTTGTCATAAATAAGAAACTTTGAAAATGCTAGATGGTAGAAGATGTATTCCATGTAAAAATGAAGCAGTCTTCTACCAACTAGTCCAACTCTACTCAATTTCTTGATCATGATTACAATTTGTTTTGTTGCAATGAGTTAACATTTAGTTCAATGCTTTTAAGGAATGTGGCATGTGAGTATTATATCACAGACCCACCCCATTAAAATTACGCAAAACAAAAATCACCTGACTGATACTGAGTCAAAATTTATCACAATGGTAGTGTGTAATGTTGCCTTTCCAATCACCTTGTATTTCCCAGTTCATGAGTCGTGAACTGAAAAATTACTAACTCGAGTTTACAACATTAGAAGAAGGCCTGTGGGCAAGCACAATGTGTCCCAAGTGGTGAACATGAGAAATACGATGTGATTGGGGTGCAGCATATAAAGATATCCATCACAGTCAATGTACTTTATACATATTAAGGCAGATACCTTGAGTAGACATGGACGATTGTCATTACACTGTTAAACAAGTTCAAAATTGTGTTTCGTTTCCAGCTCAATAAACCAAAAATCATGCTACTGACATTACCTTGAAATGAGTGTACTGTGATTATTAACTAAGTTATTGACCTTTATCACACTGGCCATCTTGGTCAGATTCCTTGTATGCAATATGGATTATAGTGCTGATTCTCATCACATAAAAGGGGCCAGACTATTGTCCTTCCCAGCCTCTGGTCATATGGGTGCATTCGAGTAGCTTCCCCTGAGTACAACCTAATCGAACAAGCATCCCGTTGAATGTTCACCCTCTTGTGGTTGTTAAAGCGATGTGAAGAATGTCAAAGGTCACACGAACTTTGTAAACAAAATATGTACAACAAAACGATCGTAAAATAATTATTTCCCGGGTAAAAAAGGAACTAATGATTGTATTACTTCTCAGGTTCGTACAAAACAACATATCTAATACAATGACAGTCTCTACTCACAGATTCATTGTTTAAGGGTTGAAAATGTACATCAAAAATTTCACGAAATTGCCGCACTAAAAACAAAGATGGCGGCCATTCAGAATATTCTCAAACTGACGTGACGTCACTTACCCGAGTCTGCCTCAAGTGACCTGCTTAGCGAGCAGGTTACGTGAGGGTGACCCAGGTTAAGCCCCGACAATGATGTCAGACCCAGGAAGCTACTCGAACGCACCCTATGAATATGTATGAGATAATGTTCCTAAGTTTGACGACATGTCTTGATGTTCAATACAGATTTGCACACTATTTTCCCCATTCAACAAGCATTACAAATAGACATGTACATATCACTAATGATCTCTATATTAACTGGATTGGAAGTGAGCACTGGCTTGAGCTAGTCTGTCAGCCATCTTTGTTCCGTGTTATGACTAATTAATTCCATAAGGAGCGGTATTCTTGTGGGTGTAGTTTCAAATGACAGCATTATGCATGTATAATTGCTCTATGAACTTAATCGACAATCCATGTTGACTGTTGACTCGTATGGTAAATTGGGGGATTCAAAATGACGGCTGGTGACCAATGTAGACCAACATAGACCAACCAATCCAATTAGTATTGAGATCAGTGCATATTACCCAATACACAACCAAAGCAAGCTGTGCACCTTCAGTCAGCAATGTACTTGTTGCACAAAATGTAAAATTAAACGCTAACTGATTTCAAGTCTGAGTAACAAACAAGTACGGGAAAATTAATTTTAAAGGAAACAAAAATTTAAATACGACATAATATAAATGAAATAAAACGTGCATTATTGGCAATTGATAATGCACAAAGTACACGATTGCAATCGTTTCACATAGCACCACTATTAAGTCCAGTCCATACTTCATGCAAATGTAAAGCAATTGTTTTGACATCATAAATTTGTGGCGAATGATTTGTGCAAGTAGAAGGGTATTTGACTTTTGTGAATCATTCGCACGAATCTCAGGTTATGAAGTCACAATTTGCTCCATGTTCGCATGAAGTATGAAATGACCTTTTATTTCTACATCATTAACATTGGTAATATCTATCTCAATATCACATCTTTCTCCACCTGCTTTTTAAAACAGTCTAACACGTAAAGCAATAAATTATTTCACACAAATCCAAAAAAATAATCCATAGGAATTGCATTGCAGATATTTTTAAGGATATTTTGTGAAAGGGGAGGTAACAAGATTGGGATTTTGGCAAAAGTGCTTTAACCCTAATCCCCGGGCTATTTTTGGTAAGAACCTTCCTGAATCCGCCAAGATCCAACACCATGCAGTAACACTACCGCCCAACTGTTGGACTTAACTGGAATTGGGACACCCGGCCCCATGTAAAGTATCCCTGTCAGGGCTATACAGTACTGAGTCCATCAAAATCCAACACCATGCATTAACACTACCACCCAACTGTTGGACTTAGCTGGAATTGGGACACCTGACCCCATGTAAAGTATCCCTGTCAGGGCTATACAGTATTGAGTCCAACACCATGCAGTAACACTACCACCCGACTGTTGGACTTAGCTGGAATTGGGACACCTGGCCCCATGTAAAGTATCCCTGTCTGGGCTATACAGTACCGAGTCCATCAAAATCCAACACCATGCAACTGTTGAAGTTTAAATAGTTTGGGGTGGTTAGGGTTAATGAGTATGCTGTCTTTGAATCAAAACCAGAGTGGACTTATTACATTGTGCCATTCACAAGAAAATAATGAAAATACATTCAAATTTGGTGTATTAAGCTGGAATTTAGGAATAATTTTTTGTTACTTTTCTTAAAGGCGGCAGCACCTCAGACAATAAATGTTCAAAGGAAGATTGATACCATCAATCAGTTTTACATTATAATTGCACCATTTGGTTATTTTTCAATTACCAATTCTGTACCTAACCTTTAACAAGTGCAATTGAATGCTGAATCTCCGGTACATTTTTAGGTAATTTTATGCAATGTTAACCCATCAAAATATCACTCAATATCATTTCATTTTAAAAAATACATTCAAAATTTTTGTGAGGGGAAAATTCATTACATTCCTTAAATGTGTTATTTCTGATAATACACATTTATATTAAATTGATATTCAATACAAGAATAGTTTCAAAAAATAGGTTTTAGTTTCTAGGGAATATCACACATCGTATCTCAGACATATCTGTAGAATCAACATTAAACCCTTTAAATAACACAACAAATGTGTTCTAGAGGAACTCATGATTGCAGTAAGGTATCCAAGAAGGGAGGGGAGAAATGGCCTCTCACTTGTTCGATCAAAGTGTATCATCAGTTGGAAAATTTGCCATTATGTCAGTGGTGTGATTTGACACAAGTAAAAAATCCTGAAAAATTAGGACAAAGCCCCCCTGAACCTCCCCGATGTTTCATTTTGGAGGATTTACAGACTCTCCACATCCCCACAAACAAGAAACTAGAGGTTTGGACACAATACAGGCTACTTTTTTTTTCTTTCAAGAAAATTTTGAGGCTAAGGGAAATTTGTAAAAAACCTGAAATCAGGAAAAATCCTGAGAAATCACAGGCCTGTTATGTTAATATCCAAAGGTTGTTTTGTCAATGAATTCAAAACACAATATTGCCACACCAGACTGTTTGAACACTGATTGAATTTCCAACCACATGTCTTATTCTTCTCTTCCATTGCCACCTAGTTTACAAATATGGAACCTGGACCCTCTATACAGAAAACAAAACAAAACAAAAATAGCCAGGCATGTTACCAGGATCCCATGACCTTAACCCTAACCCCCTAGGTATTCTGGCTAGGAACCTTCCTGAATCCTCCAAAATCCATCAGTGCACTTTTGGAAACATGCCCTTATCCTCAAAATGCACCATGCATTTTCGTTGATCTTTCATATTCAGCGCTTATGGCCTGTACTTCTTGCCAGGCAGTAATTGTGTCTCATTTGAAGAGGTGAAAGTACCAGTTTCCAACAGTGCTGAATTTTCCCCAAAAAGTGCCCCTTGGAGGATTTTGCAGGATATGGGGTGGTTAGGGTTAAGAAAGCCTTGACCCTCATAGCCACCAGGTGTGACTCAATGTAGCAACAAATGACCCATAAGAATCCAGTTTATAACCTTAATAAATTTGACCCCTACATGTACATGTCATGCCCCAAAACTGCGTCTACCCACTGGTCTAGCTCGCTCCCTCCACTCGCCCTGAAGGGGTCCAGTAAAGACCCATGCACTGCTGTGCATCTGGTTGCGACACCTGCTGAAAACAAATCCCTTCCATGCATTCTAACTTCAAGCCTTGCTCTCAATCTCAAGCCTACTGATTGTCTTTCTGTTTGTACAATATATAAATTACTATATATTATATCTGTCTATCGACACAACTTTTCAATTTACAAGTATGCACAATTCCTGTCCATCTAAAGATGTATACTTTATATGCTTTTGTGAGTTTAAATATATACATGTACATTTTAATCAACATTTTGACCCCCCCAATTGTGAAACACTGCTAATACGCACGACAGTTATAGTATGTGTGCTGACCATCTTTGACCATCAAAACAATTTGTGGTCAGTTTGGGACATGCCACTGGTGAAGACACCCATCATCCTGAACAAAAAAAGGTTTTTTGCCTGAAGTGCTTTCATTTCAGAGGAAAGTGTTTTCTGTACAAATTTCCAATGCTTTTTCACACAATTCCCAATGCTTTTTCACACAATTCCAATGCCTTTTCACACATTTCCAATGCCTTTTCACACATTTCCAATGCCTTTTCACACATTTCCAATGCTTTTTCACACATTTCCAATGCCTTTTCACACATTTCCAATGCCTTTTCACACATTTCCAATGCTTTTTCACACAATTCCAATGCTTTTTCACACAATTCCAATGCTTTTTCACACAATTCCAATGCCTTTTCACACATTTCCAATGCTTTTTCACACATTTCCAATGCTTTTTCACACATTTCTCATGACTTTGACTCTAAGCTGAAACTTTCACAGGTTAGTTGGTAAATGTAAATCTTGATGCAAAGAAGAATTCTCATAGCTGCAGTTTTGCCAGCAGTACCTTCCCTCTTAAAGTGTACATGTTCATTATAAGTTCCTGAAGAGAAGGGGTGTGATTTGACAAAAGTAAAAAATCCTGAAAAATGGGTAGCGTGCCTGGGTCTCCCTTTGGTCTAGAGGACAAAGCCCCCTGAATGTTTAATTTTGGAGGATTTACAGACTCTCCACATCCCCACAAACAAGAAACTAGAGGTTTGGACTCAATACAGGATACTTTCCTTGGTGACTACTTCTCTTATTTCAAGACTATTTTGAGGCAAAGAGATTTTGTAAAAAAAAAAATCCTGAAATCAGGAAAAATCCTGAGAAATCACAGGCCTGTGAAAAGCACATCAAGAATGCATCTTTATGTGGCGTAACCAGATTGTTTACTCATCCTCCAACGCTCCCTGACTAGCCCAATCCCCGACTAGCCCAATCCCCGACTAGCTAAATCCCTGATAATATGATGGGCAGCATTCCTGTTGTTTTGATCGGTCCTTTTGGAAACAGTTTCTTCCGAAAGGAATGTTCCATGATCCAACCAGCACCATCAGGTCTTCCCAATCTAGCATATACATCAATGGATAAATCGTAATCGAATTCCCCATTGGGATTCCCAGTGAGAACAGCAATGCATTCCCATTAGGAACATTCACTATTCCCCATTGATGTGTTCCACGATCCGACCGCGTCCATCAGCTGCTCCCAGCTTAGCATACACATCAATGGATGAATGCCAATAGAAATCCCCTTTTGGTCGAGCAGATTCTGAATAAAAGGGTATATTCTTCCAATTGAAGGTTTTTACGGTAATCCCAAGTGCATCACCAGTTCCTGATAATTCACAGGCAGTTAGAATCTTGTGGCACTTTTCAGTGAATAAAAAACTGTGCTCCAGTTTTACATAGAGAGCTACTTGTATCCAGAGCTACTTGTGTCCATACAAATTGATGTTCTCTAGTGGTAAAGATGATCCATTAGTAACAGCTAGGGCAGTCTGGTTTCCAGTATCAACTTCATGCTACAGAACAAGCTTACAGCTCTCCTCACCAGTCTAATAACTGAAATCACTGCATCTGTGCGTACATATACTGGGCACATACATATGTACTCAATGCATGTTTCTATTGACAGGGACTCTGATCAACTTTGAAGGCTACAAGACACTGGGCTCAAACTGCAACCTGGAACAGGCTCAAATGATTAATGTCGGCAGAAGATTACAGTCCAACAGGTTGCACTTAATGTATTAAGTGAGCTCCATAATTAGTTTCCATATTGAGGTGTCCTAAGCACTGATCGTTATCAGCGGTCAATGATGTCAGTGTAGGGTTGAAATGCATTCACATCAGTGGCGTTTCACGTCAAATCTCACTCTCAAATTCTATACACTAGGTTTCGAATTCCAACTGTGAGTACAACGCAATTGTGGTTTATTGTCTCTGCATAAGAGCATTAGTGTCACCTCATTTGACGTTGAGTTAAAACATGAGTGATCTCTCCTTGTAAGGAGTTGGGGATTTCATCAGGAGTCCAGATCAATTGTAGTTGCTCTGCAATTTTTATTTCCTTCGCTGCTTCATCTTGTGGCGGAATGAGGTGATCTTTCATGTTCTTGTTCACTAGATCCTCTGATACAAGGAAGGTCACACTGCCAAGCTGCCCTGGCTCAGGGGTCAAAGGTCAACATCCTTGTATTAAAAAAATGCCACGCTGGATATATATATAGAAAACAGTTCCAGCTTTAAAGTCTTGGCTTGTCCAAAAAACGACACAAAATATATAAAATAGTCTCTTTTCTTTTGTCTCTGTACAAAAAAAAGTTGATTTTTCTCTGGTTGGACGATGACGGTATGGGCAGTACAAAGACAGACCCTAGGACTGCCGTCATAGCGTTATACTTGGTCTATACTCCAACATTAGAGGGTATTGCTGTAAGACAAGGAAGATCAAGAAAAAACAAATATTAATTAGGGTCATTCCTGGTAGGGTTTGAAGCATTGCATGGTGGAAGAACAGTAGGAGAAAAGGTTTGCGGTAGCACCATGTAACAATCTCTTAAGACTTGGTAATGCAGTGTTGGTTTTGAGATGAACCGGTGATGAGATAACTGGTTCTTCTCAGAACCAACATTTATTATAAAGGTTTTTTGGTTTGTTGAGGTTTTTTTCCAGATGATATCTCCCCTTCAATATCCTCTTATCTTGATTTACGGCCATTATGCCCTATTGGTAATGTTAGCTAAATTGCTAATTTGCGTCCCTGGAGTACAACAATTCATTTGTTGTGTGTCGTGGCCGAGCGGTCTAGTGCATCGGATTCAAGTTCTGGTGTTGTCAGAATGTGGGTTCGAATCCCAGCCTGGCCGGTCTCGACTCTTGTGCTCCTAAGCAAGACACTTTATAACCACAATTGCTTCATCCTTCGGATGGGACGTTAAGCCGTAGGTCCCATGTACTAGATTATTAAAGTAATGCACGTAAAAGAACCCATACACTTATCATGGAAGAGTAGGGGTTTACCCCGGTGTTTCTGGGTCACAAAGCAAGCGTTCTTGTTTATAGGTTTCCTCAGGCTTTTGAGCTACAGTGCTTAAGTGTGCTTTTGTGGAATCCTTGGTTTCATTACCAGAAATGTATAATAATAATAATTTGGAATAGTGTTTTACAACGCTTACTTTGTTTTAAGATGGTAATGATACACATGCCGTCATTCTCGAAAAGACATGTATACAAATTCAAATCTGAAACATACCATCAGCTGATGATCTGTTTCCATATTGGAACAAACACAAATATTCTGAATGCTTAGGGAAGAGGGCCAAAGTCATGGTACAGCCAAGCCTTTGAGAAGCATAGCCTGGCCCAGGATACCTGGGCTATCTTTTGTGACTCCTAATCCTGTAACAATACAGTACCTGCCAATCAACATAACCCGAGCTTCTGGAGGGCCTAGCCCAGGCAAGCAGAGCTCATTATACAGGCCAGTAGGCAGAGGCTGTACCATGACTTTTGCCCTGGTCCCTTAGTTTGAATACATAATACAACATATTTATGCCATAGCTTATCACACATCTTGAAAATATCATGCCCTTGAATATAGACGACACTTGACTGTCGACCCGCAAAATCTATTCAGCAAGAAATTGTTGCCTCATACAGGGAGATCTTTGAAACAAGTCCATGATAGCATCTTTTTTATCGGCTGTGACAAATGAGAAGACGTTTGAAAGGCCTTTTTCCTCTCAGGAAATGCAGTTACAGAAGCTGTTTATTTTACGTCATTGGATCTTGAATCCTCATTGACAGTGCAAATGCAGTGCTCCGCAAACACACAAACTTAATATCACTGGAATGCGCAGGCAAATACTCATCTTTGAGGGCCAGGTGATTGTGCAAATACACAATAATTCCCAAACGGCTGTAACATCCACATTACAGATTCATAGGCACTACAAACTGGCTATGTCCACAGGCAATATCTATCTTGGGCCATAACATAAATACATATCTGTTGATCGTCCTCCCTAACCCATCTAATTAGGCCAGACAGTATTTTTGTTTATTTTTAGCAAATAATTGGTTCAATAATAAACAGGAGTTAACGGTGCAATTCCTACCGATTCTTTTCTTATATTATACATAGATTTGAACAAAAAAATATCTCTAAAACCAGCATGCCAGCATCCCCCTCCAAAAAAGAGCAATTTTTAAATATATATATTTTCTTTTAAAAACCTTCTGCACAATAGATTGCGGTGACAGTAATATCATTATAATGGAATGATTTGAAATATTTCATATTGACCTGATAATTGCTTAATTTCTTTCTATTTTGTAGTTAAAGGGACAATATCGTCACGATCAACAGGGCATGGAATCAGTGCTAGTTTTAGATTAACTCAGTGACTGAAAATAATACCCCACATGATAAGGTCATATTACTGTTGCTGCTGCATAAATGAGCCAGTAATTTTCAGTCACTGTGTTCATCTTAAACTAGGACACCGATTATATGCCCTGTTGAAAGTCTGCTCTGATCGTGACGATACCGTCCCTTTAAAACAAAATTCAGGTCAGAGTGTAGGATTTATTACTTCTCTATTTCGCCATGACAGAACCCGTTTACCCTCACTGCATGGGAAGATATAACACGCATATTTCGTTGCACACATTCATTTCAATTCTCTGTGTTAAAGGGACAGTAAATCGTCACGATCAGAGCAGACTTTCAACAGGGCATGGAATTGGCGTTCTAGTTTAAGATGAACACATTGACTGAAAATTTCTGGCTCATTTATACAGTGGTAATGGTAAGGGAAGACATCGAATTCTAACCTGCGGTTAAACCTTGTGGTACCTCGAGGTACCCCAAGGTTTAACCGCAGGTTAGAATTTGATGTCTTCCCTAATATGACCTTATCATGTGGGTTGTTATTTTCAGTCACAGAGTTAATCTAAAACTAGCACTCCGATTCCATGCACTGTTGATCATGACGATATTGCCCCATTAAAGATGAAAGCACAAAATAAGTTCCTAGTGTGAATAACATATACACCAAGTCAGTGTTAAGGATAAGGTAATTTCCAGTTATATTTCCCCTTTAAGTAAACTCTACAACATCATACGGTAACCTAATTTTAGATCTTGAATGACAAGGGTTAACATCAGAGTACTCAATAATGCTTCCCTCCAAATGATTTGAGCAACGTTTGTAACTGAATGATGTGACAACTGATTTATTTTCAGACCTGCAGGGCGCACCACTGATATATTACTAGCTAGATTTGGAACTGGGGTTTATTAACCCTAACCTTCCCAAATCCTCCAAAAATCCTCTTTGCCATCGCGTGATACACTTGGACATTTGACTGACAGAAGGCGTTCGCTCACTTAGATAATCACATTGTTGTGAAAGTGCCCGCAAGCGTTCGATGGTTGATATAATGGGGGACGATAGTAGCAAGATAACAAGCAATGTCTTGAACTAAGACTAGCCCATTGCTCCGCCATATTGGAAACCGTGTGTGCGTTGTATACATGGTGATCGCAACATGATCATAATGATTGCGTTTCGAGGCCCTCATTTTCTGAAATTTTAGACTGATTTTACTCAACTTGGCTACCATAACCCTAACCTTCCCAAATCCTCCAAAATCCTCTTTGCTAAAGTGAAGGATTTTGAAGGATTGAGGTTACATGCTACATGCTCTTTGCTAAAGTGAAGGATTTTGGAGGATTTAGGTTATTAGGCATACTTGCCTTTCCATGGTACATGTACATCCATGTTTGTTGTAGTGATTGCAAAGTCAGTGTTTGGGTCAGTGGACACTGTTTATTGCTCCATGCATGCAGGGAGGGTCCCTGGCCATGTACATGTATCACAGATTAGAAACACATGTGTGCATACATGTCATGTCCTTGCTTTACTACTGAAGGATTTTGGAGGATTCAGGTTATGTGTAAGCAAATGGGCCTAGGGAGTTAGGCTTAAAATAGTGCCAGTAGGACACAGTGGTAAATATCACTTCCAATGTATTTTGGAAAAATCGGAGGGGGGTTACAGCAAGTGGATTTTGTTTTTAAAAGAGTGGGCCTCACATTCAGCAGAAAGAATTGGTCATACAATAGCATGGATCGGTAATGACGTCAGAGGCAATTACAGCATTGTGGCCACACAAAAAAAGTCTCCGGTTTCTGGTCTCCGCGCACGTCACCTAAGACCCGCACGTCGGCATTTTTAATTGGTTTTTTTTTTGCTATGAAACGATGTCCAATTGCAGCCAAAATTGCTGGATCGATTAGAATGCTGCCATGCTGTGCTTTAAATGACTTTTTCACAGATGGGTATGAACGTTTGCCTGATTTGTAAGGCCTCTGTTAGCCACCATACTTTGTATATGGGAAATTTGGTCCCTGCGTATACAATGTATCACGTATTTCCCTGTTGGCAAAAAAAAAAGATAGCTGGAAAAAAACAAAAAACACCACACCGATTTTGAAGCCAACCGATGACCAGAAACCGGAGATTTTTTTTTGTTGGCCTTAACATCATTTGTCTGGAAACTGTTTTAGGATGAATACATTTGTGTACAGCAAATTAGACTAACAGCCTAAGGGCTATTAATTTTGCAATTCTGTGATACGTTTATGCATGGCAAGTATAGTTCGCTTGTGAGGGAAGGAATGCGATTCTACCCCCACACAAATCAAATCTGATTATTTAATTTGTTTTTATGTGTTTGCTTATCCCTCAAAAAAAGAGTTTTTATTGATGAAATTTAGTTTTCCTGTAATGATAAACATGTAGAAATATTCATTCATTCATTCATTTATTTTTATTTTTTCCAACACAGAAAATATATGATATACATTATATTATACATGTACCTTAACCCTCCTACTGTTTGACCATTTGAAACCATTCAAAATTTCCATTTACCAAAATGCCCATTGGTTTTGTACACACATGGTGATACCATTTGAACAGTGTTGGTAGCAAGCTTTACTACCATTCAAATCCATTCAAATGCATAGAGGGTCCATTGATTCACCACTTAGAAGTATCCAAACAAGGTTTTGTATTAGCTGTACTACCATTTGGAAAGATCCAAACAAGGTTTTGTATTAGCTGACCTACCATTCAAAACCATTTGGGGGAATCAATACTGTACAGTTATTTCACCATTCAAAACCACAAAAGTGAATGGTTTCAAATGGTGGATCAACTTGTATGAAAAAGGTACCAGAAGTAGGAGGGTTAAAGGATAATAATAATAACGTATATATATATGAACTATAAACTACTTCAAAACAAATCCACTTATTCTACCAACCTTGGTTCTCCATCGTGTTACACATACAAATTTTAATGTGTGGTCCTTGCCCAATAGTTCTTCGTTGCATAGAATCTCCACCTAAAAAAAAAAAAAAAGATTTTTTTTTTTTGAAAATCACAGGGCACTTTAAAACCAAAAGTGTAAGCACGGAGGCTTAGGTCAAGATGCCTGTCTGTAAGAGTATGATCTCCGCACGTGACTTGACTATGTACAGTGAATTTCTTTGAGGAGTGTGGGCTTTCGCACAAACATCTTGGTTATCTTATATTTTGGGCCTTCGGGTGTGCAGGCAAATGAATATGCATTACTTGAACACATATGCATAACTTGAAATGTGCACTTGACGTTCTTACATTGCGCCGTTGCGCATATGAACACAACATATACTGGCAAACAATCGTCGAGCAGTTTCACCAGAAAAGCAAACGAAGAAAAAGATCACAAGACATCTAAAACATTTATGGACGTCTTCAGCACCGTGTGTGGTTCAAACAAAGCTGTCACTAGGAGTAACATGAGTAATGGTGCCTACGTGCACAAAATATACACACAATGCTCCCTCGACAGTGCAATGAACCCAAATATTAGACTGGTGATTGAGAATAGATACACGTAGCTCATTCCGTAAAGTGCAGTTGACACTAGGAACTAGACAGCCCTGTTGCCGTTACCGATGGATAGTTTTATACTGTTTGAGGATGGCGAGGATGTGCTTGGAGCAGGTACTCCCTAGGGGACTGAGCTGCTCCTACGAATCAAATGATTTACCAATTGGCTTGGGTGATCATGATGAAAAGCATCTTCATTATGGAGACGGAAATAAAACCCAGTGCAATCTGGAGTCCTCTCGCAGTAGTAATTTTCCATTAGTGATGGCTAGGAACGGCCAATTTCCGGTTTCATCTACAGAACAAGCTAGTCTGGACCACCAGTCCAATCATCTGATTTCATCGCACCGAGGCAGGACCATACATTTTGTGCGACCATGCAACTTTAACCCACTTAAAAAATTATTTCTGGCAAAAAAGTGTACACAAATCAACTGTGCACAGGTGTCCCAAGAAAACTATTTTTGCATAACTTAACCCCTCCTACTACTACAAGGGTCAAAATCAGTCAAAATCTTGATATACTTGCCAAGTATACTTAAAAGTCAAACACTGCCATTTACAGGTCAAAATGAGTTGACCGTTTTTGACTTGTAAAAGCATTGTCTGGTATTGTTCAGGGTGGTCACAATGACAGTAAAAACCAGTCAGCAATGCCCCTGTGTGCACACTTGGGTCAACAGTCAAAACAGGCAGTTGACTGGTTTTGACCTCTAAAGTGCAGCTAGAGTAGGTCAATAGGTCAAGTACGGGATTCGAAATTTAAACAAAATATTGGAATGATGCTAACAATGGTTTTAATCTCCCATATAAGTATTTTGTGTCTGGGGGTTCCAAGATTTTTAAGAGAAATTCAATGATTTCCAGTGCAAATTTTAAGACAAAGAACACTTACCTTAATTCCACATTATAATGAGTGTGAAATATCTGAACGCATTTCACTATTTTCTTGTGAATGGCACAACGTACACGTAATAAGCTGAAACTTTCACAGTATGTTTAGTAAGAGTAAGCATAATCTAAGAAGCAATTTTGCTTACATTACCAATTGGTTTCCTTCCCTTTAATAAACTAAAATAACAGCCACATTTATTATGCGTGAGATTTGGTTCTATGGTCAGGGATGCCAGTAGCTCTTTGCTTCAGAGCCAGAAAAAAAATTCCCGCAAAGGAAGAGTGAACGTTCATACTTGCACATGGAAAGAAAATATCTCTTGTTGTCTTTTGATTCAAACCTAACGCCAATTGAACCTGTTCTTTACACTAGCATCGATTTTTTCAGATCCACGCCTCTTCCAACCTCCATTATGGTAGCCACGTTGAGTAAAATCAGTCCAAAATTTCAGAAAATGAGGGCCGGGAAACACCATCTTTATGATCACATTGCGATCACCATGTGTACAACGCACTGTATACAACACACGCTACACTGACCCACACGTACTGTTTCCAATATGGTGGAGCAATGGGCTAGTCTTAGTTCAAGATGTTGCAAGTTATCGCGCTACTATCGAACGCCCTCTGTCGGTGAAATGTCCGAGTGTATTACGCGATGGCATAAAAAACGAAAAGGTACGAACATTTTGATAACCAAGACTAACTGAATGCGCTCTGTGAATGTGATTTTTTTTTCCCGGCCAGACGAAAGACAGAGCGCCGGATTTCTTGGGTAAAAATTTGAAAAAGCCGGAATTCCGGCAATAGCCAGAAAACTGGCATTCCTGTATGTTTTTTTTAAACAAGCAAAGGCAATTATGCATTTGGAGTATAATGCCATGGTGTGGATTATAGCAGGTTGGCACACTGGATAGGAGATGGGCGCTGATTCACCTATAAAAAGCTGAAGTAACCAACTGCCATGTTGGTTCCTCCAAAAGCTCAAGAGTCAAATGTCACATTAGCATACAGACAATAACAACAACTGGTTCAGCAGCACTCGGCATTGTCGTCGTTCGGGTAGCAGTAAACCTGTCCGGCCGTCACACATGCGCCTTCTTTTTTGGGGGAACAAAGATGGCGAACAACGAGCTTCAGCCAATCTGCGCGATCTCCTATCCAGTTAGTATAGAGATCAGTGGTAGTAATAGACTTCTGCCTGTACAAATTGGGATCAACCACAGGAACTGGCAAATTGCGCCCTCTATAGGTCATGCACAGAGTAGATATAAGACACCATAACTAGTATTACTATCAACCCATTACCTGATGAAATCCTTCCAGCTTGAGTTTCTTAGCCACAAATTTCCTGATGTGGTTGATGGTGGCCTGAGCGGAGATGCGGATGAACTTCTTGCGCAGTGGCCGGAACTGTTCTGTATTACACTCCAGGCAGATCTTGACCTGCTCGTCGCTACGGTGACAGTCTGCATCCTCCTCCTTGACGATGCATTCATCTTTGATGTCTTCTGATGGATACAAAGGGGAAATAAAAATGTGTTATTACTGATAAACCTAATATACTGTTTGATTTTCATAGTTGTACTAATCCTGGTCATGGCTGTTTCTTTAGTTGGTTGGTTATTTATTTTCCACTTGTACATCAAAATGTTCACAATGGTTATTAAGAAAACAAAACAATTCATGAGCCAAGGGTCATCTAGAAACCCATGGGGGCTTGTATCGATGACCCTCTGTGGGGTCATCCAGAAACCCATGGGGGCTTGTATCGATGACCCTCTGTGGGATCATCCAGAAACCCATGGGGCTTGTATCCATGACTCTGTAGGGTCATCTAGAAACCCACGGGGCTTGTATCCATGACTCTGTAGGGTCATCTAGAAACCCACGGGGCTTGTATTGATGACCCTTTGTAGGGTCATCTAGAAACCCACGGGGCTTGTATCGATGACCCTTTGTAGGGTCATCTAGAAACCCACGGGGCTTGTATTGATGACCCTTTGTAGGGTCATCTAGAAACCCACGGGGCTTGTATTGATGACCCTTTGTAGGGTCATCTAGAAACCCACGGGGCTTGTATTGATGACCCTTTGTAGGGTCATCTAGAAACCCACGGGGCTTGTATCGATGACCCTTTGTAGGGTCATCTAGAAACCCATGGAGCTTGTATCGATGACCCTCTGTAGGTGCCAATGGTAGAGTGGAAATACTCATGGCAGACAGTCCTTCGGAAGCAGAAATAGCTGATTTTTCTTTGCTTTTATGTGTAACATTTCATACAGGAATTATCCATTAGCAACTTTTGGGTTTTTTTTTAAAATAAAATGTACTCAGAGGGAATTCTTTCAACCTGGTTCTGAGAAAAAAAAACATGTTGGCGTTGAAATATTATACACGAAGCAATACTATCTGTATTCTAAAAGTAGTTAACACTATTGGTAAAATGTAAATGTTTACATAAGAACCATGCAAATATACAATACAGACACCAACCTAGGAAAGTTTCAACTTATTTTGTTCATGTTATGTAGTTAAGGAGAAAGTAGTGGAAATGCATTCATTCTAATGTGAAAATGGACCACATTTTTTCAGCTTTCTCAAAAATTGCAACATGCTAGATGGAATTACCTCTCATGATGTTTGGTTACCATCTTACAACCAAGTTTAGGTTTAAGATAATAATTTATCTAATTTATCAATAATTTATCTTTTTGGGGGGAAATTACCAATGGTGTACACTCACTTAACCCTAACCCCCTAGCTATTTTGGCTAAGAACCTTCCTGAATTCGCCAAAATCCAACACCATGCACAAACACTACCACCCAACTGTTAGACTTAGCTGGAATTAGGACACCCGGCCCCATGTAAAGTATCTCTCTCTGGGCTATACAGTACTGAGTCCATCAAAATACAACACCATGCAGTAACACTACCACCCAACTGTTGGACTTAGCTGGAATTGGGACACCCGGCCCCATGCAAAGTATCCCTGTCTGGGCTATACAGTGGCAAGTCCATCAAAATACAACACCATGCAGTAACACTACCACCAACTGTTGGACTTAGCTGGAATTGGGACACCCGGCCCCATGCAAAGTATCCCTGTCTGGGCTATACAGTGGCGAGTCCATCAAAATACAACACCATGCAGTAACACTACCACCCAACTGTTGGACTTAGCTGGAATTGGGACACCCGGCCCCATGCAAAGTATCCCTGTCTGGGCTATACAGTACAGAGTCCATCAAAATACAACAAACCCTACTGTTGGAATTTGAATGGTTTGGGGTGGTTAGGGTTAAATATTTCTCTTACTGAAGATGAATTCATAGACATACTGGCCTCAAATTACATGGAGGCCACACAGGCCACTGCCTTGGTGGCCTGGTCCTGGCCTTGGTGCCCCATTGAAATGTTCCCATAGACATTTTTAATAATACATACATGTATGCCTTGCCCCTTTAAGATCAAAATTCCAGGCTGAATATAATCAATCACAGAAGACCAAACTTAAAATGACAAAAACTTTAAAATGCATACAATCGTGATAGTTCATTCTTTTGTTCATTCAACGGAGTGATTACTTTAAAACGCCCTTGTGATTTTGATGGAGTGGTTCTCAATTTATAGTACTGGATGGGGTGTGTGACCAGGCCACCTGCTGTGCTAGACAAATAAGACTACATGGACTGTAATATTTATGAGCCTGGGAGGTATTTGTTATTAGAATACAACCAGTGTACTTCATAACAAAATGAATCCAAGCTTGTCCATATTTATATATGTTCTATTCTATGCACAATGCTTAGCAATAGTCACCCAAGCCTACTGTAACCCCCATACTTCCGATCTTGAATCTTCTCCTGCAACCCGTTGTACCCTCACGGCTGAACAGGCAGCCAATTTACACACGCCCGAGCCTATGGCCAATCATCTAAGTGTGCAAGGGCCACCTATTGTCCATATTACGGGGCCCTCAAGCACGTAAGCATTCTACACTTAGAGTAGGTGCAATCTAAGATGGGCAAATGTACGCCAGAGAGTGCAGTGCACGGCCGCCGGCGAGATGATGTGTGCAATGCGTCAGGGTGTTAATGAGTACACAGTCCCTCGGGCGGTGTTCTAAATCCGTGAGTGCTTAGGAGCCAAAAAAGTGGAGCTAGGGAAAATCTGTAATTGATGATTATTGTATACATGGGATATTTACAGTGAGGAGGCTTAAAGGTTATGTACACCATTGGTAAAATGTCCATTAATGCATCCATACTTTATAAGAATGCGGAGATAAATCAAAAAAACAACCTGTGAAAGTTTCAGCTTATTTCATTGTGTCAACAAAATTGTGAAATCGCATTTAGATTTCTTTGTATAGTTTAATGTGGAAATGGATCACGGTTTGTGATGCATTTCAGAGTTGAAGTTTTATTTTTTTAAATTTTTTCCCCCAAAAGTGAGTCATTCTGTCGGACAGAATGACTAAAACTGTAGCCAATGCATTTATTCTGTATGAAGTTTCTATTCATTTTAAGCGCCATATTTGTTTTATTTTTATACAAAATAATTGTTTGTAGTCTTGATGTGTTTGTCATTTTTAATAATTTGATTACTTCCGATAGAAGAGGACCTGGCTTATTTGTTCAATCATGGAGAAATTGATAAAAATGAAGTTGATTTGATAACTATGTATTTCTTATATATAAATAATTAGAGCCAACAGCTGTCACTTCACATGCACAAACTGAGCTCGCAAACATATTGATGTGTTCCAATAAGGCGAATCCCCCACATTTTTATGACTTTTTATGCAATTTCTTTTTTGAAATAAAAACTGTAATGGCCAAATTACTCTGCACTGCAGTAACCAAATACAACCAAACTATAATTTTACTCGCAGCGGAGGAAAAATGGAAACTTGTTGGAAACCAGTGCTCTATTACAAAAGTACAGAACACTCGTTATCGGAACCGATTCCTATGGGGGTAGAGTTAATTTCATACTACAGTGTACATGTATATTCATAGCTCTACAAAAGAGCAGTATGTTTAAATCAATAATCAAGACATTATACTAAATTTGCTTGGCAGTAGGCCTAAGTGGATTATAAATTTGTTCCATAAATGCATTTAAAACCAGTACACACTGTACAGTACACAATGTCTGTGTAAATATCTGTAGTATGCATCCATGAATGCATCCATGAATGCATCCATATTTTATAAGAATCAACAGATACAGTATAAACTAATGCTGGGTGTTACTGGTTAGTGCACTAACCGGTTAACTTTTATAACCGGTTAACTTTTATAACCTGTTAACCAGTTAACTGAAAGTCAGCACCCGACGCCCTCACAAACTGGAACAATATGTACATATATTTTAAATCAAAAGCATCTATAAACTTCCCGCAATGATTGTTTAACCAGTTCGCTTAGGAGGCCGTGTATACACGCAATTTTTTTTGTACAGCGGATCGGAGAGCGTCTAAACACGCATTCCGATTTTTGTGTGTGTTACCGGGAGACTTGTCAACACGCCACACGTGGCGTGCCGTTGTGGCGGCTGACTTGTATACACGCAATCGTTTCTCGGAGTCCATGGGGTCACGGTTCGGTGGCCCCGGACAAAATGCACTGCAAACACTGAACGAGTTCACTCTTTTTATTGATTTTTGCCTAATCCCTTTATCCAAGACCTGTTCCTTTGATGTACAAACCTAGAATTTGTAAAGACGGATTTAATCCATTGTTTACGAGGCCTTTCTCCTCTCTCCAGGTATGCTGTCTTTTTGACCGGGCGCTGGTCGCTAATAGGCCGTTGCATCGGAGCTTGCCAACGGTCTAATTGTGCTGAACAAACACAACCGTAATTAAAAAACTAACCATTTAATTATCGAAATGTCAATGAGTAAAGGTGTTTATTTGGGTGTCCGAACTTAGTTTCATTGACAAAAAAAAATTATTAATGGCTAGAAATTTTTTCAGATTTTTCACTGAAAATAAACCCGCACGGGGGACCGGAAAAAAATAAATATTCCCGACGTCATCTGGTTAATAACCAATACGGCAAAACATCAACTCTAGAACAAAATGAGCAGTTAGCTGGTTAGCAAATTTCTAAATGATTAGTGCAGTTTTAGTCGGTGAACCGGTTAACCGACCCAGCACTCATACAACCCAATCTGTGAAAGTTTCACGCATGTTGTTTAATCTTGAGAATGCACTCCGATTTTTAATATCTATTCCTACTTGGAATTTACATGTACGTCTCCGGAAGACAAATATTATTTGCAAAGTAATTGAATTACTTGTACTAAAATGACTGCTTTGCAGACAGAAATATTTCACGGGATTTTTTCAATTCAATTTAATATTACATTTATTTCCATTCTCCAGATACATTTTAAATGGACAAATTTATAACATGTACAATACAGAGTATAAGAATAAAAAAAATTAAAAAATGGAGATCCCTTGCAATCGATCGGTGATCGTTTATGTTTTTCAAGAATTCCAATTGGGCTTTAAATATTACACATTGCAATCAATTGTATATTATTTTCGACTTTTAAATTTGAGATATATATACTACTCAAAACAATTTAGGGAACACCGGAATAATCTCAGTTAAAGCAAGATCATTTATTTCAGATAAACACAATGTTTCACAGAATTGATGAGAAACAATTGCACACTGAAACAGATGATAAAGGATGCATGTAGTGATTACACATTTTATGACATGACTACTGAAAGAGAGAGGGGGGTTGCAAATGAAAATCCCGGTTCATGGAACATTTCAAACCTATTTGATGTTAAAAATCCGGTGTTCCCTGAATTGTTTTGAGGAGTATATTTTCACTGTGCAGGGTTTATACAACGGCGTATCTATAATCATTCACACACATCGTTTTTGTTTTCATGGGTTTTTTTTGGCAGTTAGAATTTGACAGCTGATGCACCAAATAGACTTTGATAAAGTCCCGGTGCACCCGAGGAAGCTCTGATGATGGGGAAGCCGATGACTGTGACTGAATCGACTCGATCATGTGGGGATACTTGTACGTGATGTTGCGACCTGTTCGGCTAATCACATCAGGACACACTATATCACCAGGGAAACAATCCACAGGGTAGTGAGTTGCACAAAATCTAATTTAAAGCTTTGCTGTATTTGAAACCCCTAACATATATTTTTCCTCTAAATAATAAGGGTAGGCATGTCACTCCAGTTTAAGAAATCATTTTGCCTTTGTGAAAGAACCTGCTAGATTTTAAACTTAAGGTCAATAATTACTTTTTCAAATCACCCCATGTGGGGGATTCGCCTTATTGGAACAAATGAAATATTTTAGATGTATGGATAAAAAATGTGGAGCTGTAGGTAAGCTTGGGCGATAACACGATAATATCGAATATCGCGATACCTATTTTATTCGATTACGATATCGAGAACCTTTTGAAGTTATCGAGATATCTGCAAATCGCGATTAACAAAATATATCGCGATTTAAAAAAAATAAAATTAAAAAAATAAAATTAAAAATAATTTATAAAAAAAAAAAAAATTTTTAAAAATTTAAAAAAATTAAAAATTAAAAAAAAAAAAAAAAAAAAAAAAAAAAAAAAAAATCGCCCTTGTGACTCAATTCAGAAATTCCATGGAAACAAAATTAGCAGTCTTTTCAGCTTTTTGGAAGCGAGAAACTACTTCAGCAGTACATACACGCTCTGCAAACGAATTTGCCATTTATTGTGACGCTTGTAGAAGGGTACATACTTGTGGTTATCGGCTCTAAAGCAATCATGCATGAATGAAAAAAATAATCGCGATATTATCGAAAATCGCGATAATATGTTTGCCGATATATCGTGGATGAAAAAAATCGATATCGCCCAAGCTTAGCTGTAGGAATTTTTCTGGAAACATGGGATACACAGAACACAATGATGCTTTTGATATGTCATCAGCAGATTGATAAGTGAATTGAAACACACGGAACAGAAGGCAAGATGACAGCGCACTGCCAATGATACGTACATGTTATAGCAGCAACAATCATTGCTGTTTTTCAGGGCTGTGAAAAACATCTTCACAAAAAAAAAATCACCATTTTCTCCAAATGAAAATATCTTTTGGAGGAAACTATATGCAAAAAAGACTGTCAACACTTGATGGATCTACCAGAAGATTTCTATTTCAGCAAACCTTAAACGAAAATGGAATAAACAGAGCGCAAGAACTACCTTTTTTTTAACTATGGGAAATATAAATTAAAGGCTATGATGAAATAGACATCAGGGGTACAGATTCTATCAAAGCAAAAACCATTTGAAATTACACAAATGTCACCTTTCATCATGATCCATTTCATGTGACTCTCATTGGGACAGTTATTTGTTTAACCTAGTTCCTCAGAATGCCCTGCTGTTAATGAAATCAACCAATTCTACAACCTTCACATTTTAGCTCCGATTCTTCTAAAGGGGTTACGTGACAGCCCTGATGAATTATCCGCTCTGAAAGCTGAAATAATGGCCTTTCAAGGATTTCTTGAAAACTGATTCTTATAATTTTATTATAAATTTATTTTAGGGGAAAAAATTCCAGACTGATTTTTGGGGCTCAGTTTTCTTTCTGTTTCCAATGGTTGAGCAGTTTAGAGCATCGGATTTGTGTTCTGATGGCTGAGTCGTCAGAATGTGGGTTCGAATCCCAGCCACGACCGGGGTGCGTGTGTCCTTGAGCAAGACACTTTACCATAATTGCTTCTCTCCACCCAGGGGTAATTGGGTACCTGTGAGGGCAGAGTTGGTTGTTGTGTTTGATTAGCCCTATATGCGCTGTAATGGCAGCAATTGAGCTGTACACTCCCCAGGGAGCTGAGATGGTTTCAGGAATGATATATGCACCTGATGAGCAGGGGTAATAATACAATGCGCCTTGAGCACCAGTTTGGTGGAAACGTGCGCCATATAAGTCCACATTATTATTATTATTATTATTATTATTATTATTATTATTATTATTATTATTATTATTATTATTATTATTATTATTATTATTATTATTATTATTATTATTATTATTATTATTATTATTATTATTATTATTATTATTATTATTATTATTATTATTATTATTATTATTATTATTATTATTATTATTATTATTATTATTATTATTATTATTATTATTATTATTATTATTATTATTATTATTATTATTATTATTATTATTATTATTATTATTATTATTATTATTATTATTATTATTATTATTATTATTATTATTACAATTATATCACAAACCATACTAATCATAAGGGGTGCACAGTTTTGGTAAAAATATCTTTAAATGCATGGCTCCATACTTAAAACGAGACAAGGGACATGTACAGAAACCATTAACAGGGACATACTGAAAATGCATTCAGATATTTCTGTAGGCATTCTAATGTGGAAATAGATCAAGGCCGTGATCTATGTTAAATTTTCTCAAAAATGACGGCACGTCACAAGGAATAATTTCTCAGGATGTTTGGTCCATCACCAATTGCTCATCAACTAAGTTTTTAGAATATTGTTATTTTGTAATTGGGTTATTACCAAAGGGGCACATTCCCTTCAAATACCACAAGATTCAACTGATGGCAAATTTAGGGCAACCTTTAGCATGCATTCCAACTCGGGCTGATTCCAAATCATACAATTCCAACACGGGCACTTACCATCTTTCTCTTCCGGCTCCTTTTTCCCGAACGACTCGTAGAAAAGTTTCTCTTTCCTCTTCTCATCTGCGGATAAGGAAACCCACAAACAGTAATTCCACGATTAGTTCCTAAAGAAATCCTTAAGGATCCTTAATGCCAAAAAAAGGTCTCCAGTTTCCAGTCTCCACGCACATCGCCTCAGACCCACACATCGCCTCAGACCCACACATCGCCTCAGACCCATACGTCAGAATTTTTTCTTTTTGCTATCCAATTTAGGGCTGTGCGTTTTCAGATATTTTTGGAACCGGATACCCGAAATCAGGAAACTTCGGATACCCGGATACCCGTTTTCATTTTTGTTGAAAACATGCCTCCGGTGTGGTGTACAAATACATGTACTGTAAATGGGAACAAATTGACCTTTATAATACAGAGGATACCATACTATCGATCTTTTCTTTATTGGAGTGCAATCTCTTGAATTTAAATATAATTGTCTGTACAAGTGCATTGTTCAAGAGTCACAGATTTCTGTTTGCACCGCTCAAATGTTAAGTCCGAATTTTAAAAAGTCGTTTACGGGTAATTGGAACCGAAAAATGGAACCGGGTACTGACCGTTTTGGTCGGTTATCTGGATACCCGGCACAGCCCTAGTCCAATTGCAGCCAAAATTTGCTGGATCGATTGTAATTTTGCCACGCCATGTTTCAAAATGTTTGGGGTTTTTTCCTGAGCAGAAATTAGCAAAGACCAGGATATTGGAACAAAAATTGCCAGTTAAAAAAATGGGCTATACATCTAATTAATTTCCAATAAGATATAACACAAAAAATAACTGACTGAAGCATTGTTGAACAGTCCTAAGGCAATTCATTGACCGTACTGCATCGTTATCGACTTATATTAAATTATAATATTAATACAAGTATCTATTAAAGATCCGTGCTACAGAATCTCTGGACATTTTTAAAAACATGCTTAAAACACATTTGTTCAACATTGCATGTAACTGATTATGCATGTTTTCACTTGATATTGTTTGTGCAAATGCAAATATAAATCTGTCTTACTGTTCATTTATGTGCTCTTAATTTACTGTACACTACATGTATGTATTTGTAGTTTTATTTATTTTGATATACATTTTTCCAGCGCCTCGGAATATGTTTGGTTATAGATAGATGGCGCTTTACAAATTTTGTATTATTATTATTATTATTGTTACTACCGTACAAGGGTCAAATTGATTCATATATTGTCTACACCAGCCATGCTATGCCTACATGTAATAAGCACCATCAAGGTCAAAACAGTCAAATGGCTAACCATCAAATGGGTAAAAATCCCTCAGCTAGACACAAGAGTACCCCCTAGAGACAAAGATGCTCTTGCAATCAAAACCAGGCAGTCCACTGTTAGACAATTTTGAAGGGAGTATGGGAGTTATAATCCATGACAGAATCAATTACTATAAAATGACTTATTGGAAAGGGACTTGCTTCCTTTCGACTAGCAATACAGCAACGTAAAAATTCAAACCTCAACAGAGCGTCCAGGCATATGTGATTATGCCACACTGAGATACAATCTTAATCACAAATCCTGAATTGACAGCATGCAGGATTGATATCGCATGTGAGAGCATGTGGAGCGATCATTGCACATACGGTTCCCATTTGTAATTGATTGCAATGTGCTTGCTACTAGTGAAGCAGTGATAGTGATAAAAGAAACCTTTCGGTCGACTTCATCCATGTTTAATCTCTTTAAATATAAAAAAAACTTCATTCAAAACAAATTATAGAACTTTATTCTCAAAGAATTTTGTACAGTATGGATAGTGCTAAAATCAAGAAATTTTCACAAATTTGCAGAAGAATTTCATCCCTGATTGAAATTTCTTTTAAGCACATGCATCAAAAGGAACAATATCGTAATGATCAGAAAAGACTCAACAGGGCATGGAATCAGTGTCCTACTTTAAGATGAACACAGTGACTGGAAATTACTGGCTCATTTATCCCTCCTACAATCAGTGCAATTTTTGAAACAACCCATTCAGGCCACTCCAAGCCATTAGCTGTTGCCAGTGGGCTCGGATGGTTACCCTTCTGTGCACTGTCACACCACAGAGATTACAGGGTAAAGTGGTCTCCCATAATAATAATAATAATGTATAGATTTATATAGCGCACGTATCCACCAACTAAGTGGCGCTCAAGGCGCATTATATTATTATCCCTGCTCATAAGGCTCATAAGGCTCATAAATCATTCCTGAAACCATCTCAGCTCCCTGGGGAGTATACAGCTCAATTGCTGCCATTTCTAGCGCATATAGAGCAATCCATCTCTGCCTTCACAGGTACCCATTTAACCCCTGGGTGGAGAGAAGCAATTATGGTTAAGTGTCTTGCTCAAGGACACAGGTGTCACGGCCGGGGCTCGAACCCACACTCTGCTGCTGGCAACACCAGAACTTGAGTTCAGTGCGCTAGACCGCACGACAATCCACTTTACGTGCATTATACAACACACGGGACCTACAGCTTTACGTCCCATCCGAAGGACGAAGCAATTATGGTTAAGTACCTTGCTCAAGGACACAAGTGTCACGACCGGGGCTCGAACCCACACCCTGCTGCTGGCAACACCAGAACTTGAGTTCGGTGCGCTAGACCGCTCGGCCACGACACTCCATGATACATTGTAGGCCATACTAATATGTTCAAACATTTACAGTGGCCTTGGGTGGCACACAGTTGATTTTGTAAGATTACTTGGAAAGGACAGCAGGCTTGTACATGTATACGTACTGAAGATTACTAAAGAACTGAATTTCGTGGATTGGAGTGGCCTCCATGTGTACGAGGGTTATGCAGCATCAATGGTAATACGACCTTATCATGTGGGGTATTTTATAGCAGTCACCGAGTTAATCTAAAACTAACACTCCGATTCCATGCCCTGTTGATCATGATGATAAGTTCAGAGAAGTGCAACGGTCAAAAGCGATTTGTGGCCTACCAATATGGATTCATCATTGAATACTTACTTTGGTGTAAATTTGGTACCAGCTTGAACACAATGTCTTGCATTGTCCGGTCAAAACTGTAAAAAGAGAAGAAAAATATAAGAGTCGAGTAATGTCACTCAATAATATCAGTCTCCAGTTTCTGGTCATCGGTCGGCTTGAAATTTTTATTTTATTTTGGTAATCTTTTTTTCCCCAACGGGGAAATACACTTATGTGATACAAGTATATGTATGTACATGCCAATTTCACAGAGCTACTTAGCAGAGAATTTTGCTAAACAAATATACTGAACAGCAAAAGAAACGCAAGTCGAAGGACAACAAAAGAAACGCAAGTCCGAGGTCTTGTCAAGTTTTCAAACAGAAGACAAACCATTTTGATTCTAATCACTCATTTAATGAAAAATGCTTTCAATTTGTGAGCTGAAAGTGACTGTTGAATGTGAAAATCTTGCAATGCAATTTCAACAGTCACTTTCAGCTCACAAATTGAAAGCATTTTTCATTAAATGAGTGATTAGAATCAAAATGGTTTGTCTTCTGTTTGAAAACTTGACAAGACCTCGGACTTGCGTTTCTTTTGCTGTTCAGTATATTTTTGGTGAGCAACATAAAACAGACTACCAACTTGCATGTAAAATACATACAGTTTGTATGAAAGTTTGGTGGTAACCAAAGAAATCTACTAAGCAAATGTTTCTGGTTAAGGCTGTGTGTTTTTGGTTATTTCAGGAACTGGATACCTGAAATTGGAAATCTCCGAATACCTGTAAACAATTTTGTTAAAACACATAAATACTCCCGAATGTATAAAATAACCAACATGAACACAAGATTCTCTTGTTTTATAAGAGTCATAATAAATGTGTTGCTACATGTAGGTAAGACTTGTAGCTTTGCATGGTGAGGAGGATAAGTAAGACAAATTGCGGTGACACCATGTGAAATTCTCAATTGAGTAGTAATTAGTTCTGGAAAGAACTGGAGGTACAACTCTACATTTTGATCAGTATGCTCTGATCGTCCTCAGGAGAATGTGTTGCTGCAGGAGCAAATGTGTTGCTGCAAGAATTTTTACGCCTCTATATTAAAAACAACTTGTAGCATCCCCAAAAATCAGAGACTTCCATTTGTGTGGCTTACATGTTCAGTCGAAATTTTCACGTCGTTTACGGGTAATTGTAACTAAAAAATGGAACTGGGGAATGACAGTTTCAGTCGGATACCCGGGTACCCAGCACAGCCTTATATCTGATAAACAATTTTATCTGCTTAGCGGAAACTGGCCCCAGTTGAGACCTTAGGCTAATTTTGTGGCTCTGCGCAACACGGAATTCCGCGCTTTCAATCACCGCTTTCTGCTTACTGGGTTAGCACAGAATGTTTGCACTACTATCTGTGTACGTGGTGATTAAGCAAAAGAAGAACTTCCTTTTCTATCCCGTGAAATACAGGTATGCTTACGCTAAGCACAGTATTTTCTGCTTCAGTAAGCGGTGATTTTTCGCTTACGGTAAGCAGAACCATGAGATTGCACCCAGATCTTTTAAGTGCTCCATACACACACCAGCTGCTCCATCTACCTGGACGGATGTGTAATTTGAGTCCATCAGAGCATAAACCAAGGACCTTGCTCTAAATAAATCAGTTGTGGCATATGCATACATCTACATGTACCCTTAAAAACAATAGGAAAATTAAAGAATTTCTGTTTTGTTTTTTTGCAACAAAACCAAATCATTTATTGTTGGATAAAGAACACAAGAACAATTGTTTTGAATTTGTCCTACACTGACGGAAACACTGTTACACTCTGACTCAGAGCTTTTCAAATGTCTGCTGAAAAGATGGGGAAAAGGAGAATTATGTTGACGCCTTGGTTTTAAATGCAGATTTAGGATGATAACGGGCCTTGCATTTGGCTTGGTCCATTATCACCCATGGCCAGGCCAGCAGAAGCCTTAAAGCAGCACTACAGAGCTCGACATCACTTCTGTATTCCCTTATTATTAAAGGGACATTATCGTCACGATCAAGGGCATGGAATCAGAGTGCAAGATAAAGATTAACTCAGTGACTAAAAATAATACCCCACATGATAAGGTCATATTACCATTGCTGCTGCATAAATGAGTCATTAATTTCCAGTCACTGTGTTCATCTTAAACTAGGACACCGATTCCATGCCCTGTTGAAAGTCTGCTCTGATCGTGATGATATTGCCCCTTTAATGGCAACCCCATATGGTAACATCATTACAAATCATAACTGTCTATACTGTATTGATAATTATTAAATCAGTATAGACCATATCACATGCTAACACTAGGAGTATCCTTTAGTGTTCCAGGGGCACTTAATGGCAGGCAATGTATGTGTAGTTTGTATATGACATAAAACACAATAAAGGGGGCCCACTTTGCATCCGTCACATTAGCAGTTTTTCCAATGGTTGTTATTTATTTTTTATGTACCTGAAACCGACCAAAAAGTGTTTCAACATGTGAATGGACATGCAAGCTTATACTACAACTAATTTGAGTTGATTTATTTTATTTTATTTTTTTTATTTATTTTTTTTACCCTCAAATTTCCATAAAAATTGGACGGAAAAAGTTATCTCACTTTTCCGTCCATTTGTTGATGGAAATTTTAGGGTAATTAAAAAAACAGTAATAATCAACTCAAATTATCTTTAGGATAAGCATGCATGTCTATTCAAATGTTGAAATTCTTATTGGGTGGTTTCAGATATTTAATAAAAAAATTACAACCATTAGAAAAACTGCTAACGTGACAGTAGGAAAGTGGCCCCCTTTGTGTTTTATGTCATATATATTTATTATGTGTTTTGATCTTCCTATAATATCAAGAATTGTGAACAACCAATGACTAAGATTTGAGATGTAGTATTTAGCTTTTAAAAAATAATTAAATAAAAATAATAAAAATGATAACTCTTTCTGTTGACATTTCCTCAAAATTTGAAAATTTTGTAATGTCTGTCTTTGACTACAGCTTTTGCTTATCCCAGTTTGACCATGGTGGCTTTTTTGTAAGTAACTGATGTCATGAGTAACATGGTCTATTGACCAAATAATTTTTAAGACCTGAATCAATCAATTTCATTTGAAAATGAATGCTCCTTTACATCATCATTCAATCATCAAAAAGATTGATCCAATTTCATCAATTGCGCATTCTGTCATCATTTAACCCAATTCATCGCCACATTAACCCTAACCTTCCCAAATCCTCCAAAATCCTCTTTGCCAAAGTGAAGGATTTTGAAGGATTGAGGTTACATACTACATGCTCTTTGCTAAAGTGAAGGATTTTGGAGGATTGAGGTTATTAGGCATACTTGCCTTTCCATGGTACATGTACATGTACATCCATGTTTGTTGTAGTGATTGCAAGGTCAGTGCTTGGGTCAGTGGACACAGTTTATTGTTTCATGCATGCAGAGAGGGTCCCTGGCCATGTACATGTATCACAGATTAGAAACACGTGTGCATACATGTCATGTGCTTGCTTTACTACTGAAGGATTTTGGAGGATTCAGGTTATGTGTTACAAGCAAATGGGCCTAGGGAGTTAGGAAGGATTCAGGTTATGTGTAAGCAAATGGGCCAAGGGAGTTAGGAAGGATTCAGGTTATGTGTAAGCAAGTGGGCCTAGGGAGTTAGGAAGGATTCAGGTTATGTGTAAGCAAGTGGGCCTAGGGAGTTAGGGTTAAGTATGTTTGAATTGGAAGTATCGCTACGTTCCTTCAATTTCCTCAGAACCAATCGCAAGCGGTTGATCAAGAATTCAATTTCATCAACTGGCATTCATTTGTGACATTTTCAGATTCCCGAGTATGAACATTTAACTACATGTAACTCTCATTTGCCTAGCACGTCAGGAGATTGCAGGCTAAAGAACGCACAGTAAAAAAGTAAAACGTAAGGGAAAAGGTGAAAGAATTACGTGGAAATAATCTAATGGTGATCAAATTTGTCATGCAAGATGACCCTGTAGGAAAACTCGGACTCTTGTTTTGACATTGGGATGAAAATCCAGAAACTGGATAGCGCCACACAAAAGAAACTTTGAAAAAGATGGGCCTTAGTGAAAAATCTGAAAAAATTTCTAGCCATTAACCCCAACTCCCTAGACAACAAAAGCAGTTGGAGGATTTTGAAGGATTTTTATTGTTCAGTAACAATGCTAAGGGAGTTAGGGTTAATAATTTTTTTTGTCAATGAAACTAAGTTCGGACACCCAAATAAACACCTTTACTCATTGACATTTTGAGAATTAAATGGCTAGTTTTTTAATTACGGTTGTGTTTGTTCAGCACAATTAGACCGTTGGCAAGCCCGATGCAACGGCCTATTAGCGACCAGCACCCGGTCGAAAAGACGGCATACCTGGAGAGAGATCGAATGCCTCGTAAACAATGGATATAAATCCCTCTTTACAAATCCCTGGCTGGTACGTCAAAGGAACAGGTCTTGGATAAAAGGATTAGGCAAAAATCAACAAAAAGAGTGAACTCGTTCATTGTTTGCAGTGCCTTTTGTCCAGGGCCACCGAACCGTGACCCCATGGACTCAGAGAAACGATTACGTGTATACAAGTCAGCCGCCACGACGGCACGCCACATGTGGTGTGTTGACAAGTCTCCCGGTGACACACAAAAATCGGAATGCGTGTTTAGATGCTCTCCGATCCGCTGTCAAAAAAAAAAATGCGTGTATACACGGCCTCCTAAGCGAACTGGTTAATTTTACCACATCAATCATGAAACACCCACTTTCAGGATGAGATAATTGAAGTCGTGAATGCCGCAAAACGAAACAGAACTAAATGCAGTTGTGAATGACAGGAACAAAAATAATGATTGCTTGAAAATTAATTTGAATGCAACATTTTCAAAAAAAGAAACCCTAAAAACGACATGAATTTGAAATGAACAAAAACATTTTGAAATTGGTTGTAAACCTTTACTACCTGTGTGAAATTAAATATTATGAATGTTATTATGAAATATTATACAAACAAAATTATATACACAAATACACTGCATTATGTGGAGACACCTCATTACTAGTCATAAAACCACCAGAGCAGGAATTCCTTAATGGTCTCATTACACACATGTACTCTCCACACAAAAGCATTCATTTATCATGATGCTGATTCTATCAATTGATTAAAGGAACGGTGGGCGAAATCATCTACAAAAATGTCCACTGTGTCACACTCCGGCAATCAGGTTTTGAAAAGGTGCAGTTTCTATGGTCCAAACTGCAATTTTGATAGGAGAGTTTTAAGGGAAAGAGTGCTCTATATACATGTACACGTCGGTGTAGGGCAAAATTAAATCAATTGTTTATCACCCAACGCAAGAATTTCATCAAACTATAAATATCGCGGCACCCGCTGCTATATAGGATTCTGGCCGGCCGGTCGACATCGGGCAAGCTCGGTGGTTGAGAGGTTAAGACGTCTGCACTAGTAAGCAGTAGGGCATGGGTTGGAGTCCCGCCCGAGTCGCCTGTGTAGTTTTTCCACAGACACTCGGAAAGCACTGAGTATACAGTGCTATACACGTCGGTGTAGGGAAGAATTAAATCAATTGGTTCTCACCCGACGCAAGAATTTCATCAAACTATAAATACTCATGTACAAAACTGATGTACATGTACACTGTAGATTGTAATAAGGCCATTTTGTTTTAATTACTTGGATTATGAAGTAACGGAAAACAAAAAATAATAAATAAAAAACCACTACCGATTGAGGGTGTTCTATTAGAGAGCACCTTTATAATTGTTGATTTTTTTTTTCATAGTCTGTTCACAGTCTGTGGCAACTAGACATTTTCGTTATAATTGTTTTCCTCACCTGTAAAGCATCCACGAAAAGTCAAGCTACTGCACTGCAAGTGATTTTCCGACGGCAATTTTAATATTTAAATCTGAGATTTTTGAGCGGCAGGTCTGTAATCTAAAAAAGAATGGCCTAAGCTAAAACCATTCCAATAAAGTGTTTGGTAAATGTACGGTGCATAGCTAATTCATTCAGCTACTTGCCAGATTCATAAATTGGTCCACCATCTGGCTTCTTCATTATGAAGCAACACATCTAGGCCAATGCATTATTAAACCAGTAGATGTATACATGTAAGTGTAGGGGGGTCCTAGGGCCCCCCCCCCTGTTGTCACGATCACCAAGACAGACAAATTGCAAAATCCCAGTACTAACGTAACTGCTGCAGAAATGTTTTAATTTGCCGTCCCCTACCCCCTTGTTCAACATCTCAGGGTACACATACGTACATGTACTTCTCATAAAGTTCAATGAACAGACGGTAGTGGATTTTCACAGCCGATTCCCAAGGACTGAAGGCACAGCATAACGGCCCGGTTCACTCAAATGTCACTGTGTTCAATCCACAATCAGATCAATGTATAGTGCCGGTTAAGACAACCTCTAAATGTCAAAGTGACATAAACCTTCCGTCTTGGCTTGCTGACTACCTGCCCCGGCAAAAAACCATGATAACATCTGTAACAAATGCACGTACTTCATGCCTACTAAACTAATGAATTTCAATGAATCCATGACTTAACCATAAGGTGCATGTATAGGACACAATACATCAAGGAACTATTATGCATGAAATTCTAAGGAAAATTCACAATCCGCTAAGAAAAATTCACAATCCGCTAAGCAAAATTCACAATCCGCTAAGCAAAATTCACAATCTGCTAACCAAAATTCAAGACTTGCTACTCAATATAAGCATCATGTACACATACATACACAAATATTTCTGCCTAAACATTTTGCTATGCAAATATGAATGTTATAAATACAGGGGTCCTTGACCTTTAAAAAAAAACAAAAAAAAAACCAGTACTTTTAAGCCCTTTGCATGTACAAGGAAACGTGTTACATTTGCTGCATGATTTTTTAGAAGCAAACAAATGAGAAATGTTCATGAAGCTTGGAAATTTGAATCACAAATTGCATGGAAAGAACAGCAGAAAAAATTCCCAAATGTGAGATTCCAACAAGATTTTCCAGTAAAAGCCGAGATAATCAAAGCCACTTTCACTACTGGTTATCTTTCATACTTGTTTTTTAAATTTATGAATTGTACATATCTCTTGATTCTTAAGTATGGATGCATTTGCAGACATTTCAGCAAAAGTGCAAGTACTCTTTCAAAAATCATATCTAGGGAAGATTGGCACCAACATCAGATTCAAAGCAAGTACTCTGTTTTACATTAAAATTGTGTCTTTTTTAAAATACCAATTTAATAACAAGTTTGTCTTTAAATGGTACAACAAGAAATGTCAGTTCACAAAAGAAGTACTGTACAGAACATATTGGCAAGTCTATTAAAACAGTTATTCTTGCTAAATTCTTGAAAATCAAAATTGTTTTACATGTATTTAACCCAAACCACCCTAAACCATTCAAACTCCAACAGCAGGGTTTGTTGAATTTTGATGGACTCGGTACTGTATAGCCCAGATAGGGATACTTGACATGGGGCTGGGTGTCCCAATTCCAGCTACATGGTCCAACAGTTGGGTGGTAGTGTTTGTGCAGCATGGCGTTGGATTTTGATGAACTCAGTACTGTATAGCCCAGACAGGGATACTTTGCATGGGGCCGGGTGTCCCAATTTCAGCTAAGTCCAACAGTTGGGTGGTAGTGTTTGTGCAGCATGGCGTTGGATTTTGATGAACTCAGTACTGTATAGCCCAGACAGGGATACTTTGCATGGGGCCGAGTGTCCCAATTCCAGCTAAGTCCAACAGTTGGGTGGTAGTGTTACTGCATGGTGTTGGATTTTGATGGATTCGGTACAGTATAGCCCAGACAGGGATACTTTACATGGGGCCTGGTGTCCCAATTCCAGCTAAGTCCAACAGTTGGGTGGTAGTGTTACTGCTTGGTGTTGGATTTTGGCGGGTTGAGGAAGGTTATTAGCCAAAATAGCTAGGGGGTTAGGGTTAATACAAAGTTTAATTTCTCAAGGGTCAGGGTTTAGAACCGATTTAGTTATCTCAAAACACTTGGTAACTGATAAAAAGTGCAATGTCAGGCCTGCTTTCAACACTCTGCCAAGATTGACTCATTATCGCATATATCTACATGTACACAATTTCTGTCATATCCATCACGAATCAGGTCAATGCCCTGGAGGTCAAAAGGTCATCAACTGACTCTTTAAATCATCTGACACATGCCAAGACATTTCATATTTACAGCTCTGCTCAATCTTACCGACAGATTGCAGCAGGGATCTTTGGGTTGATTGAAGGCACAGACGGTCTTTACAATTCATTGAACAGCCAAATGATGCAAAGTGAGTACACCTTTGGTTAATTTTTGCAGTCACAGAAGGGTTATTTGACGTTGAATTTAGGATACTTCTTCAGAATTTCATTTAACTCAATTACAAATTTACACTATTTACTTTGGTTAATTGTAGGTACATGTATCTCAGTACATAATTTTTATTTTTATTTTTATTTTGTTATTTTTTTTATTTAAATTTTTTTAATTTTTTTTATCATTGTTATTGTATATTGTTTGTATTCATGTTTTTCTTTGTTTCCGCGCCTTGAGCGCCCAGCAGGGTGGATATGTGAGCGCTAAAAATCTTTATTATTATTATTTATTATTATTATTATTTGTTATTACTAATTATGTTGTGAAATTGAATTTTTTGTTCAAAACAAACCATGTGCACATCATCAAGGGCTCAAATCCATTGTGAATACTAGTGTCACTTTTCTGTGGTCGCTGTGGCATTCATTGTCTATGGGGAATTGTCAGTTCGTGAAAACGCAAATGTTCACTTTTAGTCAAATTAAGAATGTAGTACACTTCCAGCTTCAAAACTTGGTGACAATGTAGTTTTTTTCATTTCATCTTGAATTTTCTACACTTTTCTACACGATTCACCTATGCATCAATTATCGCGATACAAAAATGCACCGCGTATCGCGATACTGATGATTTTTGGGTTCCCAAAAATATGAGAATATAAAAATAAAATACTTAATTTTATCCAAACCAAATTTTGTTTAAAAATATTAGCACTTCATACCCGACATTTAGACCACAAACGTCAGTGAAGTTTTCCCTGACAAATGCCTGAGCGCCGTTTTAAAAAATGCCGACGGTAGAACAAAAATCTGGGCAAACATTTTGTTCGTGATTATAAATTCTTCCAAATCAGGCCATAGTCTTTTTTACAGGGGAAAGGGAATAAATAACATGAAACTGTATATAATGTCCTAGGAGATGCCCTAACTCAAACTGTAGTATTGAGTTTTAATTTTTTTTTTTTAGTATTGTTTTTATATCTCAAAGTGTGCCTATAGCCATGTTGTTTATCATTCTTTGTGTGATTCAATGTTTGTTTACTTCCTAAGTGGTAGCATCAGGAGATCAACTCGACAGTAATTTAGTTTACTTTTTTGTAATCCTACAGGGGTGCTACATTTATTTGTTAACTTAATGTAAATTTGTGTTTATTTGTTGTTCTACCTGTGAAATCAATAAATGAAAATTAAACGAAATGTGCTGTTTTGATTGTGTCTAAAGCCGTGTTCGCACTGGACTTTTTTTGGGGAAGGTTTTACCGAGACGATGGTAAAATGAAAAATGGTCAAATGTGACCTCTGTCCGCACTTGGACTTTCGACACGGGAAAATTTTACCGAGACCATGGTAGAAGTAACCGAGCTGTCAGTATAATGACTCATGAGGGCGCTTTGCGTGACCTTTCTACGTTGACCCGGTTGACCCAACAACGCACAGAAAACTTGCTACACATACACATGCACATGCATTAAATGCGCCCGGCCCGCCCCACCACTGCGGTGAAACAATGCAAAGCGCATGCGTGGTGTCCCTGTGTAGCACGACCTTGCGCTCGGGCCGGATGTACGCTTTCCTGAGCCGCTTTTACCGACTCGCACTGTCCGCACTGGACTTATCGTCTCGGGAAAAGTTACCTGGTTAGTTTTCCTGGGCAGCAGTTGGCCAGTAGAAGTAACCGCTGGACTCAGGAAAAGTAACTGAGAGGAAAATGTCCCAGGCTGTCCGCACTGGACTTAAAATGGGTAAAGTACCCATCGTCTCGGTAAGTTTTACCCAAAAAAGTCCAGTGCGAACACGGCTTAAGTCTCTGTACAACATCAGGTAATTCACAACATTACTGACACTTCTTTTTTTTAAAGCATTTTTAGTATTCACGATACTACTGTGATACATGTATGTATCATTGTATTGTGACCAAGTATCACAATATGATACATATTGTGAAAAAGTGGTATCGTTACAGTTACAGCCCTACTTTGTGCATGGGACTGCTCCCTTTAACACCCTCCTACAATCAATGCAATTTTTGAAACAACCCATTCAGGCCACTCCAAGCCATTAGCTGTTGCCAGTGGCCTCCTATGGTTACCCTTCTGTGCACTGTCACACCACTGAGATTGCAGGGTAAAGTGGTCTCCATAGATACATTGCAGGCCATACTAATATGTTCAAACATTTACAATGTCCTTGGGTGGCACACAGTTGATTTTGTAAAGGCCCTTTCACACGAGACCGTTTTAACAAGGGACCTTGACTAAAAATCGCATCCATGTTAAAAAATAGCAAATCCCAGTCGTGTGAAAGCTATCCTTGTTAAATAATTACCTCGGACCCTCGTTATTTATAACAGAGATCGAGACCTCCAAAAAAAAATCGCATCGATGTTAAAATCGCCACGATAGGTCGTGTGAAACACTTCGTGCGCCCAAACAGGCGACCCTTGCTTTGGCGGTATCATTTCGCATGTGCAGAATGCGTCACTAGATCAGCTTGCAATCATCCCAGATGTGTGTTGGTAAACAACTTGTACGTCCCCATATCACGTGTCACGGCTCACGTTGATCAGAGAATGAAACAGTTTCATCGTAACTCCAAGAGACTTTCTTGGCCCGGACACGGACACGTTGGATGGCCTTACGTTAGAAATCTGGCTCTGTGAATCCGCCGGAATTGTTGCAAGTATACTTGATTCAATATCCATAATAAAACGAGAATAAAATTGTCGGGAAATGGGAAGGGAAATGAAAACAAAATGTGGGAGAAAGTAACGTTTGACTTCGCACAACACGTATATCTTCGCGGGAAAACCACTGGTAACGTAGAAGAAAGCGTTCAGTGAAAAAGCTCTGTGCGAGGTACCAGTGAAATATTGGATTGCACAATCATAACCTTTGACCCTCCATGGAAAACGAGGGACGTTAGTTTTGGCGTGAGTGGAAGTCGTGTGAAAGTTTGTTTAAAAAAAAAATCGCAAACGACCGAGGCGACAGACAACTGGCGCCCATTACCAAGGACCTTTGTCATCGGTGCTCGTGTGAAAAGGGCTCAAGATTACTTGGAAAGGACAGCAGGCTTGTACATGTATGTACTGAAGGTTGCTAAAGAACAGAATTTAGTGGATCGGAGTGGCCTCCATGTGTAGGAGGATTAACATGATATGAGACAAACATAATGTACCGTACATACCTAGGTGTACTATAGCTCAAGACATACATGTAATATTGACTCCCCAGCAAGGCAAGGGAACCCGCTAAATACATAATGTTCAAGTCTGGATAATTGACAGGAAGTTCCCATTAATGCTCAGCTGTGCCCTGCTTTCAGAAGTAATGAACAATGGGACAATTTATAAGCATTTGTGAGGTACGGTGGATATAATATGAGTGCGCTGTTTAGAGCGGGGGAACTCTTTTGGATTTACAAGATTTACCCACTCTGAAAAGCACCTTCCTAACTGTGTCCATCGTACAGTGTACCTCAAAAAAGCTAATGATCTCACTAGATAGATGTTCATATCTATGCATCCTTGGTAAGGCTGTGCCGAATAACCAAATATTCGATCAATGGTTCGAATACCCGGTTGTTTTTTTCCATTTTGAATATTTGAAGAATAAATGCAGCTTCCGCAGAAAATAAAGTTTACATTAAATTTTGTTTCTTCTTATTGGAGTTTCCATCATTATCTGCCCCCCCCCCCCCCATCATCCTCTCGTCTACATTTGCAAGGCCATCCTATTTTCAATTATATTTGCATGGTGTAGGCCAGGCTATGTCAAGCCTTACCTATCGTGCGTGCTCATTGTATCACGTGGCGCAATTACAATTCGACACCCTTTGAATATCGAAAACTCGATCGAAATCAAAATCCGAATATATATTCGGTTACCAAATTATTCGAAACACACATCCCTTATCCTTGAATCTCGCACTGATCAAACTGGCTGAATATAAAAATGGCAAAATTGACCTGCATGATCGTTTGCAACTTTGCTCATCTTTGTTTCATACATGATTTTATCCGAAACATGCCAGACTCCAACAGAAACATCCGACATTATTCGTAGTCACTTATGATACTAGCACAATGAGCAGTTAAAGACAATGACAGTACAATGCAATGCCATTGAGCGCATACATACATGTACTGCACGTACAATGTCCATAGAACATAAAACCTAACTCACAGGAACACAAACCGATTGTATCATTTTTGAGCTGTAAAAATCAACAAACCTACATGTACATGTACTAGGGCTGTGTGTCTTCGGATATTTCCGTTTTCATTTTTCTTGAAACATGCCTCCGGTGGTGTACTATTAATACATGTACTGTATGTAACCCCGACCAAAATATGGTCTCAGGTTAAAAGTGTATTTTATCAACAATATGTGATTTTCTTTTGCTTATTTACTTCCATGTATTTCTTACTCTCCCTATGCTTTCTATTAAGCCCATGGAGACCCTTTGTAATCTGTGGTCAGGGTACTCTGCTAGTCTCTAAATCCTTGCTCTTTGATCTTCACCTACTGTCTATTCAAGCATGCCCTTAATCTTCTAGCTTCCTGGAAGGTGTTGAGCTACACCTCTTGTAGGCTCTGTTTAACTTAGGGTGTGTATTACTTGTGTAGACCCACAAAAGCTTTCCAGGTTGTAAATGCTACTATTACTTCCTTACCCTTGATCACATTTTCACAGCTTCCCAAGCTGTGAAGCCATAAAAACTTATCTACCCGTCACCCCCTTCGTTACTAAACTGACCAATCAACTTGAGAGCCATGAGTGATGTTTTTCAAACTATCCAATGAGGACTTTGGCTGATCTCCGCTCAGGCATGGTCAGGGTGCTGGTTCGGCCCCAAATTTTGGGTAGGCCAGACATTCCACCATTTGCCTCGGATCGAGCTGGTCGTACTTTCCTGCACTTCAACTTTTTCTAAAGTGCTTGCCAGCATTTTCTGGTCTTCAACTTTTCTTCGAGTGCTTGTCAGCACATCATCTTTCAAGCACTCCCTGCAAGCAGCTTTCAATTTCATATGAGTATTGGCTCTCTATTTAGGCTCGGATGACTGGACCAAACAACATTTGCAAAGAGACCTAGACTGGCCCTCTAGACGTCGCTTTCCGAGGTCACAACCCAGAAGACCTCATCCAGTCAACCGAGATCATCATCCTGCAAGTATAACATTTTATTATGTCTTGCAACCCTCTTTGACAAGAGATCACGCAAAGTATCGTCGCTGGAGCAAGTATCGTCGCTGGAGCTCCGACTGACTTTTGCGGACTTCGCCCCGTAGGACGCGAATCGCGGTTTTTATTTTATACTCTGTATTGGCGCCTATTTGAGCTCACTATTGTTTTGACTTAACTTTTCAGGATCCTGATATTAATTGTGTGATTTATATTTTTTGACATTTGACAAAGAGATTTATTTTAACAATAAATCAAGAGTTTCTTTTAGTGCATATAAATCTTGAGTTTTCCACCTTTGTGGTTATTTCAAAAAGGGAATTGTTTAATGTTTTCGGTTCCCGCTACATTTTGAAGGCGAACTTAGGGTTACATGTAAATGGTAACAAATTGACTTTTATAATACAGAGGATACCATACTTAAATCGATCTTTTCTTTATTGGAGTATATAATCTCTTGAATTTAAATATAATTGTCTGTAAAAGTGTAAACATTACATTGTTCAAGAGTCACAGATTTCTGTTCACACCGTTCAAATGTCAAGTCCGAATTTTAAAGTCATTTACGGGTAATTGGAACCGAAAAATGGAACCAGGTAATGACTGTTTCGGTCGGGTATCCGGATACCCGGCACAGCCCGAACATGTACAAAAGTAACAGATAATTACAAAATTTTGAAAAGTTTTGAAAAATCCACGTAAATTTTGTTCTAGGGGTATTGGGGCCGCTGATGTGAACAGCGCTGGGGTGAAATCTATAGTTCTGAGCGTTTGCTTTGCTTTCCTTTATTGCTTAAATCTTTAAAATCCAGAGGATCACAACATTGCGATTTGTAAAAATCCAACAATCCGGAAAAATCACACCCATAAAAATTAGCATTAAATCAGGCATTTACTATGTTGAAACACTGAGGTGAAAGCACAAACCCACTCCCCTCCCTCCCCTCCCCTCCCCTCTCCTCCCCTCTCCTCCCAAAAAAACCAATGTTTTTATGGACTACAAATTTTTCAGAAAGTGGGATATGTAATCAATATGCACATAAATCCTGCAGATTTGCCTATGTGAAACAGTGTATATAAGCATGCTAGAAAACTACAGAGAGTTGGCAAGAATAGGATCTGATGAGACTAGGCTGCTCGCTCTATCCTCGGGGAGAAAGGAGCATAGGACGGGCATATGCACCCCCAACACAACACCCTGGAACTACCACTTGTCTTAAGTCTCAACTTACCCGACATAATTCAGCGGATGACTCTGGTGAATGACAAGATGACAGACAGGACAGGTGTTATTCTCCTCCAAGAACTTCACCAGGCAGCTTTTACAAACTGCAAAAGAAAAAAAAACAATCACGAGATAAATGCATGATTCAAAGATATACATTTGCAATCAAATAAACCTCTCGACGAGATGGCTTCATTTTAGTAAAATCCTCTCTTAACCAGTTCGCACCGGGAATAAAAAAGTTTTTCCGAACCCCCGTGGCGGGTTTATTTTTACCGCACAAACACGAACAATGGTGCTCACCAGAGCGTGACCGGGGAGACCGCGTCTTCCACCATATGCTTATGGCTCGTTGCCACATCGACTGGGAATCTATACAAATATTCCCGAGAATCCTGTGGCATGTTTAGACGCTCTCCGATCCGGTCCAAAAAAAAATGTGCGTGTATACACGGCCTCCTTGTTAAGAAACAAGGCTAGTTTATCAGAATGCAATGCACTGCACTACAAATGTATGACATAAAACACAATAAAGGGGGCCACTTTCCAACCGTCACGTTAGCAATTTTTCTAATGGTTGTAATTTTTTTTTTAATATCTGAAACTACCCAAAAAGACTTTCAACATTTGAATAGACATGCATGCTTATCCTAAAGATAATGAGTTGATTATTACTATTATTTTTTTAATTACCCTAAAATTTCCATCAACAAATGGACGGAAAAGTGAGGTAACTTTTTCCGTCCAATTTTTATGGAAATTTGAGGGTAAACAAATAAAAAAATAAAATAAATCAAGTCAAATTAGTTCTAGTATAAGCCTGCATGTCCATTCACATGTTGAAACACTTTTTGGTCGGTTTCAGGTACTTATAAATAAATAACAACCATTGGAAAAACTGCTAACATGATGAATGCAAAGTGGCCCCCTTTATTGTGTTTTATGTCATATATCATAATTCAAATAAAGCAATGATACTTTTAGAAATATTAACAATAGTGTAACTTGAGTTGTTGAGGGCACATGATGTTAGATCACTGTTGATTGTTAGGGCAATCATAGTGTGTCGCCAAAAAAAAAAGAGGGTCACATGACAAAAAAATGGGGCAAATTGGCAAAAAATAGGGCAAACTGGTAACAAACAAAAAATGTTTACATGATAAATTTACATGCATGGTGTTGCCCCTTGACAAATAATAACCGAGACCTTTTCACATGACACCAAAAAAATATCACAAAACAGGCTTCATGTGAAAGGACACCTATGTTTGGGACTGCCCTTGAGAATGCTTCTCAAACATCGAGAGATGGACCAACACAAGAGTCTCATAGTCCTACCCCAGTCAACTCTGGGCCCTAGCGTGTATAATGGCACTCCGTATTAAGCTTCAGCAGATGTCTGGAATGCAGACATCTGACCCCTGTTGATCCCAAAAAGTGTCAATCAAGCACACTGTCACAACACTACACTGTACACAGATCAATATCATGTGGGGTCCCTGGCATTATATTTGTTTGATTTGTCATAGCGATACAGTCATTACTTGTTGAAGGAAGGACGCCTACTTCAAAGATTTCTACTGCACAAGCAAACAAATAGGCTCTTAAAGGAAGCTACATTGTAGTAAACCATTGATTTTACATCACAAAATTACTGAATTATAATCTAAAATCTTCCTTGATGTGAATTTGGTGATGATATCAAACATCCTGAGAAATGATTCCATCTGACATGCTGTCATTTTTTATAAATGTGAAATTACAAATTTGAAATGGATCATGACCATGCTAGTTTTAGATTAACTCAGTGACTGAAAATAATACCCCATGTTGCTGCTGCATAAACGAGCCAGTAATTTTCAGTCACTATGTTCATCTGAAACTTGGACACCGATTCCATGTCCTATTGAAAGTCTGCTGTGATTGTGACGATACTGTACATTTAAGAATGCATTTATTTGCACACAAATCTGAATACATTTGCACTATTTTCAACAACAAAATCATAGCTCCCAACCTGGAAGAGCCCATTCGCTGGTTGTAATTTTACAATGTCTATTTGTTAACCCATCTACAGAGATGCCAGTGTAGCTCTTTGCTTCAGAGCCGGAAAAAAAAGTTCCCGCAAATGAACAGCGAATGTTCATGAACTTCATACATGTGCCTGGAAATATCCCTCGTTGTCTTTTGATTCAAGCCAACGCCAATTGAACCTGTTCTTTACACTAGCAATTTTTTCCAGACCCACACCTCTTCCAATCTCCATCATCCCTAACTCCCTAGGCCCATTTGCTTACACATAACCTGAATCCTTCCTAACTCCCTAGGCCCATTTGCTTACACATAACCTGAATCCTTCCCAACTCCCTAGGCCCATTTGCTTACACATAACCTGAATCCTCCAAAATCCTTCAGTAGTAAAGCAAGCACATGACATGTACGCACACATGTGTTTCTAATCTGTGATACATGTACATGGCCAGGGACCCTCCCTGCATGCATGGAGCAATAAACACTGTCCACTGACCCAAGCACTGACCTTGCAATCACTACAACAAACATGGATGTACATGTACCATGGAAAGGCAAGTATGCCTAATAACCTCAATCCTCCAAAATCCTTCACTTTAGCAAAGAGCATACTTATGTAGGTAAAACTTGTAGCTTTGCATGGTGAGGAGGATAAGTAAGACTAATTGCGGTGACACCATGTAAAATTCTCAATTGAGTAGTAATTAGTTCTGAAAAGAACTGGAGGTACAACTCGACGTTTCGATCAGTGTCGTCCTCATTCTCCTTTCACATGGTGTCACCTCAATTAGTCTTACTTAAAGAGCATGTAGCACGTAACCTCAATCCCTCAAAATCCTTCACTTTAGCAAAGAGAATTTTGAAGGATTTGGGAAGGTTAGGTTAAGAAGCTCCATTCAACTGCTCACAAAAATAAACAAGTCTGCACGTGAATATCTGTTCAGTATTAGATAATACAGCCCTTGGCATTTTGAAGACTTGGCCTTTTGATGAAATCAAGGTCCAAGAATAAATGTGTGAACAAAAGAAAATGGAAAGGCAACTGTGAAATGGATTTATTGATGTCTCAAGTTAATGATGAACTGCAAAACATTTCGCATACTAGTGCAGATTTGATAAAGCCCCTAAACACTATTGGTACATTGTAATTACTGATTTACAAGAAACTTCCTTGGGCAGAAGGGGTCGTTGTCACCTAGGGTACTCCCCGATGGTACTAGGCAATCTCAGTTGTGTGCAGGTTTGTGTACTTTTATGATTGTCTGGGTATTGTCTGGTACACGGAAGGCTTGGTCATGTAATCAAATATCCCATGAAATAATTCCGGCTCAGATGCTGTCATTTGAGTACAATTAATCAAATTATTTTGTAAATTAATTTGCGTCTTCCGGAGACACGGTCACGCTCTGTAGTTCAAACAAAGCCATCACATCAGACATCTTGCCCCTAGACTAGCCTAGTCCTCGTCCAATTAGTGAATACAAGTACACACAATGTATTGTATACACACACGGTGCAAAGTAAATGCAGATTCTTTGTACACAGCAACAGTCAAGCTGACATTTATAACTACATGCTGTCCTCCCGAATTTCACAGTATGCATCCCCCTCCCTCAACCCTTATCCTACCCTAGCTGCACCTGCACAAATTAATTGATGGCTCTCTCTCATGCCTGCTTTGTCAGTATCCAATGAGTAAAAGCTGGACCAGTACAAGTAGCCTACAATATACATTGTACATGTGCATGTCTTAAGGTACATTGTCCACATGGCACTTGCAACTGCCATTCAAAGGCACTCAGCTACATGTATGAAGGAGTTCATGTTTGGATGCCTGGTGGACAACATATATGTTTATTTGTAAGCATTGTGTGGCAATGCTCCATGGAGTGTGGCATTTTACGGGAGGGAGTGCCGTGGCCAGGCGGTGGTTTAGTGCAATCTGGACTTGTGTCCTGATGGCAGGAGTCATCTCCAACGAGGGCAGAGCTGGCCTGTTGTGCTCCAGTCAAGCCAAAATGGCAGCAATTAAGATGTAACATTCCCAGGGAGCACAGCCTGTTTTCAGGAATGATTCATTGGCCTGATGAACAGGAGTATAATAATTGTAGAGCCTTGCTGTCTGGCAAATGTGAATTGCTTTGCATGTGTTCTCATAAAGGGACAGTATCGTCACGATCAGAGCAGACTTTCAATAGGTCATGAAATCGGTGTCCTAGTTTAAGATGAACACAGTGACTGAAAATTACTGGCTCGTTTATGCAGCAGCAACAGTAATATGACCTTATCATGTGGGGTATTATTTTCAGTCACTGAGGTAATCTACAACTGGCACTCTGATTCCATGCCCTGTTGTCGCTTTAATGTCTCCTTAGAAAAGTGCACTTTCACTGTGAATGAGGCAAGTGTTTTTGTTTTTTTCACATGAAGTTCACTGCGCTTCTCATCCTTATGCTTGAAGGATCTTATCAATTGCTGTTCAACTGTAATTGATGAGAGTCGAATGATTCCATGCCCTGCTGATTGTGTCAATATTGTCCCTTTAAAGAGGGGCTCTCATCAAATATCATTCATTGACCTTTCCCCATTTTTTGAAAGGTTATGTCATATGGAAACTATAAAACAAAATAAATATATACTACTCAAAACAATTTAGGGAACACCGGATTTTTAACATCAAATAGGTTTGAAATGTTCCATGAACCGGGATTTTCATTTGCAACCCCCCTCTCTCTTTCAGTAGTCATGTCATGAAATGTGTAATCACTACATGCATCCTTTATCATCTGTTTCATTGTGCAGTTGTTTCTCATCAATTCTGTTAAACAAATGATCTTGCTCTAACTGAGATTATTCCGGTGTTCCCTAAATTGTTTTGAGTAGTATATTTATCTCAACCCATGGTAAAATACTGCAAAAAATATTTGTTTGAATCATTTTTATATCGAATTCAGAAATCCTTCTAGGCCCACTAGGGGAACCCAAATCATCCTCTTAAGCCTCAGTCACACATTCAGGATTTTTACTGCCGTCCTTGATAGGACCATTCCCGATTAAAATTTGTCAAAAGTCTGATCAAGATCCTGTGATTCGTTGTGGGAAATTCACAAATTTGTAAAAACATTTATTTAATCACGACAACAATCAGATATTGTTCAGGAAGCGTCCCGATTCAGCCGTTTCCAGCCGAGTCCCCGATTCTCCCGTTCTCAATCCGAATCTGATCCGATTTGTATCTTCCGCATGGTAAAAAACGACCGAATCTGTCCCGACACCGTCCCGATTCTCCCGAATGCGATCCGACAGAGATCAGACAGTGACCGGACAGTGAACCGACGCTGACGGAAGACACCCGTTAGAAAACCGTTAGTCACGTGATAGTCCGGTCCTAAAAGAATTCTCCAAATCATGCCCGTTTATCACGACAGCATCCCGATCCACAGGACACCGTCCAGACACCGTCCAGACAACACAGGACATTGTTACGATTTTGATCCGATACAGCAGAATCTGTCACGACATAGTCACGATTGTAACCCGACTGTTACGGGACGCACCTACTGTCGGGAGTGCTTGGCCGATCTCTCTGGACCTTTCCCGACCCGTAGGACTCTGTTACGAACGTATACGACTGCGTTCAGACAATGATAGGACATTCCAGATCATTGAGGATAGTAATCCGACTTTTTCACTTTTCGTGTCGTAGCGCTGTCTGATCTCAAACGGGAGCCATAATCGGCACTGTGTGAACGCCGCATCACTGTTTGTTTACACAATAGAGGAGATATTGATGGTGTTTACCCAAATTTTTGCCAATCCTTGGGTGATTTTGCCAGGGCAGTACCAGAAAGGCGATTTCTCCGCCTGAGGGGGCAATTTGTTTTCCCCTGGTAAACCTTAGGGATGCTTTTCTGAATTTGAGAAAAAAGGGGGTTTCAAAGAAAGTGACTTTACAATATTTTATCATGCATTTAGATTATAAAACACCTGCTGTTTAGTTTCCAAATGACATAACCACTCTGAAATGGGGAAAGCTCAATTATCGATATTTAATTAGAGCCCTACTTTAAATGACTGCACTTCAAACCTAATAATTGTTTAGGATGATTAGTACTTGAACCAACTTCAAATCAAGATTCCTTTTGGATAATAATTTGATTATTCTGTAAATCGGTAATTACCAATTCCCTTGAGTGCAAGCGCGTAATGATCTTCATCTTGGGGGTTGTCTTGAGAGCCATTCATTATTAGATCGAAGGCCACCGTCAGCTTCCTACAGATTTTGTGACTATAGTGCGTGGATGTTGGCCAAGTCTGCGATTTTTGATGATATCCATATTGGACGGTGAATCTTGGACGGTGAATCTTAAACGGGGATTGTTGTTCCAGTTCAATGATTTCCTATTTAAGGGGGTGTGTACTTTTGGTAATTACCCAGTCACAAAATTACCCAGTCACAAAATTACCCAGTTACATATAGTACGTGTACAAAATTACCCAATTACAAGGTACGTGTATATGCTGAAACAGAAATCTGTTTGACTATGCCTTGATACATGTACATACATACAATGTACAATGTGTATGTATGTACCTGGGGTATAATTTGACAAAAGTAACAAAAATCCTGACAAATGGGTAGCATGCCTGGGTCTCCCTTTGGTCTAGAGGACAAAGCCCCCTGAACCTCCTGTATGTTTAATTTTTGGAGGATTTACAGACTCTCCACATCCCCACAAACAAGAAACTAGAGGTTTGGACACAGTACACTATACTTCTTTCTTTCCTTGGTGGCTACTTCTCTTTCCAGAAAGGGAGATTTGTACCCAAAAAAAATCCTGAAATCAGGAAAAATTCTTAGAAACCACAGGCCTAATGTGTACATGTATATGTATATCATGTGTTGAAATTCGTCTCTCGTCTCCAACTGGGGGGAAAACAGTGATTTGTAAAGATTGAAACAAAACAAAAATTCTTCTGGTTTCTAAATTAGTCAACCTTAAAGGTTTGCTAAAATTGAATACTCCCGACATAATGTTTCATAATGTTTCATACATTTAGTATTAAAAATCAAAACATCCTACACTGTATGTCTTCAAGTTTAATGTTTCAGATGTACGGATCAAAAATGTGGAGCTGCTTAGAACAGTCTCTGGGGGAAAAACCTTGGAGACACTCTTCATCAAGACATAATCTACAGAATTATCATTGAATAGGAAGTGCGATTGGCACAAATAATTTACCCGATTCAGTTCCGACAGCAAAATGCACTAATTTAAGCATGAGGCAAGCGCTGTCACACGTGTTACCGCATGCATGCATTTCCAGCATGGCATACATGTACATGTACATGTTTATGAACATATTGCGTGTTTTTGTTATGACAATAACCAGTGTCCACAGGTAATGCTGTGCGATGGTGCATGACATTCACGACCGTGTGGCACATGGCTTCAACAATCAATGTTCTTTTTATCGGGGGGGGGGGGGGGTTGAGATATACATGCAGTGACAACAAATAATAATGTTCTCCGATTAAAAATACATTCTGGAGATTTCTATTACAGCAAACCTTGAAAGATGAAAGCAACATTTAACTATAGCTTAAAGTGTTTGTTGGAACAAACACTAGGTGTTCGGGTTAACGTCCGGTTCATAAATAATCACTGATGACGTCACAATCATATTTTTGGAAAATGTCAGAATATTATTATAACATCATCAATTTCATCTTCAAAAAGACGTATCAATTTTGCATTAGAATATGTTCAAAATTGAACTTCCTGTTTGGATAAGTTACAATATAGCCTGCTTAGCAAGCATTTGCATGTATTGTGCTTGCAGACATACACTGTACACCATTAGGTCTGGCAGAGGGACCGTTTTACATTTGTGAAAGGGTCCCTGGATAGTGCATTCTTGTATAATTTAAGCATCATCGATCCTGACTTATTGTAAACAAAACTGAATACATTTGCAGAGAGACAGTGCAGTGTGATTTATATACATTGGTTATTATACAAACTAATTAATAAATGGGATTCTTTCTGTTGCCTAATTGATATTTAAAGCAGGCAGAATCAATAATCCCTGGTGATTTTTCATGCAAAGACACATCTCAGCGGCAGCCGGCTGTGGTTGTCACCCCCCCCCCCCCTGTGATAGAAGCGAGAAGCATTCTGCCTCCTGGCGACAGGCTGCCTGGGAGGTTTGTTGACACAGCGAGGCAGTAGGATTATTGCCTGTGGGTATGTGCTTCCAATCGAACCTAGTCAAGTGGAGCGGGGCCAACCTGTACATGTACTGTACATGTATGTGTGAACTGTAGTCTTGCTACTTGGGTTTGCTCTGCAGCAAGTGTTTTTGCATGCTTGTTTGTATTCAATGCGGGGCCTACAGCATAAACTTACAAAAATGCTTTTTCAATGTCTATTAACACAACCCTCCTACTACAGCTGAACGTTAGTGGCAAGTAGCTATAGTGGTCAAAACCAGTCAACTGCCTGTTTTTGAGTGTTGACCCAAATGTGCACACAGGGGCATTTTTGACTGGTTTCGACTGTCATTTTGACCACCCTGAACAATACCAGACAATGCTTTTACCGGTCGAAAACGGTCGACTCATTTTGACCTGTAAATGTACTTACTACACGTAAGATTCGACAGTGTTCAACTATGAAGTGCACTAGATAAACCTTGGCAAGTATATCAACATGAACTTGCATTTACAGTGTACATTAATTAAATTACAGCAGATGTACATGTATACATCATCTGCCCATGGGCATATATGCATAGGCCTACGTGTACTAGTTTATTAATTAACAGAAAGAAATTGATTCTTTGTGGATAGATAGACCTTGAACAGTTATAACATCATCACAACACATGCAATCATTTGGTTATCACTAAAATTGGACTGGTGCGAATGCCAGCTGTAAGTGGTACATCTAGCAGGTGTGCAATACATGACAAGGAATCGAGACAAACACAGTGCATTAATTTTTTTTTTTTTTGCGTCACGCTGTCTTGCGCTAAGTTGGTGTTTTGGGTCACACTGACTCAAAGGTTTATTAATCGATGTCTCATGACCAAATATAAAAACTTTCGAAAAAAGAAGGTCTATTTCATTTTTTTTTAAATATGTAATAATTAATTTGTGAAATTGAACGCAATACAGGAACCATAATAATAGGAATAACAGTTTGCACTTTTCATAACTGATGATGAAATTGTAACTCTGAATGTTTACGTTGTAATGTTATACAGACAAGCAGTGCACTTTTCTTATGAGGTGATCACCAATTTCACAGAGCCGCTTAGCAGAGAATTTTGCTAAGCAAATATTTTGTGCTAAGCGATATAAAACAGACTACCAGCCAAAATGCGTACATTTTGTATGAAAGTTTGGCTGGCAACCAAAGAAATCCGCTAAGCAAATTTGTCTGGTAAGCAGCTCTGTTAAATTGGCACCAGGTCGCAAGCATACCGGTGATCTGTGACGCAGTGGCGGCACAAAGTCTTTCTGACTAATCCACTGACAATTTCACTGGACAATGCCATACTGTCAGACTGATGTTTTGCACCAAGCATTCATTTTCTATGCAGTGCAGCGCACTCTACTTGATGAAATCCTCAGCATATCGCATAATAGAGAACGCACCATGCTGTTCACTCCAGTAGTGTTGCATGGTGAATATCAACCTATAGTGTACATATATCTGCCACTGGCTTTCATGGTCTCGTCTTCAGAACTATACGTTAACCCTAACCTTCCCAAAGGATTTTGGAGGATTGAGGTTATGTGGAAATTGCAGTGGTGAAGGATTTTGAAGGATTGAGGGCAGATGTGATTTATTGAGGTTATCAGGCTATATTTGACATTGGATGAAAATGAAGGATTGAGATTACATGGTACATGTTGGTCTGTCCAAAAAATGATTTTGGAGGATTGAGGTTATTAGGAATACAATGTACTTGCCTTTCCGTGGTACATGTACATCCATGTTTGTTGTAGTGACTGCAAGGTCAGTGCTTGGGTCAGTGGACACTGTTTATTGCTCCATGCATGGAGGAAGAAAACAGAAGGAGTCACAACGAAGGCATATCAAAGGTTCAATGTCTTTTGCCGCGGTCGTAAAATTTCTAAGCCAGCGCTAATCGTTTAATCCGATTATCGAGGAGAACTACAGCCAGGCTTTCTTTGCACATGCGCATTGCTGACGCGTTGTCCTATTGCACTACACGGAAGGCTGGCTCCCGATCCAACTCGACCTACGAATCCAACACTGCAATATCTTCAGTGTACAGCATCGTACATATATGAGGATTGAAATGATAAAAAGCTAAACAACACGTCTTTGAATTTGACAATTGGTTGGCTTCGGAGATCACGGAAATATCCTTAAAATAAGTTGCTAAAAGACACTTTATTGTAACATCTGAATGTTATATTTAGCGTAAGTCAGCTTCGGATTCGCCAAATTCGACGATCAAAACACCAAAATACTCGGTGGAAAAATCGCTATTGAAGACAATGCATTGCGCAATATAAAAAGCCCGCGAAAAGTAGTGTGCATACGTTTTGTGTTTATTCGTTTGCTTCAGATTTGTACCCTCCAATTATGTATCCTGGTCGCGAGCAAGCCGAGCGGCAAAAGACATTGTACACAAGGGGATTATCGCGATCGTTAAACTTGTAAGCGCAGCGGGTGGCCGTAACGTATTTCCAATGGGCCACTCCGAAGTGCTAATTGGTTATGAGATAAGAGGCTGGGCGATGTGACTCCTTCTGTTTTCTTCCTCCATGCTCCATGCATGCAGGGAGGGTCCCTGGCCATGTACACGTATCACAGATTAGAAACACATGTGTGCATACATGCATATACATGGATTCAGGTTATATGTAAGCAAATGGGCCTAGGGAGTTAGGGTTAACCCTGGTCAAACTATCCCGGATTACACTAACATATTCAAATTTTTTGGGGAAACAATTTCAATCACAAATTTTTCATATCAACTTTTTGCCACTTAAGTTTAAAAGTAAGGTAAAGTATGAGTAATGTTGGTAAAACTGACTCTTAAAACCCTACCCTACCCTGCATTTCAGACACCCTGCTGAATGCAACAAAATGCAACAAAATGCAACAACAGGAAAGTGTGAAGCCTGCTTCATGCAACAAGATCTACCAGCTAGAACAATGCCAAGGGCAACAAGATGCATCTTGTTGCATTGAGCACGGTTAGAGTTTTAATTTATCCAGACTTTCTTTGAATCAAATACGGCTGTGTCGGGTATCCATGTACCCAGATACCCAACTGAAACTGTCATTACCCAGTTCCATTTTTCGGTTCCAATTACCCGTAAAACGACTTTTGAAAATTTTCACCGAACATTTAAGATACACAAATGAAAGTCTCCGATTTTTTCTTAACATTTTTGGTGTGGGGAATGGGGATGCTACAAGTCATTTTTAATATAGAGGCGGGAAATTATGACAGTAAGTCCACATTTATTACGACTCTAATAAAACAAGAGAAACTTGTGTTCATATTGGTTATTTTATACATTCGGGGGTATTTATGTTTTATAACGGTGTTTATTTGTATCCGAAGATTTCCAATTTTGGATATCCGGTTCACGAAATAATTGAAAATGCCTCAGAATCAAGATTTTCAGCTAAAACTGTCTGCACATTTTGGGAGAAAATTGGGAAAAAAAAGATTCATTTTCAAATTTGAATTTTTCACAACAATAGTTAGAGGGCAGTGTTCATTTCCATAGTGGACAGTACTGAATTTAGGACTCGCTACCAATTGCTTAACTTGAATGAAAAAGTTATGGACAATGATTTCACTTTTCTTAACCAGTTCACGTCGGAGGACGTGTATACACGCAATTTTTTTTTGCACCGCACTTCGGAGAGCGTCTAAACATGCCAGAGGAAACTCCGGAATATTTGTATGCATGCTCGGTTGACGTGGCAACGAGCCGAGTGTACAGTGACATGCTCGGTAGACGTGGCCACGCGCTGTGGAAGCTTCCATTAACGTGTTTGTGTGGGGAAAAGAAACCCGCACAGGGGCCCAGAAAAACTTTTTTATAAATTCCCGACGTGAACTGGTTAAAAGTGACAGCATCTCAGACAAAACTATTTCCAGGGAAAATTGATACCATCATCAGCTTTATACATGTATCTAGGATAGTAAGTTTTACATTATCATTTGACAATTTGGTTACATTAGAATTATCAATACTATAACCTTTAAAACCCTTCTACAATCAGTGCAATTTTTGAAACAACCCATTCAGGCAACTCCAAGCCATTAGCTGTTGCCAGTGGCCTCCTATGGTCACCCTTCTGTGCACTGTCACACTAATAATGTCGGGCATTTTATAGCACTCTTAAACAAGGTATCACAGTGCTGTACATTATTACCCCTGCTCATCAGGCGCATAAATCATTCCAGAAACCATCTCAGCTCCCTGGGGAGTATACAGCTCAATTGCTGCCATTTCGGCGCATATGGTCTAATCAAACAACCAACTCTGCCCTCACAGGTACCCATTTACCCCTGGGTGGAGAGAAGCAATTATGGTAAATTGTCTTGCTCAAGGACACAAGCACCCTGGTCACAGACAGGATTTGAACCCACATTCTGACGACTCAGCCACCAGAACACAAATCCGATGCACTAAACCGCTCGACCATGGCACTCCATAAAGATTGCAGGGTAAGGTGGTCTCCCATTGATACATTGCAGGCCATACTAATATGTTCAAACATTTACAGTGGCCTTGGGTGGCCACACAGTTGATTTTGTAAGATTACTTGGAAAGGACAGCAGGCTTGTACATGTATGTACTGAAGGTTGCTCAAGAGCAGAATTTAGTGGTTGGGAGTGGCTTCAATGTGTAGGAGGGTTAATGTAAACTTTTTTTTACAAATAGTGTATTTGGGGAGGAATTGAGGCTGTGCGTTTTCTGTTATTTCGAAAACCTGATACCCAGGTATCCGTAAACAATTTTGTAAAAACACAAAAATAATGCTGAATGTATAAAATAACCAAAATATGAACACAAGTTTCTCTTGTTTTATTAGAGTCACAATAAATGTGGACTTACTGTCATAATTTCCTACCTCTATATTAAAAATGTCTCGTAGCATCCCCATTCCCCACACACACAAAAATTAACCCAAAAAAAATCAAACACTTGCATTTGTGTGGTTTAAATGTTCAGTCCAAATTTTCATTTTAAGGATAAAGTCATTTTAAGGGTAATTGGAACCGAAAAAACGGAACTGTGTAATGACAGTTTCGGTCGGGTATCCGGCACAGCCTTAGGAGGTATTATTCTCATGAATTAAATAATCACCCCATTTTTTCTCTTTTTTTGGCAAATTTTTTTTCATCATCAGAATATCGACCTTTTACTAGAGAAACGGAACACAAATGCTTTAAAGTGTCACATTTCACAAAATATTCATGAGAAGCATGGTTTTATAGCAAATCATTCCTGAAATGAATTAACGGTACGTCCATTGCCTCACTAAATCAGTTAAACCAAGCTTCTGAAAAAAAAAAAAAAATTGAAATATCTCATTTCGAAGGATCAGTTTTCCTTTTATTTATTCTCAAAAAGGAAATTATCAAGGTTATGATGAAAACAAACATTTCCGGAAATTTTCCAGTTCAAGCCAGTCACGATTAAATTCAGTAAAACGTCTGTAAAAGCATCCATATTTTATGATGCATAAATAGTGCCCATACACATGCAGAATACAATACATTGGATGCAAGTCATTACAGAATACATTACACTAGTAACATTAAGCCCCACAAAGGCCTGTGTACCGGCTGTCTGTAACATCTTCATTTGAAGAATTAAATGCTAAATAGAGGGTGTACGGGAATACGGACCGATCGGTGCATCGTGGGATGTGCCAATGGAACATACGTTCAGTTCACGAGTCACTTGATTTGAATGGAAAAAGCCGTTCCCTGCTTAATGAGCCGTGAATTTCATTGGATGCACATAGCTTTAGGTATGGTAAAGACTGCCAAGCTACTGAGGGATAGGCTAGACTAGACTCACACTATAACGTCTACAGAGATGCCAGTGTAGCTCTTTGCTTCAGAGCCGGGAAAAAAAGTTCCCGCAAATGAACAGCGAATGTTCATACATGTGCATGGAAATATCCCTCGTTGCCTTTTGATTCAAGCCAACGCCAATTGAACCTGTTCTTTACACTAGCAATTTTTTCCAGATCCACACCTCTTCCAACCTCCATCATCCCTAACTCCCTAGGCCCATTTGCTTACACATAACCTGAATCCTTCCTAACTCCCTAGGCCCATTTGCTTACACATAACCTGAATCCTCCAAAATCCTTCAGTAGTAAAGCAAGCACATGACATGTATGCACACATGTGTTTCTAATCTGTGATACGTGATACATGTACATGGCCAGGGACACTCCCCCCCCCCCCTGCATGCATGGAGCAATAAACAGTGTCCACTGACCCAAGCACTGACCTTGCAATCACTACAACAAACATGGATGTACATGTACCATGGAAAGGCAAGTACATGTATGCCTAATAACCTCAATCCTCCAAAATCCTTCACTTTAGCAAAGAGCATGTAGCACGTAACCTCAATCCTTCAAAATCCTTCACTTTGGCAAAGAGGATTTTGGAGGATTTGGGAAGGTTAAGGTTATGGTAGCCAAGTTGAGTAAAATCAGTCTAAAATTTCAGAAAATGAGGGCCGCGAAACACAATCATTATGATCATGTTGCGATCACCATGTATACAACGCACACACTGTTTCCAATATGGCGGAGCAATGGGCTAGTCTTAGTTCAAGACATTGCTCGTTATCTTGCTACTATCGTCCCCCATTATATCAACCATCGAACGCTTGCGGGCACTTTCACAACAATGTGATTATCTAAGTGAGCGAACGCCTTCTGTCAGTGAAATGTCCAAGTGTATCACACGATGGCATGACAAAACAAAAGATACGAACGTCTTGATAACCAAGACTAACTGAGCGCACTCTGTAAAGGCATTTTTTTTTCCCGGGCCAGACGAAAGACGGAGCGCCAGATTTCTTTGGGAAAAATATGCAAAAGCCGGAATTTCGGCAATAGTCGGGAAAACTGGCATCCCTGTGTTTAGTCCTTCATATTAGACGTGATCCTCAAAAAAACAAATTGAAATAAAGATGTCAGAATAATGGAATATTTGTTCTATCGTGATTCTGAACACAGGTTTTTTTTTAAGAGGATAGATTTGTTATCATTTCTTTCCCATGAGTTTTCAGATTGTATCTTGGAAACCAAGCCTTGAACTTCATTAACCAGTTCGCTTCGGATGCCGTGTATACACGCAATTTTTTTTTGTACAGCAGATCGGAGAGCGTCCAAACACGCATTCCGATTTGTGTGTGTGTTACCGGGAGACTTGTCAACACGCCACACGTGGTGTGCCGTCGTGGCGGCTGACGTGTATACACGCAATCGTTTATCGGAGTCCATGGGGTCACGGTTCGGTGGCCCCGGACAAAATGCACTGCAAATCCTGAACGAGTTCACTCTTTGTTGATTTTTGCCTAATCCCTTTATCCAAGACCTGTTCCTTTGACGTACCAGCCAAGCATTTGTAAAGATGGATTTATATCCATTGTTTACGAGGCATTTGATCTCTCTCCAGGTATGCCGTCTTTTCGACCGGGCGCTGGTCGCTAATAGGCCGTTGCATCGGAGCTTGCCAACAGTCTAATTGTGCTGAACAAACACAACTGTAATTAAAAAACTAGCCATTTAATTCTCGAAATGTCAATGAGTAAAGGTGTTTATTTGGTTGTCCGAACTTAGTTTCATTGACAAAAACAATTATTAATGGCTAGAAATTTTTTCAGATTTTTCACTGAAAATAAACCCGCACGGGGGACCGGAAAAAAATATATATTCCCGACATCAACTGGTTAAGGCAACCTAAGTCTTTCCCTCCATTGACTGTTATTCTTGACACTCCTTTACGTGTTCCTACTGTTTGCCTTGGCGCTCCTTGTAATCTTTCTCTAAAAGATTTTGTTTGTCTAATGGAAGTGCCGTTTAACATGGACAATATTAATATTGTCTTGTCCTACGTGTACATAGAATGAAATTCAAGGCGTGAAAAACAGTACATTTTGTACACTCAAACTTGATATTATATTGGACTAACACATGTACCTATGATCTGCCTTTAACGTATACAATGTAGGTTGGGGGATGGATTATTGAAATACTCTAAAGGTCAGACCTCTGGTGGCATAATAATAATAATAATAATGTGTGGATTTATATAGCGCACGTATCCACCAACTAAGTGGTGCTCAAGGCGCATTATATTATTATCCCTGCTCATAAGGCTCATAAATCATTCCTGAAACCATCTCAGCTCCCTGGGGAGTATACAGCTCAATTGCTGCCATTTCTAGCGCATATAGAGCAAACCAACTCTGCCTTCACAGGTACCCATTTAACCCCTGGGTGGAGAGAAGCAATTATGATTAAGTGTCTTGCTCAAGGACACAAGTGTCACGGCCGTGATTCGAACCCACATTATGTTGCTAACACCAGAACTTGAATCCGGTAAGCTAGACCGCTCGGCCACGACACATGGAAGGAAATGGTAGAAAAAGAGTGGAAATAACAGTAAATAGGCACTATAACATAAAATCCAGTATACGCTTTAAATTTAATGTCCATAAATGCTAGGAAGAATCAATAAAAAAAAAATTAAAAAAATTAAATTAAAAAACATCAACCTGTGAGATGTTTCAGCTGTTCAGCTTATTTCAATGTTTTGTTAACGATAACATAGTGAAGCATGTCTTGTGGCGTATGCATATTGGAAATATTGCCCAACATCACTGCTTAAAAAGACTATCGTCATGATCAGACGTTCAACAGAGCATAGAATCTGTGTCTTAGTTTAAGATGAACACACTGACTGAAAATTACTGGCTCATTTATGCAGCAGCAACGGTAATATGACCATATCATGTGGGGGTATTATGGTAGTCACCGAGTTAATCTAAAACTAGCACGCCGATTCCATGCCCTGATGATCGTGACAATACTCAGGCATGTGATTGGGCAGTTTTGAAACATCCACGTAAATTTTGCTAGGGGTATTGGGGCCGCTGTTTTGAACAGCGCTGGGGTGAAATCTATAGTTCTGAGCGTTTGCTTTGCTTTCCTTTATTGCTTAAATCTTTAAAATCCGGAGGATCACAACATTGCGATTTGTAAAAATCTGAAAATCAGACCCCTGAATACTGCTCCTTTTAAGGTTTTGGGCTTCCACTTTTGAAAGTCCTATTTGGCTGGGAAAGTCGAAGAATGCATATTTAAAAATGGCCATATATGACAGTTTATATTGGAAATTAAGTCACTGATTTTACAAAAAATTCAAGCACCCGAGAGAGAAATATTTCAAGGGAGTTTAAAACCCTCCTACAATCAGTGCAATTTTTGAAACGACCCATTCAGGCCACTCCAAGCCATTAGCTGTTGCCAGTGGGCCTCCTATGGTTACCCTTCTGTGCACTGTCACACCACTGAGATTGCAGGGTAAGGTGGTCTCCCATTGATACATTGCAGGCCATACTAATATGTTCAAACATTTACGGTGGCCTTGGGTGGCACACAGTTGATTTTGTAAGATTACTTGGAAAGGACAGCAGGCTTGTACATGTTTGTACTGAAGGTTGCTCAAGAACATAATTTTGTGGTTGGGAGTGGCCTCCATGTGTAGGAGGGTTTTAATATCAACTTTACACCAAGTAAGTTGTTTTGTAAAATGGTGATTATTTATATTTTTGGAGATCACAATAAGTGTATAGTATTTTAAAATACACACATGCAATGCGTTTCACAAAATAATTGTCAAAAAGCATGGTTTAATAATAATAATAATGTGTGGATTTATATAGCGCACGTATCCACCAACTAAGTGGTGCTCAAGGCGCATTATATTATTATCCCTGCTCATAAGGCTCATAAATCATTCCTGAAACCATCTCAGCTCCCTGGGGAGTATACAGCTCAATTGCTGCCATTTCTAGCGCATATAGAGCAAACCAACTCTGCCTTCACAGGTACCCATTTAACCCCTGGGTGGAGAGAAGCAATTATGATTAAGTGTCTTGCTCAAGGACACAAGTGTCACGGCCGTGATTCGAACCCACATTATGTTGCTAACACCAGAACTTGAATCCGGTAAGTAAACGGTGCCTAAATGGGTGATGAGGCTGTCATTTCATTTTGGAATTTTATGGCTGAAGAAACATACCATTGAAAATGTTTTGGTTTGAACTTTGTAAATTTGAAATTGCCAGGAAACACTAGTGAAAAGGAGATAACTGCATGGTGCTACTGCAAGCCTTCCTTAAGGCCAGCTAATACTTCATGCGAATGTGAAATTGAAGTGAATTACTGGGACGTTAACAATCAAATCCCGTTATATCACCGCATTGTTGACATCATGAAATTCGTTTTCGCATTCACGTGAACTGGCCATTTAGAATGAATAACTCAAGTCTCACCGACCAATTAATTAAACCTCACCGCTGCAATGCACCCATGGGCCAGTAAACTAGGTATTTGGGCTATGCACACACGCAAAACTGTAGTTCCCCCAACTCCATGGTTGTACCCTAAAAGCACTTTCGCACATTCATTATGTAGGCAAGGGATGCTGGCTGATGCGTCTGCTGATGTGAACAGTAAAGTCAACAGTACGAATCCCTGGGGTGCACTGATTGTATTCATCTAAATAGCCTCCATTGGTAGGTATATACCACAATGAGGGTTGGTATTAGGTTGCAGCTGTCCTGATCTAAGCCCAACGTACATGTATAACGTTGTACAGTAACTTAATGTGAAAAATCATACAACTGGGATCCGTCCACAACGAAGCAGTTATCTCGTGACTTGCGTTACAACTTGCACTTTACAAAGGGCTTATCCCATACAGAACACTCCCATTGGATAATATGAATGCATGATTTCAGCTTTGCTTTCCTCTTAGGAAGTACATGTAGATGCATCATACACCTGTGTGTTGACAGCACCCACACTCATTTTTCAACCTGTGGCTCCGAGGCAAGAAGAACTCGCAGTGTTATTACACAGACCTTTATTTCACATTTACACAATTTCAATGAGATTCTATTGCTGAAATGGTAGCCACTAATTAGTAACATTCCAATATTTTGCAGAGCATAAATGTGACTGGCTTTGGCAAAACACTAAACTTGGACCCAACTTTTCGAAGTGACCTCCCAAATTTATTGTGGAAGTTAACAGTGTTCCCAACAACGTTTCAGGATTTTTCTCTTTTTCCATTAAAATCTAGAGAAAATGCTCTCTATGGTGACATGAAAATCTCAAACTGGTACGTGGTCCCTGGGGTCAGTTTTGACCTTTTCATGGCTGTTACGCATTATGGTAAATGCCGAGAAGTGTTGGGTTTTGCCAGAGCGGGTTCACAAATCACAATCAAGTCTTACTCTTTGCAGAAAAGTGGGCCATGCATGTGTGTACGTTAGTAGATTGTTCTTGGAGCGAAGGAGGCATGACTAATGTTGAATGATGTAACACTAATCAGGATGTACATTGTATAACCCTCATTTTTTGTTACAACCTGTCCTAGTGCATGGGAAGACATGTGTTGACAAAAGTCCCCGTGCAAACACGCACTTTGAGAGGAGTGTGCATGCACTGTATTTGTGCATGAGGGACATATTACATTTGCTGAATGCGGACACAAATTGATTCCTTTGACCAGGGAAGTATGAACATCACGTCCATTGAGCGCACATCTGGTACAATCAGTGCAATTTTTGAAACAACCCATTCAGGCCACTCCAAGCCACTAGCTGTTGCCAGTGGGCCTCCTATGGTTACCCTTCTGGTGCACTGTCACACCACTGAGATTGCAGGGTAAAGTGGTCTCCCATTGATACATTGCAGGCCATACTAATATGTTCAAACATTTACAGTGGCCTTGGGTGGCACACAGTTGATTTTGTAAGATTACTTGGAAAGGACAGCAGGCTTGTATGTACTATAGGTTGGTGAAGAACATACTGAAAATTTAGTGGATCGGAGTGGCCTCCATGTGTAGGAGGGTTAACCCTCCTACTATAGCTGCACTTCAGTGGGAAGTTGCTATACAGGTCAAAATCAGTCAACTGCCTGTTTTGACTGTTGACCCACATGTGCACACAGGGGCATTTTTGACTAAACAATACCAGACAATGCTTTTGCCAGTCACAAACGGTTGACTCATTTTAACCTGTAAATGTACTTACTATAAGGTTTGACAGTGTTTGACTTTTAAGTGCACTAGATATACCTTGGCAAGTATCAACATTTTGACCGGTTCTGACCCTTGTAGTAGTAGGAAGGTTAAAAATCCTGACATACGGGTCTGAGGTGACGCACACAGAGACCAGAAACCGGAGAATTTTTTGTATGGCCTAAGACTACCGGCTGAATACTTACATGTGTGTAGGCACTCCGTGATGGTAGTAGCATCAATGAGGTATCCATTACATAGCTTACAGCAGATCTGCTCATTCAGATCAGCCAGCTTCACCCGCCGGTCCATCTACATGAAAAAGGAACACAAAACAGGACATATATTCATTTTCCGTAGTCAAGGTCAGCGTCTATGATTTAAGTGTTTTTTTGGTTAAATCTAAACCAAATCTAATCGTTAACATTATGAAATAATCATAGTGTTGAAGAGAGGGTACACGGACAACATTGGTAATTACCAGATATTCAAATTAACAACATATCATCTTTACTGTCAAATTGGTACATATATCATGAAAAACCTTTTTGGAAAAATTCAGCACTGTTGGAAACTGGTACTTTCACTTCATCAAATGGGACAAAATTACTACCTGGCAAGAAGTACAGGCCATAAGTGCTGAATATGAAAGATCAACGAAAATGCACCATGTATTTTGAAGATAAGGGCATGTTTCCAAAAGTGCACTGATGGATGTTTCCAAAAGTGCACTGATGGATATTTGGAGGATTCATGATGGTTCCTAGCCAGAATACCTAGGGGGTTAGGGCTAATATGAAATTATGCTGTCTGAAGTGCTTGCATCAATAGAGAAAACAGGAATTATTATATATCAAATTTTTTTAAAGTTTCCTGTCGTCAATATTTTGTTTAACATAAACACATGTATACATACATAACAGCAAAAGAAACGTCACCCCCTAAATTTTGTTAAGTAATTACATTATTAAACATAATAAATATACAATGTTGTGGGATGGTTGGCTGCCAGGTCAACCAAATTTGCCACATTGTGTTCCACTCCATACTCATAATATTCTTCATGAAACAAATTATATTAATTATAAAATGAAAATAATAAATATTTTTAGGGGTGACGTTTCTTTTGCTGTTATGTATATTTGTTTCATTTTAAAATTAAACATTAGCACTTATTGTAATAACAGTTGAACAGGTATATATATATTTTTTTTCTTACAGACTGATGAAATCTGTAAGTACACTAAATAATTAACCCAATCTACATGTATACATATCACGGAACCCGCTGCTATATAGGATTCTAGCCAGCCGGGCAAGCTCGGTGGTCGAGAGGTTAAGACATCTGCACTTAGTAAGCAGGAGGTCGTCGGAAAGCACCGAGTAAACAGTGCTTCATTACATTACATCGGTGTCAGGGCATAATCACATCAATTGTATACATTTGACAGGGTATGTTGCCAAATATACTACTCAAAACAATTTAGGGAACACCGGAATAATCTCAGTTAAAGCAAGATCATTTATTTCAGATAAACACAATGTTTCACAGAATTGATGAGAAACAACTGCACAATGAAACAGATGATAAAGGATGCATGTAGTGATTACACATTTCATGACATGACTACTGAAAGAGAGAGGGGGTTGCAAATGAAAATCCCAGTTCATGGAACATTTCAAACCTATTTGATGTTAAAAATCCGGTGTTCCCTAAATTGTTTTGAGTAGTATATATATATGTACCAATGTTGAACCTTCCCTTTAAAAGGGACAATATTGTCACGATCAGAGCAGACTTTCAACAGGGCATGGAATCGGTGAACACAGACTGCAAATGACTGGCTTATTTTATGCAGCTCAGCAACAGTAATATGACCTTATCATGTCGGGTATTATTTTCAGTCACTAATCTACATGTAAATCTAGCACTCTGATTCCATGCCCCGTTGTCCCTTTAATGTCTCCTTAGCAAAGTGCACGTTCACTGTAAATGAGGCTAGTGGTTTTTTTTTTCTTTTCACATAAAGTTCACTTCTCATCCTTACGCTTGAAGATTCTTATCAACTGCCGTTCAACTGTAATTGATTACAGTTGAACGGCTTTACATGTGCTTGATCACAAATAATGTGGCTTTTCTGACTTGTGGACCAATTAGCATTAGCCAGTATGCACTTCTGGTGAAATGTCTAAATGCATCCATACTTTATAAGAATCAAGAGATGTGTACAGAAACCAACCGATGTCTGTAAATGCATCCATACTTTATAATAATCAAGAGATACGTACAGAAACCAACCGATGTCTGTAAATGCATCCATACTTTATAAGAATCAAGAGATACGTATACAGAAACCAACCGATGTCTGTAAATGCATCCATACTTTATAAGAATCAAGAGATACGTATACAGAAACCAACCGATGTCTGTAAATGCATCCATACTTTATAAGAATCAAGATATATGTACAGAAACCAACCGATGTCTGTAAATGCATCCATACAATGTACTTTATAAGAATCAAGAGATACGTATACAGAAACCAACCGATGTCTGTAAATGCATCCATACTTTATAAGAATCAAGATATATACAGAAACCAACCGATGTCTGTAAATGCATCCATACTTTATAAGAATCAAGAGATACGTATACAGAAACCAACCGATGTCTGTAAATGCATCCATACTTTATAAGAATCAAGATATATGTACAGTACAGAAACCAACCGATGTCTGTAAATGCATCCATACTTTATAAGAATCAAGAGATATGTACAGAAACCAACCGATGTCTGTAAATGCATCCATACTTTATAAGAATCAAGATATATGTACAGTACAGAAACCAACCGATGTCTGTAAATGCATCCATACTTTATAAGAATCAAGAGATGTACAGAAACCAACCGATGTCATAAGAATCAGATGTGTACAGAACCTTAGTGCTTAGCAAGTGTGATCCGCTTATTTCTTTCTGCCGTCAATGAGAAAATAGCAAGAAAATGCATTCATATTATTTGTGTTCATCCTAATGTGGACATTAGAGCCTCAAGGATCATCAGCAATGTGTACAGCACATTGTACTTGATCACTTAGGTTTCATGCAACCCCCTGCTTGCCAACGTGTGAATTTCCACCCCTCAGCCCCACCCCTCAGCCCATCCTGCCACACCCTTTTGAGCAAGTGGGGACAACATATTGATACAAACATGCAAGACCACTTAAAACACATCTATTTCTGTCTTACCAGTAACCACACAAATAAAAGGAAAGCTATCATTTCCATGTTTTACCCCTCCTGGTGATTCATGGGAAATGACAATTAGAAGCACATTGGCCGAGTAAAGTACCATGTGTTCATGCATGTATGATTCGTACGTGTTCAATGTTTCAACCCTTCGAACATACAGGGATACGTATCATGCCTGAAATTTCATTCTTGTCGGAGCAAGGCCAGTTTTCATGAGTAAAGGGCACTTCCATTAAAATATCAGTTTTAAAGGGTCACCAAGAGACAAGGGCACCAAGAGACCGGGGCAACGGCGTCCGTGGCCTCAGTGTAATTCCAGGCCTGATGTACACGCTGATGCATGCGCAGTCTTGAAGACAATTGCATACACTGCACATTCACGTACAATTATCCAATCGACAGCTGTCAATTAAAATCCTGTATTAAACAACCAGATATATATGTATAATGCAGTGCACCACTGTCTCTTGATAAACCTTGTTGCACATGTTACATGCATGCACATTGCTTAGGCTGAGTTTTTTCCTGTACATGTACGTGTAAGGGGGGGGAGTGGTATTACTAGGCTACTTGATTCACATTATTTAGTGCGCACATACAGATGTGAATGGGAAACAGAACTAAGTAATAGACATGCTTTGGCAAACGTTAGAGGAATTCAACAGTTGGAGGAATTCAGCTTTGTGCAACAGAACATCTATACAACTTTGCCGGCAAATACTCAAATATTTGTTTAACCCCTCCTACTATACTACAAGGGTCAAAAATCAGTCAAAATGTTGATATACTTGCCAAGGTATATCTAGTGCACTTACAGTCGAACATTGTCAAACCTTACATGTAGTAAGTACATTTACAGGTTAAAATGAGTCGACTGTTTTTGACTGGTAAAAGCATTGTCTGGTATTGTTCAGGGTGGTCAAAACGATAGTAAAAGCCAGTCAAAAATGCCCATGTGTGCACATTTGGGTCAACAGTCAAAACAGGCAGTTGACTGACTTTTTACCTCTATAGCTACTTGCCACTAAAGTGCAGCTATAGTAGGAGAGTTAATGTTATGTACTGGTACCTGCATGTCACAATATATTGATATTTGTTTAAATTAACTGTACCCGGCTTAACTTCTATTCAATCAATCCTTTTTAATACAGGTTTATTTAACCCCAAAAAAAATAATTTAAAAAAACACCATAAACGCAGTTTTACATGCAACTTGGTTTCCAGTTGACGATGGCATTTCTGTACAAGAGGTGCTTTAATTTTAATCAAATTTGTGAAACAATTTCCCGACTGAATGTTAGTCCTCCGAGGAAAACACTTAAATGTTAGACTGAACATGCACAATTCAAATGCGTTTTCTTTATTTTCTCGACATCTGCAACTTTCACAGGTTGATGTTGTACACAATGTGTATGACATAAAACACAATAAAGGGGGCCACTTTCCTACCGTCACGTTAGCAGTTTTTCTAATGGTTGTAATTTTTTTTTTAATATCTGAAACCACCCAAAAAGAATTTCAACATTTGAATAGACATGCATGCTTATCCTAAAGATAATGAGTTGATTATTACTATTATTTTTTTAATTACCCTAAAATTTCCATCAACAAATGGACGGAAAAGTGAGTTAACTTTTTCCGTCCAATTTTTATGGAAATTTGAGGGTAAAAAAAATAATTAAAAAAAATAAATCAACTCAAATTAAGCCTGCATGTCCATTCACATGTTGAAACACTTTTTGGTCGGTTTCAGGTACTTATAAATAAATAACAACCATTGGAAAAACTGCTAACATGATGAATGCAAAGTGGCCCCCTTTATTGTGTTTTATGTCATATATCATAATTCAAATAAAGCAATGATACTTTTAGAAATATTAACAATAGTGTAACTTGAGTTGTTGAGGGCACATGATGTTAGATCACTGTTGATTGTTAGGGCAATCATAGTGTGTCGCATTTGGGATATTTTGCAGTTGATGTGTGTGCGTGCGGAATATCACTAGCGATCATCAGCTGGCACTAAAAGACTTTTAAATCACTCAAACTGGGTCAAGATGTGACAATGGACTTCCTCAGGATCAACTACGACGACTTCAAAAGATTCAAAACACTATTGCACGTATTGTGACTCTCAAAAAAATCATGTCATATCACCCCCATCCTGAAAGATCTGCATTGGCTGCCAATATCATATCGTATTATTTATAAAATATTGCTTATCGTTTTCAAATCTTTTAATGATTATGCACCATTATCTGACTTGTTGAAATGTTATGCCCCCTCTCGCAAGTTACGTTCCAGTGCAAATATTTTGCTGGCAGAAGTACATGCGCACGTATTACATACGCGCATTAATTGTATGCACAATGCTCACTTGAGGCCCTCACTCAAGACACTGGATGCAATTTCACCACAAGAGGGCTACGATAGCCACATAGTGATTAACGGCTTTGAAGGGAATATAAATCAATAAATGAATGACACTCGGCATGGGAATTTAAAAAAATAATAATAAATCATACACAACTGCTTATCAGCAAAAACCTAGAAACAGCCGACCCGACAGTTCAGAGTATATGCAATAAACTGAGACAGAGAGCTATTTATTGAGTGGTGCCTGGGGCTATATATACATGTATATATAATAACATGTAGAATCATCTGAACACAAGTGAAATATCGCAATGATACACTATGCTGCTTTATCAGATTAGAGTGTGTGTGTGTGTGTATCAATATACAAGTGTGTGTGTGTGTACTGGTGTGTACATGTACATGTTAACACACAATCTTGCATGTGTGTTTGCTTTCTGGTGTTCGAAATTTTACTGTTCCGAGGAGTTTGCATTCATGTATGTATGTACATGTAAACCAAACAACCAGGAACAACTCTGTTCAAAAAATGTTGCACTGCAAATTTTGTTATGCCGAAATGTTATCTGAATATTAAATATAGCAAATCTTGATGAGCAAATTGTGAATTTTGATGAGCAAATTGTGAATTTTGATGAGCAAATTGTGAATTTTGATGAGCAAATTGTGAATTTTGATGAGCAAATTGTGAATTTTGATGAGCAAACTAAATTTTGATGAGCAAACTGTGAATTTTGATGAGCAAACTGTGAATTTTGATGAGCAAACTGTGAATTTTGATGAGTAAACTGAATTTTGATGAACAAATTGTGAAACTTGCTGAGCAAATTGTGAATTTTGATGAGCAAATTTTAAATTCTTATTAGCAGATAATATCCGAAGGAGACAAAATCCAAACTAAATTGTATGAATTTCCAGATTGTATAACAAATACATGTATCCCTTTGCTGTTTTTTTTTTTTGGGGGGGGGGTTTGATTTTCTACATTTGATTGAAAACAAAATGCTACATGGTATCATTCTTCAACGTCATTTTCTCCGAACCCTTTTTGTCTGAAATTCTGAAAATCCCGAGGTGCAGTGCATTTACGTGCATGTACAATTTACATGTACGTGTGGTAAAACAAATGCTCTCTTATGTTTAAAAGTCGCAATCCTGATATCGCCCTGAGAAAGTTTATCCTTTCAGCAGAGAACATCTCTCCAGTACCGGCCAAAAACTGTAAATAACACAGAGCATATGATATTGCTGCTGCTGTCTGTGCAAACGTAAGAGAGACCATTTTTTCCCCCAGTGTACATGGGGCTTGTCTGAATTCGAGACAAAATGGGTTCAGACAATATTACTTTTTACAATTTTTTACCGTTGGTTTAGTTAATACAAATTATAGTTTCCTTATAACATCCTCGCTAAAATGGGAGAAAGGTTAATTATTGATATTTGTGCTTAGAGCACATCTTTAACCCTAACTCCCTAAGCATTGTTACTGAACAATAAACATCCTTCAAAATCCTCCAACTGCTTTTGTTGTCGAGGGAGTTAGGGTTAATTAGGTGTTCGGGTATGCGCCCGAAACACCTATTGTTATTGTTCGGTTTTTTTTTTTTTTAGGTGTTCGGGTATGCGCCCGAAACACCTATTGTTATTGTTCGGTTTTTTTTTTTGTTTTTTTTTCCTTCTTCTTCTTCTTCTTCTTCTTTCCGGATCGATTGTCTACAAAAAACACATACTTGCAAACTTCATATGAACTTGAAACGCATATATACTTAGAACATAACACGTAGATGAAACATAATTTGTTACGTCATTATTAGGTCATCAGATATCGAATTTGATAAATCAAGATATTAGCTAAAACGTTTCACCACGCTTGCATGAATCAACAGCTACATGTACGCCGGCTGTAATGCGATCTTTAGTTACAATGGAGCTCCATGTACAATCGACGCTGTTAGTGTTAGGTCTTGGAATTCGTGTGAAAAATGGATTGCCAACGATCTTTGGTTACAATGGAGCTCATGCAATCGAATCAACGCACTGTTTGTTACAGTGTGTTACTGTATTGCAGCACAAATGGATCGCCAACACAGATACAGTCATAAGGGTAGGTATCTTGAATTTAATTTTAAGAGGATTTCCTGTATTTATCTTCGTGTTTTTATAGAAGAAAGGCCATTTCTTTAGAGGGACTACAGAGTTACAATGGCTTGCATTGTACCTGTTTAACTTAACGCGCTCGTTAGTTAGCTCACGAGGGGCTACGTGAACATACTTTGGACAGTAAACAACTCCAGTTTTCTAACAAAATATGAACAGATGTCACCAAAATGTATTTAGAATATAAATAAGGATAGGAAAATTCAGTTGTTATGTTATGGCAATTTTTCAGAAGAAATTTTATGCCATATTTTTGTAATGTTTGTGGCTCCAAAATCTTCAGTTTGTGCACAAATTAACATTAACTAGTGATTTACTGCATTCACAATTTTGTACCATTGTACAGATCGCTAATTGTCAAAAGATATTTACAAAAGATGACCCCAATTTGGCCTTACTTCCTATCCAAACCGAAGTCAAAGTTTAATATTAAAAAAACCATCTCAACAACCACAAGAGGTAAATTCACAATTTTGTACCATTGTACAGACCGATTTGACCTTACTTCCTGTCCAAACCGAAGTCAAAGTTTAATATAAAAAAAATCATATCTCAACAACCACAACAGGTAAATGGACATTTTTGCACTATTGTATAGATTGTTAATTGTCGAAAATATTTTACAAAACATGACCAATTCTTGACCTTACTTCCTGTCCAAACCGGAAGTCAAAGTTTAACATTAAAAAAAAATCATATCTCAACAACCACAAGAGGTAAATTCACAATTTTTTGTACCATTGTACAGATCGTTAATTGTCACAAAATATTTACAAAAAGGTGACCCTAATTTGACCTTACTTCCTGTCCAAACCGGAAGTCAAGTTTTAATATTTACAAAAATAATATCTCAACAACCACAAGAGGTAAATTCAAAATTTTGTACCATTATACAGATTGTTAATTGTCGAAAAAATGTACACAAAGGTGACCCCATTTGACCTTACTTCCTGTCCAAACCGAAGTCAAAGTTTAACATTTAAAAAAATCATATCTCAACAACCACAAGAGCTAAATTCACAATTTTTGTACCATTGTACAGATCGTTAATTGTCGAAAAATATTTACAAAAAGGTGAGCCTAATTTGACCTTACTTCCTGTCCAAACCGCAAGTCAAAATTTAATATTTAAAAAAATCATATCTCAACAACCACAAGAGGTAAATTCACAATTTTGAACCATTATACAGATTGTTAATTGTCGAAAAATATGTACACAAAGGTGACCCCTAATTTGACCTTACTTCCTGTCCAAACCGGAAGTCAAAGTTTAATATTTTCAAAAAATCATATCTCAACAACCACATGAGGTAAATTCACAAATTTTGTACCATTATACAGATCGTTAATTGTCAAAAAAATATTTATACCCCAATTTGACCTTACTTCCTGTCCAAACCGGAAGTGAAAGTTTATATTTAAAAAAATCATATCTCAACAACCACAGGAGGTAAATTGACATTTTTGTACCATTGTACAGATTGTTAATTGTCAAAAGTATTTACAAAGGTGACTTAATTTGACCTTACTTCCTGTCCAAACCGAAGTCAAAGTTTAATATTAAAATAATTTCTAAATTCAGTATTGTATTGTATTCAAATAAACTTCTCGCGAGAACTTCAACAGACGTTAACATTTGACTTCTCCAACACTTCGAATTTATGACGTAACCATTTTAACTTCAACCGAACACCTTGTTTTTGTTATGACAAAAACTTATATCTAGTTTTTTTTTATTTTTCTTCTCCTTCTTCTTCTTCTTCTTCTTCTTTTCCGGATCGATTGTCTACAAAAAAACACATACTTGCAAACTTCATATGAACTTGAAACTTGGCATATACTTAGAACATAACACGTAGATGAAACATAATTTGTTACGTCATTATTAGGTCATCAGATATCAATCGATAAATCAAAAGATATTAGCTAAAACGTTCACTTACGCTGCATGAATCAAGCAGCTACATGTATACGCCGGGCGCTGCACGATCTTGGTTACAATGGAGCTCCATGTACAATCGACTGTTAGTTGGTGTTAGGTCTGAATTGTGAGAAATGGATTGCCAATCTTTGGTTACAATGGAGCTCCATGTACAATCGAATCAACGCGCACTGTTTGTTACAGTGTGTTACTGTATTCGTGTACAAATGGATCGCCAACACAGATACAGTCATAAAGGGTAGGTATCTTGAATTTAATTTTTAAGAGGATTTCCTGTATTTATTCGTGTTTTATAGAAGAAAGGCCATTTCTTTAGAGGGACTACAGAGTTCGTCAGAGTTGCATTGTACCTGTTTAACTTAACGTTACTCGTTAGTTAGGCCTACGTAGGGGCTACGTGAACATACTTTGGACAGTAAACAACTCCAGTTTTCTAACAAAATATGAACAGATGTCACCAAAATGTATTTAGAATATAAATAAGGATAGGAAAATTCAGTTGTTAAGGTTGTGGCAATTTTTCAGAAGAAATTTTATGCCATATTTTGTAATGTTTGTGGTTCCAAAAATCTTCAGTTTGTGCACAAATTAACATTAACTAGTGATTTACTCATATTCACAATTTTTGTACCATTGTACAGATCGCTAATTGTCAAAAGATATTTACAAAAGATGACCCCAATTTGGCCTTACTTCCTATCCAAACCGGAAGTCAAAGTTTAATATTAAAAAAAACATCTCAACAACCACAAGAGGTAAATTCACAATTTTGTACCATTGTACAGACCGATTGACTCACTTCCTGTCCAAACCGGAAGTCAAAGTTTAATATAAAAAATCATATCTCAACAACCACAACAGGTAAATGGACATTTTTGCACTATTGTATAGATTGTTAATTGTCGAAAAATATTTACAAAAACATGACCCTAATTTGACCTTACTTCCTGTCCAAACCGGAAGTCAAAGTTTAACATTAAAAAAATCATATCTCAACAACCACAAGAGGTAAATTCACAATTTTTGTACCATTGTACAGATCGTTAATTGTCACAAAATATTTACAAAAAGGTGACCCTTAATTTGACCTTACTTCCTGTCCAAACCGGAAGTCAAAGTTTAATATTTACAAAAATAATATCTCAACAACCACAAGAGGTAAATTCAAAATTTTGTACCATTATACAGATTGTTAATTGTCGAAAAAATTTACAGCAAAGGTGACCCCATTTGACCTTACTTCCTGTCCAAACCGGAAGTCAAAGTTTAACATTTAAAAATCATATCTCAACAACCACCAGAGATAAATTCACAATTTTTGTACCATTGTAAAGATCGTTAATTGTCTAAAAATATTTACAAAAAGTTGAGCCTAATTTGACCTTACTTCCTGTCCAAACCGGAAGTCAAAGTTTAATATTTAAAAAAAATCATATCTCAACAACCACAAGAGGTAAATTCACAATTTTGAACCATTATACAGATTGTTAATTGTCGAAAAATATGTACACAAGGTGACCCCACTTGACCTTACTTCCTGTCCAAACCGGAAGTCAAAGTTTAATATTTTCAAAAATCATATCTCAACAACCACAGAGGTAAATTCACAAATTTGGTACCATTATACAGATCGTTAATTGTCAAAAATATTTATACCCCAATTTGACCTTACTTCCTGTCCAAACCGGAAGTGAAAGTTTAATATTTAAAAAAATCATATCTCAACAACCACAGGATGTAAATTGACATTTTTGTACCATTGTACATATTGTTAATTGTCAAAAGTATTTACACAAAGGTGACCCCAATTTGACCTTACTTCCTGTCCAAACCGGAAGTCAAAGTTTAATATTAAAATAATTTCTAAATTCAGTATTGTATTGTATTCAAATAAACTTCTCGCGAGAACTTCAACAGACGTTAACATTTGACTTCTCCAACACTTCGAATTTATGACGTAACCATTTTAACTTCAACCGAACACCTTGTTTTTGTTATGACAAAAACTTATATCTAGTGATATCTGAATTTGTTGAACCAAAACATCAAAGTATGTTTGTTGCTGGTGCAATGGATTTAAGATGGTAACCACCTGTTATAATGTGATATAAAAGGATCATTAGTGGTCCTTACACTGCTATTGAGTAATTAAATTACTGTTTTAATGTTTCCGGGCATCTCAAACAGGATAATATAAGGCATGATTGCTCTGCAATTGTAATTAAATTCATCCTCAACAACATCACAATGGGCATGAACTACACACACACACAAATAATTATAATAAAATACAGTGCGGCGCTACTACATGTATGACAAGTCTAGTTCTTCTGCATCAGTGTACAGCATTCATGAATACACAGAAAACAAGGTTTTTCAATTTGCACAAGTTATTTCATTAACACTAACCTTCAAAAAATCCTCCAAAATCCTCTTTGCCAAAGTGAAGGTGTCATGATCAAGCCTATCATCCCATGCGTGATAATTATGCGTAGCCTTAGCGTGCGCGCATTGCAAAGTGCAGCGTGTTGAAACAGACGCAATGCCGCGTGATGAGAATGTTTTTGATATTGTTTTGTTATGGAAAATAAAGATAAATAATTCATTCTTCGGTTGGGGTCTGACTGAGGAGACACACACACATATGCTGTAATGCCTTTATGAATCAATAAATGTTGAATCTATTTGATATTTATAATCAACTGGAAGTCTCTTGAAGTAATACTTCTTGTGAATGTTTATAACCTCTACGGACGGCATCACGAATCCAGTTAACACGAATTCTTTTACTTGCAACTTCACAACAAAGTGAAGCAAGTTAACATTATTTGTACGTCTCCGAAAGCTTACCTCTTAGCAACCCAGACTAAGGATCACAACACAACAGAAGGATTTTGAAAGATTGAGGTTATGTGGAAATTGCAGTGGTGGAGGATTTTGAAGGATTGAGGTTATGTGGAAATTGCAGTAGTGAAGGATTTTGAAGGATTGAGGGCAGATGTGATTATTTGCATGGTGGATTATTAAGGATTGAGGTTATCGGGCTATATTTGACACTGGATGAGAATGGAGGAATTGAGGTTACATGGTACGTGTTGGTCTGTCCAAACAATTATTATAGAGGATTGAGGTTATTAGGCATACTTGCCTTTCCATGGTACATGTACGATACATCCATGTTTGTTGTAGTGATTGCAAGGTCAGTGCTTAGGTTTTGCTCCACGCATGCATACATGTCATCTGCATACAATGGTAGTGGTCATTATGCTTGCTATACTAATGAAGGATTTTTGAGGATTCAGGTTATGTGTAAGCAAATGGGCCTAGGGAGTTAGGGTTAATAAAGATGTATCTCTTGTTTTCCCTTAACCCCAACTCCCTAGGCATTGTATTAAAACAATAAAAATCCTTCAAAATCCTCCAACTGGCTTTGTTGTCTAGGGAGTTAGGGTTAATTTACCGGCAATTTTTGGTTTTCATAGGAACACTGTTTATTTCATTTTAGAAAGTGAAACAAATACTTCGAATTTAGACATTACACAAAATTATTGCCAGGAGCTTAGTAAATGGTAAATAAATTCAAATTTAAGACGAGACCCACCCCCATAAATTATTAAAAATGTTTTCCTTTCCTCAAGTGTAATGTTCTGATGAACAAAGAAAATTGGTGGTAAAATAGCCAAGAACAAGGGCTACACATCTTTAAAAACTCAACATTTTTATAAATCAAGCTTGTACTCGGGCACTATAATACACTGCACAATTTATGCACATGCACATTTTTTTCCTGAGGGACGAAGTTGTTGGTATGTACATTGTAGCAGCAACATCAAAAATAAATACACTTTTGGTTTCATTATCTGCATTCAGCAAGAGTGTATGAAGACAACATTTCATAGTTTCTAGGAAGCAGGTTTCAATTTGAAAATAAAGCTTTCATACGCATGTATTTTCGGAGAAACTGGTTTTGTTGCTTTAAAATAAATATTGTTGTTTCCCTCCATTAGTTTCTGTCAAATTTAACACAACATATAATACACTATGGGTGGAGGATATCATGATAATATTGTAATGATACGATATTCAAAAAATTATCGGCTATAGCAGTTATGGTTTTGAAGATATCGAAATATCGCCATATTGACGATATTCCAAAATTATCAACGATATTCCAAAAATATTGACGATATCAAATCAATATGCATGCAGCAACCGCAACACAACACAAACATCAACAAGAACACACGCACTTGTAAGTGGCCCACTACTTGCGTGTGTGGTCTTTTTTCGTGCTCCTGGTTGCCGTGTGGGCCTTAACTTGAAGGCTAGTCCCAGGATCACGTGGTGCGCTCTCCTGGAATAGCTGCACTGGTGTACATTGCGAGGTTGTTCACATTCAGCAGATGTCGGATACCAGGATAAAAGCGTGGATGATGACCGCTGAACTGTGCATGCACGATCGATCAATGGCCCATTCTTTCTCAGCTCTGGGGGGGCTGTAGGCATTTATAAACCACAGGTTTGTTTATGGACTCAATTGAAGTTTTGATCATTTTCAGAACTGTTTATTACCTACATGTACACAACTTCCCTGTAGAACTTGCATGTAAAAGTAGTTCATATTTCAGTGTCAGATGTCGTTAATGTACGATACAAACATTTTCATGTAATTAAAAAATCCGCATATTGAGACAATACTATCGTATATCGCTGATATCATGGCCCCGATATCGTCACCCCTATAATACATTGAAGTTCTGGGCACTTTTGCCGGGTTCTTTGTTTTTCTATGGGTAAACCTATTACATGTACATGTACATGTATAATATCACAATTTCCAGGAAGTTAACTCGATACATTTTGTTTAATAATAACCCTGCTATAGAGTTTCCAGTTTTGGGAAACCCAGTATGCTGGGGAAAAACATGGTGTTTTACCGGAAACAGAACAGAAAAACAAAAACCGGTAAAATGTCACTTTTATGTTCCTGATGTTTTTCAGATTATAAAAATATGTATTCTGTTGTTGCTTATTAAAACCCTTCTACATATGGAGGCCACTCTGATCCACTAAATTCTGTTCTTAAGCAACTTTCAGTACATACATACCCCTGCTGTCCTTTCCAAGTAATCTTACAAAATCAATTGTGTGTCACCCAAGGCCACTGTAAATGTTTGAACATATTAGTATGGCCTGCAATGTATCAATGGGAGACCACCTTACCCTGTAATCTCAGTGGTGTGACAGTGCACAGATGGGTAACCATAGGAGGCCACTGGCAACAGCTAATGGCTTGGTGTGGCCTGAATGGGTTGTTTCAAAAATTGCACTGATTGTATGAGGGTTAAATGAAAATGAACATTTTACAAATAAATGTACTTTGTTCACGATGTACTTAATTTTTATGTGGCAAAATGCGATAAAGACGTTATACGATTCTTCAAGCCCCTTGTCATGATGCCAGCTTGCTCGGTGCCTCCACAAACAATTTTATATTTATGTTTTTTTTATTTATTTTTTTAAATTATAATTAAAATCTTGTTCATACACATTATGGCCACAAAAAAAAAGTCGCTGATTTCTGTTCTCCGCGCGCATCGCCTCAGCATTTTGAACTTTTTTATTTTTTTGGCTCCAATTGCAGCCAAAATTGCTGGATCAATTGGAATTCTCCCATGCTGTGTTTTAAAAGACTTTTTCACACGTTTGCCCATTTTATTCCAATAACCGCATATACATGTACATGTATCACATATTTCACTGGTTGGCAAAAAAAAGATTACCAAAAAAAAAAAAGCATCACCACACCAATTTTGAAGCCGACCTATGACCAGAATCCGGAGATTTTTTTGTTTGGCCTAATACCAACAAAACTGATTTTGATATGTGAAGGCTTGTGAAGACAGCGTCTGCAGAAATGTCAAGAACTATAACCACTCTCACTGATCTTTAGAAAGCTTTGTTCATTATAATGAGAACTGTGTTAAATTATCAAGGAATGGGGGTGTTTACCTATGGTAATTTCTTCAGCTGAATGTTTGGCAGAAAGAAAAGATGCACTTTACTTGCATAACATCACGTAACTCAACACGTGCACTCAATATGAAGACCGCAGCAAGCTTATTTTCTTGGGATATTCAGTCATGTGTAGTACAAATGTACATGTATGTACGGTTCGCACCAACTGTTGTGTTGCAGGTACTGACTGAAGCATCAGACTGCGAAAGCAGCAAGATTGTCAGGATACATGTACATGTATATGTATATCGGACAGCTCCGGGCAGTGAAATTGATAATTTTATTCTAAAACGAAATACTTCAAAATTGTTTTCACAGAAATAAATAGCTGGCGCTCCAAACTTTCCATGGCAGGTATCAGAAGTTGAATAATGTTCATGTTTGGGGGTTTGATAACATTTACCATTTTGGAACCAAGATTTATTTCTTAAAATAAGTTACCTGATGTTTAAAACTTGCTGACAAAGATGAGATTGATTTGTATTTACCCACCTCAATCAGACTAATCTGTTGGCATGACAAAAATACTTTTGTGGTCTTGTTAATGTACCACAATTGTAACATTGTGCCTTAGTGATACAAATTTTACCATATGTTTAGATGCATTTACTGGGACAATATTGTCATGATCAGAGCAGACTTTCAACAGGGCATGGAAATCGGTGTCCTAGTTTAAGATGAACACAGTGACTGAAAATTACTGGCTCATTTATGCAGCAGCAACGGTAATATGACCTTATCATGTGGGATATCATTTTAAGTCACTAAGCTAATCTAAAAGTAAAACTAGCACTCCCTTTCAACAGTTTGGGAGTTGGACATTAACCCTAACCTTCCCAAATCCTCCAAAATCCTCTTTGCTAAAGTGAAAGATTTTGAAGGATTGAGGTTACATGCTACATGCTCTTTGCTAAAGTGAAGGATTTTGAAGGATTCAGGTTACATGCTACATGCTCTTTGCTAAAGTGAAGGATTTTGAAGGATTCAGGTTACATGCTACATGCTCTTTGCTAAAGTGAAGGATTTTGAAGGATTGAGGTTACATGCTACATGCTCTTTGCTAAAGTGAAGGATTTTGAAGGATTCAGGTTACATGCTCTTTGCTAAAGTAAAGGATTTTGGAGGATTGAGGTTATTAGGCATACTTGCCTTTCCATGGTACATGTACATCCATGTTTGTTGTAGTGATTGCAAGGTCAGTGCTTGGGTCAGTGGACACTGTTTATTGCTCCATGCGTGCAGGTCCCTGGCCATGTACATGTATCACAGATTGTTCATACATGTACATGTCATGTGCTTGCTTTACTACTGAAGGATTTTGGAGGATTCAGGTTATGTGTAAGCAAATCGGCCTAGGGAGTTAGGGTTAAAGGGGCAGTATCGTCACGATCAACAGGGCATGGAATCAGAATGCTAGTTTTAGATTACCTTACTGACTGAAAATAACATCCCACATGATAAGGTCATATTGCCATTGCTGCTGCCTAAATGAGCCAGTAATTTTCAGTCACTGTATTCATCTTAAACAAGAACACCGATTCCATGCCCTGTTGAAAGTCTGCTCCGATCGTGACGATATTTAAATGGACAATGCCAAGCCCAGCAGAAATACATGTACATACACGTAAACCTACATGAACATGTAAATTAGACAGACCTACATCTACAATTGTACATAAATGAACATGTAGAATACATCTACGTCTTTGTCTAATCTGATAAATAAGAGTAGCACTGTGTGATGATCAATTTGTGTTGCCCATATCATGACAATGATTCAATTAGTGGGCCAGGTGTTATATTCTCCTAGCAGGTTAATCTTATAATAACCACTGTAGTCTCAATTGATAAGATCTACATGTATCATATTAAAGGGAAAGTACAATCATTCTTAGTATGAGTATACTAAAAGCCGTTTCACATGAGACCTTTTTAACAAAGGACCTTCGTGATTAATTGTATCCATGTTAAAAAATAGCAAATCCCAGTCGTGTGAAAGCTATCCTTGTTAAATAATTACCATGGACCCTCATTATTTACATGTACATGTATAACAGAGATCGAGACCTCTATAAAAAAAAAAGCAACGATGTTAAAAATCGGCGTGATCAGTCGTGTGCAACACTTCACGCATTTCGTGTGAAACACTTCACGCTTTTCGCATGAAACACTAGCAAATCCCACTCGTGTGAAAGCTATCCTTGTAAATAATGAGGGTCCGTGGTAATTATTTAACATGTATAACAGAGATCGAGACCTCTAAAAAAAATGCAACGATGTTAAAAGTCGCCGTGATCAGTCGCGTGAAACACTTCACGGGTGAAGTGAAACACATTTTGCGTGAAACACCTCACTGCACCAAAACCGGGGACCCTTGCGTTGGCGGTATCATTTCACATGTGCAGTACGCGTCACTAGACCAACTTGCAATCCCGGATGTGTAAATAACTTACAAGTGCGTCTTTCCCGTTTGTCTTCGTCTTGTTCATTGATGAAGCTGTTCACCAACTGATGTACATTACAACAGATTGATTCATAACGCCCCACCTCATTATATATTGACCAATCACAGTCGCGATTACCTGTTCAAAAGTCTGACAAAAATCTGACATGTTAAATTAGCCGAATCCCGTCAATGACAAACATAAATAAGGTGCCATTATGTATGTACGGGATGTGTGTGCACGCATGGCATACATCGGCGGCTCAACAATCAAGTGGCTCACGTGTTGTACCCACGTGTGCCGTTGCTAGGCAGTTACTATGATGGGCGGGGCTTAATGGATCGGTCTATTGGCCAATCCTATACTTCAACACGTTTGATCAGTGTTTGTAGGTAGTATCGTACAGATGTCAGCTAACTTTTGTTCAAAAATTTTGCATAGGATTTTTTTTAAGGAAGAAGAATTTGTGAGTGTATGCAATACTTACATGTCATTTGAATAGCAAATCATGACTTTCTATGCAAATTGTAGAAATCATTTGCTGACAGATGCAGAGAGAACTACACATGTACATATGTACATGATGTCAATGCACTCTCCCAAGAAAAAACATGTTTGTTCTCCATATACCTTACCATGCCTACTGTAGTTCCTTTATATAATGTGTATACTGTACAGTACAATGTCCATTGAACTCACCAGACGTGATATCAATATTTCACCGATGCACAAATTAAATTTAATAGAAAAAAAAAACCCGAGCATCAGTCATGAGATTAGATCATAGGAGGGCATGTACAAGAGTACAGCGTGGGTTATCCAGGCCAGGCAAGACCTGTCACTTACGATATTTATCACCCAACCGAGTGTTTTGATTAACACTGCCGACTGTCAATAAGGGTTACCCATACACAGACAGAAAAAAAAAAAGAGAAGAATTCCACTGAGCTTAGTGAAGCAGCACAACCTGGCAGTTACATGTTGGGTGAAGAAAACATCAAGACGTAGAGAGGGGAGCTTTGTTTGATGATCATCGTTCCCAGGGTTTGATTGATCCTGATGAATTATAAAGCTCAAAGACTCTCCACTAAACAGCGTGGGTAGGAAGCTGGATACTGTGTAAATGTAATTATAAGCGATCGATCACTTTCACTGATAGTGTCAGTTCAATCATTCCTAAATTTATTTGTTTTCTGATGCGAATTAAATTCAGTACATATGAACATGTACGAAGTATATTAAAGGGTGTATTGTGTACAATTGTAGAAATTTCCATGTCTTTTATCACAGTAAACAACGGAGTGAAAATAATTGCTAAGAGCAAAGTGTATATTGCACCCGTTAAGTCATACAATATGTATTATACACAGTATGCATGAATACTGTATGCATGTGTAAATGTTGACCAGAATGGATAAGAAATTATTTAAATATGTACAACCAGAGGTGTAGCGAAGGCATTTTCTTTTGGGGGTGTGGAGCCAATTTGCTGACTGATATCAGAGTTGGGGGAGGGGTGAGGGGAGGGGGAGAGGGGAGGGGGAGGGGAGAGGGGGAGGGGGAGAGGAGAGGGGAAGGGAGAGGGGGGAGGGGGAAGGGAGAGGGGGGAGGGGGAGGGGGAGAGGAGAGGAGAGGGGGAGAGGAGAGGGGGAGAGGAGAGGGGGGAGAGGAGAGGGGGGAGAGGAGAGGGGGTAGAGGAGAGGGGGAAGGGAGTGGGGGGGGCGCAAAAAATATTTTTGCTGGTAAATTTACCGACACAGCTCCAATATGACCAGACAAATTTACTTGGTTTTTCCCGCAAAATAGACACTCTGTACAGTTGTTCAAGGGGGGTAGGGACAACTACCACCCGAAACCGCAGCTTATAAAAGACTTACAACAAACGTGCTTAGAAACACGATACATTTGCAGTCAGCAAACCCATAGCTCTAGGTTTGCCGACTGAAAATTTAGTCTGGACCAACCCTTGTTCTAGTACCTTTGATGCTTCATTTGTCGACTGAGGCTCTAAATGCCGACTGAGAATAATTATTGGGGGAGGATGTCAACCAAAGGTTTCCCGATCGGTATCCTCATTGGGAGACTAGGGTTCCAATAGAGTTCAGTATAAAACGAAGTATCTCCCAATCGGGATAGTATAGCAGAATGTGTCATGAATTGTCAACCAAGGGTTCCTCCGATTGGGGTCTGTAGGTTTTCAATCAGGATAGAAGCAGTTGGGATAGTATAGTTGACATTGTCCCCATAAGCCTCACTATCTTCCACCCCAACCTCTTCCTTGAAAACCATCATTAATTAACCCATAACAAATAGTCGAGTCTCATTTCATGTAAGCAGCTACATGTATACGTGTGTGATAAATGTATACACTGTACAACTTTTACGCACATTGTATGGAGGTCAACACGGTAAGCCTGCAACGGTTACACGGTTAACCGACCGTTCAAACGGTTACGTTTTTCCGGTTCGGTTAACCTTAATCTATTTTTTTTAAATCGACCCTTCCATTTTTGGAGCGTAGTACGCGAAGAAGACATCAATCAAGTTGCGGGCGAGCAAAAACAAATCCCGATCTTTTGAAGATTAGACCGAGAACGCGGGTGACAAAGTACCAGACGCTTGCTTTGTCTAGAATGCCGCGTGTTTGTAATTGCCCTTTCTCCTTGAATGGCGTCTTTGTAGTTGCATTTCTTAGAAGAAACTGTAGCGCGAGTGGCATTTTGTTACCGCTTAATTTGTCTTCAAACATCAAAGGGTGGACGGCGGAACCGGCATTGAATACCGCTGACCTAGATATAAACAGTCCAGGTGTGCATAAATACTGTGCACGCGCTGGACATGTGCATTCTATAGACAGGTACTAGACAGTACTAGACCACGGTCGTACGTGATGGTATTTGTGAAATTTTCATTCCTGCTTTTGCAATTCCGTAATTTTAATTCATTCGATCTTCCATGAGTTCCGTGTCAAGAAATTCATAGCGACTTGGGCATGGGCTAAACCATGGGGTTTGCGGCGGATGGATAAACAATGGATATCTTTCACGCGCTACACCTGTGCATCATGATTGGTTCTTTTTGGGCACGGGCTGTCAACGATGTTGGCTGCGAGCCAATGGGGCTGGGGCTGGGTAATCTCCATACACAATACTTCCCACGTTCTCGTCTGGGCATCATGATTGGTTCTTTTTGGGCGCGGGCTGTCAACGATGTTGGCTTCGAGCCAATGGGGCTGGGGCTGGGTAATCTCCGTACACAATACTTCCCACGCTCGCCTGGGCATCATGATTGGTTCTTTTGGGCGCTGGCTGTCAACGATGTTGGCTGAGAGCCAATGGGGCAGGGGCTAGGTAATCTCCAGTACACAATACTTCCCATACGCCGCCTGTTACGCATACACGCACGCATTTCAGTCTTCAAGAGTGAATTTTGGCATCGTTTGTCGGCGTTGTATAGGGGCAGGGGAATGTTCTTCACCTGTTCTTGATACGTGTATATCATTTTTGTTTGCGATTACGATCTTTAAATTAGCGATGTTTGAACAATATCTGCCGTTCACGTGGTAACAAATAAGATTATGAACAAACTTCCCGAGACTTTTTTTTTCTTTGTTTTTCTTTGAACGTCGGTTACGGTTAACCGTAACCGCAAAACATACGGTTACACGGATAATTTTAAAACCGCAAACTTGCAGGCTTACAACACGGTATTCTCATTAACTAAACATGTTGAAACAAATGACACTCCAGAATCCAGAACCAACAAAATCTATGCCACCTTGTATGCTAGTTTGATCCTAATCAGTCAGCGCGCAGCCTATGCTACAGTATAATGAGCCAATCCACGAGATTTTATTTGCAGTGAAAACCTCTCTCGTGCGTTCTGGAAATTCACGAGAAAAAACGCGATTTGATGAGGGCCCGTGGCAAAACGTTTGGGAAACCTGTCAGGTCACTGCTGGGTCAACATGGATTGGTAAGTACATTTTCGAAGGTACAATTCAAGAAATAAAACTGATTTTACCCGTTTCAAAAAAAAAAAAAAATCCACGAGATTAATAAATAATTTATTTCGAGTGCACGAAATAACTTATTTCGAGTGCACGAAATAATTTCATCAGCACGAAATGATTTCGAGCGCACGAAATAAAGAACTCAAATTATTTCTTCGCACGTAAATTTGTTTTCATCATATGTCCCTTTAGGGGCTCCATACCCACATTGGTGAAAAACATGATTATTGTAGATGAAGCACACACTTACATCATAGAGCTACAACCAAAGGAGTTCGAACTTAGCGGGCAATTAGAATCAACCAATTAGCGCTGTCAGCAAACCCATAGCCAAAGCACTGCAACACCTGGTGAGAGCTCGTAAACATTACGACCGCAAGCCGTCTTTTGAATATGCAGTGCATCGCCGCGTTTTACACTGGTAACCGACAGCCCCGCTGCACTCAGTGCGTTTGCACTCGACATGACGTCATCGCTGCATTTTGTTTTTGTAACTGGATTAATAGTATGGCACTGATCGCCATAGAGCTAAACGCATGCGCAGTCGATTGCAGAGTACCACACGCTTCCGATCAGTATGTGCAGTTATAGCAACAACGGAAATCTTTTGACAGAGTTTTGATCGTGAAAATCGGACAATATTTCGGTAAGTTACATCGTTTTTGTGTAAATTACATCGAAAATATGGCAATCACAATTCTATTGATTTTCAATGTTTCTCATGATTTCTCACGTTCGAAAACTGGTGCAATTTGATGGTAATTAGTTGGGCTTTCTATCGGTACTATTCTAACTCGCGGCCAATGCAGGCCAAAGTTTCACCACGTCTTGAAAAAAAGTTTTTTTTCAAAACACGCTACTATTGGGGTGTAATGCGCATGTGTATATCGCATCATGCAAAGATATACCCACAATGCAGTGTATTACTTGATGAGCTTTCCGGCTGTGAGCATGCTAATCGGCGTTTACATTGCGGTCGTAAGGATTAGGGCGGCGACGGTCATATTGTCTTTGAAGTCGGAAAGTTCGAACTCCTTTGGTTGTAGCTCTATGCTTACATGTATTTCCAGTTTGTGTGAATTAATTTTGAATCATGAAGGAACATTAGTTTTTATAGTTACTTTTTGTGTTAATGCAGCTGCCTTTATTTATATGAAGAACATCTAAGTTATATATTTATAAGTTTAGTTTTCTATACGTTTGTGGACGTATCAAAAGAATCAATAAAATTAACAAAAACGTGAAAAAATGAGAACAGTGCCTGTTTAACTGCCTATTTAATTGTTGTCAATATTTCCACTAATTTAAAATAAATAACTAACGTTACATGTATTTAAAGGCACCTGGCACTGGTATTTTGTCCAAATGTAGCTTTTGTGATAAATATATACATTTTTATGAGTGGAATGTGAATAAACAAGTAACTAAGGTTACAGAAATAGTGGTTTTATTGTATTTACGACTTTAGAATAGGCCCCCCCTTTACATTGACACATGGTGGCGCTGTTCGTGACGTCATTCGAGGCAGGGATATTTGAAGAGAAAATGTGTAGTCTGACACATTGGTCATTGCACTATAGTCTATACACAACTGTCAAGTCTGTCATGAACTGCCAGCACACATACTTACAAAATGTATGCCTAACCTGTAATCTAGTTTCAGATGAAACGACAACGTAAAACAAGGCCCAATGGGAAGCATGCAAGTTTTCACGATATAGGTGCAGCAATGCCGCTAGTGCTACGAAAACTGCATAGCGTCACTGCATAGCGCTGAAAACGACGTCGGACAGGACCACTTTGCCCTCGTTATCCTGACTTTCGCTGCCCATAACCGCCTATATTTGGGATCAGCTGGAAACAGATGCAGGCTGACCCCATCTTTAGTTGTTTTGTTGCATCCAACAGCAATACACCTGGTCGGCATTGCTGGGAAAATGCCGGAAAAATGCCTTTTTTTATAACAAACCAAACCACACGTATGTAAACACAGGCAATTCTCGAGGGCGTCGAGGGGGGTCGATGTTCCATCAGCGGCGAATCCTTCCTCGAATGACGTCACAAAAAGGGATGGGCGGAGTCACCCTCCAAACAACTTCATATTGTTTTTAAACATATAAATCCTGACAAATAATCACTCAAACAATTTGTTTATTGTTAATACACATATACTTTATTGTTTAAATCAATAAAAAACCTATTGCCAGGTGCCTTTAAACAGTTATTTAGATAAGAGTTTCAGCTAAATGATTGTGAATGTTCCCCATAATCAAATTTAAGTTCGACTTCCCCACCCCCACTTGTCTGGATTGTTCATTTCTTCCTTCATGGACTGATTTCCAACACTTAAAATGTTATGAAACCTTTAATTTCACGGCGACGCGCGCTTTAAATCATGTTGACAAAAATAGTCTGGTAACAATTCTTCTGATTTCAGTCTTAGTCTGTTACTCATGTACACGTTAGGTACCATTACATGCTTCGCTGGCCTAAGCTTCACCATTCGTGAAATGTGATTGGTCAATACGTGCCCTCATTCCACGCATTGACTAATGAGATTCACGCTCTGATCCATGCATATGACTCCATTGTGTAAATTTAAACGTGATTTTGGAGGCTTGGACTTTAAAAAAAATTTTTTTTTTTTTAGGTGCTCTTGACTTTCGCAAAGTATCAAGACATACATGTACATGTATCACATTTCCAGTGAAGCTGAATACTTAACTTACATATATATCTATACGTAAGTGGTTTCTGCCGGCTATTGTTAAAAGTAAAAAAAAACTGCCTTTTTCATTGACCCTTTTTTCTTCACATCAACATTGTTTTCATTCAAAAATCTCTCAAAAAAATATACAAAAAAAACATTAGATAAATTAGAAGGTAAATTTGAATCTTTATTTCTATTGTTATTCACTTTTATTGGTTTTATAAAGGCATCTTCATATTTTAAATATTTTTTTAAAAATGGGACAACTAAGCTCATTACATACATGTATATGCAGAACCAAACGACCATGCATACGTAGAAAATAAACGGAACGGCTTTTCAACAGGCTGCACGCTGACTAATATCTTTCAAAAACTCACCGGCTGCTAACTGTAAAGTTGTAAGTTTATGTCAAGTTATTTGACCTATATAATTTATCAATGGGCTAGGTATTTGAAAGCAATACATCAGCTGCAGTTGTTAAAAAAAAAAAACGCCAGCCGTGATTAATCAGGGGACCAGATCACAAATGCAATGCTGTTACCAGATACCTTAGATACCACGGAAGGCTGTGATTGGTTAAATGATTGTTTTCATTGAAATAATGCACCCGCTAATATGAAATACAAAATATTTCCCTGCCACTAATCTAAAATCAGCAAACACGCCATATGTACATGTTATACATACAGTGACTGTACTGTGCATATGTTGCCATAGACTTTCATTGGTACACCCGACATACACACCATCAAAAACCTTATTTTAATTATTATGGTACCTCGGACAAAAATAATTTAGTGGTTGTTTGATATATCATCACCAACCTCACACCAACAATCTGTGACCATTTAACCCTCCTACTTTTGGTACCTTTTTCATACAAGTTGATGCACCATTTGAAACCATTCACTTTTGTGGTTTTGAATGGTGAAATAACTGTACAGTATTGATTCCCCAAATGGTTTTGAATGGTAGGTCAGCTAATACAAAACCTTGTTTGGATCTTTCCAAATGGTAGTACAGCTAATACAAAACCTTGTTTGGATACTTCTAAGTGGTGAATCAATGGACCCTCTGCATTTGAATGGTAGTAAAGCTTGCTACCAACACTGTTCAAATGGTATCACCATGCGTGTACAAAACCAATGGGCATTTTTGAAAGTGGAAATTTTGAATGGTATCAAATGGTCAAACAGTAAGAGGGTTAAAGGGGCAATATTGTCACGATCAACAGGGCATGGAATCGGAATGCTAGTTTTAGATTAACACAGTTACTACCATAATACCACACATGATAAGGTCACAAGCCGTTGCTGCTGCATAAATGAGCCAGTAATTTTCAGTCACTGTGTTAATCTTAAACTAGGACACCGATTCCATGCCCTGTCGAAAGTCTGCTCTGATCATGACGATACTGCCCCTTTAAGTGCTAACAAAATACCAATGAACAAATAGTGAGCCAGACATGGCTCCATGGCCAGACCTACATGGACATGTAGAATATCTCACTCATGTCTTTGTTCAGTAATTACTTTTACCAATATCCTTTTATGGAACATTACTATCATGCTCTGATGTGTGACGTCAAGTTCCCATGGCAGTTGGTTCTAAACAATCTTTGTTTTGTTATTGTTGTTTTTCAGACAGCAAGATGCACACAATGGTTCAGTGATTTTGGTATAAACCCCGACATCATTACTTTGGCTTTCTACAGACCTTACGCATTGACATCACAAACTGAAGGGCTCCCTCGCTCAGAGGCAAAAGAAGGCCACTCATTGGTTCAAGTATGCGTGCTGCGTATACGTGCAAAACGCCTTTGAGTCCGAGTTCATACATAGCAAGGGGGCCGTTCAGTTTGTGACCTCATGCATTTGGTATATTATCCTTGTACAACATTGTACATTAACCCTCCTACTGATAGACCATTTGAAACCATTCAAAATTTCCACTTACCAAAATGGCCATTGGTTTTGTACACACATGGTGATACCATTTGAACAGTGTTGGTAGCAAGCTTTACTACCATTCAAATCCATTCAAATGCATAGAGGGTCCATTGATTCACCACTTAGAAGTATCCAAACAAGGTTTTGTATTAGCTGTACTACCATTTGGAAAGATCCAAACAAGGTTTTGTATTAGCTGACCTACCATTCAAAACCATTTGGGGAAATCAATACTGTACAGTTATTTCACCATTCAAAACCACAAAAGCGAATGGTTTCAAATGGTGCATCAACTTGTATGAAAAAGGTACCAGAAGTAGGAGGGTTAAACCCTAACTAATCCTCCCAAATCCTTCTACTGGTTTTGTCTAATTTTGGCGGATTCAGTACTCCACAGTATAGCCCAGTGAATAGAGCATGTAGCCATGTGTACCAAATCTATTAAACTCCACCGGCTGCTTTTGTTGGATTCAGTACTCTACAGTATAGCCCAGTGAATAGATCATGTAGCCATGTGTACCAAATCCATCAAACTCCACCGGCTGCTTTTGTTGGATTCAGGACTGTGTATACCCATAGGATATACCCAAGCCATGGATGCTTTGCATTTGCTACCATACTGTACCCATTCCATCAAAGTCCATCTATTGGGGTAACTGCATGTTGATGGATTTTGGCGGATTTTGGGTGGTTTCTAGCCAAAATGCCTAGGTAGTTAGGGTTAAAATGAGTTATTTCACAAATGACCAGTAAAAAGAATATACCTACAGCTCTGAGGCCTCTGTGACCCATAATGTGAATGAAAAAATAATTTTAAAAATAGTCAAACAGCATTATCCACATAAAAGTACATGTACATACATACACTTACTATATGTACATGAGAGTTGGATTTTGGCGGATTTGGGGTGGTTTCCAGCCAAAATGCCTAGGTAGTTAGGGTTAAAATGAGTCATTTCACAAATGACCAGTAAAAAGAATAAACCTACAGCTCCGAGGCCTCTGTGACCTATAATGTGAATGAAAAAAATAATTTAAAAAATAGTCAAACAGCATTATCCACATAAAAGTATACATACACTTACTATACATGCACAATGTATATGTACACTGCACGTGTACATGAGAGCTTTAAAAATCCATGTACCACCCTTCATACATGTATGTATAATGAATTCTGTACTCCATGCATAACTTATGTACAGACAAGTCCAATTCCCACTGGGATGTACTCTTGCGTGTACATATGGTGTGTCACAGGCCAAATTGGTTCCCTGTGGATGGGTTTATCAATGCTTGGGCCATCTGACAGTTGAATATTGATTGGCTACAGGGGTATAAATACACCCGGAAGCGGCTGGCGTAAAATAGAGGCCAAAAAGCATGAATGAATCCCAGTAGAGATGCACTGGTCTATCAGATTATTAAATATACTTCAAGAAGAACCAAGTGCTTTCATTTCTTTCACAAAACTGAAGTGAATTTCTTGAATCACCTTAAAGGGAAGGGTGCATATATATATGAACAACATCTGTTTTGGTTGACAAAACTGCTTGTACATGTATGAGTATTCTTTATTCCCTCTCAATTAACCCTCCTTCAGCTGCACTTTAGTGGGATGTAGCTAACTGTTATAGAGGTCAAAATAAGTCAACTTCCTGTTTTGATTGTTGACCCAAATGTGCAACACATGGGCATTTTTGACTGGTTTTTTTTACTGTCATTTTGACCACCCTGAACAATACCAGATAATGCTTAATTACCAGCCGAAAACGGTCGACTCATTGTGACCTGTGTACTTACTACACATAAGGTTTGGAGTGCCATGGCCGAGCGGTTTAGTGCATCGGATTTGTGTTCTGATGGCCGAGTCGTCAGAATGTGGGTTCGAATCCTGACCGCGGTGCTTGTGTCCTCGAGCAAGACACTTTACCATAATTGCTTCTCTCCACCCAGGAGTAAATGGGTACCTGTGAGGGCAGAGTTGGTCATTGTGTTTGATTAGCCCTATATGCGCCGAAATGGCTGCAATTGAGCTGTATACTCCCCAGGGAGCTGAGATGGTTTCTGGAATGATTTATGAGCCTGATGAGCAGGGGTAATAATGTACAGCGCTGTGATACCTCGTGTAAGAGTGCTTTAAAAATGCCTCCATTATTATTATTATTATTATTATTATTATTATTATTATTATTATTATTATTATTATTATTATTATTATTATTATTATTATTATTATTATTATTATTATTATTATTATTATTATTATTATTATTATTATTATTATTATTATTATTATTATTATTATTATTATTATTATTATTATTATTATTATTATTATTATTATTATTATTATTATTATTATTATTATTATTATTATTATTATTATTATTATTATTATTATTATTATTATTATTATTATTATTATTATTATTATTATTATTATTATTATTATTATTATTATTATTATTATTATTATTATTATTATTATTATTATTATTATTATTATTATTATTATTATTATTATTATTATTATTATTATTATTATTATTATTATTATTATTATTATTATTATTATAAGGGTTGACAGTGTTTGACTTTTAAGTGCACTAGATATACCTTGGCAAGTATATCAACATTTTGACTGATTTTAAGCCTTGTAGTAGTAGGTTTAAATTAGATATAAAACAATTAACCTGTGAAAGTTTCAGCTTATACATTAAACAAAATAGTGAAATTGCATTTCAAAGTTAGATAGAGTATGCTTTCCTAAATTCAAACAAATTTATTTAACTTTTCTTAAGGCCCCCAAAAAAAGTCCCTGGTTTCTGGTTTCCACGAGTGTTGCCTCAGGCTCTGCGTCGCCTCAGGCCCGCACATCAGCATTTTTAGTTTTCTAGGATTTATTTTGCAGCCAAAATTGCTGGATCAATTGGAATTCTGCCATGCTGTGCTTTAAATGACTTTTTCACATAGGGGTATGAACATTTGCCTGATTTGTAAGGCCTCTCTTAGCCACCATACTTGTGTATAGGCAATTCGGTCCGGTTCCAACAACTGTTATACATGTATCGCGTCTTTCACTGCTTGGCCAAAAAAAAAAGATTACCAAAAAAAAAAAAAAAAGTGAATCACCGCACCGATTTTGAAGTCGACCTATGACCAGAAACCGGAGACCTTTTTTGGGCGGCCAAAGCGACAGCACCTCAGACAACAATAATGGGAATGCAGCCATTGGTCCTAGGTCGGCTTCAAATTTCCCATACACAAAGTATGGTGGCTAAAGAGATAGATACATGTATTGGAACCAGACCTAATTTCCCATACACAAAGTATGGTGGCTAAGAGATAAATACATGTACTGGAACCAGACCAAATTTCCCATACACAAAGTATGGTGGCTAAATAGATACATGTAGATACATGTATTGGAACCAGACCAAATTTCTCCCATACACAAAGTATGGTGGCTAAAGAGATAGATACATGTATTGGAACCAGACCAAATTTCCCATACACAAAGTATGGTGGCTAAGAGATAAATACATGTACTGGAACCAGACCAAATTTCCCATACACAAAGTATGGTGGCTAACATGTAGATACATGTATTGGAACCAGACCAAATTTCTCCCATACACAAAGTATGGTGGCTAAGAGATAGATACGTGTATTGGAACCAGACCAAATTTCCCATACATACCGTTCATATACCGTTCACATGTATGTGAAAAAGTATGTGAAAAACCCTAATGCCCTAGGCACTATGGCTAGGAACCTTCCTGAATCCTCCAAAAATCCATCAGTGCACTTTTGGAAACATGCCCTTATCTTCAAAATGCACCATGCATTTTTCGTTGATCTTTCATTTTCAGCACTTACGACCTGTACTTCTTGCCAGGTACATGTAGTAATTTTGTCCCATTTGAAGAGGTGAAAGTACCAGTTTCCAACAATGCTGATTTTGAAGGATTTGGGGTGGTTTTAACACACAGCACAGCAAAATCCTTATGTTGGCTGCAATTAGACACATATCAGATTTTGAAAAATAAATAAATAAATAAATAAATAAATAAAAATGCCTGAGGCAATGTGCTCGGGACCAGGAACCAGAACAAATAAAGATCCTCAGGTTGTACGTTAAACACTACACAATGTTCTGTGTTTGTTTGGTACAAAGATGAATCTTTGTACATGAACATGTAACTTGTAACTTGTAAGTGCATATAGGCACTATAACACAATACAAGTTAAACTGACAAATAATTCCCAGACGAAAACAGTTTCCGCACACCAGCTGCAGCTCATCACAGCCAATTTTCCTGTGCCATTATTACAGTCAGTGGTCAGATTTATACAGCTGTTTGAGTGTGTGTGTTCAGCAGTTTGAAATCTATCAAACAAACTGTATTTTATAACCAGAATACAATCTGGATAAAATGTCTGCATCCATACTTCATGACCCTCCTACTACTACAAGGGTCAAAATCAGTCAAAATGTATTAGCTGTACTACCATTTGGAAAGATCCAAACAAGGTTTTGTATTAGCTGACCTACCATTCAAAACCATTTGGGGGAATCAATACTGTACAGTTATTTCACCATTCAAAACCACAAAAGCGAATGGTTTCAAATGGTGGATCAACTTGTATGAAAAAGGTACCAGAAGTAGGAGGGTTAATCATTTGTTTAAGCTTCCTGGAGAAACCCAGTAGCGGTAACAAAGCTACTGATATTTGTTTCTAAAAAACACAGTAGTACTTAGTTATGCTGCGCTTTCAATACCAATGGAACTAAAAGTCATGACATGCCACAATCACTTACTGTACAATCATTTGGAGACCCCCCACAACTTCACTTTCAAAAAAATCCTGTTTCCAACCCTGCTTATTACCAACTTCCCCTTCCCCCTGAAAAAATGGTCGGGGGTGGGGGGGATACCCTACTCTTTGTGATGGACACCTTTATCAGCTAACGGAATTGACATCCGGAGAACTTGCTGTCCTATGACTGTTATGATCACTGAATGCCCATGATCCAGAGGAAAGCCACTGTTTACCATGCAGACCTGCCTTAGGGGGATTGGATACATCAATGCCTATTTAGTCATGAATCAACCAAGTACAAAGCAGGGCTCACACTTCATATGAAGCCCCTAAGAGACTGTGACAGGACAGTGAGAAGGGAAGGGGAAAGCAAGCGAGAAATATACAGGAGGAGTGAACAAGTGATCCATGCAGATATTATGTACCGTACATGACACCTGAACACTGGAAATATTAACCTTAACCTTCCCAAATCCTCCCAAATCCTCCCAAATCCTCTTTGCTAAAGTGAAGGATTTTGAAGGATTGAGGTTATTAGGCATATTTGCCTTTCCATGGTACATTGTACATGTATCCATGTTTGTTGTAGTGATTGCAAGGTCAGTGCTTGGGTCAGTGGACACTGTTTATTGCTCCATGCATGCAGGGAGGGTCCCTGGCCATGTATCACAGATTAGAAACACATGTGTGCATACATGTCATGTGCTTGCTTTACTACTGAAGGATTTTGGAGGATTCAGGTTATGTGTAAGCAAATGGGCCTAGGGAGTTAGGGTTAATTTTGGTGAAAAAAACTTGTATTTTCTATGAAAGATACAAAATATATTTTTTTAAATAATCCATTTAAAAAATCCTGGATACGCTTCTGCCTGTATGGACATGTGCATTTGTAAGTTTTATATGAAAAACTGATGTCAACGTATTCATAAAAATCGCATGCACACACCATAATTTACATGTAATTGCACCCATTAAATTCCACAGTATTGTACCGCACTGTAAGCACACAATACACAAAGAATCCTATTCTAAACACAGCCACAAAAGATGACTAGACGTTCAGTTTCATGGCTTAGTGCACATGAAACGGTCACACTGACAGATCAGACTGGAACTAGACTGATCGACGGCTTACGACCCATGAAAGAAAACAGCCAGACACTTGCCATCCTTAACCCGGCTACAATCAGTGCAATTTTTGAAACAACCCATTCAGGCCACTCCAAGCCATTAGCTGTTGCCAGTGGCCTCCTATGGTTACCCTTCTGTGCACTATCACACCACTGAGATTGCAGGGTAAGGTGGTCTCCCATTGATACATTGCAGGCCACACTAATATGTTCAAACATTTACAGTGGCCTTGGGTGGCACACAGTTGATTTTGTAAGATTACTTGGAAAGGACAGCAGGCTTGTACATGTATGTACTGAAGGTTGCTAAAGAACAGAATTTAGTGGATCGGTCCATTTTACCAGCAAGTTGGTAGACCCCCCAAAAAAATATTTCACTATCAGTTTTTTGCAAGGTGGAATAACATTGCGGACAAATACTTTTTACCTTTCAAATCTTTTCAAATGGTTTTGGAAATACCAAACGATGCAAGGGTTAATCTAATTTCTGATCAAGCCTTCTTTTTGGAAAGAAGTCCCACTATTGTTCTGCCAGGAGCCGAAGTAAAATTCAGTGGTGGGTTGGGAGAAGCAACGATAGAGGCAGAGCACCATGCATATTCTTGGTTGAGTCGTTAAAATGTCAAGGCTCTGGAAAATAACCGGCAGTTTGCAGAGTCAATGTTTCAACTCGATCAGAGCACGGAGGTAAAAATAGCAGTTGTCAAACAAGTGGTTCTTAAAATTTACAACCATCACATTTTGACCACTCAATAAAAGAATTCACATAGTACTCCCGCAAACCTTTTTACCATGCACAGCTTCAAGTCTGTACATTTACTCCATTCTAAAGTTTCAATCCTTAAACATAAAACTTAATTTAATTGCACACAATGGATCTGACAGTACTTCATTGCACTACCTGGGGTCATATCCTAGCCAGTCGCTAGCACACAATAGCTTTGTACTTTAAATGTTTAGTCAAATACATGCACACAGGCTGCCAACGTACTGATTCTACACTCTGTAGCACTCCACAGCCTGCAGTAAGTTAAACCCAGAGTTTGCCGCGGGGAAGAATATCACATTTTGGGATGGTGAAAATATGATCAACTGGTAGGAAAGCCAATACCGAGCACGTACATACTAATCAGTTCAGGGGAGGGTGCTTGAACTGGGATTGGAATATGGATGACGATGCAGGCAGCATCAAATTGTCTAAAATTGAGATCAGAAGGCATGGGTGTACTTCAGCAACTTTAAAGGTACAACATGGCATACAATGTAGTTTGGTATGATTGGGCAATATTGTGCACCAATTATTTCTAATCTCTTTAATTAACCCTAACCCCCTAGCTACATTGTACATGTATTTTGGCTAAGAACCTTCCTCAATCCGCCAAACTCCAACACCATGCACAAACACTACCACCCAACTGTTGGACTTAGCTGGAATTGGGACACCAGGCCCCATGCAAAGTATCCCTGTCTGGGCTATACAGTACCGAGTCCATCAAAATACAACACCATGCAGTAACACTACCACCCAACTGTTGGACTTACATGTAGCTGGCATTGGGACACCCAGCCCCACGTAAAGTATCCCTGTCTGGGCTATACAGTACCGAGTCCATCAAAATCCAACACCATGCAGTAACACTACCACCCAACTGTTGGACTTAGCTGGAATTGGGACACCAGGCCCCATGCAAAGTATCCCTGTCTGGGCTATACAGTACCGAGTCCATCAAAATACAACACCATGCAGTAACACTACCACCCAACTGTTGGACTTACATGTACATGTAGCTGGCATTGGGACACCCAGCCCCACGTGGGTAGTAAAGCTTGCTACCAACACTGTTCAACTGGTATCACAATGTGTGTACAAAACCAATGGGCACTTTGGTAAATGGAAATTTTGAATGGTTTCAAATGGTCAAACAGTAGGATGGTTAATTGCATTCTACTGCATTCAGCATGGTTAGGGATACATTACTGGCATTCTTGAAAAATATAATTGATAACATTTTTACATCAAATTTATTTGGTGTATAAAGTATATTCGTGAAATAATTTCCCAAACATTAATTTCCGTCATCCGAAAATAGAAATTCCATGAACCTTCTTAATGTAATAATTGCATTTTCAGCATTTTCTCTGAAAAAGACAATGATATAAACTGAAACTTTCACAGGTTGGTTTTTAATAATTTATACATATGATTCTCATAAAGTATGGATAACAGACTTGACCAAAAGTGCATACTTTAAAATGCGTACAATGTACATGTATGTCCCTTATTCATTAACCCTCCTACTGATAGACCATTTGAAACCATTCAAAATTTCCTCTTTCAAAAATGCCCATTGGTTTTTTACACACATGGTGATACCATTTGAACAGCATTGGTAGCAAGCTTTACTACCATTCAAATCCATTCAAATGCATAGAGGGTCCATTGATTCACCACTTAGAAATATCCAAACAAGGTTTTGTATTAGCTGTACTACCATTCAAAACAATTTGGGGGAATCAATACTGTACAGTTATTTCACCATTCAAACCACAAAAGCGAATGGTTTCAAATGGTGCATCAGCTTGTATGAAAAAGGTACCAAAAGTAGGAGGGTTAACAAAACTACATTCGTACAAATGAGCTTTATTAAAACATCAAACTGTTTTAATTATTTTGCAGGATTCTCAGATCTTCTAAACTGTGAGCATGCTGCCTGCTTTCACAAAGATGTTTCTTCAAGGACCGTATTACTAAGGACACTCAAATGCTCACTTGACATGTGTTAATGCCACAAGGTTACAAGGGCAATTGAACACATCCTGACAAACAAAAATGCACTGTTATCATCCTGACCTTCAACAAAATATTGTGCACCATGCTGGAGACACAGCCTTTGATAAGTATAATGGCACAGACTTATTGCAGGTTGATTGGTTATATTAATATAATGCCCACAAACTCCTGGTCGTAACAATGCAAATTATCGGTCTGACCTTTAACAGCCATTCTGTCGATTTTAAATAGGGCGATTCAAAGGTATGTTGAGTTGCTCGTGCTTGGCTATCAATTCCCAATGTTTCTGAAGTTATTCCGTTCAAATGATTTCATATAAACAGTCTTTTCTCGTGAATCCAAGGCCGTTTGGAATTTTCAACGTGCCTCGGCGCAATATGAGTTTTCAATCAATAATAACCTGCTACATGAAATATCTATGTAAAAGCCATAAAGGTTATCTTGAAAAAACATAAATGATCAGCTTTACACTTTTTTGGTGTAAAGTCCATGATGGTATCAAACACCCCTTGAAATACCTTATCTCCTATGCTAAATCATTAATATTAAAACCAAAGAAATTAAATTTCAAAATAAATTCTATCATCGGAAAACAAAAATTCCACATCATAGTGTTAGTCAGCAATACATAATGTGGGTGTCATTTAGATGACCAGTTTGCTAAATGGACAACCCGTTTTATTTGAACTACACATGCTAAAGTATTGTAAGCCCACTTTTGGACACCCTGTTTATCAAAGAAAAACTAATTTTGAAACCCTATTCCCAAATCCTGTCTTATATTCTGTTCCCCAATGGAATGAATACAAAAAAATCTAAATGCAATTGTTCACTACTTTCTTGTCAATGATAAAGTAAAACTGTGATCATAGTTTTTCGAGATTACCTATAATGTATTGTGGCTTTAAGAAAAATGAATCATTTTTATTCAACAGGTTTAACCCTCCTGCACATAGAGGCCACTCCAATCCGCTAAATTTTCAATATGTTCTTCACCAACCAGTAGTACATACAAGCCAGCTGTCCTTTCCAAGTAATCTTACAAAATCAACTGTGTGTCACCCAAGGACACTGTAAATGTTTGAACATATGGCCTACAATGTATCGATGGGAGACCACTTTACCCTGCAATCTCAGTGGTGTGACAGTGCACAGAAGGGTAACCATAGGAGGCCACTGGCAACAGCTAATGGCTTAGAGTGGCCTGAATGGGTTGTTTCAAAAATTGCACCGATTGTAGGAGGGTTAATAGACAGAGCATAGATCTGAGCTACATGTAAGTAACTGTTTCCTTAATTAATTCCACATTAGAATGGATACAAAAATACCGACTTGCATTTCTACTATTTTCTTGTTAACAATACCGTCACAAGTTTTTACTTAAAGGAACGTTATCGTCACAATCAACAGGGCATGGAATCGGAATGCTAGTTTTAGATTAACTCAGTGACTGAAACTAATACCCCACATGATAAGGTCATATTACCGTTGCTGCTGCATAAATGAACCAGTAAGTTGCAGTCACTATGTTCATCTTAAACTAGGACATTGATTCCATGCCCTGTTGAAAGTCTGCTCTGATCGTGACGATACCGTCCCTTTAAAAGTATCTCTGATCAAAAGGGAATTAAGTATACTCAAAGAAGTAATTTTGCCATCATTACCAATGTTATACGATTGTACAGTACCTTCCCTTTAAAGTGAGATACAAGTACAACATTGGTTATTACAAGATTATCTTAACAAATTATCTAAAAGCTTACATGGTGTATTTAGTTGGTTCACATACCTTTAAATCTCTAACATTCAATGTACATGTAAGATTTCTGATCATACATGTGTTAGTGGCCTTGTAGTCTGTAACATGGCACAGTACTTGTCACAGTAATTATCTAAACGATTACATGGTGTATCTAGTTGGTTCACATACCTTTAAATCTCGATTCAATGAAAGATTCCTGATCATAGTGGCATTGTAGTCTGTAACATGGCACAGTACTTGGCACAGTAATTATCTAAACGCTTACATGGTGTATCTAGTTGGTTCACATACCTTTAAATCTCGATTCAATGTAAGATTTCTGATCATAGTGGCCTTGTAGTCTGTAACATGGCACAGTACTTGGCACAGTAATTATCTAAACGCTTACATGGTGTATCTAGTTGGTTCACATACACCTTTAAATCTCTAACATTCAATGTACATGTAAGATTTCTGATCATACATGTATTAGTGGCCTTGTAGTCTGTAACATGGCACAGTACTTGGCACAGTAATTATCTAAATGCTTACATGGTGTATCTAGTTGGTTCACATACCTTTAAATCTCGATTCAATGAAAGATTCCTGATCATAGTGGCCTTGTAGTCTGTAACATGGCACAGTACTTGGCACAGTAATTATCTAAACGCTTACATGGTGTATCTAGTTGATTCACATACACCTTTAAATCTCTAACGTTCAATGAAAGATTCCTGATCATAGTGGCCTTGTAGTCTGTAACATGGCACAGCACTTAGTGTGAAAACAAACCCTCGACTGAATATTTGAGGAAAGAACTAGCATTCACATTGATGGACAATTCAATGTACATTCACACAACAGTATGTAGTTTGCATGTACACTCACAACTGTACGTGACTTCATTGCACATAAGTAGCATTTAGAGAGAAAGGAACAATCTAAATAAGGACTGGGAGAGTTAAACAAAATTAATTTAACATTCAATGGATGCTTAAGTGCTTATTCCTTTGTATGCATGCCCGAGTACCTACACTGTACACGTAATAAGATTTTACAACATAACTCATAACTATTTATACTGTACATAGTATGTACGTGTATACATGTATGTCCACTATAAACGGAATGTGTGACTGTGTAGCGGAACAAACAGTATGTTCCACATGACTAGCCAGTTGACGTCGGGAATATTAATTTTTTTCCGGTCCCCCGTGCGGGTTTATTTTCAGTGAAAAATCTGAAAAAATTTCTAGCCATTAATAATTTTTTTTTGTCAATGAAACTAAGTTCGGACACCCAAATAAACACCTTACTCATTGACATTGAGAATTAAATGGCTAGTTTTTTAATTATGGTTGTGTTTGTTCAGCACAATTAGACCGTTGGCAAGCCCCCGATGCAACGGCCTACATGTATTAGCGACCAGCGCCCGGTCGAAAAGACGGCATACCTGGAGAGAGATCGAATGCCTCGTAAACAATGGATATAAATCCCTCTTTACAAATCCCTGGCTGGTACGTCAAAGGAACAGGTCTTGGATAAAGGGATTAGGCAAAAATCAACGAAAAGAGTGAACTCGTTCAGTATTTGCAGTGCATTTTGTCCGGGGCCACCAAACCGTGACCCCATGGACTCCGAGAAACGATTGCATGTATACAAGTCAGCCGCCACGACGGCACGCCACGTGTGGCGTGTTGACAAGTCTCCCGGTGACACACACAAAAATCGGAGTGCGGGCGCTCTCCGATCCGCTGTCCAAAAAAAAAATTTGCGTGTATACACGGCCTCCAAAGTGAACTGGTTAAATCCTGATGATAAATCACATGGACAGTTGTGATTGTTTTCAACTGTGATCAGAACATTTCAACAAAGTATGTACATCCGTCCATGTGTTTGTGTCTTTTACATAATGTCCCTAAAACTGAAATGCAACAAACCCACCAAGAGCTTTAATGGTATTGATACGCGAGTACATGTACATCACTCAAGAGCCACTGCCATACTCCCAAAATCAATAAATCAATAACTAACTAATGCACAACAATTATCAAAACAGAGCTGTAAGGCCTAGGAAGGGAAGGGAAGGGAAGGGAAGGGAAGGGAAGGGAAGGGAAGGGAAGGAGAATGAACTTGTTATACATTTAAACATACATAACAAATATGAAATTGTCTCAAACAAGTGCCAAATAGGTGCAAAACTATCACCTACATGTATGACTATCTTTGTCCTACCTCCAAAATATTGACAATTATGGTCCACCCTGCATATTCTTATAAAAAATACTTTAAAAACATGCGGACCAGTGAAAATGCTTGCAGAATAACTAAAAGTCAAACTTACTGGTCCGACCGGCTAGTGAAAAAAGCAATTAGGACAACCGCTGCTCAATGTCAGTCCTAAGAATTTTCATTTCTGAGCGATAATTTGTTAATCAGTTTTGGTGTGGTAAAAAAAAAAAATTAACCACTCCGGGCAATTTATGTTGAAAGCCGAGTGGATTTTTGAATTCTAGTGAACTAGTGAATTTTAAACCACTGTTGTGCACCAGCAAATTGTATGTGTACAAACAACATGTATCAAACTCTGTCATTTGAAACTGGTCAATGCTGTAGGAGCTTTGAGAATGTCAAGCCCGTGACCCCGAGGTCACCAAAGTTTGTACACAGCCGATTCAGGTTGCTTTATACTCTATAGGTTTGTGAACAGATACTCCCAAGTTCAATCTTCATGATCACATTTCACACTTTTCCTCTATTATAAATACTACTGAACATGTTCTCATGGAACCTTAATTGTAGGCTTTGGTGTTTTTTGTATAAGCCAAGAAGGTCACAGTTTTTTGTTTTTTATTTTTATTTTTTTTTATTTATTTTTTTTATTATTATTATTATTATTTATTTTTTTTTTTTTAATCGATACCAAACCAAGGGATTTTTTACTAAATATAATAATAATAATACAGAAGATTTATAATGCGCACATATCCACCAAGAAGTGCTCAAGGCACTTTACAGTAAACAAGAAATCATACAATAGCATAACAATAGAATAGCAAATGCAATATAATACTAAACAAAAGATAAAAAATGCATAAATGAATGTTAGTAGTCCTTATAGGCAATACACATAAGATGAGTTTTTCTTGCAGGAGTCAACAAAGGCGTGGAGCCACAACTTCAAAAGATCCGTCACCCCAAGAATGTTTAGACTTTTGTTCAGCCAGCAGAAATTTTGCACTGGAACGTAACTTGCGAGAGGGGGCATAACATTTCAACAAGTCAGATATATATAATGGTGCACAATCATTCAAAGATTTGAAAACGATAAGCAATATTTTATAAATAATACGGTATGATATTGGCAGCCAATGCAGATCTTTCAGGATGAGGGTGATACGACATGATTTTTTTTTAGAGAGAGTCACAATACGTGCAGCAGTATTTTGAATCTTTTGAAGTCGTCGTAGTTGATCCTGAGTAAGTCCATAAAGCAGTGAGGAAGTCCATAAAGCAGTGAATCTCTTCCTCCAGCCAAAAACTCCTGGTACCTCTATTCATACTTAAAATCTCCTTTTGTTCGGTCCTAGGAACAGTATCTGACTGCTTTTTATATCTCTTTGTTTTGTGTTCATTTCACACCTGACTAACTTCCTCTCTTATAGTATGTTTATTAACCCTAACTCCCGAGGCATTGTTCTAAAACAATCAGGGTTGTAGCTACGCCGGTCGGCGCCGGTCGGGTCTAACCGGCACTCCCGCTGGCCGACCGGCACCAAACGCAAATTGAGGTCTTACCGACCGGCACAAAAATTGTGTGAATATTTCATTAAACAGTAATAAAAGTAAAAACAGTTCATGTATTCTTCATTTCTTTGAGTTATTTGCCACTATTTTGAGGACTTTAGTCTACAGATCAATTAAAACATTGTACGATATTATAAAATACATCTCAGCTTGTAGCGGTACAAACAAATACACTAATTAGCATTTATTTATGACGTCAGGGAAAAGACCTGGGAATCGCCATTATGATTGGTTGTTTGTGCCTGCACGATGAGCTAATGCCACTTGTCTCTACCGCGTGCAAATGATGCGACGTGCTTCGTAATGTCGATGTACGTAAATTTCAGGTTGGATAAGCGTGACTTCGTAAACGTCTAGCTTTCCCCGCAATGTGCTCAGCAAAGGGAAAATTATTCACGTGCATCCCTCCGCGCATTCATGAAAAGTTTTGTGAACATTTTTTGGAAGTGTTTTGATCAAAATAATTATGTCGCACTCGCAGAAAAGTATCACCAGCTTTTTCTCTTCAGCCACTAAACGCAAGGGGCCGGCAGTGATACTGATAGATACGGCAGCCGGGTCAAGCGAGAAACCTGCAAATTTGAGACATTCTTCTGCGACCACACTCTTTGTGTTCGAGTACAACTGACCCGGGAACTGATCACACTACCGAGTCGTCGGCCACTGTGGATTTAGGCCAAAAATTCGGAGCTGCTATGCCTGACGGCCCCGGTTGCTCAAGTGTTACCACCTGTTTTTATTACATCCTCTATACTCTATTACATTTACAATGTCACTGAATCACTGTCATTTCATAATTTCATAAAGCAATGTTGTCAATTCTTGTGTAATACTATGAAAAATATCATACTATTATACAACAAATTATGTGAAAGGTGTGCCCTCCAAATCCATTCTTAAAAGCTAAAACCCAGGAGCTTCGGGGGGCTTTGCCCCTGGACCCCGGCCGTGAGGAGCTACGCTCGCAATCGATAAAATTAGCCGGCACTCAATTTGGTCTGGTGACAACCCTGAAAACAATATAAACAAAATCCTTCAAAATCCTCCAACTGGCTTTGTTGTCTAGGGAGTTAGGGTTAATGTATGTACCTTGTTTTCTCCGGTCTCACTTTGAGAAAGAACCTGGCACTAGGTTTCAAACATAAGGCCAATATAACCTTAGGCGATAAGACGATAATATCAAATATTTTTTTATTCGATTATGGTATCGAGAACCTTTTGAAGTTATCGAGATATCGGCAAATTGCGATTTAAAAAAATTAATTAAAAAATTTAAAAAATTAAAATAAAAAAAATAAAAAAAATCGCCATTGTGAGTCAAGTCAGAAATTCCATGGAAACAAAATTTTGACAGTCTTCAGCTTTTGGAAGTGAGAAACAAAAGCAAACTACAGAAGTATACACACAACGCAAACGAATTTGTGATTTATTGTGATGCTTGTAGAGGGACACATACCTGTGGTTATCGGCTCTAAAGCAATCAACCGTGAATTTAAAAAAATAATCGCGATAGTATCGAAAATCGCGATATATGTTTGCCGATATATCGTGGATGAAAAAAAAATCGATATCGCCCAAGCTTAGGCCAATAACTACTATTTTGCATTTAAACTACAGGTCCTTTAGGTTGGTAAACAGTTTGCAACAGTTTGCAACAGTTAATTCTCCATTTATAATGACAACTGTTTTTCAATAATATACCATGTTTTTTTTTTCTTTGAAAACAATCTTGAAGTATTTAATTTTAGAAAATAAAAATTCTTTGGGTGCCGGGCATTTTGGAGCTCCAAAGTAATGTTGCCATCCAGTGTAATCCAAAGTGTACAGAGTTTGGAATCCTAGTATAATGAGTGTATTTATGTGGCAGGTGGCTGTTGTTGGGAACAGTGGTATGGGCTCACAGCCCCTGCTTAGTGCCACTACTACTAGTCTCTGAAGTACCAATCCTAACATCTGTACACATTATTATAACCTACACATCTATATGAAATCTGTATGCTAAGAATATACACTATATGTATTATGCTTGGGCGATATCAATTTTTTTCATCCACAATATATCGACAAACATATACATGTATGGCGATTTTCCATTTTTTAAATTCACGGTTGATTGCTTTAGAGCCAATAACCACAGGTATGTACCCCTCTACAAGCATCACAATAAATCACAAATTCGTTTGCGTTGTGTACTTCTGTAGTTCACTTTTGTTTCTCACTTCCAAAAGCTGAAAAGACTGTCCAAATTTTGTTTCCATGGAATTTCTGACTTGACTCACAATGGCGATTTTTTTTAAATCTCGATAACTTCAAAAGGTTCTCGATACCATAATCGAATAAAAACAATATCGCGATATTCAATATTATCGTCTTATCGCCCAAGTTTAATATGTATGCTGGTTTCAATTATCGCCTGCTCTGCCAAGACGTATCTCCTGTGATATTCTTGAAATTTCTGGCAATTTTTATAACGTCCTTTTATAAAACCAACAAAATATTTGTTTTATTGCTTTTTGAAAAATTATCATCACATTAACCCGAACGACCCCAAATACTGCAAAATCCTCCAAGGGGCACTGTTGGAAACTCGCACTTTCACCTCTTCAAATGGGCCAAAATTACTACCTGGCAAGAAGTACAGGCCATACATGTAAGTGCTGAATATGAAAGATCAACGAAAATGCATGCTGCATTTTGAAGTTAAGGGCATGTTTCCAAAAGTGCACTGATGGATTTTGGAGGATTCAGGAAGGTTCCTATAGCCAGAATACCTAGGGGGTTAGGGTTAAAGAAGGTTCCTAGCCAGAATACCTATAGGGGGTTAGGGTTCAGGAAGGTTCCTATAGCCAGAATACCTAGGGGGTTAGGGTTAATTAGTACAGTGTAAATATGAATCTTTGTAAATTTGATATTTTTAGTCTTCTGAGTTTTTGTCTGTTAATTTTTTTCCCATGAATAAAACTGCAATTAAAACAAATAATTAAGTGCCCAAATAAGAATTATTCACTCTAAAATCATGTTTCCCACTTTAAAAATTTTTCAGAAATTACTGTAGAATATCGAAAAACATGGGTATATCAAATAAATCTCAATGCAATGAGACAAGGATATTATGTAGGGGGAAGTCAATTAAAGGGGCAATGTCATCACCATCAGAGCAGACTTTCAACAAGGCATGGAATCGGTGTCCTTGTTTAAGATGAGCATCACTGTGTAATTTATGCAGCAGCAATGGTAATATGACCTTATCATGTGAGGTATTATTTTCAGTCACTGAGTTAATCTAACACTAGCATTCTGACTCCATGCCCTTTTTTAAAATCGTGACGATATTGTCCCTAAATAGAATTGAAAAATTGAAACCCCCTATTCGCCGATGAGAAGGTGAACATCTATAGGTAACTACAGTTACATCTGCAGGTAACTGCAAGTTACATCAAAAGTAATAATAATAATAATAATTTATTACATTTATAGCGCGCCTTCTCCATCCGAAGATGTTCGAGGGCACAATTACATCAAGACTCAATAATACATGTACAATAAAGCCACACAAAAAAAAAAATCATACAATATGAATCCAAAAGTCTATACAAATTCAGCATAAAAATACACAATTACAGTCAGACACCCTCACCCCTAAAGGGGGGAGGGGAAATTCCATTTTTAAAAATTCCAAAATGTACATAATGACAACAAAGTTGGCATTAATTTAATGGGACAATATCGTCACCATCCATGCAGACTTTCAACATAGCATGGAATCGGTGTCCAAGTTTAAGGGGTATTTTTTTTCAGTCACTGAGTTAAAGGTCCTAGGAAATAGAAATTTTTAACAGTGAAAACAATAAAGTATACCTATTGGAACATATATTTGTCATTTGTCTATTTTATCCCCGCCCCTTTGCACCATTAAAAAAATAAAATCTAAAATTAGGGGGGCGCCACGCTCCTCCCCTACCTCCTCATTATCATATTATAATCCGCAAATCCGTGACGTAGACCTAGGAAGTTCGAGCGCTGCCTGCGATGAAGTTTCAGTCAAGTCGTACTCAAAACCACTGAAGTTGATGTGTCATATTAGATCTTCTTTTCAGCTAAATTTAGTAGATATCCCACATTTTTGGGAAATGCCTTGTAGGTGTGTTGTTGCTGGGTGTAGCAACACCACAAAGGAAGGTGTCAGCCTTCACCGATTTCCACCAGACCCTAAATACAGGCGAATTTGGACGGCGAGTGTGAAGCTGACCAGGGCGAAATGGTCAGGACCAACGGAGCACTCTATGATATGTAGCGCTCACTTTGAGCCAACATACTTTGACCGGGGCTCCAGAGCCAGTTTGGCATGAGATTTAAAGCCATGCTGCGCCCTGATGCAGTGCCAACAATATTTCCCTTAAGTCAGAAGGCCAAGAAACGTCCAAGAGTAGCTTTCTTGAAGCGAGAAAGTCTCAGGGTAAGTTGCTTTGTTTTCCGTGTAACTTACATGTGTATGTGCACCCACAAGCAATAGGCTTATTACTAACGTTAGAGGTCGATTGTTACGCACACCACATTAACGCTAAAATGTCGTTTCATTGTGAAGTCACTGAAGATGTCATTGTACAATTCTTTGACAATGTTAATTATGTGTGTGATTTTTGGATCTTGTTTCAAAATCATCGAGTGCAGAATTATGTTTTGAAACGGTCATAACGACGGCTTACACAATTCACCAATGACTCCTGGCCATGTGTATCCATGCCATTGATTCGACGGGGCCTTGCGCCCGTTTTACGGTAGAGCCTACAGTACAGATTTATCGGTGCTATACGGTCATGTTTACTATGCAACTTGCAAGTCGTGTGCACATACACTGTACATGTGTACGTTGCGCACAGTTTATGACCCTTTTTTATAATCCCACGGTTTAACCATGGAGCAACTAAACACAGTGGCAACATTGGTGCCTAACATTGGAGCTTAGTTTATTCATGGTTTATTGCTCCATGCTAACCACAATTACCGTGCCCCGGCCTCCTAGGTCTACGTCACGAACAGCGCCACCGCGCGTTGGGCAGCATTTGAAATTAGATGAGGCAATTTTTGTAAAAATCAAATTAAAAATAATTAGCCCAATCCAGACAAAAATTAAACGTAAAATTGTTTTTTATTCATATCAATTGATAAAATAACAAAAGAAAATAAATAAGCACAATTTGACTCTTCCTAGGACCTTTAATCTGAAACTAGCACTCCGATTCCATGCCCTGTTGATTGTGACGATATTGTCCCTTTAATGTATTTGGGCTATGTATATGAAGCAGTAATTCCAGCAACTGACATGCAGGTTCACAATAACAGGGATGTGATTGGACTGTGAAAAAAAAAACTGAAAATGTAAATGATCCAGGAAGGGGAGTCCTAGCCTTGCGAGCGCGAAGCGCGAAGCCATTAACGGCGTTGGGTCCGGGGCCCGCTCAAGGGCCCCGGGAAAATTTTGAAATGTAGATGCTCTGTGGTGCAATCTCAGCCTTTCTGGGACATCTTTTGGGCAACAATATTTTTCCACTTTTGTTGTCTCTTCTTTAATTTTGGTTGTATTCTTTTTCAGTTCATCAGTATCACTATTGGTTTGTCACTCATTTTTAATATAAATACACTGGTATCACTAACATTGTAGAATTGTGAAGAAATAAACAAAAAATTTATTATTCCAATCAGTTGATATTCGTTTTGCTTAATCCGTTAATGAATGGAACGTACCAGCTTTAGTGGCACCAGACTTGATAAGTCTAGAGGTTTTGCTCATATTTTGTCCCCCCCCCAAAAAAAAATCAAGAATAATACACAAAGAAATTTTTTACCGCTTGCTGCATAGTTAATGGTGTCGTTGCAATAGTTGCAAAACACCTTGCCAGCGGTCGCTATTTTATTGAAACAATCATGTAGCTTATGCTGATGTCCATCAACAGTGACTATCTCTCGAAGCCATTCCCAGCGAAACTTATTCTTGATTCCATTATCAATCTCTCGTACTGACGCGTCTCCATGCAACAGGACCGTCTTATTAAGCGGCCATGTTGGATACATAAAAATGTGTACGACGGCTGGTACCAAGAAGTGAGCTATTTTACAACGGTATTTTGCCTGCATTTTTACTCTGTCGCAAGGCACCCGACTGCATTCTCAGCCCAAGACAGCCCGCCCGCGTCCAATTAGGGTTCAAGGAAAGCATTCCAGGGTTTACTATTGTGGACGGGGTTGCACACAGTGTGTGAATCACGAGTTCTGTCACAGGAACTAGACTTAAATATTTACAACCTCGGCCCCGAACTGTAGAATTCACACCACTTCAATCGGCCGGGGCCGAGCGAACCACATTATAATCGCGCTACGCATAGTGTATTTCAGTTCGTGCGTGCGTGCGTAAAATACATCCAAAAAGCAAGTAAGTACATTTCAGATGATTTCGGCAAACAGACATCGATATGAATATTTAATTAGCACATTCTACCCCCCTATTTTCTCAACGGATTCACACGATTCACGTTGGTGGACTTTTGAGGGGAAATAAAACGGATTTCCGGAAAAAAACGGAGAAATCACATCCCTGCAATAAGGAAGCAATACATTATAATTCTAGGAGTGGTGCTGACACTGACATACACAAGAACAATACTTAAAAGGGACAATATCATCACGATCAGAGCAGACTTTCAACAGGGCATGGAATCAGTGTCCTAGTTTAAGATGAATACAATGACTGAAAATTACTAGCTCGTTTATATGCAGCAGCAACGGTAATATGACCTTTGATGTGGGTTATTATTTTCAGTCACTGAGTTAATCTAAAACTAGCACTCCGATTCTATGCTGATCATGACGACATTGTCCCTTTAATATGCTTGTTTAACCCTCCTACTTTTGGTACCTTTTTCATACATGTTGATCCACCATTTGAAACCATTCGCTTTTGTGGTTTTGAATGGTGAAATAACTGAGTAGTATTGATTCCCCCAAATGGTTTTGAATGGTAGGTCAGCTAATACAAAACCTTGTTTGGATATTTCTAAGTGGTGAATCAATGGACCCTCTATGCATTTGAATGGATTTGAATGGTAGTAAAGCTTGCTACCAACACTGTTCAAAGGGTATCACCATGTGTGTACAAAACCAATATTAGGCATTTTGGTAAGTGGAAATTTTGAATGGTTTCAAATGGTCAAATAGGAGGGTTAAACAAAAATACAAATCATTTCCAATTTTCCAAACAAATCATTCATTATTCAAATGGGACATTCCATTCCCCCGTACTTTTGACTGGCTTTTCACATAGCCCGATCACATACCTATTATTAGTTAATGATTTTGGTTGAAACATTTTTAATTACCCTGAATAAGATCGGTCATAAACATTTTATGATACATAAACCCATTCACCGAGTTACCAGCAACAAATTTGGAATCATGCTAGCCTTAACTGGGGGGCTTGAAGGATCGTATAACGATCGTATTTTTGCCACATAAAATGCTCACTGAACTGGAGAAACCCTCTACCATTTGCCGACTTGCTTGTACTTTTTTTTTTTTTTTGCCTCAGAATACTTATGTACTATCAATTTTAGTGAGACATGCGGTAAATCATTGAGGAAATGGGTATTACATTCCGATCAAAGTTTGACAGAAAAAACACCACACGCCTAATAAAAATTGAGTGAAATTTTCAAACATACATGTGTACATGTGTGTAAGGACACAATACTGGCCGACAAAAATGGGACACAGGGTTTTGAACAAAAATATTGGTGGAAAGTTGTAATTTACTTGGAAGTCATGAGAATGGACACCCTTGTACTTGAAAATAGCATTGGAGAGATAATGTGCCAAGTAACGTGCCAAGTAGATTTTCCTCCGTTGTATTTTCGATTGGCGTGTGAAAGTTAACGTCCACTTTTCAGTCTAGTACCCAACAATAAAAGTCAAATCAAAAAATGTTTACACCATGATTATGTAGCTTATTCCCAATAAAAATGGCTTAGTTTGGTAAGGATGAGTTTTATAAAAAAAAATATCTGGCCGTTTTAACACCATATGATTTGGTGGACACGATGTGTAACTAACGTGAACACAGATTTAGCGATCATTTTTGAGGTTCGTGAATTTTTTTTTTTAGGAGCCAGTTTATTTCTTCATTAAGTTACTCAAGTTATATGCACATCGTGAGGAAAATAAGTAAGGGATACGTAAAGTGTTTGATTTGATAAACTTTGGTTCAATTAATGTCCCATTTTTAGACGCCATTTTGGCAATAAAATCGGTTTGTAAACGTGAATTAAAAGTGACAACACGTATTCACACTTTATTTTATCTTTATCTGTCTCTTAAACATACATACAAATATTATCTAAAATAAAAAAAGAGTTCAAAATAGTCAAATTATTTAAGAAAATCAAGATCATTTTGTGCACCATGAAAGTTAGTATTGTGTCCTCACACGTATACATGTATACTTAAGTAGCAAGTTATCTCACAGATTGTTCTCTACAGCAAATATATTTCATGCATTTTGGAAAGAGGGATTAGTCACTGTTTGTTCTACTCATGCCTGCTCTATGGTGGAAATCAGTGCCCTATTGCTAAAATTGACTGATACTGTGTTTGAATACAAAGGATATAATAGTAAGCTATGGGACTTATCATGTCATTGACCTCGTTGGCATGTTTCATTCAGACTGTGCTTCAAATTACCTGCAATATTCACACCCACAAAGCGATAGCTCAGAGGATTCGTCTTGGACATGACCAACTGAGCACAACAGAACTGAATAATTCCAGCTGGTATCTATATTTACATGTAGGTGAAACTTGATATTGGAGGGAACACTCCATGATGTGGACTTGGTGTCCGGCTGGAGTTCTGGTTTTTGACTCACAATTTTAATCATGATGTGCACATGTACAGCCTTTCAGTACTCAAAATCAACACGTGGGACTCAGACTACACAGTAAAATAATAAGTCCAAGAATATAACACTGTTTAAAAGGAAGGTACAACATTGGTTATTACTAGTTTACCCAATTAAAGGATTATTATCTGAAAGCTTACTTACATTCTGAGAAATTATTCTAAAAATGGTACACAAAATCTAGAATTAGCTAATCCAATTTAAAGATATTCTAGATATTCAAAATCATATTAAATACTCAAACATATATATTTCTGCTTAAAATGTTTCAATAAGGCTGTGTATTTTCGGTTATTTCAGAAACCGGATACCCGAAATTGGAAATCTTCGGATACCTGCTTACCCATAAACTATTTTGTAAAAATACATATATTTAATACTCCCGAATGTGTATAAAATAACCAATATGAACACAAGTTTCTCTTGTTTTATTAGAGTCATAATAAATGTGGACTTACTGTCATAATTTCCCGCCTCTATATTAAAAGTTGTTTACGGGTAATTGGAACCAAAAATTGGAACCAAAAAATGGAACCGGGTAATGACAGTTTCGGTCGGGTATCTGGGTATCTGGATACCCGGCACAGCCTTAAAATGTTTGCTACGCAAAATTTTAGAATGGATCATCCTCTGTATTAAAGCATTTTCTTTCCATTCCACAATTAAAATAGAATTGTTCTGATGAAAAGAAAATTGAAAAAAAAACATCGGTGACTGATCTTTAAAACAACAAACTTTTAAAATTTGAAGATCAATTAAAGTTAATTAAAGCCAAGGTATGGTAGAGAATTGAGTCAAAAATAACCAAATTGTAAAATTTACATTAGCAAAATTTACTTGGCGAAAAGCTTAATGACAGTTGATTGTTTTATGCAGGCCTGATACTATCTATTGGTAGGGGCAAGGCAATTTAAGCTAGGTTAAGGGCACCTCTATGAGGAAAATGTAAATTTCTATTGGAACACTTCAAGGGGCACCAAAGCAATGACCAGGGGGCACCAAGGCAATTGCCTCCGTGTAGTATCAGGCCTGTTTATGTATTGATTCAAAGAGATTTAACATAATCCAGGGGTGTCATTGGGCAGTTTTGAAAAATCCATGTAAATTTTGCTAGGGGTATTGGGGCCGCCATTGTTGGGGCCACCAACAGCGCTGGGGTGAAATCTATAGTTCTGAGCGTTTGCTTTGCTTTCCTTTATTGCTTAAATCTTTAAAATCCGGAGGATCACAACATTGCCATTTGTAAAAATCTGAAAATCCGGACAAATCCGGACAAATCACACCCATGATACTCATAGAAGCAGTTTTGCCAACAATACCAATGAATACAACCTTCCATTTGAAGTACTAACAAATCTGAATAAATTATAATTATAATTTATAATTTATAAATAGTGACTCGCCCACATTTCAGTCTTAGGTGGTATTAGATTGCAATGTGGGTGGAATTTGTCGGGTGACTTTGTAATAAGCCTAATCGAAATCGCCGCACACAAGTCGGGTAGAATGTCATATCCGACCGCCACTTTTTCTCATTAAATATAACCAATAATGTAATCTTACCTACCTAGTAAGGTGGAGAACATATGGATGATGATGGACATGTACTTCAAATTATTCCAGGATATTTATTTCATGAAAAATCAGGCATTTTTGGTAAACGATGACTTCCTCGGTCATGTCAGTTTGATCTTGTCAACTCCCCTGTTAGTGACCAACACGGTCATTGTACATGCGCAGTGGCAACTATAATAGGATCCTTCTATTTTCTGAAGGGGAGGATATTTTTAGAAGGGAAATCAAGTCTGAAAACCATCATAAAAGTGGATTTTAAAGATAGGTTTCGCTTTCTGTACGCCCAAAAAAAATCAATGGAATCATTTTGTAACTGGTTATTGGTTGCAAATTTTTTTTTTTTTAAAACCCTTAAAAAGTGGCGGTCGGATACGACATTCTTTCCCACAAGTCACACAAGTCAATGCGTATGCACGCAGAAATTCCAATTAGGCTTATGGCTCAGGCTTGGACTCAACTATAAATAGTGACTCAAGGTTCAAATTCAACCTAAACAATTACATTGGCACCCATACTCAAAACTAAGCAGTTGACCCAGTAAATTGGGAACATGAATACAACTTCAAAATACAATATAGGCCTACAAGTGACGTGTTTTTAATTTTGTAAAATGAATGACAATGGGGCTAACCAATGAAGAGAGAGAGGAAAGAATGTTCAATTCAACTGCACAAAGATGTATGCGAGTATTTTTAGCTAACGACAAAATTCTCAATAATAATTGTTCCAAACCTCACTTGACTAGATTTTGCATGAAACAGTGACATTGTCACAGTTTGCAAGAACAGTGGCGGTTGGATTCGACATTCCCTCCCCTGAATACACACTTTCCTCTCCTTAACTCACCGTGTACTCTTTCATCTTTTAAATAACGGAAAAGCTGTGACATTTGTCATATTTTGATAGAAAAGTGACGGTTGTATTCTGCATTCTTTCCAAGAGAGGGTCAGATAAAAGTTTCATGAGTAACTGTCTTTCAAAGCAAAATTAAAATCTAGTAAAACCAGACAATCTACTATCTCTGTTGTCTACACACGTACACACTGTCTGCTGTAATGCATGCCTTACCATTGTTGTATGTACGTTGGTGTATTGCAGTTTCCCATTCAATGTAAAAATCCCCTACTCTCGCCAGCTGACTGAATGACTGACCCAAACTGAGTGTATATTCCCTCTTTCCCCGGTAGGTAAGGCTCTTTAACAGCCCCGGTTCACCCTTAAACTCATCAGACGATTAACTAAAAGATCACTTCTTACCCTTGTTGTGTCCCCAAGCCCAAATCCGGCCGGTTTTCGTAAAATTTCCCAGTAAAAATCCGAAGAAGATAGATTTCCGTGGTCAAACAGCGTGTGTACTGTGATGGTGGTTAACGCGCACGCCCCGAGCCACCGGGCCGTCAATCACACAAGCAGTGATGGGCGGAGCTATTTAATCCCGCCCCCGTGCCGTGAGCGCCATAGCACAGTGGTCGCATTTACCACCTGTCATCTCAAATTTAAAGGGCATTAAAGGTTGCTCATAAAAGTTCCCGCCAAACAATCACTTGATGTCTTGGGTTATCTGTTCGTTTGAATATTACAGAAAGTTTAGCCACAATATCGAAATTATGTCGACAAAATAGGTTGGATTTCTATGGAGGAAGCTGTGGAGTATAGCAAGTATTTAATTAATTGGGGCACGGGGGGCACATGAATTTCTTAGGGGCAATTTGGCGGCAATAAAATAATGAAAGTTTTTATATTTGTCTTCTTTTCATTTTTATTGTATGTATTTTGAATATGAAATTTAAAGTGAAATTAATGCCAATTAACGTTAATCGAGAAGTATATAATTATTCTAAAACCAACCTGTGAATGTTTTGTCACAATATGTGATCACATGTTTTTAGAAAACGACAAAACTATTATAGCCTATTTTATGTTTGTTATTGTTTTGTAATGTAATGCTGTGGGACAATTTAATGAAATTTGAAATAATTCCTTTTTACTTTTAATTAAAAATACTTTAGAAACAGGGATTTCATATGAAGATTTAGATTTAGACGGCAAGTAAGCTTTAAGATAATAATTCGCCAATTTGCTTATCTGCAGGGTAAGTGGCCATTACCAAGTCTCAGCGGCGTAGCCACGGGGGGCCTGGGGCCCCCTCCAGGTGCCTCCCACGAAAAATCCTCATAGTGCCCCCCCCAAAAAAAAAAAAAACCCATACCCTCTGGTCCCCCACCGAAAAACAATGCCCCTACGCCACTGCCAAGACTGTCATGGAGGAACGCTACCTTTCGTATACGAATCTAATGGTCTATAGTGTACTATATACCGTCTCTAAAGAAGCAAGCAAGGTTACAAACATCACAGTACCTTGTGCCTTAACAATTCTGAACCAATGAACTTAGTATAAACAAAATAACCTTACATTTTAGCACAATTTTGTATTTAAAAGGGAAGGTACAACATTTGTAATGTCAACGAAACTGCTCCATTGAATATGCTTATATTTTCTTTGAAACAAGACTTAAATTAAACAACCAAACATACAATTTCAGCTCAATGTGGAGTCCAAGTTATGTGAAAAAGCAGACACAATCTTAACGGAAAACACGTGAATCAAAGGTTGCCGTCTGGTATTTTTTTATTTTTTATTTTTATTTTTTAAATGTGCATAATATGCTTTCGTGTTCTTTGGAATGAAAACACTTGAATGATAGGTACGGTATCTTTACCAACTTCGCATTTTGCCTTTGAGAAAGAATAATAATTTTTTTGAACTTCGCACGTAGACAGTTAGCTTTCTGATACAAATTAGGTAATTCTGTAAATATACCAATGTTGTACCTTCCCTTAAAAATACTGACATGGGAGGTCTCAAGGTGACGCACGCGGTGACCAGAAACCAGACAATTTTCCCCTTTTCTGTTGCTTTTTTTCATAAGAAACATGTGAATATTATTTACAAGTACTTTCAAACCCACGAACAACGAACAATGCACCGCCGGACGCAGTGGTCCTACCGCAAGCTATGCTAATAAAGTGCGGTTATTGAGGAAGCCCGTATAATGGGACATGGTTTGCATAAATACATACTGAAACCAGTTAACGTTGATTTATTAGTCTAATAACTCACTGCTGTAAACCCCGTGTAGTGAAATCATGGATATTAACCAAAATATGGTTATATCAATTCCATGTTTCCAGTGTAAAATGTGCGCCTTAGCTCGTTCGACTTCAGCCAAAAATAACGGCGTATAGCGGATACAACCAGATTATTACATGTCAATCAAATCTCAAAAGCATTGATCGGTGACGTCTGTCATGATTATATAGGCAGGAAATGTCCCTGCATTTTATTGCTGTACAAACTTATACGATAGTAGCCTAATAATTTCATTGCAATTTTATTCCATCATAAGTTAAAGAGAAGATAAATTATTGGCAATGTTGGTAAAACCAAAATTGCTCATGAGTATAGGCATATTCTCCAACTAAGCTTGGGCGATTTTTTTTTTTTTTCATCCACGATATATCGGCAAACATATATCGAGATTATTTTTTTTAATTCACGGTTGATTGCTTTAGAGCCGATAACCACAGGTATGTACCCTTCTACAAGCATCACAATAAATCACAAATTCGTTTGCGTTGTGTGTATGTACTTCTGTAGTTCGTTTTTGTTTCTCACTTCCAAAAGCTGAAAAGACTGTCCAAATTTTGTTTCCACGGAATTTCTGACTTGACTCACAATGGCGATTTTATTAAATCGCGATTTGCCGATATCTCGATAACTTCAAAAGGTTCTCGATACCGTAATCGAATAAAAAAAATCGCGATATTCGATATTATCGTCTTATTGCCCAAGCTTATCTCTAACTCTTTAAATCAAAATAGACCTATAGCCTAGGCTAAACAATCAATGCGAACAGTTTCAGCATTTCATATTATGATGTTAACAAGCAAATAGTAAGAAAGACACTGGGAAAATGGTACTCTTTCCTAAGTTCGAATTTGATTTGTTTTCTTTCATCACTTTTTCTGAAAAGTAACAGCACCTTTGGAAGACACCACTATCAGCTGTACAGTCACCAAGTTTGTTTTAAATTACAATTTGAAAATTTTTGGTTATTTTGTAATTACCAATTATATACAATTCCTTTCAGCCGATTAAACACCGAATGATGTACCGGTATAGTCTCACTGAAGTTACTTATGAAATATATGCTAATAGGCCTATTTTATTAAAAATATGGTACAGTAATGTAGGATTCGAGGCTCTGCATGGTGGAGATAAATATTGTATTTGTAGAGTTCTTTCGGGTACACCATGAGAACGAACAACCCCAGCTCTTAATTCTCAGAGCCATCATTTCTTCCAAGAAGAGATTATTTACATGGTGTATCCGAAAGAACTGTACAATATAGTACAGTAAATAGATTAAAACCACCATAATTTTCACACCACTGGGTAAATTTCACATTACAATTCAACCGTTTGAATTTTATTTTGGAATTACCAATTTTAGAGCATACTGATCGAAACGTCGAGTTGTGACCTCCAGTTTTTTTTCAGAACCAATTACTACTCATTAGAGATTTTCACATGGTCTCACCGCAATTAGTCTTACTTATCCTCTTCACCATGCAAAGCTATACGTTTTACCTATTTTATAGCTTACCGTTCGGGCATTTAAATACTGAATGATTTTTAGTCTCATTGACGTAACTAATATTTCTTAAAAGCATGGTTCAGTGACTAAAATGAGAACATGGTGTGAACAAATTATGTTTTCTTTCCATGTCGCAAAAAAGGCAGCGATTCAGCGACCAGAATTTTGATTAAACATACAAATAAACATGTGCATGCCCTAACTGTTATTGATTCGTTCACAAAGGATCCGTTTTGAGAATAAATAACTCTTCAGTGATTTTCAAACAAGGAGTAGGCCTACTCTCTTTGAATCAAGATAAACAAGCAGTCTGTGAATGATTTAATCAGGGGTGGTTTGACAAAAGTATACAAAAAAAATCATGAAAAATGGGTAACGGGCCTTTTGGATGTTTCATTTTGGAGGATTTACAGACTCTCCACATCCCCACAAACATGAAACTAGAGATTTGGACACAATACAGGCTACTTCTTTCTTTCATTGGTGGCTCACTTCTCATCAAGTTCGTTCAAGAACATTTTAAGGCAAAGGAAGATTTGTAAACAATTTCTGAGTGAGGAAAAATCCTGAGAAATCACGGGCATGGAAAATAGTGAAAATGTAGTGAAGTCAACAAAAACGGCACTCTTTCCTATAAATTCAAACTGGAAATTATTAAAATTTTCTTTAAAGTTTCAACACTTTAGACACAATTTTCGTTTAATAATGAAATCACTATTAACGTTACACCAACTGAATTTTACAAAGACATTTTGCAGTGAGAAAGCATGTAAGGCAAATAACTACATGATTTTGCATTTATACTATACAGGTCCTTTAAGTTGGTAAGCAGTTTGCAACAGCTAATTCTCTATTTAATTTTACATTTGATTATACTTGAATTATCAATCTATACCTTACCTTTATGAGCAATGGCTTCATTTTGATTAAAAGTGACAGCATGCACCACATACCAAATTATTTACACGGAAAATTGATGCCAAGTATTCAAGAGAAAGCTTACTCGTAGAAGCCGTTTAGGTAACATCGCTCCAATGTTGTACCTAGTCCCTTTAACCCCTTGCGTACGGTATTATTTTTACAGAGAGTGAAGGCGGTTGCGGCCAACCACGGAATGTCTGTGGGGCCGTGGAGCGCCGGGTCAAACCCGGCCGTGGACATGTGCGCAACTCCGCTGTTCAGCCAAGCGTACAGACAGAACAATAAACGGGCAAGCTAAACTGGGCATGCCCTATTCATCGGCGTAATTGAAAGGCTGGTGTTCAGAAAGCTCATGAAAAGGCTGTATTCAGAATGCTCTCGAAAGCCCAATCTATTATATAACACTCCATTTCAAGAACAACATGGTCCACCAAACTATCAGTCTTCTTGAAGATTTAGGAAAGAATGTCGTATCCGGCCGCCGCCGCCACTTTTTAAGGGCTTTTTTGGATTTTTTTTGCAACCACTAACCAGTTTAAAAAAATCATTCTATCGATTTTTGGTGGTACAGAAAGCGAAAACTATCTTTAAAATCCACTTTTATGATGGTTTTCGGACTTGATTTCCCTTCTAAAAAAAATCCTCCTCTTCAGAAAATAGAAGGATCCTATTATAGTTGCCACTACGCATGTACAATGACTGTGTTGGTCACTAATTGTGGAGTTTACAAGATCAGACTGACACGACTGAGGAAGTCATCGTCTATCAAAAATGCCTGATTTTCATGAAATAAATATTCTGGAATAATTTGAAGTATATGTCCATCATCATCCATAATTATGTTCTCCACCTTACCAGGTAGGTAAGATTACATTATTGGTTATATTTAATGAAAAATAGTGGCGGCTAGATACGACATTCTACCCAAGATGGAAATTCAAGGCAAATTCTCAGCAAATACAGCTGGAAAATCAATTAATTCACCGGCCGCGGCTATAGCCGTCAACCGTACACAAGGGGTTTTAACATTGTAGGCATAGTCCCTGTACAATGTTTTTTTTACTTATGGGAAGTTCATGTGTATTTTTTTTTTTTTTTACACTTCTGACAAATACATCAGATAAATATAGTTTGGGACATTTTGTGTATTAACATCTTTCCAAATGTCCATAAAATAATAAACATTTACGTCTCATAAGTGATAACTGTCGTTTTGATTAATTACAAACAATGGCTTGAATATTGGCCTCATAATTACACCTTTCATCAAGCGATGTTTTTCTGTTAAGATTAGGCAGGTTTGGACTCTTCCACTATTAATCCTTTACTAAGACTACCCCATAACTTATGTTTTCCTTCCTCCGTGATCTATCACATCAAATCCGTCTTCTCTCCATCCATCCAGTGAAGCGGTGACCATGAAAATGACAGGTGTCAGTTACCCCCACGTGACGCGTAGACCACGCCCATTTGCAGCCGGTGGCTAGGCACGTTCACTGCTAGCCCAGTGCATGCTACGTATATCCATGGTATAGCTATCCGCGTACGTTAATACTAATGAGCCCGTGGCTATAAGCTGGTTAGCTTATCGTGTTGCATGCTTGCTTGCTGTAAATGGATCACTTCGAAGTGAATAAATGAACTGGCAAATATTAATAAAAAAAATAAATAAACAAAAAGTAAATGCTTCGCAAATATCACACAGCAAACATGATGTTCCTGTGTTAGTACACTGAATGTAACATTTTGTAATCATTTTACCCGCATTTCCATTTTTCATCGGAAAATAACAACTTTACTTACACACATTTAGCAAAATAATCAGATGAAACCTGCTTTTACAGTCAAATGAACTTAAGACGGGTTATGACATAAATTAATTTGGGCACCGTCCGTTAAACATGCCTCTGGCATTCTGACAATTATTTGATGGAATATCTCAATGCAAAATATTTGTTTTTTTGCTTTTGAGATACATATGAGATACATAATGTAATACCTGATATTCTTTGTTAAAAGAAAATGAAGGTTTTAAAAATGTACTCCTCCAACCATGTTCTTCGATATTTTATCAAAAATTTCGAGCAAATTTAGTTTTAATCGGTCAATTTATTTCCTTTTGATTAAAAACCCCCTACTATAGCTGCACTTTAGTGGTCAAAACCGGTCAACTGCCTGTTTTGACTGTTGACCGAAATGTGCACACAGGGGCATTTTTGACTGGTTGTTACTGTCATTTTGACCACCCTGAACAATACAAGACAATGCTTTTAACAGTCAAAAACGGTCGACTCATTTTAACCTGTAAATGTACTTACTACACGTAAGGTTTGACAGTGTTCGACTTTTAACTGCACTAGATACGTTGGCAAGTATATCAACATTTTGACTGATTTTTGACCCTTGCAGTCACAGAAGGGTTTAAGGCAAACAAAGACCTTATAATGAGATATTTCACAATTTTTTATCTGAAGCTTAATTTAGTTAATTTGTGCCCAAATGAATGGATGTAATCGCACTTACAAATATTGTGTGAAAGATTTATCATATTAAAGCATTTTCTTTCATCATGTAAAATACCAATGTTCCAATGAAGGGAAAGACAATTGCCGGAAATTAAAATCAAAATAGTTTTAAAATGATACATTTTTGAACTTGAAAATTGATGTGGTAGGTATTATCTGTGTAATTTTTGTTTTAAACAGACATTTCAAAAACTGAATTATTCAGGTGTACACCTAGGAACTTTGCCATGTTATAATGCGATGGGGGCGGGTCAAGGGTGACAACAGGGGAATGTTGCAAAATTAGCGAACACATGGATGCATGCTACATTTTTAAAAAAAATTATAAAAACATTGTTATACAATGCAATAAGTAAATAGACCCAATTCCCTTTACAAAAGGCACAAAAAAGCAGAGACTTTTCAGAAATAGGTCGGGGAAGGGGTTGGGGCTTGAGGGGGCTAGGGAAGGAGGGAGGGGATTCATCCCCCAAGGCCCTCACCTGGACCTGCCAGTGCATGAATGATAGCTTCAATGCTGTTGCTCTGAAAATGTTATCATTGAAGTCTGCAGTAATGGGAGTACAAAATATGCATATCAGAAACATTTATATTAATATATTTATTGATTTTATGAATGTACACAAAGAACCACATGGTAGTATGCACTTAAATCAGCTCTTGTATCAACAGAACATGATCGACTGATCTGTGATAATTGAGACTGAAGTTCAACTGTTAAGGCAACCCAAAAAATGTATCCGGTTTCTGATCAGTTGGCTTCAAAATCGGTGCGGTGACATGCTTTTTTTGGCCAACAGAGAAATACATGATACATTGTGTATACGTGGGGACCAAATTTCCCATACACAAAATATGGTGGCTAAGAGAGGCCTCACAAATCGGGCGTCGTGGCCGAGCTTACCGGATTCAAGTTCTGGTGTTAGCAACAGAATGTGGGTTCGAATCACGGCCATGACACTTGTGTCCTTGAGCAAGACACTTAATCATAATTGCTTCTCTCCACCCAGGGGTTAAATGGGTACCTGTGAAGGCAGAGTTGGTTTGCTCTATATGCGCTAGAAATGGCAGCAATTGAGCTGTATACTCCCCAGGGAGCTGAGATGGTTTCAGGAATGATTTATGAGCCTTATGAGCAGGGATAATAATATAATGTGCCTTGAGCACCACTTAGTTGGTGGATACGTGCGCTATATAAATCCACACATTATTATTATTATTATTATTAAACGTTCATACCCCTATGTGAAAAAGTCATTAAACCCTAACCTTCCCAAATCCTCCAAAATCCTCTATGCTAAAGTGAAGGATTTTGAAGGATTGAGGTTATTAGGCATACTTGCCTTTCCATGGTACATGTACATCCATGTTTGTTGTAGTGATTGCAAGGTCAGTGCTTGGGTCAGTGGACACTGTTTATTGCTCCATGCATGCAGAGAGGGTCCCTGGCCATGTATCACAGATTAGAAACACATGTGTGCATACATGTCATGTGATTGCTTTACTACTGAATGATTTTGGAGGGTTCAGGTTATGTGTTAAGCAAATGGGCCTAGGGAGTTAGGAAGGATTGAGGTTATGTGTAAGCAAATGGGCCTAGGGAGTTAGGAAGGATTCGGGTTATGTGTAAGCAAATGGGCCTAGGGAGTTAGGATTCGGGTTATGTGTAAGCAAATGGGCCTAGGGAGTATTTGGGTTATGTGTAAGCAAATGGGCCTAGGGAGTTAGGAAGGATTCGGGTTATGTGTAAGCAAATGGGCCTAGGGAGTTAGGGTTGAAGCACAGCACGGCTGAATTTCAATCGATCCAGCAATTAAGCTGCAATTGGACATCGTTTCAGTGAAAGAAAAAAAAAATTAAAAATGCAGACGCGCAATTCTGATGCGACGCACAGAGACCAGAAACTAGAGACTTTTTTGGGGTGGCCTAAGTCACGCACTTGTGCATTTTTCTTTGCTATTTCACTGGTGATTCCCGGCAATCTGCTTTGTAATCAAACAATTGCTGTATTCCTTACAGAAAGACACACGAATACATAAAAAATTACACATACATACATCGTCAGAGCCAGGTTTTTTGAAGGGTCAATATCGTCACGATCAACAGGGCATGGAATCGGAGTGCTGGTTTTAGATTAACTCGGTGACTGAAAATAATACCCCACGTGATAAGGTCATATTACCGTTGCATAATTGAGCCAGTAATTTTCAGTCACTGTGTTCATCTTAAACTAGGACACGATTCCATGCCCCGTTGAAAGTCCGCTGTAATTATGACGATATTGCTCCTTTAACCCTAACCCCCTAGGTATTCTGGCTAGGAACCTTCCTGAACCCTAACCCCCTAGGTATTCTGGCTAGGAACCTTCCTGAATCCTCCAAAATCCATCAGTGCACTTTTGGAAACATGCACTATCTTCAAAATGCACCATGCATTTTCGTTGATCTTTCATATTCAGCACTTATGGCCTGTACTTCTTGCCAGGTAGTAATTTTGCCCCATTTGAAGAAGTGAAAGTACCAGTTTCCAACAGTGCTGAATTTTTCCAAAAAAGTGCCCCTTGGAGGATTTTGATGGATTTGGGGTGGTTAGGGTTAAGTAATAAAGTTCTGAAATTCATTATTTTTTAACCCTGTTTTTCGACAATGATTTAGTGAAATGTTTCTTTTTAATGCGTGTTTTCCTTCACATCAGGAAAATACAATTGTTCAGATTAAAAAACGAATTTGCCATCTGTCACTTTTTCTTAAAATCACCACAAAAATTCTAGTTTTCTCCAAGATGGTTGCACTTCAGAATAAATCACTGATATTTTTAATAGTAATGCATACATTTGATAATTACCAATGTTGTACCTTCCCTTGAATAAAGACTTTGACCTTTTTAAAGCCTTTCTGCCTTCTTGGAAATGTGTCATGAGGCCATGTTAAATCATGATTGGTGATTGTCCGTGTCTGACCTAATTGATTTTACCCATCCAGATAAAAAAAAATTAACATTCTTAAATAATTTGTTTATAATAATTGGTCCAATAAATTGGTCCAACAATAATTAGTGCAGTTTCTCCTTCACTCCTCTCCCATATTTCTCACGATCACAACTGAATATTTACCTTGACTGGCAAAATGCTGACTGGCATTTTTCCCCCTAATGAATTTGAGGAATGTTCTTAAGAGAAATGTTCTTGCTAAGATAAATGAAGATAACTATCCCTGACCTCGTTATGTTTTTTAAAGGACTGTCAATATTTTCTTATTTAACCCTCCTACTACAGCTGCACTTCAGTGGGAAGTTGCTATGGAGATCAAAACCAGTCAACTGCCTATTTTGACTGTTGACACAAATGAACACACGGGCATTTTTAACTGGTTTTTACTGTCATTTTGACCACCCTCAACAAAATAAGACAATGAGTAAGACTAATTGCAGTGACACCATGTGAAATTCTCAATTGAGTAGTAATTCGTAGTAAGTAGTAATCCTCCAGCAGCCTACTTAAGCAGCAGAGTCTGGCATTCTCCTGAGGACGATCAGAGCATACTGATCGAAACGTCAAGTTGTAACCTCTAGTTCTTTTCAGAACTAATTACTACTCAATTGAGAATTTCACATGGTGTCACCGCAATTAGTCATATTTATCCTCTTCACCATGCAAAGCTACAAGTTTTACCTAATACAAGACAATGCTTTTACCAGTAAAAAAAACAGTCAACTCATTTTGACCTGTAAATGTACTTACTACACATAAGGTTTGACAGTGTTTGACTTTCAAGTGCACGACATATACCTTGGCAAGTATATCAACATTTTGACTGATTTTGCCCCTCGTAGTAGTAGGACGGTTAAAGATGTCAGCAAATAAGAAATGTGCTTTTCCAATCAAAGACCCGAACATTAAAGGAACAAAATCGTCATGATAAGAGAAGACTTTTGGGCATTGAATTTCATTATCATACAGCCACTGGCTCAATATTTTATGCAATAGCCATGGTCTTATGTACTTATGTGTGGTTTGAGAAGTCGGTGATATGGTGCTCCTAGTGTAACCTCATCAGTTCAAGAGGCCATCCCATGATTAGGAAGACCGCTGTCAGCCTCTGGGTTACTCTCAGCATGACCTGTTGGGGGCTCCCTTCACACAAGCCGCAGCTTGTTGCCAGGGCATTGAGAATATCGCTGGTTAGCATGCGCTATTCGCTCCATTAACATTCAATTGTAAATGGTTACCAGGGAAGACTCTCTGCTGAATATAAAGTAGTTGTAATGTATACAGACTACGTACACACTTAAGATGGTGCTGGGATATCCCTCAGCCACTGGGACTATTTTAACCGATAAAGGGGCCATGATGTTCACAGAGTAATAATGACAGTTTGTCTATCCCGATCCAGCAGGACGGGCATTTGTCACATCACTAAATGCTCTTCTATCAAATCCTTTTGGCCCCAGGAAGTGCTCCTTCATTGACGGAGCCCTAATGAGTTGTTAGCTGTCGTATGTAGGCCTTCACTATGAAATCTCATAAATTTCCGCATCTACAAGGCTGTAATGAAGCAAGAGTATTCCGTCTTGAAACTGTTGGCAAATGAAGGGGTAAAGAAAGAAAACGAAAACCAATCAGATCTACATATTTTAAATCAGACCCAGTACACTTTTGTCAAAATCCTCCCTAAAATAAAGACCAGTCAAACCTACCCAAGTGAGTATTTCTCACCCAATCGGAACGTCCGAGCTGTCTGGTAAAGACCAGTCGAACCTACCCAAGTGAGTATTTCTCACCCAATCGGAACGTCCGAACTGTCAGTGTTTTTTTTTAATGAATGAGTGAGTTTTCAGTGGGCTGCGGAATTATGGCCAGTGTATTTTGACTCACCTGATCGTCTGTCACCTGCTCACTGAGTACTCTGAGCGTCAGGTCTGGTTCCATGATGTCCACACCGCATACAATGTCCACCTGGCAAAGCATTAACAAATCTCATCAAAGGCAGAATATACCTATGGTAAAATGTCTGTAAATGCATCCAAGAATCAAGAGATATGTATAAAACAAACCTGTGATTGTTTCCATTTTTTTTGTCATTGTGTGGCGAAAAGGGCCCTTTAAGTTCTGAGGATAAGGTCCAAAAAAGTCTCTGGTTACTGGTCATCGGTCAGCTTCAAAATGGGTGCGGTGACGTTTTTATTTTTTTAATTTATTTTTTTTGTAATCTTTTTTAATATGTGATACATGTATACGTGGGGACCAAATTTCCCATATACAAGTATGGTGGCTAAGAGAGGCCTCACAAATCGGGCAAACGTTCATACCCCTATGTGAAAAAGTCGTTTAAAACACAGCATGGCAGAATTCCAATTGATCCAGCAATTTTGGCTGCAATTGGACATCGTTGCACAGCAACAAAAAAAAGAAAATTAAAAATGTTAACGTGCGGGTCTGAGGCGACACGCGCAGAAACTGGATACTTGTTTTGGGGGGGTGCCTTATATATACAAAGAGTCTCCTGACAATAACTAGAGTACACAGGTCAAAACGTAGAGAAGACATTATACGGTTCTTATCAGAACCACAATCTTACTTGGCAATAGTTGAGATCAAAACCAAACCAAACCAATATTACCAGAAGTCCATCACACTTCATGTAGGTAACAGACTTCTGTTGCTGTGCCGTGGACTAGGTTAGTACACGAGCGGCACGCTTCATGTAGGTAAGAGACTTCTGGTATTATATATACACTTGCCTCATAACTGTCTTCGAGTTGCAGCTTCTTCATGAGAAACTTCTGTATGTGTCTAATGGAGGTATCTTGGGATACTCGCACAAACTTCTGACGAATTTGCTGCAATACAACACAATCGTCAATTTGTTTTGGGTCATTTTTACAATAATATAATTAACTGTAAATTTGTTAACATTTTGTAAGTTTCTAAGACGGAGTTGGACACTGAATAAATATTGAAACAAACAAGCAAACTTTACTTGGAATGTACAAAGACAAATTTACTTCGAACAGGATTCGAACCTGCAACATCCAGGATATATGTGCCGGTGCTCTAGCAACTGAGCCATCAAGAACACCCATGTTTTGGTTCAATGACTTCTGACTGGTGACCCCCCCGCCCCCCAATAATAATAATAAAGATTTGTAGCGCGCACATATCCACCCAAATTGGGTTTCTTCAGGAGTGGTTTAACATGAGCAACCTTCTGGCTATCAGGGAAACAACCGGAAGAAAGAGATCTGTTTACAATAATTGTGATATACTTTGCAAACACATCAATATTTTGTTTTATTAGCGAAGTTGGCACTGGATCAAGTTCACATGATTTTGATGGCGATTTCATGATGAGTTTCTTGATCTCTGCTGTGCAAATCTGGCCCTTCAATGAATCTGATTGGTCAATTAGGGGTTTTGATTGACAGCTGTCGAAAGAAGGTTCCTAGCCAGAATACCGTTAGGGGTTCAGGAGGGTTCCTATAGCCAGAATACCTATAGGGGGTTAGGGTTAAAGAAGGTTCCTAGCCACAATACCTATAGGAGGTTAGGGTTCAGGAAGGTTCCTATAGCCAGAATACCTATGGGATTAAGGTTGAAGAAGGTTCCTATCCAGAATACCTAGGTAATTAGGGTTAAACCATTCACATCAACAACACTAATACTTACCCCACTCTTCTTATAACTCTGACATGCCCTGAAAAACAAGCATTAAAAGAAGGAACTTAGCAATCTCCGTTATGGCGGGAAAATAGGAAACACACTTGGACAACTTTCAAACAGAGGAAAATAATTATCAACACAACATGAACAATGCAAGGGTTACACACCCAGAGAGCTTGTCATGTTTAACGGTGTCATGCTTAATGGTGTCATGGTATGCGCGTATTTGTATGCGCTGTGCAAATCTGGCCCTTCAATGAATCTGATTGGTCAATTAGGGGTTTTGATTGACAGCTGTCGAGAGGCCAATTGGGATGGCACAGTAAAGTACTTTACGATGGGTATAACCGTTTGTTGTGTGGTCTTTACAGGCAATGGAGGACCTTGGCGTTAGCTTGGTCCTTTATCATCTGTGGCCGCAACCCCTGCGATAAAGACCAAGCTCAATTTTTTTTCCAATTCAAAAATGCAACTTTTTATTTCATTTCCCAAATTTCAATATTCAGTCATTTGTATTGAAAAAAAAAGGAACCAGAAAGAAACTAACGTTACATCCACATTTGAGGACGGATGAAGTTTCGTCTTAGCCCGTGAGTCCACGTGACGCAGCTACAAACATCTACACTATGATTGGTTCAAATCCCCACGTTGTGTGCCTAATAACATCCGGTGGACGTAGTCTGGCGGACTTGGTCTTTAACCCTAACTCCCTAAGCATTGTTACTTAATAAAAATCCTTCAAAATCCTCCAACTGCCTTTGTTCTCTAGGGAGTTAGGGTTACTGGCACCCCATGTGATTAAGTTTCGTCCAATCAGATTGTCTTAAATGCAATGCAAGCGTGGTGGTCCAGCAGGGCCAATTCCATGGCACTGCTTGCCAACGAATCCGTGTTTATGCAAAGTATACAAGCAATAAACATTTGTTTCTGCTACAGGAATCCCTAATTTTTCGCTTACTGTAAGCAGAGCTATGACCTTGGGTCCAGGGGATCATTTTCATCAAGCAGCCAAGCATTACACATTGCTTATCACAATTATTGCTTACCACAGATTTTTTTTGGTTACCAGCCAAACTTTCATACTATGCGTTTTAGCTTTGTAGTCCATTTTATGTTGCTTAGTAAAAATATTCACAAAGCAAAATTTTCTGCTAAAATGAAATGGGCCCCAGATATGTGAAAGTAATTTGTGACCCGCTCTGTGAAAATGAGTCACAAGTCGCAAATTTGAAAAGAGTACATCATCAGCTTCAATTTGGTATATGTTAGAGGTGTGTGACGTATTGCATTATGGAGATATGGTATTTGTAATAATCAATAATTTGCATAATTAACAGTTGAATTCTTAGGAAAACAAGCATTCGAAAGGAAAACAGAAATCAAACAACCTACTCACAAAAAAAATCATTGATTTTAATATGTAAATATATTATGAAAATTTAGATCCTAATGTCAACAAACATGAAAACCCAAAATCAGATTTTCAACAACAAAAAATCACCCTCTCAACATTCAATCGCCCATTACGTGTAACCGCATGGTGCGACATGTGATTCATTTTCACAGAGAGGGTCACATTTGGACTACAACAGGACAGACAGTACTCACCCTATAAACTCTAGCAGTAGCGATATATGTGTGTCTGTGATGTGACTGAATGACACAGGTGGTGGTAACAGCGGTGTTAACGGCAGTGTTGGCGGTGGGGGGTTGACGAAGGACTAGATGACGGTGGCTCGACTGAATTATAATATTAAATAATAAAATAATAATTTATTATAATAATGATTCCCAAATCATATTGATGGATTTGGCACAGGATAAGACATTATTATTATTAAGTAAGACTAATTGCGGTGACACCATGTGGAATCTCAATTGAGTAGTAATTAGTTCTGAAAAGAACTGGAGGTACAACTCCACTACTGGAGGTACCTCCAGTTCTTTTCAGAACTAATTACTACTCAATTGAGATTCCACATGGTGTCACCGCAATTAGTCTTACTTATCATCCTCACCATGCAAAGCTACAAGTTTTACCTATTATTATTATTACTAAAACATTTACCTTTCTCAGGAACCTGGATACCTCTTTTCTTGTAGAACAGTTTCTGGTTTTCATGCTCATCTAGAAACGCAAAAAGAATTAGCAGGTAAACTTGGGCGATAAGACGATAATATCGAATATCGAGATATTTTTTTTATTCGCTTATGGTATTGAGAAGCTTTTGAAGTTATCGAGACATGATTAAAAAAAATCGCCATTGTAAGTCAAGTCAGAAATTCCATAGAAACAAAATTTGGACAGTCTTTTCAGCTTTTGGAAGTGAGAAACAAAAGCGAACTACAGAAGTACATACACACAACGCAAACGAATTTGTGATTTATTGTGATGCTTGCAGATCGGCTCTAAAGCAATCAACCGTGAATTTAAAAAAATAATCGCGATAGTATAAAAATAAAAAAATCGCGATATATTTTTGCCGATATCGCTCAAGCTTATTAGCAGGAATACAAAAATTATATTAACCAGTTCGCACCGGGAATAAAAAAGTTTTTCCGAACCCCGTGGCGGGTTTATTTTTACCGCACAAACACGACCAATGGTGCTCACCAGAGCGTGACCGGGGAGACCGTGTCTTCCACGGTATGCTTATGGCTCGTTGCCACGTCGACTGGGAATCTATACAAATATTCCCGTGGCGTGTTTAGACGCTCTCCGATCCGCTGTCCAAAAAAAAATTGCGTGTATACACGGCCTCCGACGCGAACTGGTTAAATAAATTAAATTATGAAATATTTTTCCCTTATGGACCATTTCATACACCAAGCTACCATGGAAATCTCCACAGCCAAAAACATCATAATTTGTAACATTTAACCGTCCTACTATAGCTGCACTTTACTGGCAAATAGCTATAGAGGTCAAAATCAGTCAACTGCCCGTTTTTGACTGTTGACCCAAATGTGCACACATGGGCATTTTTGACTGGTTTTGACTGTCATTTTGACCACCCTGAACAATACCAGACAATGTTTTTACCAGTCAAAAACAGTCGACTCATTTTGACCTGTAAATGTAATTGCTACACGTAAGGTTTGACAGTGTTTGACTTTTTAAGTGCATTAGATATACCTTGGCAAGTATATCAACATTTTGACTGATTTTGACCCTTGTAGTAGAAGGAGAGAGTCCATGTCAATGACAATACAACGCAATGCAATGAGCATATACTAGAAGTACAATATCCGTTATACATAACACTAAACTCACAGAAACACAAACTGATTTGTGTCATTTTTATAGGCTACAACAGCCGGCAAATCTGCATAAGTTACATCAGAGATTGTCAACTGCTATGACCAAACCCCACTTTGTGACTACAGTTGCTCATACAGGTCGGATTCAATCCAATGAGCTTGAAATCTCCCATTTTGCCTCAGACTTTTGACAGACGTTTGAGACATGGTCTAAGTGTTCAATATGCAAATTAGGCCTACTAAGACAGTAAAGAATTAATTATGAATATTCACTACTGTACCTGAAGACACGTATGGCAAGAGTTTATTGAGAATATCTTGCTTTGTTCTATCAAATCTGCCAAAAAAAGAGGAAAATTATAAGCATTCTGACAAAAGTTGTTGAAAATTGGAAGACTTTTGAAACAAGTTATCTTGGCTAAATGTGTTTATCAATTAACCCTAACTCCCTAGGCCCATTTGCTTACACATAACCTGAATGCTCCAAAATCCTTCAGTAGTAAAGCAAGCATAATGACCACTACCATTGTATGCAGATGACATGTATGCATGCATGTGTTGCTTATCTGTGACACATGTACATGGCCCAGGGACCTTCCCTGCATGCATGGAGCAATAAACGGTGTCCACTGACCCAAGCACTGACCTTGCAATCACTACAACAAACATGGATGTACATGTACCATGGAAAGGAAAGTATGCCTAATAACCTCAATCCTCCAAAATCATTTTTTGGACAGACCAACATGTACCATGTAATCTCAATCCTCCATTTTCATCCAGTGTCAAATATAGCCTGATAACCTCAATCCTCCATAATCCACCAAGCAAATAATCACATCTGCCCTCAATCCTTCACCACTGCAATTTCCACATAACCTCAATCCTTCACTTTAGCAAAGAGGATTTGGGAAGGTTAGGGTCAATGATCCCTACCTGATAGAGCTGTAAGGATTGGTTTCATGAACGAGTACGTCGCAGGTCGGACATCTTTTGCTGGTATAGAGATACTGAATGAGACAGCTCTTACAAACTAAAAGGAAAGAAATGTGACAAGAAATATGATTTTCATTAAAAGTCATTTATTTTCACAGGTCACAGGCCTTATTAATGGGATGGTACAATATTGGTTTATCAGCCTATCAAATTATCAAATTAGTATCTAAAATTTTAAAAGAAAGAATGTCAAACCCAACCGCCACTTGTGCACAATGTCTATTGCATGTGTTATAGCAGATGACAAAATGGCCAACAGCTCATTGGATGTGCATATGTTCATTGCTCAAAATCTCCCAAAATATCGTTTCCAATCCTCACTTGACTACACTTTCCTCTCCTTAAGTGAATCCTCTATCATCTTTTAAAGGAAAATCTGTAAAATTTGTCATTATTTGAATAGAAAAAGTGGCAGTTGTATTCTACATTCTTTCCAACTTAACCCTAACCTACCCAAATCCTCCAAAATCCTCTTTACTAAAGGGAAGGATTTGGAAGGATTGAGGTTACATGCTACATGATCTTTGCTCAAGTGAAGGATTTTGGAGGATTGAGGTTATTAGGCATACTTGCCTTTCCATGGTACATGTACATCCATGTTTGTTGTAGTGATTGCAAGGTCAGTGCTTGGGTCAGTGGACACTGTTTATTACTCCATGCATGCATGCAGGGAGGGTCCCTGGCCATGTACTTGTATCACAGATTAGAAACACATGTGTGCATACATGTCATGTGCTTGCTTTACTACTGAAGGATTTTGGAGGATTCAGGTTATGTGTAAGCAAATGGGCCTAGGGAGTTAGGAAGGATTCAGGTTATGTGTAAGCAAATGGGCCTAGGGAGTTAGGAAGGATTCAGGTTATGTATAAGCAAATGGGCCTAGGGAGTTAGGAAGGATTCAGGTTATGTGTAAGCAAATGGGCCTAGGGAGTTGGGAAGGATTCAGGTTATGTATAAGCAAATGGGCCTAGGGAGTTAGGAAGGATTCAGGTTATGTGTAAGCAAATGGGCCTAGGGAGTTAGGTTATGTATAAGCAAATGGGCCTAAGGAGTTAGGGTTAAGTGGTGTAATGTTAAGTAAGACTAATTGCGGTGACACCATGTGAAATGCTCAATTGAGTAGTAATTAGTTCTGAAAAGAACTGGAGGTACAACTCGATGTTTCGATCAGTATGCTCTGATCGTCCTCAGGAGAAATGGTGTAATGTTGGCACATTGTATGAATCATTTAAAAAACTGTACAATGTATATAAACATACACAGTGCTGCCTGCCATGAAATGGCCCTGGTACACTCAATGACACACCAAGTGTAAACATGTGACATGATTTACATTCCTGGGTTAACTTACATGTATGAAGGCACTCAATGATTGTAGTTGCATCCACAAAGTACCCGCTGCAAAGGTGACATGTGATGTACTGGTTGATTGCTGTTAATCTGATAATGAGCTGGAGTGGGAAGGGGGGGGGAGAAAAGAACAAGCAATTTTTTTTAGACGTCCGTAATCGGTACTGAGGCAGAGATTCATTTGCCTTTTGGCATGACTCTTAACCCTAACTCCCTAGACAACAAAGGCAGTTGGAGGATTTTGAAGGATTTTTATTGTTCAGTAACAATGCTTAGGGAGTTAGGGTTAATCTATCTGCAGTTACTGTATCTCAAAGGTCTTGTCATTGGGTCGAATCAGACCTTAGAGCTACACAATTTTACATAGAAAATTTGGGAGACACATTCTTTTAGGGCTGTGCCGTGTATCCAGATAACCGACCAAAACGGTCATACCCGGTTCCATTTTTCGGTTCCAATTACCCGTAAACGACTTTTTAAAATTCGGACTTGACATTTGAGCAGTGCGAACAGAAATCTGTGACTCTTGAACAATGTAATGTTTACGCTTTTACAGACAATTATCTTTAAATTCAAGAGATTGCACTCCAATAAAGAAAGGATCGATTTAAGTATGGTGTCCTCTGTATTATAAAAGTCAATTTGTTACCATTTACAGTACATGTATTTGTACACCACCGGAGGCATGTTTTCAACAAAAATGAAAACGGGTATCCGGGTATCCGAAGTTTCCTGATTTCGGGTATCTGGTTCCAAAAATATCAAAAAACGCACAGCCCTATATTCTTTGTACACTAGCCAAAATAGACTGGTTACAGATTGATTTATATGATAACATAGAGTCTGTAATATGGCTTCCAGATTGGGCTTGGATGACTTCATAATGTATGGCGAGTTGTTCTGTCAAAAAGAGTCAAAATTTTGGCATTTCAAATCGGTTTTGGTCATTGTTGATCCCGATTCAAATGATAGAGGAAGTATCTAGGTTCATTCTGTGGAGAGGAAAGGCACCTAATATTAATATTTAAGAATATATTTAAAAGGAGCCAAATTTCCCCCGAGTTTCTCCCAAATTACCTATTTAAAAGTCTGTAGCACTAAGGTCTGATTCGACCCAATGACAAGACTTTGAAATACAGTTACTGCAGTCCAAATGCTTTTACCGTTCAGTCTCCTATTTTTAGACTAATTATGTAATTTGTATTCTAAATATAGCACCTGGAATTTAGAAAATTCCTAGAAAACCCCGCCGTTAGCGGCAATGAGACCAACGTGTGGCTAAGGATAGAGGTCCGTGCCACACTGGTGGAGCAAGCCTAAGTAAGACTAAGTGAAGAGTTATGGCCAATAATTGAAGACGATTGTATGTAAAGTTGAAAGCGGAGGGATTTTCTGGAAGGCAGAAATCATAGGTTTACAAGTTAGAGAATTTGCTCAACATGTAAAGTCATGTTATTTAACATGTGGGGTAGGACTAGGAGCCATGTTCTCACGTTCACAGCGACAAATTACATAATTATTCTAAAAATAGGAGACTGCGAACGGAAGAAGCATTCGGACTATTGCCAATATTGTCCCCCAGGCCCAGACAGCCCCAGTCCTCTTCTTAGGAGAATGCAGCAAAGAAGCAAATTCTCCCAAACTATTTCAATTCTAACTACGAAAATTGCTCACTGGTTTTGGCCTTCCTCGTAAAGCCTTGTATCTCCATGACAGTGATGTTGAATTTCGAGACATTTTATCTTCGTACACAAATCACAAACACACATGTTGTGCCACCATCATTTTAACCGCAAGAGGGCGTTGGGTACTCTGTCTGATCCCCTATTCCTTCCACTGATGTGGAGTAACATGTAAAAAGAGACACCAGACTATGCATAAGTAACGCGCGCCGGGCCGTTCACCGGCGGCCATCCTCCTGATGAAATGTTCACTGGATGTGAGTCAATCTGTTTTCCCTTCCTCCATGATCTAACATTATATGATCACATTAATGTTAGTTCAGATGAGAAATGTTTATTTGGTTTAGCTAATTTTAATAGTAGAAATGTGTGCTTTTTAATATAATAATTATACCGAACTGGACAGTTTTTATGCACAGAAGATGAGGAAAATTAAACACCGATCCTGCTTATTTTTTTCAGTGAGGGCGCTGTAGGCCTACAGAACTTGGGTTGATTTTGATCACCTTTTTTTTCTAATATTTATACCAATCATACAACTCGGGGATTTTCCATTGCAACATGGCACACATACATCACGTTCAGATACTTGTGCAAAATGGCAAAAAGTATGTACGAAAATTCACCAGAAATGTCAACTTTAAGCTTTTTGCGGAACGTAAGAGCACCACCCTTAGGCAGTGGGCGGTACAGAGTGGATCCATCGTGTTGCTTATAACGGAATCTAATAGTCAATATGCTACCTGCATGGATAGGAATTTCAGGAAAACTCGGTTAGAAACGTCATCTGATGCAACTAAGTCAGAAATCATCCATTGTTCAACGTTACCAGACCAATGCTTCCTAGAACCTACTCTACAACTTCCATCATCAGGTACAAGTAGAAGTCAACCTATACACAGGAACACGGTATTTAATGTTGCTTTTGAAGTGAACGATGTTTCCGGAGTCATTACCAAAGCTGAGAGGAACGGAGCTAAGGTTTTGTGTCGTCCAACTGTCATCGGAGATTCTATAAATGGAGGTCACGTGACCATCGCTGCGATCAAGTCCTGCGTCGGGAATGTTGTTCACACGTTGGTCGACTGCACGAATTACAAAGGGGTGTTTCTACCAGGTTTCACTGCAGCTGATAATTTAAATTTTGGGTTAGAAAAACTAGAAATGGACAATTATTCGTCAAATACAGTTGAATCTGTATCCGTAGGAAGAGAACATCATACTTGCCTTTTGAACCATATTGATCATGTGACATTTGCCTGTCCAATGGGATCATCTGCTCAGGTTCTGGAGTGGTACGAAAAGTGCTTTGGAATGAAACGATTTTTACTCACGAGGTAAATCAGTTATTGCCCATGTTTTTTTGTTATTTTTACCAGCAGTTCCCATTTTTATTTGATAGTTGCTATTTAACATGTATTAAAGGGACTTTCAACAGGGCATGGAATCGGTGTCCTAGTTTAAGAAGAACACAGTGACTGAAAATTACCGGCTCATTTATGCAGCAGCAATGGTAATATGCCATATGTGGGATAAAGGAAGACCCAGGCCCGCTACCCATTTTTCAGGATTTTTTACTTTTGTCATATAACACCCTGATCATCTCAATGATATTTAACCCTCCTACTGATAGACTGTTTGAAACCATTCAAAATTTCCACTTTCAAAAATGCCCACTGGTTTTGTACACACATGGTGATACCATTTGAACAGTGTTGATAGCAAGCTTTACTACCATTCAAATGGTTTTGAATGGTCCATTGATTCACCACTTAGAAGTATCCAAACAAGGTTTTGTATTAGCTGTACTACCATTTGGAAAGATCCAAACAAGGATTTGTATTAGCTGACCTACCATTCAAAACCATTTGGGGAAATCAATACTGTACACAGTTATTTCACCATTCAAAACCACAAAAGTGAATGTTTCAAAAGGTGCATCAACTTGTATGAAAAAGGTACCAGAAGTAGGAGGGTTAATCATCAATGAGCAGGAGGGTTAATAAATAATCCATTATTTGTTTGACAGAGAAGAAAGTGAATCTGAAGGCTTTATCGTTCAAGGCAAGAATGTAGGTCTACGCATGAAGGCTATGGAGTACTGGCACTGTGCTGAAACGGGTCTGACACTACCAGCAAGTCAAGAAGATGGAAAGAGGGCTCCCTCACCCAAGGCCAAGTTTGTTATTGCGGAGGCATTGCCTGGACAAGGTTCGTTAACCCTCCAACTTTAGCTGAACTTTAGTGCAATTAGTGCAGTTTCACCTTCACTCCTCTCCCATATTTCTCACGATCACAACTGAATATTTATCTTGACTGGCAAAATGCTGACTGGCATTTTTCACCGAATGAATTTGAGGAATGTCCTTAATTTTAAGAGAAATGTTCTTGCTAAGATAAATGAAGATAACTATTCCTGACCTTGTTATGTTTTTTAAAGGACTGTCAATATTTTCTTATTTAACCCTCCTACTACAGCTGCACTTCAGTGGGAAGTTGCTATGGAGGTCAAAACCAGTCAACTGCCTGTTTTTGACTGTTGACCCAAATGTGCACACAGGGGCATTTTTGACCGGTTTTGACTGTCATTTTGACCACCCTCAACAATACCAGACGATGCTTTCTCCAGTCAAAAACAGTCAACTCATTTTGACCTGTAAATGTACTTACTACCCATAAGGTTTGAAAGTGTTTGACTTTTAAGTGCACTAGATATACCTTGGCAAGTATATCAATATTTTGACTGGTTTTGACCCTTGCAGTCACAGAAGGGTTAATGGGAGAAAAAAGATAAGGCTGGATAGACAAATTATTTATTTTTTCTGAGAAACCAATAATGTAGTTCTTTATTTTTTATTGTGACAACCAGGTCCAAACCAAGTGGAAACCTTCCTCGAGCAACACGGCGGTGCTGGTATCCAGCACATTGGTTTCCACACACACAATATCCTAGAAGCTGTCCAAAGTGTCCGTGAGTCTGGTCTTAGTATGATAGATCCACCCCAAGCCTATTACTCACAGGTGAGCTTCATACATTGTATATATATCTATTCATTTTACCACTTATATTGGAGAGCCATGGTCGAGCGGTTTAGTGCATCGGATTTGTGTTCTGATGGCTGAGTCGTCAGAATGTGGGTTCGAATCCCAACCGCGACCATGGTGCTTGTGTCCTTGAGCAAGACACTTTACCATAATTGCTTATCTCCACCCAGGGGTAAATGGGTACCTGTGAGGGCAGAGTTGGTTGTTGTGTTTGATTAGCCCTATATTAGCCCTATATGCACTGAGCTGTATACTCCCCAGGGAGCTGAGATAGTTTCAGGAATGATTTATGCACCTGATGAGCAGGGGTAATAATATAATGCGCCTTGAGCACCAGTTTGGTGGATACGTGCGCTATATAAGTCCACATTATTATTATTATTATATTTTGTTTCTGATTAACCCTAACCCCCCCCCACAGGCGTTTTACAGACATCCTGCTGAATGCACCGGCTAGGCTTGGCCGGTTTTTCAGTAAAACCGAGTAGTCAAATTTTTATTTTAAACCGACAAGGCAAACTGAGGGATTTTTACTATACCAAAATACCGCCAAATTGGGTTTTGAAAATAAAAACCGCGGTTTTATAAAATTATTTTTGAGCCCCAGAGTGGGGTAATTTTTCCTGACAGTCGAGGCTTACTTTTACTGGTCCTCATTATATCCTTCACCAGATTATCAAATAAACAAATCAGAAAACCCGCTGAGCGACCAACGATTCTTGAAACTTGATGAAAACATTAGGTTATAAGTAAACAGGTCATTAGTGCGCCCCGTATCAGTTCTACTTATTATTAGCTCACTGATCTGCGATAACATTAACCCTAACTCCTTAGTCCCAATTGCTTACACACAACCTGAAATCCTTCAGTAGTAAAGCAAGCACATGACATGTATTTCTAATCTGTGATACATGTACATGGTCAGGGACCCTCTCTGCATGCATGGAGCAATAAACAGTGTCCACTGACCCAAGCACTGACCTTGCAATCACTACAACAAACATGGATGTACATGTACCATGGAAAGGCAAGTATGCCTAATAACCTCAATCCTCCAAAATCCTTCACTTTAGCAAAGAGGATTTTGGAGGATTTGGGAAAGTTAGGGTTAACGTTAGAAACGTTAGATATGGTCCTAAAAATACGCTTCCCTGAAATCGGATCTTCATCAAAATCTAATCGATTGGTCCGTGTAGCAAACTCAACATATTCAGCATATTTCATCCGAATCAGTGGATGACAAAATAATTTCTCAGGATTTTTCTACCGTCACCAACTTCAAGTGAGCTTTTAGGTGATAATTTGGTAGTTTTTTTTATCAGGTAATCCCCAAAGGCGTACACTTCTGAAATCGCCTGTCAATCGCATTTCTTTTTGGTTCCTTGACATCGCAGGTGGGCAAGCTCGACGAGATCTCCCGCATCAGAGGAGATATTGAGCTTCTCCAGACTCTTGGAATCCTCCTTGATGAGGAGACGTGTCGCAATGAGGATGAGGTTGCAACATCTGTGAAGGATGCGGACGGGGAGCAACCCAGACAAGAGGCAAAGATGCAGTGCAAGTAAGTACGCGACCAGCCTTATCAAAATCAGAAAGTGCCTAGTTAACTTCAGTCAGTACTTGGCTGGGAGACCACTCGGGCTAAATTAAGCTGAATCTGTTATACGTTGGATTCTGTTCATATATCTTGATTTTTTTTAACCCTACTTCACATGGAGGCCACTCCGATCCACTAAATTTCCAATATGTTCTTCACCAACCTCTAAAGCATACAAGCCACTGCTGTCCTTTCCAAGTAATCTTACAAAATCAACCCAGTGCCACCCAAGGCCACTGTAAATAAGACCATCTCTGATTACATACTCAACACACACTGAAGGCCATTACAAACCACAGTCTTTAGTGGTTTTGTATAGGTGTGTTTACAGTCAAAATACATGGTCAGGTTTACAGCTGGTTGTTTGAACATATTAGTATGGCCTGCAATGTATCAATGGGAGACCACCTTACCTTGCAATCTCAGTGGTGTGACAGTGCACAGAAGGGTAACCATAGGAGGCCACTGGCAACAACTTGGAGTGGCCTGAATGGGTTGTTTCAAAAATTGCACTGATTGTAGAGGGATAAAGTATGGATGCATTCACAGACATTTTACCAAAGTCTATACTGGTTTTAACAGATTGTTTCTTTGCCTGTTTGTGTCAGGTACCTTATGCAAGTCTTCTCCAAACCAATCTTCGAGCAAGACACGTTCTTTCTGGAGATCATCCAAAGGCACGGAGCTACAGGTTTCGGTGCTGGCAATATCGCTGCTCTATGGAGAGCAGTACAGGCTTACATGTCTTATGAAATCAACTGAGTTTAAAGGTCAAAGTGGTGCAGTTTTACAAGTCAGCTGATCCAATGCAGAGTCCAAGTCATGAGAAAAGCATACACACTTTGTGCGCAAAACACTTTGTAGAAAAAGTTGCAACGTTTTGAGAATATGCATACTTTGTATTTTCTCTGAAATGAGAGCTTTTCAGACAATAAATTTTTCAGGTCGAGTAAATATTTCAGGTAATTACGAGTGTTGTACCCTCCAAATTCAAGGATTATCCATCAGTTTGTATGACAAAAATATGACACCCAAATATCAATTTCTTCTGTGAACTTTTCTTTAGATTGGATTTGTTGAGTTTTGAAACCAAAGGGAATTATGTGACACTGTTGTTAATCACACCGTTGCAATTTTGACAATAAGAATGCTTTAACCCTCCTACTGTTTGACCATTTGAAACCATTCAAAATTTCCACTTACCAAAATGCCCATTGGTTTTATACACACATGGTGATACCATTTGAACAGTGTTGGTACTTGGTAGCAAGCTTTACTACCATTCAAATCCATTCAAATGCATAGAGGGTCCATTGATTCACCACTTAGAAGTATCCAAACAAGGTTTTGTATTAGCTGACCTACCATTCAAAACCATTTGGGGAAATCAATACTGTACACAGTTATTTCACCATTCAAAACCACAAAAGCGAATGGTTTCAAATGGTGCATCAACTTGTATGAAAAAGGTACCAGAAGTAGGAGGGTTAATCACACTTCCTATTTACACCATATAAATTGAATCACATGTGCTATCCATGTTATTGTCAAAATAGCAACAGTGTTATAACACATCAATTTTGCATTAGGCCAAAAAAAAAGTCTCTGGTTGCGTCACCTCAGACCCACGCGTCAGCTATTTTTATTTTATTTTCTTTTCTTTTGCTATGAAAGGATGTCCAATTGCGGCCAAACTTGCTTGATCGATTGGAATTCTGCGGTGCGGTGCTTTCAATGACTTTTTCACATAGGGGTATGAACGTTTGCCAGGCCTCTCTTAGCCACCATACTTTGTATATGGGAAATTTGGTCCCCACGTATACATGTATTTCCCTGTTGGCAAAAAAAGATGGATCACTGCACTGATTTTGAAGCCGACCGATGACCAGAAGATGGAGACTTTTTTTATATGGCTTAGAATATGTTAAATTTGTAAAAAATTTGATTGAACCAGAAGTTCTCACGCACAAACACTAGCGAAACAAATCTTTAACAAAAAATACATAGAAAGAGAATAGGGTATTATATTTTGGGCAAAATTCATAAATTATTATGTTTCTTGTTCTTTGAATAGAAAGCAAGTTGAAAGAGCTGGTTTTTAAAAATCACTATTGCAATTTGCAATACCTTTGAACTTTTGTGCAGCTAATTTTGTTGTAGTTTCTCAAAAGGGAAACCTTTTCAAATTATTACTGTTGAATGAAAATTGTAGTAAGTTATCTCAAATTTTATTTTGGAATCATTTCCAATAAGATTTTAGTTAAAAATAAACATTGATGCATTCTAAACTATTCAGGGAAGGATTTGCTAGCATTCCATGGCTGTGAAAGAAAGGGGAAAATAAGGTTCTTTCTTCTGCATCTAAGCTCCCTCAAACCCCACCCACTTGTCAGTGTTAATTGTAAAGGAAATAAATTTATGCATAATTTCAATTTATTAAAAAAAACGGTGCAACCCTGCTATAACGAATACCCCTTTAACCCTAACCACTTCAAACTCCAACAGCAGGGTTTGCTTGTCTTTGATAGACTCAGTACTGTATAGCCCAGACAGGGATACTTTACATGGGGCTGGGTGATCCAATTCCAGCTATGTCCAACAGTTGGGTGGTAGTGTTACTGCATGGTGTTGTATTTTGATAGACTCAGTACTGTATAGCCCAGACAGGGATACTTTACATGGGGCCAGGTGTCCCAATTCCATTTAAGTCCAACAGTTGGGTGGCCAGTGGTAGTGTTTGTGCATGGTGTTGGTGGATTCCGGAAGGTTCTTAGCTAAAATAGCTAGGAGGTTAGGGTTAACGAACATCTGCTCTATGCACATCGCAACCCTCTAGTGGTGAATATACACCCAATGTCTTGATGATAGGGCACTTTGGCGTCAAGAGAGCAATACACTTACACTTTTAACCCTAACCATGCTAGGGTAACTTTCTTATCACCCTGCTAAATGCAACAACATCCATATGTGATCTTGTTGCACCTAGCAGTGAGGAGTTCAGTAAATTGGACTGTTTTTTCAAGCACAGTGCTGTCTGCAACAACATACAACGAGGGGATCTTGTTGCATTGAGCAGGGTAATGCTGAAGACACAACTGCTGAATTTTACAACTGTTGCATGGTTAGGGTTAACGTGTTTGTTTCACTCGAGATTGTGGATCAAGATCGTGTGATCTCACGTATCCACTGTGCCAACAGGATCAGCAAATACATGATCCAGATCAGTGGACTGTCTGGTGATCGAGATCAGATATGTGCGAAACAAACGGACCCTAAATGTGGGTGTGTACTTCTACCATCAATGTAATAGCATTGAAACATCCACTGTAGTGAATATTTTGTGTTGATCCTATGATATTCATTCTAGCAGTGTTACACTGTATTGTCTTTGTGTTGTTTGTTCGTTTCACTTACCTGTTTAACAAAAACGGGTACACGTATTCTCAGGTTTAAAACCGGAATACATGTAGAAATCACCTGAAATTCTTAACAAAAACAGGTACACGTGGAAAACTCACCTGAAATTCTTAACAAAAACGGGTGCGCGTTTCCTCAGGTTTAAAACCGAAATACATGTAAAAAAAAACTCACCTGAAATTCTTAACAAAAACGGGTGCGTGTTTCCTCAGGATTAAAACCGAAATACATGTAAAAATCACCTGGAATTCTTAACAAAAACAGGTACACATGGAAAACTCAACTGAAATTCTTAACAAAAACGGGTACACATTTCTTCAGGTTTAAAACTGGAAGACTTGGACAAAAAAAAAAATCACCTGAAATTGTATTCTTTTGGTTGAACAAGATGCTTGAGGAATGCAAAACATAACTGATACTTATTCATTATATAGACAATTTACAGAGTTCTGGTTTTAAGCCCTCAATAAGGTCATATTACCGTTGCTGCTGCATATATGAGCCAGTAATTTTCAGTCACCGTGTTCATCTTAAACTAGGACATCGATTTCCATGCCCCGTCTGCTCTGATCATGACAATATTGTATTAACCCTAACCTTCCCAAATGCTCTTTGCTAAAGTGAAGGATTTTGAAGGATTGAGGTTACATGCTACATGCTCTTTGCTAAAGTGAAGGATTTTGGAGGATTGAGGATATTAGGCATACTTGCCTTTCCATGGTACATGTACATCCATGTTTGTTGTAGTGATTGCAAGGTTAGAGCTTGGGTCAGTGGACACTGTTTATTGCTCCATGCAGGGAGGGTCCCTGGCCATGTACATGTATCACAGATTAGAAACACATGTGTGCATACATGTCATGTGCTTGCTTTACTACTGAAGGATTTTGGAGGATTCAGGTTACGTGTAAGCAAATGGGCCTAGGGAGTTAGGGCTAAGTTTGTGACAGAATGTGCTTTAAATACACCGAGTAGTACGTTTTATATTATAATTTAACCATTTGGTTATTTTTCAATTACCAATTCCTACATCTTATAAGACATGCTGCAATGATAAATCTAAATAAATGATTACATTGAAATAAATCATCACTTGTATTGTATCATAATTATACTACTCAAAACAATTTAGGGAACAATCTCAGTCAAAGCAAGATCATTTATTTCAGATAAACACAATGTTTAACTGAATTGATGAGAAACAACTGCACAATGATACAGATGATAAAGGATGCATGTAGTGATTACACATTTCATGACATGACTACTGAAAGAGAGGGGGTTGCAAATGAAAATCCCGGTTCATGGAACATTTCAAACCTATTTGATGTTAAAAATCCGGTGTTCCCTAAATTGTTTTGAGTAGTATATTTACTGGTCAACAAAACGGGCTCAAATCTCAGGGGAATAGGAATACATGTATTATATATCCATTACAATTATTTAAGTTGGGAATGACCAATGGATTGGTGTATGGTTACAATGAATTAAATACAGAGGCATTTTAGTTTGTCTGCAGTGTTTTTTCTTTAATTTTTTGTCACTTAATTTTACAAATGAAAAACAAACTAAATATTTTAATATACTTCACACTGGTTAGTTTTTGTTATACAAAGGTTATGAACAAGGCAGCAATTAGTTTTCCAACAGAACTGGAAAATAATTTCGGTATCCGTTTTAAAGGAAAAGTACACTGGTATTTTAAAAGAACATTAACCAGTTCACATCGGGAATAAAAAAGTTTTTCTGGGCCCCTGTGCAGGTTTCTTTTTCCCACACACACGTTAATGGAAGCTTCCACAGCGGGTGGCCAGCACTTCCGAGCATGCATACAAATATTCCGGAGTCTCCTATGGCGTGTTTAGACGCTCTCCGATCCGTGGTGCAAAAAAAAATTGCGTGTATACACGGCCTCCGATGCGAACTGGTTAATTACCAGTTTTACATAAACCTCACATGGTGTAAAGTTGGTATTAGCCCTAACCTTCCCAAATCCTCAAATTCTCTTTGCTAAAGTGAAGGATTGAGGTTATTAGGCATACTTGCCTTTCCATTGTACATGTACATCCATGTTTGTTGTAGTGATTGCAAGGTCAGTGCTTGGGTCAGTGGACACTGTTTATTGCTCCATGCATGCAGGGAGGGTCCCTGGCCATGTACATGTATCACAGATTAGAAACACGTGTGCATACATGTCATGTGCTTGCTTTACTGCTGAAGGATTTTGGAAGATTCAGGTTATGTGTAAGCAAATGGGCCTAGGGAGTTCTATCAGAAGTGCTTTCATCTTTAGAGAAAAAAACAATTGAAATTTCAATATCGCTTTTTTCACATAAACATCATTGCTGTAAAATAGATGATTGTATTAAACTTACAATCTTAAAATCATTTTGTCTGAGTTACTATCATTTAAAACTCTCCTACTGTAGCTGAACTTTAGTTACAAGTAACTATAGTGGTCAAAATCAGTCAACTGACTGTTGACCCAAATGTGCACACAGGGACACTTTTGACTGGTTTTGACTGTCATTTTGACCACCGCCAACAATACAAATCGATGCTTTTACCAGTCAAAAACGGTCAACTCATTTTGACCTGTAAATGTACTTAGTACACATAAGGTTTGACAGTGTTCGACTTTTAAGTGCACTAGATATACCTTGTTAAGTATATCAACATTTTAACTGATTTTGACTCTTGCAGTCATAGAAGGGAAATTTTAAGTAAAATTATTCAAATAACTTAATTTATGTCTTAATAAGTTCTAAATTCTATACCGGTACTGAATGAATAAGCAATACTTAAGTCATAGCAGCATGTTTGTTACTGAAATCAATGTTGTACCTTCCCTTTTTTATTTTAAATTCTGTACTGAATAAATAAGTAAATTTGTACTTTAAACATAAAACATCACATTTTGATATCTCAATTGAAATTGTCTTAATTTTCATAATTAATTATTTTTTTTAAATTTCACATTTTTGTTGGGGATCAATCCAAAATTATTAAAAATTTGTCAAAAACACTATTTTATGATAACTGTACATAAATAAGTGTTACATTGCCAACATTTCACAAAACTGTAGTTCAGAGAGTTATACTTTTCAAGACCCCTTCCCTCCCCCCAAAATTAGTGTTTTTCAAAATGTTTCATCCACCAGTCCTTTGCATTCTAAACTGCATGTTTAGCATAAATATTTTAACCCTCCTACTTGTTTGACCATTTGAAACCATTCAAAATGTCCACTTACCAAAATGGCCATTGGTTTTGTACACACATGGTGATACATTTGAAAAGTGTTGGTAGCAAGCTTTACTACCATTCAAACGGTTTTTGAATGGTGGATACACCACACCTTGGTGTGTTTCCATAGCCGAATGGTTTCAAATGGTGAATGTACTACACAGTGGCTTATAAATCATTCAAATGGTTTTGAAACTACACCTTGGTGTGTTTCACAAAATGAATGGTTTCAAATGGTGCATCAACTTGTCTGAAAAAGGCACCAGAACTAGGAGGGATGACTGGAAACTCCTTCCCTGTGGTTAGTACTCTCTGCACTACCATGAACATGTTGACAATTTTAGACAATCTCTTACTTGCATTTGCATATATATGCCTATGCACTGTATATTCAATCATTCTGGGCAATTTGTTTCTGTTTTAATGTGATTTTAGAACTTGTTGCTAATTTCTCTCTATATAAACCTGAGTTAATCTTCCACAAAACACATAAAAAGCAATAAATTACCAATACTATGGATAAAAAGTTACAAGAATGACATATTAATTTTCCTTTTGGCAATTTCTTTTTCACCATGCAGTCAATCATTTATCCTGCTTCAAAGTAGGAAATCGAAACACAAAATTAATGTAGGTTTCATAATTTCAAGACAGAATTTTGTCTTAACCAGTTCGCGTCGGGAATAAAAAAAAGTTTTTCTGGGCCCCTGTGCGGGTTTCTTTTTCCCACACACGTTAACCCTAACTCCCTAGACAACAAAGGCAGTTGGAGGATTTTGAAGGATTTTTATTGTTCAGTAACAATGCTTAGGGAGTTAGGGTTAATGGAAGCTTCCACAGCTCGTGGCCACGTCTTCCGAGCATGTCACCGTACACGCGTGGCTCAACCGAGCATGCATACAAATATATCAGAGTTTCCTATGGCGTGTTTAGATGCTCTCCGATCTGCAGTGCAAAAAAAAATTGCGTGTATACACGGCCTCCGACGCAAACTGGTTATTAAACACCATACATTCAATATTTCATTGTAATACATAATTGCAATAAACGAGGACTATTTCATAGTCTAATATTAGTACTGATTCACACTGATTCTCACACTAGATTCATACTAGAATCACACTAGATTCACACTAGATTCACGCTAGATTTACACTAGATTCAACAGTGCCTTTTTCAATGGCAAGACTTCTTTTAATTTCTTGTTGATAACATAGGCTTATTTATGAGACACAATTTCTTTGCTTTCTTGCCTCAATGGGGCACGCCATATCCCTTACTGGTGCTCAAATTTTGTTCTTTTTTTCTTCAAAATGGTGCTTCAATTTATTTAGTTTATACACAGAATCAAGCTGTTATTCTCATGGCTTTGTTTTAAACCATTGTAAGAGGATGCTCAAAATTCATATTATACTACTCAAAACAATTTAGGGAACACCGGAATAATCTCAGTTAAAGCAAGATCATTTATTTCAGATAAACACAATGTTTCACAGAATTGATGAGAAACAACTGCACAATGAAACAGATGATAAAGGATGCATGTAGTGATTACACATTTCATGACATGACTACTGAAAGAGGGGGTTGCAAATGAAAATCCCGGTTCATGGAACATTTCAAACCTATTTGATGTTAAAAATCTGGTGTTCCCTAAATTGCTTTGAGTAGTATATTTTGTACTCCTTGTTTATTGAGTAGATAAGACGCCAAAAATTTACATGGATTCAAAAATAAATTAAAAATCTCAAAAAGAACGTAGCCACCACTTTTGAAGCTGAGCAGCTACCAGAAAAAAAACTTGTTTGTTGGTCATTAGATCATTATTAATACTTTATCTTATATTGATTTCTTAACCTAGTAAACTTATTGAATTTATTTTTATATAGGAAGACAACAATCTCAAATGGATTTGATCATAATTAAAGCCATTATACACTACAGGTAATCTTGAAAAACCTAAATAACCAGTTTTACATTATACTAACTTTGGTGTATAATTAATGACAGTAGTTAACATCTCTTGAAATATTTCACTGAGATATCATGTTAGTAATATTAAAAAAATACTTTCCAAAACTAATTTCTGTCATCCAAGGACAACATACAATTTGTATGCTTTTTCAGTATGTTCTTGCTAATGAAATAAACTGGTTTTATACATAATTATATCTTGATTCTTATAAAGTATGGATGCATTTACATAAGTTATACCAGAATTCTATTACCTACATGAAGTGTGCCAGCCTACTGTAATCCATACCATGGCATTGTACTCCAAATGCATGCACGCACAACAAGCTTGGATACAAGTTTTGCTATCCTGCCCTGCCCGGCCCTGCCCTGCCCGGCCCTGCCCTGCCCTGCCCTGCCCAGCCCTGCCCAGCCCAGCCCTGCCATAAGGCATAATTGGAATAGGCGCTTGACGCACGAAAATAGTTCCTAGAACTAGACACAATTTTAAACTAGACAAAGGCGAACCATTCTATATGGCGAACATGATAAACGCTTAGGTGCACGCACGAGATACAGTTCTCTCACACCCAGGGTAAGTCTCCCAGTACACTGCTTCTATTTGAGACCTTGCGCGTCAGTCTGTGGAACAATATGTCATGACTCAAATCCATTGTTCTTTGAGTACTGTGCCGTGGACTAGGTCAGTACACGAGTGGCACACTTCATGTATGGTAACAGACTTCTGGTATTGTGCCGTGGACTAGGTTAGTACACGAGTGGCACACTTCATGTAGGTAACAGACTTCTGGTACTGTGCCGTGGACTAGGTTAGTACAAGAGTGGCACACTCCATGTAGGTAATAGACTTCTGGTGCTGTGCCGTGGACTAGGTTAGTACACGAGTGGCGCACTTTATGTAGGTAACAGACTTCTGGTTTTACATAAAGTTGAACTGGCTTTCTACAAAGAATTTTGTAACCTGTTTTACGTAATCTTGGCACACTGTTTTCCACACAAAGTTTGCAAACAAATGTCTTCTTTGTTACAAACCAAACTCATCAAGTACAGTAACTCGGGCACAATTAGCTTAAACTACACAACGTACCCGTATATTTCTCTAAATTTTGAACGTGTTTCTACTCTCTAAATATCTTCTTACACAAACTTTTAAAAAATCCTCCTTCCAAATAAATTGATAAACAATCTTAATTGCACTTAATTAAATCACTTTGTGACATTTTCTTTTTCCTTTGGAAAACAAGTAGAAAATATTTCAACAAACTTCTCCGACTTCTATTTCATTTGGCTCTGGTATAATTTTAATCTCTTTTAACTTATTTTAATAAATATTTCTTTCTTTACTTCTTCAGCATAGAAATGCATGATAAAAATTGCACAATTTATTACAATAATTTCTTTGAAACTTTCAAAGAGAAATATAGCGTTAAAGGGACACTATCGTCATGATTAGAGCAGACTTTCAACAGGGCACTGAATCAGTGTCCTAATTTAAGATGAACACAGTGACTGAAAATGACTGGCTCATTTATGCAGAAGCAACGGCAATATGACCTTATCGTGTGGGGTATTATTTTCAGTCACTGAGTTAATCTAAAACTAGCACTCTGATTCCATGCCCTGTTGATCGTGATGATACTGTCCCTTTAAGTTAATCATTTTCTCCAAAAACTACAAACATCCGTGAACTCAATCTCTGCTCAGTTGAACTGAACCAAATTAGGTGCCATAAAAAATAACAAGTGGGTTGCTTTTTGGGTAGTGTATGTTATTCATAAAAAAACAAGTGCTCAATAAATGTGATGTCAACCTAAATGCTTAGAGAGGGGCTCTATAAAGCAAATAATAATTGACCTTTCTTCATTTTTAGAGAGGTTATGTCATATAGAAAGTAATTCTAATTTAGCTAAAAAGCCCTTGTATACATGCAGTCTCCAAAATGCCACAAAAACTTGTGTCTGCTAAGTACACGATGCTTTTTGTATGCATGCCTTAAAATATTGCATACTGTACACAAGAGTGGTACATGGATACCCCAAAATGCCCCTGGGACAAAAAATGTGTTCTGACCTTCACACAAACCGAGTGTGCCCCAGGGTGCCACATGGTATTTTGTGGATAACCCCTGCGAAATGTACAGTGTATTTTGTCAGTTGTGACATTTTGAAGCATGGGTCGACTTTGTTAAGAATAACACTGATAGTAGGAGGGTTCTAAACAACCTAAGTTCTATTTTCAAAACCAAAGCTAAAATATTGTAAAAGTGTAATTAATATCAGACCCTTTTGTCTCAAATTCAGAAAAGTGTAATGTACACGGGGGAAAACTTATGGCCTCTCCTATGTATACACGTAGAGCAGCAACGATGTTAGTGCTATGGCCGAGCGGTTTAGTGCGTCGGATGTGTGATTTAATGGCCGAGTCATCAGAATGTGGGTTCAAATCCTGGCTGCGACCATGGCTGAGATCATAATTGCTTCTCTCCACCCAGGAGTAAATGGGTACCTGTGAGGGCAGAGTTGGTTGTTGTGTTTGATTAGTCCTATATGAGTCAAAATGGCAGCAATTGAGCTGTATACTCCCCAGGGAGCTGAGATGGTTTCAGGAATGATTTATTCACCTGATGAGCAGGAGTAATAATGAAGGCGCCTTGAGAACCAGTTTGATGGATATGTGCGCTAAATAAATTATTATTATTATTATTTACACAATTAGTTGACCAATACCGAGGTCTTGTCGACTGAAGGGGTAACATTGTAAGAATAAATTTAGGCAGAAGGCCACAAGAGGGCCATTTTGGCTACCCCGATGCACCCCAGGCTTGTCTGAATTCCAGACAAATGGGGTTATTAAAAAATTATTATTTTTACAATATTTACTGTGGGTTTATATGATAAAGCATATGTTGTATAGTAGTTTCCTGATGACAGAACCTCTCTTAAAATGGAATAGAGTAAATTATTAATATTTGATAAGATACCCTCTTTAATATAATATGTAAAAGATTTATTTTTGTAAAATTTATTATAGGGCATATCAATGTCTTTCAATATGGTTCATATCAATGGCATTTTGCATATATCAAACTTATTAAATTTATTAAACTTATTAAATTTATTAAATTTTGCTTAAATATTGATACCTGAAAGAAAATTGGTGGCTCGCCCTGGGCCCATGTTGTAAAGAATTCTTGTACAGACAAGCAAAAAAGTTCCAAGAGATGAATGGGTGCTTGCAAACTGTAAGCAACCCTACTGCATATTGCTTATAATACGTGTACTTTACACACAGTGTTTACTAATAATGACTTGTACTTTCCTGTAGCAAAAACAAATAAATAAATTAAAAAAACTAAAACTCTTTTAACAATAGATCATACTTTAATTGTTGTCTTTTTTGTAACGCCTCTCCTTGCAGGCCGAAGTCCAAAAAACGGTTTCTGGTCCCTGCGTGTTGCCTCAGACCCGCACGTCGGCATTTTTTTTTTCTGTTTCTTTTTTGCTATGAAATGATATCCAATTGCAGCCAAAACTGCTGGATCGATTGGAATTCTGTCATGCTGTTTGAAACTTTTTCACATAGGGGTATGAACATTTGCGGCCTCTCTTCGGCTACCATATTTTGTGTATGGGAAATTTGGTCTGGTTTCAATAAAAAAAATCAATAAAAAAAAAAAAAATCACTACACTGATTTTGAAGCCAACCTAGGACCATAAACTGGACTTTTTTGTTGGTGGGGTAAAGTTTAAATATCCGAATACATTTGAAATACCTGGATTATTTCAATCGCTTCAAAAACAGCAAGCATTGTTTCAAACTTCACTCGACTACTCCAGTTAGGCCATGTAAAATATAATCATTTAATAGTGACCACCCTTTTCCCCTAACCAAATGCAACAAAAGTGAACAATTGTTGCATCTTGTTGCCCTCAACAAAGAACCATTTTTCTAGCTGGTAGATCTTGTTGCATTGAGCAGGCCTGCACACTTTTCTGTCATTGCATTTTGATGCGTTCAGCAGCTTGAGTGTGGAATGCCTACAACGGGTTGGGATTAACCTTCCTACTTTACTGTTATTGGCTGGACCTTATTTTTTTCTATTCCTCAATAATTTGTCCAATAACCCTCCTACTATTGCTGCACTTTAGTGGGTAGTTGCTATAGAGGTCAAAACCAGTCAACTGCCCGGTTTTGACTGTTGACTAAAATGTGCACACAGGGGCATTTTTGACTGGTTTTGACTGTCATTTTGACCACCCTGAACAATACAAGACAATGCTTTTACCAGTCAAAAACGGTCGACTCATTTTGACCTGTAAATGTACTTACTACATGTAAGGTTTGACTAGATATACTAGATAGTGCACTAGATATACCTTGGCAAGTATATCAAAATTTTGACTGATTTTGACCCTTGTAGTAGTCGGAGGGTTTTAACAGAATGAAGTAAACTGCCCAGTTATATATTATGTCCCCTGCCCTATATTTAAAAACTAACAGGAATGGAAAATTAAACCAAGGCAATTTTTCCTGGAAAAAAAATGTCAGTGTGAATGGGAATACAAGTAACTACCTCCTTCCTGACCAGATTTTATTTTTGTACAACCGCAATTTTTAAATGTTTGTTTTTTTACATGATCTTATGGTATACTCACTGCATCCAAATTAATCATATACTCCTGTTACTGAAGTCACTGCTGTATTTGCGACTTGTCTTCTCTTTGCCCGAGGTTTTCGCTGCCTTCTCATCGATATCGTGAGTTCTGTTGAAGAAACATCATGTAAAGTGTGAGTAGTTAGCTTGGGCGATAAAATGATAGTATTGAATATCGCGATACTTTTTGTTTGACGACAATATTGAGAACCTTTTCAAGTTATTGAGATGACGGCAAATTGCGATTAAAAAAATAAAAAATCGCGATTGTGAGTTGATTCAGAAATTCCATGGAAACAAAATTTACGCCAGTCTTTTCCAGCTTTCAGAAGTGAGAAACAAAGGCGAACTACTTCAATGGTGTTAGCCAACTGTCAGATCACGAAGGAGCCGACGTAGCCAGAACTCTGTCATTTCTCTTAATCCACCGCCACTCAAAGAAATCTATTCAGACGGATTAAGTGTTTGAAATTGAATGCATACCTATGGTTGTCAGCTCTCAATCAATCATGAGGGAATGAAAAAAAAAATTGATATCGCCCAAGCCCAGTGAGTAGGGTATAAGATGCAAGGCATGAGGCACCATCATACTTGCAAAATAGCCTTCCTCACATTGCCGTAGTTTGTGATCGGTTACGCTTAGATTCAAGATGGCGGATTATAAAAAGTAATGAAAGTTTTGTTAATTATCCCTCCTAGTGTTTGACCATTTGAAACCATTCAAAATTTCCACTTACCAAAATGGCCATTGGTTTTGTACACACATGGTGATACCATTTGAACAGTGTTGGTAGCAAGCTTTACTACCATTCAAATCCATTCAAATGGTTTTTGAATGGTGGATACACTACACCTTGTTGTGTTTCCATAGCCGAATGGTTTCAAATGGTGAATGTACTTCACAGTGGCTTATGATTCAAATGGTTTTGAATGGTGGATACACTACACCTTGGTGTGTTTCCATAGCCGAATGGTTTCAAATGGTGAATGTACTACACAGTGGCTTATAAATCATTCAAATGGTTTTGAATGGTGGATACACTACACCTTGGTGTGTTTCACAAAACAAATGGTTTCAAATGGTGCATCAACTTGTCTGAAAAAGGCACCAGAACTAGGAGGGTTATTTGTTAAAACATGATGGAAGGATTGTTCGTATACCAGTATATCTTTCAAGTTTATTACTAGTACTCACGAGTAAGTTCTATTTTGCCAAACTTTGCATTACAATTTTCTGGTTACGTTCGCATTTTCGCGTAGCTATGCCGTCTTGTTTCTGGTCAAGAATATGATGTCAGAAACGAGTTTCTGGTTAGGGTCGCGAAAACGTGCCCCTGGCAACAAACAAAAATACTCAAGGCTACATATACAAAAGTGGTTCAAAAGTGGGGGGGGGGGGGTGAGGAAAAATCAGGACCTTTTCTTTGCATGAAGTCTATACAAACAGGGGGTGAAATGAAGGGTTGCCCATGGCAACCAATAATTCAGGGGTGCACCTAAGGGGCTACTGAACTCACCTTAACATTAGCTCTATGTTAGGTGATATATGCTCCCATTTGAACTGTGTGATCTTGGTCAGGGCGACGGTCCAAGTCGGTGAGAACTGAAGACATACCCTTGATGAGGCTATACAGGCAGCGGCAATCAGTGACGGCTTGCAAAAGGAGAACACATGATCTGTTGGACAAAAAAAAACAGGACGGTAAAATTGATCAGACGGCTGAATCCTATTTGAGTGATCCCTTGACTAGGACCTTCAAGGTTTAGAATATTTTGACTTGGGGATCCCTGGCTATACGGCATAGGATTTGGTTTCTGATGGGCGCCCCAAGAACAAAGATATTGACAGTTTGTGAGACTGTCAACTGGATAGCTCAGTTAGTAGGGTACCAGTACCAGAGATCGGCAGTCAAAGGTTCGAGTTTAACTTTCACCTCTTCAAATGGGGCAAAATTACTACCTGGCAAGAAGTACAGGCCATAAGTGCTGAATATGAAAGATCAACGAAAATGCATGGTGCATTTTGAAGATAAGGGCATGTTTCCAAAAGTGCACTGATGGATTTTGGCAGATTTAGGAAGGTTCCTAGCCAGAATACCTCGGGGGTTAGGGTTAAGTTAAGTTGAATGATTTTTATTTGGACATTTTTTTTTTTTTTTTTTTGCATTTGCAATAGGTTTTGACCGAACCGTTGTATTACAGTTGAGTGTTTACCTTGTAGACTGATCTCCAGAAAGTAATGTGTGTACTTCTCCATGTAGATGTTAGAGTACTCGCTGCTCTGGTTGTCTTCATGTAACTTCTCTCCCTTGCCGGCTGCCTCCGTCAGGAAATAGCTGAGAAAGTGGGCAGCGGTGGGCACGGCAACATTCCACTCGAAGAACTGGAGAAGCAGTAACTCCATCTGAAGGTAGTCTTCCTTGTTAGCGCTCGTCGTCGTTGACTGGGTGTGGTAGGTGCACAACTTGGCCACTTTTTCTTCTCGTTCTTCAAACTTTGCTGGTGGTAAACAACAAGAAAACAAGTTAAAGGGTGCACTAGTTAAAGGATACTGCTTCCATTATGATATAACTACGTGTGTAAAGGCTTTTACACCATGTTAAAAAAGAAAAACAAATTATGTGTGTGGTAAAGATTTTATCACAATCATCAAATAATTTGAAATTGCTCAAATTTTCAAAAGAGAATTTATACCTTATATGAATATAAAAATGATGAACAAGCTATTTTTTGCCATTCCAGCCCGAGTGACCCGAGTCCGAGTCCAAGTCCAAGTTACTCATTATGTGACTTGAGTCAGAGTGGAGTCAGAGTCCGAGTCATGAGTCCTACACAAGGATTTAGAACTAGGGTGTCCTAATTTGCTGGAAATTTCAAAACAGGGTGTCCACATTGTTCACTTACAATACTTTTACATGTAAATGACAGATGAAATAGGGTATCCAAAATTGAAACAGGGTGTCTACAAGACACCCAGACACCCCTCTGGCTAATACTATATGGTCCTACAATTCTGCCTGTAGAATTAACAAAGCCCCCCTTGCCCCTGCTCCGCCCCCCCCCCCTCCCTCTCTGGCTCTGACTGATTCTCTAAGTCAAACAAAGATTTGTAAGTGCATACTGGCAATTTGCAGACATGTGAAAGCCAAGAGATGGAGTTGGGTCTCCTGGACGATGGCGTAACGATCCATAAACCTGTCCAGCATGTACACCCCCAGATGAAGCACGTGCCTGTCGATCTCATACTTCTCACAGAGTATCGCCATCCAGTCGACGAGGTACCGGCGCAGGTGAAGCTGGGGGGACTGTCCGACAAACGAGATGAGTTTCTCTTCCTTTTGTTTCATGTTGTCATAGATGTCCGCTATGATGTCAGAGTTGGACCACCAGTGGGCATCGTGAGCCATGGTGTGCTCTTGTATAGGCCTGAGTGTCTGGTACCTGCAAACAAGTTTAGGAGAACAACATGAAAATGACCAATGTTTAGGAGAACATACTATCATTTCTGCACCTTTTCTACAAAAACAATCAACCATTTTCAAACAAATTTCACTTATTACGGTATAGGACAAATTTACCCTCCTACTACTACAAGGGTCAAAATCAGTCAAAGTGTTGATATACTTGCCAAGGTATATCTAGTGCACTTAAAAGTCAAACACTGTCAAACTTTATGTGTAGTAAGTACATTTACAGGTCAAAATGAGTCGACCGTTTTTGAATGGTGAAAGCATTGTCTGGTATTGTTCAGGGTGCTCAAAATGACAGTAAAAACCAGTCCAAATGCCTGTGTGTGCACATTTGGGTCAACAATCAAAACAGGCAGTTGACTGGTTTTGACCTCTACAGCAACTTCCCACTAAAGTGCGGCTATAGTAGGAGGGTTTTAATGAGCTCATTTTATCATCATATGGTCATCATTAAAAATGTATTTTCAGAAAAGTTTGTCATGTTATTAGTGCACAAGTTATTGGATAGCAGTCATTTTCAGGAGTGTGATTCAACCAAACTAACAAATCCTGCAATATGGGTAGCGAGCCTGGGTCTCCCTTTGGTCTAGAGGACAAAGCCCCCTGAACCTCCTGGATGTTTAAACAACATTTTGGGAGGTTTTGAGGAAAGAATGTCGTATCCGGCCGCCACATTTTAAGGGCTTTTTTGGATTTTTTTTGCAACCACTAACCAGTTAAAAAATCATTCTATCGATTTTTGGTGGTACAGAAAGCGAAAACTATCTTTAAAATCCACTTTTATGATGGTTTTCGGACTTGATTTCCCTTCTAAAAAATCCTCCCCTTCAGAAAATAGAAGGATCCTATTATAGTTGCCACTACGCATGTACAATGACTGTGTTGGTCACTAATTGTGGAGTTTACAAGATCAGACTGACATGACTGAGGAAGTCATCGTATACCAAGAATGCCTGATTTTTCATGAAATAAATATCCTGGAATAATTTGAAGTATATGTCCATCATCATCCATATGTTCTCCACCTTACCAGGTAGGTAAGATTACATTATTGGTTATATTTAATGAAAAATAGTGGCGGCCAGATACGACATTCTACCCAAACAAACAAATCTTATCAGTAAGGCCTACACTACAGACCCATTGGCTTAATTTACTGATAACTATCCGAAGAAAAAACAGTTCAAATCTTCCATCAATTTGGATGGGACGTCAAGAAAAACAATGACTGATCACTATCCTCGTGTGCATGCGCCACCTAATAATATCGTTACACAAAAAAGAAACTAACCTGTTTGTTTTCAAGCAACGTCTTCCAAATCTGATCTTTATCTGGTTAGATCTAGTGGCATAATCCCCTTCTTTTTGGAAACAACCGTAACATCCAGTGGATTAAGAAGTTGTATAACTGACTTGTCAAAATGAGGAATAAACTTCGAATGGTCGAGAGGTACAGTGTCGAGTGTCGATTGCCAAGTCATGAAAGTGTTAAAGTTGATTCACAGTTATCGCATTTTGATGATTGCAGTGGACCTAAAGTGCGCCCTCAACATACTTTAGATTTTGCACGTGGCGCGAGAACATTTTCGAAACAAAATTGAGACCGCGCCGAATTAATACTTTTCAACAGTTTTGCGATATATAGGCCTATTTTTTGGTGGTTTTGTTTATTGTGGGATACAAAATCATTTCCTGTAACATAGATAGGATACACTAAATCTGCAAGGTGTGCAACTTTAAATTGTCGGAGTTGTTGAATTTCGAGGGGGTGGGGATGTTTAACTACGAAAAATACGCAGCGAAATCTCTTGTTTTAATGTTTTAGTCAAAATGCATAGTCCCGTTAATTAACGAAACACTAACAGTGGCGTAAATCCGTGTCGAAAAGTGTAGGGGGAATATTGAAATTCAGTGCTTGCATTATGTACTGGATTTCGAACGTCCGCGCTTAACGGGGACACCCCCCCCCCCCCCCCAACACTGCAAAAACAGTCACTTTATGTACCATTTCTCTCTCTCTCTCTCTCTCTCTCTCTCTCTCTTAAACCCCCCACTGGCCCACAACCACAGGTTAACACGGATGAAACCCAAACAGAACAAAGAAACAAACAGATAGTAAATAAAATATATTGCAGAATTTAAATTGGAAAGCAACTTTGCATTGTCACCCGTCTAAAAAGGAATTGGGGACATATCGATCCCCCGCCCACAAATATGGTCACATTGAAAACCACCTCATCCATACCAACTATACCTCATCCATACCAACGTCAGTGTTCAATTTCGCTGATATTGCATACCATGTCGCTGCACAAAAATTCATAATTTGCTACACAAAATTCAAGATATGTTAATAATTAGAATATTAACACAGGCCTACGTCTATTACCACAGGCCAGAGCAGATCACAGAGACGAAAAAATGTGCATGAAACTTATTTAGTTTGTTTGTTTATTTCCAATATGCAGGCCTATATTTATTTAATCTACACGTGATCTATGACATCACTTGGTGGAGTCCATATAAAGTCTGTAACAGGCAAAAGCTATACAATAGTACATGTGACTGTTAGAAACCATACAATTGAAGTTTATGAACCTGCTCAAAAGAGCACCCCATAAGCAAATATATATCCCAAGGGGATAATGAAAGCTAGTTTTTATCCAACCAAACCCATCACAGTAAATACTTGAAACATTAATAAAATAAATACAAGCTACATGCACAGGGCCATGTCTTTCCCACTAAAAAAGTGATGAGAAACATGGCCATTAACATCACACTGTAATCATTCTTGCCACACACTGAACTAGGGCTGTGCGTTTTCGGTTATTTTGGGAACCGGATACCCGAAATTTGAAATCTTCAGATACCCGAGTACCCGTAAACAATTTTGTAAAAACGCATAAATACTCCCGAATGTATAAAATAACCAATACAAACACAAGTTTCAAACACGAACAAAAGCCGGCAAGTATGTGAAAGGTTGTCGGCAAATGTTACTTCTAAAGCCTTCATCCAAGTTTTCTTCATTTTGTTAGCCAGATAATCAGAGACTTCCATTATTTTGTGTGGCTTCAGTCGGAATTTTAAAAAGTCGTTACGGGTAATTGGAACCGAAAAATGAAACCGGGTAATGACATTTTCGGTCGGGTATCCGGGTACCCGGCACAGCCTTACACTAATTAAAACTACTTCAAGATTTTGTTGATCCTGCATTTGAACTGCTGGATGCCTTGGTCACTGATGTGATGGACTGTGGATGAGGGGAGATTGTTCCAGATCCTAACAGATACAGGGAGGAAGGCTTTGTCAAAACCTGCTAAGGTCTTTGCTGTAGTAATTCCTGGGGGGGGGAGGGGGGGGGGTATTTGTCATTTTTATGTACGGCACTACATCTCAAATCTTATTCATCTGTTATTTTACAATATTTGATATTATGTGGAGATAAAAGTTAAATGTGTATTTAAAACTGCACATATAAACATACACCGCCAATAGTGTTGCCTGGCATGAAATATGGCCTTGGGACTCTCACAGTGATATACCCAATACATGTATAACATGACTTGTGAATGGTCTATATTTATCTATCAGAGACGTAGCCTGCAGCGTCAAACATGTGAGTAATAAATACATTAGGCAAATGTTCCAAAATAAATATCCGCATCATCGGCTAACTTCTTTGAAATTGGCCCTGGGAAAAATATGACAAAATTGAATAAATTCGCCAAGGTGGGCGTGGCCACTTCTTACGGCTGCCATATAAGGACGTCACTATTTAAGAGTTTTCCATATTTGGTACTGGCGACTGACTGGCCTCGAATTAAATTGATAATACCAGTCTGGTTTCCGCCGCATCTATAGAGTTGTGGTTATTCAAATACGTGTATCGTAAAGGGGTGTGAACGTCTACGGTCTAGTCTGCATGCATGCTACCTGCAAGCTGCATGCGCTGCACGTCAAGTAATTTGGAGCAGTGGTGAAAACTAGTCGGAACACCTTGTATTTTACTTTCTTTTTTGTCGAGAAAAACTGTAGTGAGAAGATGGCGTTCAGTGCCCAGAAAAGTAAGTATCATTTTGGAGTGTTATCATGTGATTTTGATAAGTGCTTTATGAAAACAATACATAACTTGTGCTGGGGACGCAATCCCGGAAGTGTTTAGACAACAATAACTGCATTCCTAACGTTAGCTCCATACTGAGTGGTCTCATCATATCTTATTCTCAACGGATTCTCAACACCGCTACACACATCATCTCCCATTAACTTTGTGTGAGGCAAAATATTTTTGGTCCTATAAAAAAAGTGCATTAAAATTCAGTCGTTTTAATACCTTGTACCTATTTCTGTAAAATTATTGAACTGATGTAGGCCTAGGCTAGTTAAAATTTAAAAAAAAAAAAAAAAAAACATAGGCCTACCTGAAAGATAGAAAAGATTTATTTTATTACATTAAATTAAAAATAATGCTGATCGCCAAAATGCCACATTGTTTTCCAGTGCACTCAGTTCAAACAGGGTCACCGTGTCAGTTAACCATGAGGCATGACATCATCGCTGTGGCCAGCTTTAACATATATATTTTGTTCTTTTTAATTTATATCTATATTTTTTAACCAGCTGGGGAGGAAAGCCTCTTGACCGGAACTTTGTTTCTTTTAGGCAATCCTTCGGGCTCCAGCTGGTTTTCTATCCTTACTTTGTATTTTAATTGCTTTTTTCATATTTAAAAACAATTTTTTTAAATGTTTTTACCAATGTGCATTATTGTACTTTTTATCTGATGCCCGAGAAATGAAATAAATATAAATATATAAATATCAACTTGCAGTTGATGATCATTGTACATTGTGCATGTTCAAATCTTATCTTGCATTGCCATTGGCGACGACGCTTGCAAGCATGTGATAATCATCAACTGTATTGGGGTAGAATATTGTATCCGACTGCCACTTTTTCTCATTAAATATAACCAATAATGTAATCTTACCTACCTAGTAAGGTGGATGATGATGGACATATACTTCAAATTATTCCAGGATATTTATTTCATGAAAAATCAGGCATTTTTGGTATACGATGACTTCCTCAGTTATGTCAGTCTGATCTTACCAACTCCCCCATAAGTGACCAACACGGTCAATGTACGTGCGCAGTGGCAACTGTAATAGGATCCGGGTAGAATGTCGTATCCGATAAATATGACCAATAATGTAATCTTACCTACCTTGTAACGTGGAGAAAATATGGATGATGATGGACATATACATCAAATTATTGGTGTCATCACAATTAGTCTTACTTATCCTTCCCACCATGCAAAGCTACAGGTTTTGCTTAAAGTGTTGGTAGAGTGGTACGAATCACCAATGATACTTGGGCAACGTACTCGTCCGATTTCATTCTCACTTGTGCCTAATTTCATTCTCACTTGGGCCTAATTTCATTCTCACTTGGGCCTAAGGAAATAATGTCGTATCTGACCGCCACTTTTTAAGGGTTTTTTTGGAATTTTTTTGCAACCACCAACCAGTTAAAAAATGATTCTATCGATTTTTGGTGGTACAGAAAGCTAAAACTATCTTTAAAATCCACTTTTATGATGGTTTTCGGACTTTATTTCCCTTCTAAAAAAATCTTCCCCTTCAGAAAATAGAAGGATCCTATTATAGTTGCCACTGCGCATGTACAATGACTGTGTTGGTCACTAATTGTGGAGTTTACAAGATCAGACTGACATGACTGAGGAAGTCATCGTATACCAAAAAGGCCTGATTTTTCATGAAATAAATATCCTGGAATAATTTGAAGTATATGTCCATCATGGATATGTTCTCCACCTTACTAGGTAGGTAAGATTACTTTATTGGTTATATTTAATGAGAAAAAGTGGCGGTCGGATACGACATTCTACCCGGGCCTAATTTCATCGATCTGCTGAGCAGAAAATACTGCTTAACAAATTTCTTTACTAAGCAAAATATAGCAGGGAACCAGTCTCAACCTATAACTTTCACATGACATTTTGGCTGGTAACCTGTTTTTGCTAAGCAAAATTTTCCTGTGCTTAGCAGCTCTATAAAATTGGCCCCTGATTTTAAAATGGTTCTGCTAACTTTGTTGACTAGTGGCAGCAATATACTGCACTCTTTCCCAAAACTTGCGCCTTGAAAGCCAAATTATCAAGATCATCTGGAGTCAGTTAATGTAACAATTCACAGCCTAAATAATTGATATTCCAAATGTTCAAGCCTGAACCCTCCTGCTACTACAAGGGTCAAAATCAGTCACAATGTTGAAATACTTGCTAAGGTATATCTAGTGCACTTAAAAGTCAAACACTGTCAAACCTTACGTGTAGTAAGTACATTTACAGGTCAAAATGAGTCGACCGTTTTTGACTGGTAAAAGCATTGTAATGACAGTAAAATCCAGTCAAAAATGCCCTTTGTGCACATTTGGGTCAACAGTCAAAACGGGCAGTTGACTGGTTTTGATCTCTACTTTCCACTAAAGTGCAGCAATAGTAGGAGGGTAAATACCCTTAAATTTCTTCATTTTGCAGAAAGCATTTTTGCAAGTCTACCAAGAACAGAGCGTGCACGTGCTCTAGTCCTCGGCGGAGATCCCAAGGGAAAGAACTTCCTGTATGCTCATGACACTAACATCTTCATCAGAGATCTTGAAGTAAGATTTTTAAAAAGGGTGTCCACAGAAATGTTCCCCTCCTTCTTTGCAACATAATTTGAAACAATACTCACAATAGGGTGTTTCCTTGGTGATTTTATTTGTGTCATTTGGACTACCACTCCAGGGGTGATGGGTCTTGAAAGCTAAAGCAGCAAATGCAAGCCTGAGCACTCTTTCCGCTCCTACCCAGTAGTGACCCTAGGATACAAGACCATCATCTCCCGAGACAGAAGGTTGCCTAACTACTGCATGGCTTCAAATCCTAGGTTTTCTGATATGCATTCTCATAGAATCCCGACCACGACCGTGGTACTTTTTTTTTTGGCTGGGTAGAAAACTTGAAATTCGTAATATTTAAAGTGCAATTCGTAATTTCGTAATTCATGAAAAAATTTGTAATAATTACTACAAATTAGTAATAGTTGCCAGCTATGGGAGTACCATGGTCAAGCGGTTTAGTGCGGAGGATTTGTGTTCTGATGGCCGAGTCGTCAGAATGTGGGTTCGAATCCCAACCGCGACCATGGTGCATGTGTCCTTGAGCAAGACACTTTACCATAATTGCTTCTCTCCACCCAGGGGTAAATGGGTACCTGTGAGGGCAGAGTTGGTTGTTGTGTTTGATTAGCCCTATATGCGCTGTAATGGCAGCAATTGAGCTGTATACTCCCCAGGGAGCTGAGATGGTTTCAGGAATGATTTATGAGCCTGATGAGCAGGGGTAATAACATAATGCGCCTTGAGCACCAATTTGGATGATACGTGCGCTATATAAGACTTATAAGTCCACATTATTATTATTATTATAGATAAAGCATTATTTTTGTGTAAATGAAAACTTACCATTTTTTTTGCCATGCTGGGAAAACACCTTTTGTGCATATATTTGGCTGTTGCTGGTTTATAGATTGATCGGTTTTGTTTTCTCTGCAGAATCCACAAATATGTGATGTGTATAGTGAACATAGTGCACAGACGACTGTAGCCAAGTATGCACCTAGTGGTTTCTACATAGCCTCAGGAGGTATATAAAGATTGAATTAAAGCCCAAATAAAGTCTCTGGTTTCTGGTCATAGGTCGGCTTAACCCTTGTATACATGCAGTCGCCAAAATGCTACAAAAAAAAAAAAATGCTAAGTACACAATGCTTTCTGTATGCATGCCTCAAAATATTGCATACTGTACACAAGAATGGTACATGGATACCCCAATATGCCCCTGAGTCTGGGACAAAAAGTGTTCTGACCTTCACACAGTATGTGTATACCCCAAGTTACTGCACTGGTTTATTTCAAGTTAGCCTTGCAATGAAACAAAGCAGGTGGCTGCTTCAGTTTACCTCATCTCTCTGAAGAGCCTTGGGCTATGCCATTAATCTTTAGATAAGAAAGTGTGTACCGCAATATGTCCCAGTTGAGACATTTTGAAGTATGGGTCCACTTTGTAAAGAACTACACTGATAATAGGAGGGTTAAAAATCGGTGCTGTGACATGCTTTTTTGTGTGCTTTTTGGGTAAATCTTTTCTTTCTTTTTTTTGAACCAACCGGTGAAATATGTGATTAATGTATACATGGTTATTTGAACCTGACCAAAAATGGTGGCTTAGAGAGGCCTCACAAATCAGGCAAACGTTCATACCCCTATGTGAAAGTTGTTTAAAACATAGCATGGCAGAATTCCAATCGATCAGCAATTTTGACTGTAATTAGACATTGATTAACCCGCCTACAATCAGTGCAATTTTTGAAACAACCCATTCAGGCCACTCCAAGCCATTAGCTGTTGCCAGTGGCCTCCTATGGTTACCCTTCTGTACACTGTCACACCACTGAGATTGCAGGGTAAAGTGGTCTCCCATCTATACATTGTAGGCCATACTAATATGTTCAAACATTTACAGTGGCCTTGGGTGGCACACAGTTGATTTTGTAAGATTACTTGGAAAGGACAGCAGGCTTGTACATGTATGTACTGAAGGTTGCTCAAGAGCAGAATTTTGTGGATCGGAGTGGCCTCCATGTATAGGAGGGTTAATTAATAGCAAAGAAAACTAAAAATGCCGACATACGGGTCTGAGGTGACGCGTGCGGAGACCACAAACTGGAGACCTTTATTTTGGCCTAATGTACCTAACAATTGTTGTATTCTCCCTGCCCATGTCGCCCCCACATGTACCCCTGGGGATTGTCAAAAAAGTGACAATCCCCAGGATTGGAAACAATCTGACTGCTGAAACAATTTACAATCTTAAATTGTGTGAGACGTTATGAATATTGTAACCAACATCAGACTTCGGCAAGTCTGTTGTTATTAACCTTTGACCTCGGTGCAATACCATTTCATGTCCAAAGTGTCGAATCGATTCTGTGATCTGTTATAGTTTAACTAAACAAAAACAGACATTGACAAGTCTATGTTTTTATTTGACCTTTGACCTTTGACCTATGCTAGATGTCACGGGTAAGATCCGAATCTGGGATACCACCCAACAAGAGCATATACTGAAGTACGAGTACCAGCCTTTATCGGGGAAAATAAACGATATCGTCTGGTCCCCAGACAGCAAGAGGATTGCCGTTTGCGGCGAAGGACGAGAAAAGTAAGTGTGGAATAGCACAGTTTACCAGTGATGTCACAAATTCTGCCAGAACATTTCACACAACATTCGTCTGAGATCAATTTATTATTAGAAATAAGACGCAACCTTATTGGCCAATTGATAGCTGTCCATCAAAATCACTAACTGACCAATCTGATCTGCAAAACATGCTTGCTAAAGTATGTATTTCTTGCACATGTTTTATGCCGAGTTTTTCCCTGGTGTAGAATGGGGCGTGGCTATTATTTTATTTATTTTTTATTTTATTACATTTTACACTGGCAATAGATTACATCAATTCAATATAAAACCAAAAACCTAAAGACGTCCTGAGGACAATCAGAGCACACTGATCGAAACGTCGAGTTGTACCTCCAGTTCTTTTCAGAACTAATTACTACTCAATTGAGAATTTCACATGGTGTCACCGTAATTAGTCTTATTTATGCTCCTCACCATGCAAAGCTACAATTTTTACACATTCAATTAACCCTAACCACCCCAAATCCTTCAAAATTCTCCAAGGGGCACTTTTTGGGGAAAATACAGCACTGTTGGAAACTGGTGCTTTCACCTCTTCAAATGGGACAAAATTACTACCTGGCAAGAAGTACAGGCCATAAGTGCTGAATATGAAAGATCAACGAAATTGCATGGTGCATTTTGAAGATAAGGGCATGTTTCCAATGGATTTTGGAGGATTTCGGTTCCTAGCCAGAATACCTAGGGGGTTAGGGTTAACGTACATTGTCATTGGAGGCTTTTTCATTGTTGACATCACGTGAAACCTCTCTATAAAAAACCTCATTTTGGCTAATGAGAACCAGAGAAATGAAATTGAGCCTTGGCACGTAAAGGGCAGTTAATTCTTCACGCGAATGTAAAAAGAAAAAAAGCCTGGCGAATTACTGTGAGTTATTTCACCATTGTTAACATGAAATTTGCTGAACTATAAACTGGCCTTTACTCAGCTGGCCACTAGCTGATTTTACCTGGATGTCTGTATGTCGACGACAGTGGGTGCCAATGACAAGCTAAACTTTATTACGTTACGGTTGCTTTGTTCCCTGTGCACAGGTATGGAGCAGTGTTTTTGTGGGACTCTGGAAGCTCCGTCGGTCAAGTGGATGGGCACAGCAAGGCGGCCAACTCCATTGACTACAAGCAAACACGCCCCTTCCGTATAGTGGCTGCTTCTGAAGACATGTCGGCAACTTTCTATGAAGGACCACCATTCAAATACAAATACCAATACAAAGTAAGTGGTCTTCTCGAAAAGTCTCTATAAAATCAGTCAAAAAATGATCACCGTTTTGCGTCAATTGTACTTTATGATGGTGTCAAACATCCCCTTGAAATCTCTGTCTCGGGTGCTATCATTTGAGTGAAATTAGTAAATCAAAAAAATACCCAATGATTGAAAGCTTTCTTAAGATGAAAATTCCGCTGGATGAATACAGATAATCTATTAAAATGCATTTTGGCCATTTTGGCCATTTTGGCCTTTGACTTTCGACTTTCGCTCGATCCATGTTCACCTGTGGTTCTCAAGACCCCATCGGCATTATCTTAGAAGCTATAATTTCTTAATATAATCTTAAAGGGACAGTATCATCACGTTCAGAGCAGACTTTCGACAGGGCATGGAATCAGTGCCCTACTTCAAGATGAAAATGACTGGCTCATTTATGCAGCAGCAATGTCAATATGACCTTATCATGTGGGGTATTATTTTCAGTCACTGAGTTAATCTAAAACTCATGATTCCATGCCTTAACCCTAACTCCCTAGCCTTAATTACCAGGTACCTTCCTCAATCCTTCATAATCCTCCGAAATGTGTTTGTGCATGAAACTCACTGCCTCAATCCTTCATAATCCTCCAACTTCAGTTTATGCATGAAGCTCACTGCCTCAATCCTTCATAATCCTCCACTATCAAATGCACGACCCTCAATCCTCCATAATCCTCCAATTGGTGATTTTCGAACGTGCCTCATTCCTCCAAAATCCTCCAAAATCCTCCAAATCCTCCGGAGGATACAAGATTATGTTTCTGTCAATCCTCCATAATCCTCCATAATCCTCCATAATCCTCCATAATCCTCTATAATCCTCCATAATCCTCCATAATCCTCCATAATCCTCCACATTCATCCAAAGTAAATTTCCATTATGCCCTCAATCCTCCACAATCCTCCAGGATCTCTTTGAACCATGCTTCCACAATCCTCCACTATCAAATTCACGACCCTCCTCAATCCTCCATAATCCTTCAATTGGTGATTTTCGAACGTGCCTCATTCCTCCAAAATCCTCCAAATCCTCCGGAGGATTATAGAGGATTTAGGAGGGTTAGGGTTAATGATCATGACGATGTTACGTATGTCTGCCCTCCTTACAGGAGCACACAAATTTTGTGAATGCAGTTAGATTCTCCCCTGATGGTAACTTCTTTGTAACTGGTGGATCAGATGGAAAGGTAAGAAATATAAAATAAAAGGTAAGGTATGTAATTAGTAATTCAAAACAAATCAAATAGTAACATCAGGCCTCCCAGCGAAATCTATAAAACCTATAAAAACCTATATTTCAAAATGGGAACCTTTATTTCCCCCAAAAAAAACTATCGATATTAACCTATAAAATCCTATATTTTTAATCTCCTGCAACACATTTTCAACTTCCTCATAAAAATCCTCATGGCTTTGAAGAAAAATTACTTCCTAAGTATAAAGAGATGAAGCGAAAACAGTAGCCAAACTGTAACATGTGTACCGCTCTTAGATTTTCTGCCGGACAGGGTATGGGGTAATGTACTTTGTTACAAAAAGTACTCAGAAGGTAGGCAATTTACCAAAAACTTGTTACTTAACACTGCATAATCACAGAAAATAACCTATAAAAGCCTATATTTTGGCATTTGGTAAACCTATAATCTATATTTTGCTTTAAAAAAAATATTTAAAAAACCTGTATTTGGTAGATTAGGCACTCAGAGTACTGTAACATTTTAATGTCACACTTAGTTGGTGTAAATGTTGGTAAACATCTTTTTGTCCGAGGTACTATTATTTTTAAGAAATGGGAATTATTGCCAATAATTTGATTGAAGAGGTTACTCTCTCCTATACGGATATGAAACAAATGAATAATTTTCAATATTTTCTTGCTCAAGACAATTAAGTTGAATGTAATACGATCCACCAGCTAGAACCGAATAATGAGGCTTTTATGGGCATGGTTTTGGTTAAAGCGTTTCCTTGTAATAGATGAAATGTATGAAAATCATTGAATTCATCAACGTTTGATTACTTTCCAGTTGTTTATGTACTCCGGAAAGGAAGGAGAATTGGTGTGTGAGATTACAGATGGCTCCAATGCACACAGTGGTGGCGTTTATGGGGTAAGTGTTCTGTAAGTTTTCACAAACCCAGACCAATAGGCAAATACGAAAACTTGAATAAATCTTCTGTTTCAACAGAAAATCACTCGGTAAATTTTGAAAGCAGAGAACCCGATACAGGCATTTAATAACAGCAATAATAGTTTATACATTTCTAAACTGATGATGAAGTTGATGTTCTGTTATTTAAAATGAAGTGTCGTGGACGAGTGGTCTAGTGTATCAGACTCGAGTTCTGGTGTTGTCAGAATGTGGGTTCGAATCCCGGCATGGCTGGTCGCGGCTTGTGTCCTTGAGCAAGACACTTGACCATAATTGCTTCGTCCTTCAGATAGGACGTTAAGCCGTAGGTCCCGTGTACTAGATTATTAGTAATGCGCATAAAATAACCCAGAACACTTAATCATGGAAGAGTAGGGGTTTACCCTGGTGTTTCTGGTTCACATAACAAACACCCTTGTTTACAGGTTTCTTCAGGCTTCCAAGCTACAGTGCTTAAGTGTGCTTTTGAGGGATCCTTGGTTTAACGACGACGACGACGATGATAACAACAATAACAATGATAAACAGTCAAGCAGGGTGTACTTTTCTTTTGAGGAGGTGATCACCAAAATGCCGGTGATCTATGACTTGACTTCACTATTAATTTCTTCTTTTTACCGTTCAGGTCTGTTGGAGCCCAGATAGCACTCATATACTGAGCGTGTCCGGTGACAAATCAGCTAAATTATGGGATGCCGACACTAAACAGCTAATCACGTAAGCATTAACAAACAATTGATTTAATTTTGCCCTACACCGACGTGTGTATAGCACTGTATACTCTGTGCTTTCTGAGTGTCTGTGGAAAAAAACTTCACAGGCGACTCGGGTGGGATTCGAACCCACGACCTCCTGCTTACTAGTGCAGACGTCTTAACCTCTCGACCACCATTAACAAACTTACTGGTATACACATGTACAAGGATTTCTTCGCAAGTACCACAGTACGCACACACAAGCCTATTTGCCTATTGCATGCTGATTTAGCTAACTGCAAAACTGGCCTGACCTCCCCAACCACACTGAGTAACATTTAAGATGCTATTCTTCTATTTTGTTGTTGTGCAGTTTAGGCCCCACAAAAAAAGTATCCGGTTTCTGGTCTCCGCGTACGTCGCCTCAGACCCACATGTCGGTATTTTTTTTTTTATTTATTTATTTATTTTTTTTTTGAAATGATGTCCAAATGCAAAAAAAGTCACTGGTTTCTGGTAACTGGTTTCAGGTTGGCTTCAACATCGATGCAGTGATGCTTTTTTTAGTTTTTGGGTTTTTTTTTTGGTGATTTTTTTTTTTTTTTCGCTAACAAGTGAAATATGTGATGCATGTATACACGGTTATTGAAACCAGACCAAATTTCCCATATGCAAAGTATGGTGGCTAAGAGAGGCCTCACAAATCGGGCAAATGTTCATACCCCTATGTGAAAAAGTCATTCTAAACCCTGCACGGCAGAATTCCAATCGATCCAGCAATTTTGGCAGCATTAGTTTAATTGCAAAAAACAAAAAAAACTAAGTCATGGTACAGCCAGTGGCGTAGCTGGCTATGTTCGCCAGGGGGGGGCGAATCGGATCCCAGGGGGCCCACCAATCAGATTTTACAGATTTTTAGGGCCCCCTCTTTACCTGGGGCCGTGGGCAACTACCCTTTTGCCCTTATGTAAAAGCGGCCCTGTATACTGGGCCGGATTTATAAGGGGCAAGCCCCCGGCCCCTGCCAGAGGGCCCCCAGACTAAGGACTTCCTTTATAAAAAAAAATGTAATAATTATAAAATTAGTTTTATATTTTTTTTCGAAGAAATGCGGTTTATCATTCATTTTAGTTCATTTTTTATTTGTCATGTAATTTAATTTCTATGTCGAGGGGCCCCTCAAGGTCTAAATCTGGCCCTGCCTGTATAGTCCTGCCTGCTGGTGGGCCCGTCAGTCAGTCCCATAAGCATGTGAAAAAAATTCGCATGTGTTAGGGGGGGCCCACTTATTCTGGAACTGGAGCCAGGGGGGACAGCTGTCCCCCCTGCCCCTGCCCCCCCCCCCCCCCCTGCTAGCTACGCCACTGGGTACAGCCAAGCCTTTGAGAAGCGTGGCCAGGCCTAGGCTACCTGGCCTCCTAATTGTCTTTTGTGAGTCCTAATCCTGTAACAATACAGTACCTGCCAATCAACATAACATGGGCTTCTGGAGGGCCTAGCCCAGGCAAGCAAAGCTCATTATATAGGCCAGTAGGCAGGAAAAAAGCCTGGGCTTGGCCGTGCTTCTCAAAGGCTTCGCTGTACCATGACTTTGGCCCTTGTCCCTAAAAATGCTGACGCACAGGTCTGAGGCGACGCACGCGGAGACGAGAAAGTAGAGACTTTTTTGGGGCCTTTATGTGTACAGTCATCATAGACGTACCCCACCTGACTGCAAGACTGGACCGTAGTCTCACATAACTCTTTTGCATTTCGTACGAATAGGAAGTTTCAGATTGGTAATGCCGTCGAAGACCAGCAACTGTCGTGTCTGTGGCAGGGTGACTACATCCTGACTGTCTCGCTGTGTGGATATATCAACTACCTAGACAAGAACAATCCATCCACACCACTCAGAATTATCAAGGTACGATCTACGTATTCTTGGATGGTCAGAGGAGTGGGTGGGGAGGTTTGTAGGGAGTTTTTCATACCCACTTCCTGCACGTCCTGTTGATGATGGACACAGTTGCCTAACCCTTTCACTACCATTGGCGACTATAGTCAACAACACACACACATAATGTGGGTTCAAATCACGGCCGTGACACTTAATCATAATTGCTTCTCTCCACCCAGGGGTTAAATGGGTACCTGTGAAGGCAGAGTTGGTTTGCTCTATATGCGCTAGAAATGGCAGCAATTGAGCTGTATACTCCCCAGGGAGCTGAGATGGTTTCAGGAATGATTTATGAGCCTTATGAGCAGGGATAATAATATAATGCGCCTTGAGCACCACTTAGTTGGTGGATACGTGCGCTATATAAATCCACACATTATTATTATTATTATACCCCCTGTTGCTTACCATTGGCGACTTTAGTCGACCAAGGTCACCACACACACACAGCACTTAATTGGGAGTATCATGACCAGCTTTTAAAACAGCTGTATTTTTTCCCTTCTTCGCAGTCCATACCCATGCTATATATGGTTGGAAAGACTGATTCCTTATCTTTCTAATGGTATAGCCCAACCTACATATTGCTATTATAGAAATCAGATATAATACAAGTCAATCCTTTCAATGGCCATTTGTGCTATGGAACGCCGTACACGTGTGTACAAAATGCTCTCTGTGTTTGTGAAACAAAGTCAGGGGAAGTAAAATAAGTAACCCGATCATTTTATATGCAATGCCAATGATTTTGGTATCATATGAAAGGGAATTTCGAAAGCAACAATCATTTCATTGAATATATCTTTCTCCAACAAATTCTTCATGATGAAAAACGAGTTTAGAAAGAGTGCCTGTAAATGGATGTATACTGTTGTGCAATAATGTGTGAATTCATGCATGGCTGGGCAGCAAATTCGGTAACCAGTGGGACATCCTGTTGAAACAAATCGGTAATGAATGGGTTAAAGGGATTATGAAATAGGAAACTTTAAAACATTATGAATTACTTTATATCCATATTGGCATTATTGTGTACCTATTTAATTGTCAATTCTTTTGGTGTTTTGATAACTTTTATGACACTTTTTGGTCAATATGTCCTTTTTTTCTTGGTCATTTATTTGTGTTTTCAAAAAATTGCTTTTATACTACTCAAAACAATTTAGGGAACACCGGATTTTTAACATCAAATAGGTTTGAAATGTTCCATGAACCGGGATTTTCATTTGCAACCCCCTCTCTCTTTCAGTAGTCATGTCATGAAATGTGTAATCACTACATGCATCCTTTATCATCTGTTTCATTGTGCAGTTGTTTCTCATCAATTCTGTGAAACATTGTGTTTATCTGAAATAAATGATCTTGCTTTAACTGAGATTATTCCGGTGTTCCCTAAATTGTTTTGAGTAGTATATATAATAATTTAGTAATTACCAATGTTTTACTTTCTCTTCAAAAAGAAATGGTATTTAACGGTATTTAAACCTGTTTTACAATAATCCAAAGTTCAATCTTGTCTACTCAATTTCTCCACTTATATGAAAGACTTATATCGAAGACTTTCCATGGTGGACAGTGATAATTAGAGTAGGTTTGCGGTAACACCATGTAATAACCTCTCTTGAGTTGTGTGGTTCTGAGGAGAACTTGTGAGTTAACTTGACGTTTCGGTCAGTGTGCTGTGACGGTCTGACGACGGTCAGAGCGCACAGTCAGAGTACACTGCCCAAAACATTGAGTTAACCAACAGGTTCTTCTCAGCACTGCACACAACTCAAGCGAAGATTATTACATGGTGTTACCGCAAACCAACATTTTGCAAATAAGATTACAGATGGCAAAGTTCACTAAGCTTTCTCTCAGTTAGATTGCAGTAATTTCCTAAACCTGGGATGCTCTTCTATTTTACAGGGACACAACAAGAACATAACCGCCATGACGCTGTCTGAAAGCTCAAAGACGATCTACTCAGCTGGCTTGGATAATAAATTATATATCCTTTTCATAAGGTCTCCCCTTCCCACCCCCCATCATCTACACTACCATTGGATCACTGCATGCATGGTTCTAAAGTATCCATAGGCCCAATAACTTACTAGAGACTTCCTCTAAAATACCACAATTCTCCCTGGGTCAAAAAGAAGAAAAATATTAATAATAATAAGTATTTGTAATGCACCGGTATCCGTCTAAAGACACTCATTGCACAGCGATATAACATGTAAAATAAAAATGCAAAAACAGACTAGGTAGAACTTTGCATGGTGAGGAGGATAAGTAAGAGTAATTGCGGTGACACCATGTGAAATGCTAAATTGAGTAGTAATTAGTCCTGAAAAGAACTGGAGGTACAACTCGACGTTTCGATCAGTATGCTCTGATCGTCCTCAGGAGAAACAGACTCAGGAAAAACAGACTATGAACGGGGTAGATTGTTCGATTATGCAACCTTCATTGAAGCCCGCCCCCCCCCCCCCCCCCTCCGGTTTCTGGTCATAGGTCGTTTTTTTTTTTGCCAACCAGTGAAATACGTGATACATGTATACATGGTTATTGGAACCAGACCAAATTTCCCATATACAAAGTAAGGTGACTACGAGAGGCCTCACAAATCAGGCAAACGTTCGTACCCCTATGTGAAAAAGTGGTTGAAAACACAGCTTAGCAGAATTCCAATCGATCCAGCAATTTTGGCTGCAATTAGACAGCATTTCATAGCAAAAAAAAAAGAAAACTAAAAAATGCCGACGCACGGGTCAAAGGTGACGCACGCGGAGACCAGGAGCTGGAGACTTTTGATGAAGGTTTTTACAACCAGGGTCATTGGTCATGGTGTCATTTCTCACATATCGCACATCACTGGAGAGGGAATTTCAGGAGCTCTCCAATGGTACCAATATCAATTCCGTAACGAAAACAGTAACTACGTTAAAGGTGTTTTTATGTCAGGGGTGACCAATTTGGCTGAGAAAAGGTCAATTATTTCATAACATTTTGAGTTCCGTTACCATTTCACCCACGGAGAAAAAACCAATTGGCTTAGATGCTTTCTCAATAAGGGTGATAACTTTGCCAAGTTTCTTCAAAATCGGTGTTGGTTTTGGAAAAGTGAGTAGAATCAACACCGAATTAACCCTACCCATCTTTTGTTGAAATGATTCATGGCTGCAATGCTTATTAAAAATACAAAATAAAAGGAAACAAACGGTAATTTTGGGTATAGCCAAATTTTCATTACAGTGGTGTTCATTAACCCTAACCCTATTTTGGCTAAGAACCTTCCTCAATCCGCCAAAATCCAACACCATGCAGTAACACTACCACCCAACTGTTGGACTTAGCTGGAATTGGGACACCCGGCCCCATGTAAAGTATCCCTGTCTGGGCTATACAGTAGGCTACTGAGTCCATCAAAATACAACACCATGCAGTAACACTACCACCCAACTGTTGGACTTAGCTGGAATTGGGACACCCGGCCCCATGTAAAGTATCCCTGTCTGGGCTATAACAGTACTGTTATAGGAATAGGTGAATGGTTTTTATCGGGATATTTTGAATTCTCTGCATGGTGAGCAGAGAAGAAAAAGATCCAAAGAAGACAAATATTTTTAACAATTTTCTACCTCTATTTGTGAATGTTTTTTTACACTCGTATTTGTAGTTTTCTCCTTAACGTTCCAACACTGTGCTGGAACGCCGATACCGCTGATTGTAAAGTAGCCGGTGGAAAGAATCACACCAATATGGTGAACGGGATGAGCATCACTGGTAACACCTTGTCTTCCATCGGAGTGGACGATCAAATCCGCTTTCTTGATACCGAGAAGCAAGAATTTTTGTAAGTTTCATTCATGCTTTTATGTCAAAGGGAAGGTACAACATTGATAATGTAGAGAAGTTTTCCTGTCCTCAAGTAAAATACAAAAGTTCAAATGAAAAAGAAAAAAAACAGACAATACGTCTGTGATTATTATTATTTTTTTTCTAAAAGAAATTAGAAGAAAGTTTTTACATGTTGGTTTTTGCTTTTTTGAATGATTAGCTATTGTAAACATCACTTTGTGGATTGGAAAATACCTGAAACATAAAATACTGCAAGTTTCGTAAAATTTTCTTTAGGCCCCCCCAAAAAATAGTCCGGTTTCTGCTCATCGGTCATCTTCAAAATCGGTGCGGTGATGTGCTTTTTTTTTATTTAACATTTTTTTTTTTTTGCCAAACAGAAATACATGATACACTGTATACGCGGGGACCAAATTTCCCATATACAAAGTATGGTGGCTAAGAGAGGCCTCACAAATCGGGCAAGCATTCATACCCCTATGCGAAAAAGCCGTTTAACCCTAACCATCCCAAATCCTGCAAAATCCTCCAAGGAACACTTTTTTGGACAAATTCAGCACTGTTGGAAACTGGCACTTTCACCTCTTCAAATGGGGCAAAATTACAACCTGGCAAGAAGTACAGGCCATAAGTGCTGAATATGAAAGATCAACGAAAATGCACGGTGCATTTTGAAGGATTCAGGAAGGTTCCTAGCCAGAATACCTAGGGGGGTTAGGGTTAAAGCACAGCACGGCAGAATTCCAATCGATCCAGCAATTTTGGCTGCAATCGGACATCGTTTCATAGCCCAAAAAAAAAGAAAATTAAAAATGCTGACGCGTGGCTCTGAGTCGACGCTCGTGGAGACCAGAAACCGTAGACTTCTTTTTTTTGGCCTTAAAGGGCAGGTACAACATTGATAATTACCTGATTACAAAATTACAAAATTATTTTACAAAAAAAGCTTGCTTGACGTGAAGTTGGTAAAGCTAACAATCTTCTTGACCAAATGTGAGCACCTATTGTGGTGAAAGTAGGGCTGTGCGGTTTCGGATATTTTTGGAACTGGATACCCAAAATCAGGAAACTTCGGATACCCGGATACCCGTTTTCATTTTTGTTGAAAACATGCCTCCGGTGGTGTACAAATACATGTACTGTAAATGGTAACAAATTGACTTTTATAATACAGAGGACACCATACTATCAATCTTTTCTTTATTGGAGTGCAATCTCTTGAATTTAAATATAATTGTCTGTAAAAGTGTAAACATTACATTGTTCAAGAGTCACAGATTTCTGTTTGCACCGCTCAAATGTTAAGTCCGTATTTTAAAAAGTCGTTTACGGGTAATTGGAACCGAAAAATGGAACCGGGTAATGACCGTTTCGGTCGGATACCCGGCACAGACCTAGGTGAAAGTTTTACAGGTTAGTTTTATAACATATTTCTTGACAATTAAATGGTTGAAATAAACATACGTTACATAATACCAATGTTGTACCTTCCCTTTCATTAAATTTGTAAACAAAAATCTCTTTTTCATCCAGAAAATCTTTTTCCTCACAATTGCTTTGACTCCTTTGGTTGATCACAGGGATGAAACTATTGGACTGGATTCCCAGCCTTTGTCTATTGACACTGTTGGAGACAAGATGGCGGTCGGCACTGAGGTTGACGTAAGTCCCAAATTTCTCACTCTAAACATTGGAAAAGCCGGTCGTTTTGAGAACCTAGCGGGATCTCAACCAAACGCAGTTTTCTTGAAGTTAATCAATGTGATTTACCAAGACTGTTCTTACCTTTAGCAAGAACTTGTGAATCTTGCATGATCCATCAAGTTTTTCACTACCGGTTCTTCTCAGAACCAACAATTATTACAACTAAGAGATTGTTTACATGACATAACCGCAAACCTTACTCCTAATGCATGACATTAACCCTAACTACCCCAAGTCTATCAAAAACCACCACCTGGTTTTGCTTGATTTGGATGGATTCAGTACTCCACATTATAGCCCAGCGAATAGAGCATATAGCCATGTGTACCAAATCCATCAAACTCCACCGGCTGCTTTTGTTGGATTCAGTACTCCACAGTATAGCCCAGCGAATAGAGCATGTACCCATGTGTACCAAATCCATCAAACTCCACCGGCTGCTTTTGTTGGATTCAGTACTCCACAGTATAGCCCAGTGAATAGAGCATATAGCCATGTGTACCAAATCCATCAAACTCCACCGGCTGCTTTTGATGGATTCAGTACTCCACAGTATAGCCCAGCGAATAGAGCATATAGCCATGTGTACCAAATCCATCAAACTCCACCGGCTGCTTTTGATGGATTCAGTACTCCACAGTATAGCCCAGCGAATAGAGCATATAGCCATGTGTACCAAATCCATCAAACTCCACCGGCTGCTTTTGTTGGATTCAGTACTCCACAGTATAGCCCAGTGAATAGAGCATAGCCATGTGTACCAAATCCATCAAACTCCACCGGCTGCTTTTGTTGGATTCATGATCAGTACTCCACAGTATAGCCCAGTGAATAGAGCATGTAGCCATGTGTACCAAATCCATCAAACTCCACCGGCTGCTTTTGTTGGATTCAGTACTCCACAGTATAGCCCAGCGAATAGAGCATGTAGCCATGTGTACCAAATCCTTCAAACTCCTCCGGCTGCTTTTGTTGGATTCAGTACTCCACAGTATAGCCCAGTGAATAGAGCATGTAGCCATGTGTACCAAATCCATCAAACTCCACCGGCTGCTTTTGATGGATTCAGTACTCCACAGTATAGCCCAGCGAATAGAGCATATAGCCATGTGTACCAAATCCATCAAACTCCTCCGGCTGCTTTTGTTGGATTCAGTACTCCACAGTATAGCCCAGTGAATAGAGCATGTAGCCATGTGTACCAAATCCATCAAACTCCACCGGCTGCTTTTGTTGGATTCAGTACTCCACAGTATAGCCCAGTGAATAGAGCATGTAGCCATGTGTACCAAATCCATCAAACTCCACCGGCTGCTTTTGTTGGATTCAGTACTGCGTATAGCCAAGCCATGGATGCTTTGCATTTGCTTTTGTACCAATTCCATCAAAGTCCAACAAGTGGGGTACCTTTTTACTGCATGTTGATGGATTTTGTGATGGTTCCCAGCAAAAATGCCTAGGGAGTTAGGGTTAATGAGAATCATAACCTATATATCAAACCTATCCTTTGCAAGTTAAAGGGAAGGTACAACATCGGTAATTATCCGAGTACAAAATTACCAAGTTAATATCAGAAAGCTAATAACTAGATGTGAAGTTGGGTAATGGTACCAATCATTCTGAAAATAAGTGTCATAAGGGTTTCAGAGAAAACACAAACAAATATGCACAAATTGTGAATGCTTTTTCACACTTTTCTCATAGGCTGTGTCCAAATTAAGCATTTTTGGCTACGGCTACTGGCTGCAGTGGCAATGCTGAAGTATAGGAAGAAACAGTGATCTAGCCATAGCCGTAGCATATTTGGCTACGGCTATGGCTACTGGCTGCAGCGGCAATGCTGAAGTATAGGAAGAAACAGTGATCTAGCCGTAGCGTATTTGGCTACGGCTATGGCTACTGGCTGCAGCGGCAATGCTGAAGTATAGGAAGAAACAGTGATATAGCCGTAGCATATTTGGCTACGGCTATGGCTACTGGCTGCAGCGGCAATGCTGAAGTATAGGAAGAAACAGTGATCTAGCCATAGCCGTAGCGTATTTGGCTACGGCTATGGCTACTGGCTGCAGTGGCAATGCTGAAGTATAGGAAGAAACAGTGATCTAGCCATAGCCGTAGCCAAAGCCGCCATTTCAGACATGACCTTAGACTCTGCATCGAATCGAAAATTTCAGAGGTTGGTTGTTCAATGTATATCTTGATTCAAAGAAGATAGCATACTCATAGAAGTAGTTAACCAAACAAAAACCACAGTAAGATTACATGTACATGGTTTGAAACATTGTAACGAGATATTAAAGTTTTAGGGGCACATCAAGATTACCTTGACCTTTGACCTAAGCTGTTCTGATCCTCACTTATCCTACAGATAAGCCTCTTCATTGGCCACAACAAAGTCGTCTTTGAAAAAATTGGTTACCGAGCCAACTCTCTCTGCTTCAGCCCATCAGGGAACCAGTTAGCCGTCGGTGGAGGGGTATGTCCTAGTTGTTGTCTTGCAAGATATTTCTGAGCAAATGAATGGTTTTCAAAATGAAATGCTAATTCTTTTGAAGCTTTAAACGCATTTCAAAGTATCTGTTTCTGTCGGAGTACTGCAAAATCTCCTTTTGTAAAGAGCCCATGTTGTAACAAGAGCCCATGTTGTAACAAGAGCCCGTGTTGTAACAAGAGCCCATGTTGTAACAAGAGCCCATGTTGTAACAAGAGCCCGTGTTGTAACAAGAGCCCATGTTGTAACAAGAGCCCATGTTGTAACAAGAGCCCATGTTGTAACAAGAGCCCATGTTGTAACAAGAGCCCGGAGGACTAATTACTACTCAATTGAGAATTTCACATGGTGTCACCTCATTTAGTCTTTACTTATCCTCTTCACCATGCAAAGCTACAAGTTTTACCTAAAGAGCCCATGTAATGACGTCATGTTCGGAAAATCACTGAACCATTTTGTAAGTGTTAGCATCAGAAGACAAAATAAATAGTGTAGAACCTGCCGCTGTGTTACCATGGGAACATGACATCGGTTCGGTTTGCGGTAACACCATGTGGGCTATGTAGGATTTAAGAGTATACTGATCGAAACTCGTTTATCTCACCACCGGTTCTTCTCAGAACCAACTATTATTACAACTCTTAACCCTCCTACTATAGCTGCACTTTAGTGGCAAGTAGCTATAGAGGTCAAAACCAGTCAACTGACTGTTTTGACTGTTGACCCAAATGTGCACACAGGAGCATTTTTGACTGGTTTTTACTGTCATTTTGACCAACCTGAACAACAATAATAATAATAATAATACAGAAGATTTATAATGCGTACATATCCACCAAAAAGTGCTCAAGAAATCATACAATAGCATAACAATACAATAGCAGATGCAATATAATACTAAACAAAAGATAAAAAATGCATAAATGAATGTTAGTAGTCCTTATAGGCAATACACATAAGATGAGTTTTTAAGTTTTTCTTGAAGGAGTAAACAGTTTGAGATTCACGAATGTACAGAGGCAAATCATTCCAAAGGCGTGGAGCCACAACTTCAAAAGATCTGTCACCCCAAGAATGTTTAGACTTTAATACCAGATAATGCTTTCACCAGTCAAAAACAGTTTTGACCTGTAAATGTACTTACTACACGTAAATACACTAGATATACCTTGGCAAGTATATCAACATTTTAACTGATTTTGACCCTTGTAGTAGTAAGAGGGTTAAGAGATTGTGACATGGTGCTACCGTAAACCCTGTCTCCTACCATGTGGGTTATCTCAACTATAAACACACAGTGAGATTGTTAGTTCTGATAAAAAGCTGTATTGGTCTTTTCTACGCTTCGACTAGCTTGTTCTAGTCATCGTCAGCAGACTGTACAATCTCCCTGAGCGATAATTGAGATACCCCACAAAGCAACCATGGCGTTGAATCTGATCTCGCTATGACATTACATATGTGCTGATTACATTAGTATAGATGCCAAAAATTTTCACAAAAAAAAAAAAAAAGTTCTCAAAACAACCATAAATTTGTACACACACACGTTTGTTTATGGTGTAAACCGAGGACCTATTGTTCTCTATTGTCCCGACAACAAAAGACCATATTGTTCTCCATTGTTATAGCAACTGAGGACCTATTGTCGTGGCCGAGCGGTCTAGCGCACCGAACTCAAGTTCTGGTGTTGCCAGCAGCAGGGTGTGGGTTAGAGCCCCGGTCGTGATACTTGTGTCCTTGAGCAAGGTACTTAACCATAATTGCTTCGTCCTTCGGATGGGACGTAAAGCCGTAGGTCCCGTGTGTTGTATAATGCACGTAAAGTGGATTGTCGTGCGGTCTAGCGCACTGAACTCAAGTTCTGGTGTTGCCAGCAGCAGAGTGTGGGTTCGAGCCCCGGCCGTGACACCTGTGTCCTTGAGCAAGACACTTAACCATAATTGCTTCTCTCCACCCAGGGGTTAAATGGGTACCTGTGAAGGCAGAGATGGTTTGCTCTATATGCGCTAGAAATGGCAGCAATTGAGCTGTATACTCCCCAGGGAGCTGAGATGGTTTCAGGAATGATTTATGAGCCTTATGAGCAGGGATAATAATATAATGCGCCTTGAGCGCCACTTAGTTGGTGGATACGTGCGCTATATAAATCTATACATTATTATTATTATTATTATTGTCCTCGATTTGAATGCTTATACATACACACACACAAATCTGGAAACATGGACACACACGCAGTTGTGCATGAAAGTTAAATAACTCCTATTGCAAAGGACCATTAATTTCTTTCTTGATAACCACCCCATCCCCTCTCCTCTCATAACAGGACAGCAAGGTTCATATTTTCAACGTCTTGGACACCAACCTGAAGGAGGTTGACCAGCTGACGACCCCTGACCCCGTGGACACAATCGGGTACTCCCCGAACGGAGAACACCTGGCTTGTAGCGCAGCCAAGAAAGTGTACTACTGGCAAGTGGAAGGTTATATGGTATGTCACTATCTCTGGTCTCTATCTCTATCTATGGTCAATTTAAAAATTATACAAACAAGGGTCAAAATCAGTAAAAATTTTGATTTATTTGCCAAGGTATATGTCGTGCACTTAACCAGTTCGCGTCGGAGGCCGTGTATACACGCAATTTTTTTTGCACCACGGATCGGAGAGCATCTAAACACGCCATAGGAAACTCCGATATATTTGTATGCATGCTCGGTTGAGCCACGCGTGTACGGTGACATGCTCGGAAGTGCCGGCCACGCGCTGTGGAAACTTCCATTAACGTGTGTGTGGGAAAAAGAAACCCGCACAGGGGCCCAGAAAAAACTTTTTTATTCCCGACGCGAACTGGTTAAAAAGTCGAACACTGTCAAACCTTACGTGTAGTAAGTACATTTACAGGTCAAAATGAGTCAACCGTTTTTGACTGGTAAAAAGCATTGTTTTGTATCGTTCAATCAAACATGCTTCAATGATTATACTTTCCATCAATTTTTTTGTTTGATAATTTGTCAGCCGGTGAGCAACTACTGGAGTGGTCACTATGGGCGTATCACAACGCTTAGTTGGAGTCCAGACAGCAAGCGATTTGCTACAGGTGCAGTAGACGGTCATATTAATATTTGGGAATTGTCCAAAACATCGTCAGGGAACTGCATCAGAGGTAAATATGACACAGGGTGTGTTTTGTATTTTTTTATTTTGGATAATTCATCTGCAATTTGCATACTTTTTTTTTGTCAAAAAATAAATGGTCGGAGATCGAATTTTGGTATAAAATAATTATTAGGGTTAGTGTGATTTGTTTGTTAACCTTTTGATAAATCCAAATATGTAATTAGTAAATGAAGATTTATTTTATGTTACTTTTAATATATTTTGACTTTGACTTGATTAAAATTACTTCTGACTCGATTTGAATAAAAATTTCCTTTACAATGCTTCAAATTTTCCACTGAATGAAGTCACATGTATAAAAGATGACCAGTCCAAGTTACAGCCGATTTAATTGTTTCAGGTTTTGACCAATTAAAGGGGCAGTATTGTCACGATCAGAGCAGACTTTCAACAGGGCATGGAATCGGTGTCCTAGTTAAGATAAACACAGCGACTCAAAATTACTGGATCATTTATGCAGCAGCAACGGTAATATGACTGTATCAACCAGGGTTTAATTTTCAGTCACTGAGTTAATCTAAAACTAGCACTCCGATTCCATGCCATCTTGTTTGTGACGATATTGTCCCTTTAATTATATAAGCCCTATTAATTCACAATTGGTTTTCTCAAAAAAAGAAAACATGTTGGGCGTTGGAAAAATTGTTTTCAGAATATGTTTACTCTTTGAATCAAGATATACATTAGACAACCAATCTGTGACAGATTCAGCATGTTGTGTCATGAAAATGCATTATGTCGTCGTGTCAGTGCAAAAACGTCGTATGTTCACAATGCAATAAGGTCGTATGTACAGCGCGTCGTCAATCTGCATAAATTTACAGACATTAAAAAATGTTTGTGCAACAACGTCGTATCTCAGCCATTGCTTTTGTGCATTCATCCGGGAACTTGTTACATACGACCTTTTTGCACTGACACAAACTGGTTTTGGGCAAAAACGTCGTAACTCGGAGATTCGTTTTTGCACCGACACGACGATATTTGCTGCATACATTCTAACAGAATTTAGGAAAAAGTACTCTTTCGAACTCGATGTGAACTGGAAATTTTTTCACTTTTCTTACAAATGACAGCACTTCAGACCAAGATATATGATTGATCCTATCATCAGCTTTGGTTATGTTTGAATTACCTTACCTTTAAATGTTTTCTTCTTCTAGGAGCTCACCCAAAGACAGTTATCGTGTCAGTTGCATGGCTGGATAGCAACACTGTGGTATCGTCATCGCATGACAAATGCATCAAGCAGTGGACAGTCTAGTAAGGTCAAAGGGCAGCTAGCTTTTAAAGGGGGCATCACGCACAAAATAGGTGGCAAGGTCAGATTATGTCCCGATTTGCACGATAAGTTGAGGATGGTAATATTGTCATTCGAAGCTTAGAAATTGTCAAAAGGGCGTAAAAGAAAACTGTTTATGGGAATTGTCTGTGCATGTCAGGGCGTTATTTTTTCTCATTTTTGTCAGGGCTTTCATGAAGGTCACTTGACGCTTTGCAATATGATGGTATTTTAAATCTGATATCTGCATATTTACCCAATATCATTGATTGGAAATTACTTAGCCTAATTTGCTTTAAAAAAAAAAATTCCAATACTAATTTTGGACAAATTTTGTGGACGTTGTTATGGCAGTTGCGCAAAGATGCAATGTTTTGTGACGTCATAACTGATCCATGCTGTTTAGGGTACTAATCTTGTTTATCCAACCATGGGGGCTGTAAATGGTATTGAGTTATGCATGCTTAGACAATATACATGAAGCGTTACCCTGGTGTATGGTAGTCCACTGGTCTGGTCAAGATACTCACTTCCTATGAAGCAAGCTTGAGTTGGTGTCTGCTTTTTAAACCACTGTAGAGTTTGTTGTCCACTTACACGATTGTATCTTGAGTGGAAACATTAGTCCCAATGAAGATGTTTACAAAGGCCCCAATCTGGAACCTTTATGTTGAGGCTGACATGTTATCCTGATTAGGAGATATTTGTATCTTGATCGGACCCCTATTGTCCTAGTGAAGGTACATTGGGACCGGATTAAGAACCCTTTAATTTTAGACAGCGACAACTTATGCTATACTATCCTTATTGGAGCCCTATAGTCCCAAATGAAGGTACAGTGGGCCCCAATCGGGAACACTTAATCAACAGCTCACAGGGTTTATGTCAATTATACTATCCCAATTGGAATATACTTTTGTCCTGATTGAAACCTTATTCTTCCAATGCCAATAGACTCCAATTGGGAATAATCTTGGGTGGTATCGATACTTTCTGCCATACAGTACTGCCAGTACATTGCATATTAGAATGTTTATTAAATGAGACTTCTCTAGCCAGCATGGTAGCTAAGATTTGTAACATCTTTAAGAATTCAAAGGCAATGATCACATTAAGATGACATGTAGCCAACCTGCTAGCTAGTGAAGTATTCGCACGCCTATTTTCTTTCTTGCAAAATTTTGCTTAGAACTGTAGGTCAGAAGCAGCATTAACCCTAACTCCCTAAGCATTGTTACTGAACAATAAAAATCCTTCAAAATCCTCCAACTGCCTTTGTTGTGTAGGGAGTTAGGGTTAAGGTAAAGCATTGGTCATGCATAAATAACCAAATCGTCAAACCTAAAATTCACTTGGTGTAAAGCTGGTATTGTATCAATCTCCCCAAGAAATAATTTTGTTTATTCAGAGAATTAGGGATGGTCGTAGAAGCAGTGTCGTCAACATTACCAATGAATCATTCTAAACTGGAGGACGATCAGAGCTTACTGATCGAAACGTCGAGTTGTGCCTCCAGTTCTTTTCAGAACTAATTACTACTCAATTGAGAAATTCACATGGTGTCACCGCAATTAGTCTTACTCCTCACCATGCAAAGCTACAAGTTTTACCAATGTTGTATTTAAATTGAAATTGGTAGTTTCATAAGCATTCCTTTTCACAGAGTATGGTTTGTGATTTGAGAAAAAAAAAATATCTTCCTTTTCATTCAAAACAACACACATTCAGAAATTTATTAGACAATTTTCTTGAACAGCACAAAAACTATCTTAAAATAAGCCAAGAAATGTTCATGTGACCGATTGTAACCAGTAATACTTTTACAAAACGCAAATAAAATAGCATTTATATTTAGTATGTTATTTTTACATTTTTTAGGTGGAATTGATTTGATTGTAGCTTGCAAATTTTAGATAATAAATTTGTTACAGAGTATATTTCTAATTATTCTATATTTCTATACGAACTGTAAGTAGATTTTGTTAAGAACTTCATAGAGTTGCTAAGAAGACATTTTCCCCAAGCACAGAAAAAGAAAGAAGGATTTTTTGTCATGTGATGTATATTACTTCTGTCAGGTTCTCAGCTAATTTTGCTGTAAAAATTACCAAATCATTGAGACGTTTGTCTTCACTACATTTTGAATGTCTCTGTAAGAGTTAATTCATTGGACTTCCATTTAGTTTGATGACATTGTTGTATAGAGTTCAAAGTGCCTACTCCTTATTACTTGTGTGTGCTGTCTTATATTTATCCATGCCATTGTGGTATGTTTAAAAGGGCCATCCAAACTGTTATCTATATTTTCACGACCCTATCCCTTCAACAAACGAGTACTCAATATTTTGTCCCGTCTCTTATTACTTCATCTCTGCATTCAGTTTTAAGGTATACAAATCTGCACTTCAAGACATTTCACTCCTGGGAATTGCCCCTCCAATTAAAAAGTAAATTCTTTGTTCTATGATGAAAATATCGACAATTCTGGATGGCCCTAACCCCAAAAAGTTGGGAAAACTAGATTTGTTTCTGTTCAGTTTATACCTGATACATGTTAAGAGCATGCTAGACTGGTGTACCAACTAAAAAGTAGCTGGATGATAGATCCAAATACATGTAAATAAATAGTTTTTTTTTTTTAACATGTGGTTTGATTATTATCTACAAACTGTTACATGTATACTTCAATTGATTATTACATAAAACCACCTTATTAATAAATGAAAGTTTAATATTTACCAGTGCTTTTGTTTTGTTTTTATCGTCCCCGCCCACCCCAACTGGATAAAAGTGAAGCACTTGACAGATGTAGTAACGGTTGAATATTATACAAATATGAGTGGTACAGTAAAACTAGCCTCCCAAAGTGATCCGAAGCCAAGGGAAAATAGAACGCTCCAGGGATCACCGAGGGAGACTAGTTTTAATGTACCACGAGTGAAAACATTCAATATTTGTTTTATAACACCTCATACATAGATTCTGCACAATTTATTATTAAGAGACCTGCTACAATAAATCAAACCAATAAATGTGATGGGTAATTTCTTCGTTTGAAGCATTTCCACGTATGTTCTTGACTGTGCATGCCGTTATCATTTCTTAGCTCATTTTTAAATAAGGGTTGGCTTAAAATGGGGGGAGGGGCAGCCACAAGTCGTAACTTACTATCATAATAGTCAAGGAAGATCCCAGTCTAGGCAAATGTCAATCTCACACACACAATATAAAAGTTCAAGTTAATTTAATTATATTTATTCAAACATACTTTCTAATTGTTATAATTTGAAACTCATTTCATGAAAATTAATAATGAATTCAATTAGTGAAACAATAAATGTTTATGCAGATAAGAAATAAAAGGATATGCTTCCGTAAAAGTTATCCCCACCATAAGACCTTTCACCTCTGACCCTTCACCCCAATGTACATTGTATTGGCTCAACAAGTTGATGTCAAATTTCACAAGCAAATTGACTGGGGGATGGATTAAAAAAATAAGATTTAAAATTAATTTTTGCCATAAACAGCATGATAAATTCATTGTTTGTTGGTCATAAGATGTCACTGTAAACATAGGTACTAAAACAGCTTGGTTTGTTCTTTATGCCCCATGGCCACGACCCCTCTGTCTTAAACCAGCATTTAGAAATACCCAATACAGTTTAAACAATCTGATTGGACAAAACGTTGGGTTGTATTAACGGATGGTAAAGACATGGGCTTAGCACAATCAGAGCAGTGCGTATGTGTCGGCTGTTCACCAGCTGTTTTATTTAGCAGGCGTGCGAAGGTAAATTTGAACTGATCAGAGTGACGAAGATTGTTTTGCATCACGCTGACTCATGTTCTTTGAAAGTGTTTCGTGTGCCCCCAAAACGTGAATTTGCCCATTTCTACTGGCTTTATTCAACAAAAAATAATTTTTTATTTTACATTTTGAAAACGAAATTGATACAGGCATTAATACATGAATAAAAGTTTTACGCTTGGTCGTTATCACAGGATAATGACCCGTTTTGTGCATGGTCACGGGCAAATAAGAACCTGTGGTAAAGATCACGCGACAAACTAAACAGCTTTTGCATAAGTCACATCGTTATTATTAGTACATGTATATCAAACTTCAAAAATAGTCTATCCATAATTTGGTCCGAAAAGTACGAGTACTGTACAAAACTTGCTCTGCGAAATCTGTTTCTTTTGTTAATAGTAGAATGGTATAAATGTAAAATACATTCTATAACATTTGAACAAATTAAATTAATAAGTATGACCAAAATCCCATATAAAATAAGTGAATCTAACTGGCTCTTGAAATGGGTGACATAAATCACACAAAATTGACTTTTTAGTTTCATATATGACTGGAAAGCCGAGGATTATGTTCCCTGCCCTTCCAATGCGGCATTTTTGTTTATATTAATTTGAATATTCATATATCAACGCAGGTTATTTACAATATACTGGAGAAAACCGATTTACTTGGAAATACATTGTGCGACTTTATGTAAACTTTTGACATAGCTAGTCACAAATAAAATATTTAAAAAAATGAAATCCACCACATGAAACTAAACGCACATTCACACATTAACCCTCCTATAGGTTTAACATACATATCAGCATTTATATAAAGCGCCTTTTCCCCTTTTTAACAATCAAAGACACTCAAAATTTGTATGTAACTCCCAACCCATTGACTTTGTGCATTGCACTCAAATAAATGCAAGGACATGTGGCTCTGGTAGGAGGTCAAACCAAAGCCACTCGACTGTATATGAGTCTGCTGCTAACTTATGCAGTACATACACAGCTCTGTGTGACTCTGCATATAACTTATGTAGGACATACACAAGTGTGTTTGACTTTGCCACTATCTCCAGCACTCTTAGAGAAAAAATACACATGTGTGAACAATTGGCAATGCAACCAAAAATACTCAAGTGACTGTCTGTGGGTGCGGTGCTTACTGGGCCAAATTTCAGCCTGGGCATAGGAGGGTTAATTAGTTAGTGCTGGGATGTTTAACCGACCGAAACTGAAGTTTGCTGAGCAGTTAAAACTACCCATTTGCCACCTATTATGTTCTAGACTCTTTTTTATACCGTTTCGGTTTGCGGTAACACCATGTGTTTATCTCAACTAACGTAAAGCTGAGGTACAGGTTCTGAAAAGAATCGTATCTCAACCTTCGTTAAGTGAGAAAGGTTCAACCCTCCTTTCGGGCAACTCGTTTTTCTCTACTGTCGCTAAGTGAGAAATATGGTTCAGGGAGCACCATGGGGACTTCACGGGTTAATATGGTTCAGGGAGAACCATGGGGACTTCACGGGTTATTCTCAACGTTTCGATTAGCCTGCTCTAATCTTCGTCAGGAGAATGAAGAGGTTTGCCGATGCAACTCCTTAAGTAGTATTTGCTGGGATTATGTGTAGAATGGGAATTGTTCCGATTGGTGCTACTGTTGTGTGATGTGTTGTGATTGGTTGCCACCGTGGCATTGTTCTTGTTGTGTGTGTTTCCTGCTGTGTGTGAGTTGCCTGCTCGCTGAGGCGTGTCAGTTGACAGTGGGGTGTGGGTGTTGGTGGATTGAATGCCAAAGGTTGAGATACGAGTTGTGCGATACGGTTCTTCTCAGAACCTGTACCTCAGCTTCACGTTAGTTGAGATAAACACATGGTGTTACCGCAAACCGAAACGATATCGATATTCCACCATGCAAAGCCTCAAAACTTTCTTTTTTGTTACATTGGTTATTAAACAATCATTGTAGGGAAGTTCATGAATGCTTTTATTGGAAATATATGTACACATTGTGCCATTTGCAGACTATATTTAGTTTGTGTGGCCGTCGGGTGCCGACTTTTGGTTAACCAGTTAATCGACCGTGAAAGATGTGGTTAAACGGTTAGCGATCTAACCGCTAACTCCCATTACTAAAATTAATGAACTGAAAAATATGTACCTGCGTAATTCATTAAAATGCCAATGTATTCCACATTTACTGCTACTTTGCTACAAACATAGTATCGTAAAATTTCAAAATTTTCATATCAAACCAAGAGAAAAATCAATCTAATTACAAACTTTCTGGATTTCCAGCAATTCTTTGAATATCAACTTAACATTTTTCCTTTGATTAAATGAATTAATGTGTTACATCTCAGAAAACAATTTCAATTGCAAAAACTTATATCATTAATATACAAATACACATGTAGGTTGTGCTTTTGGAAAATTTTCCCTTAAAAATTGTTGTCAAAGGAGGAATCAAGTTTGAAATCTTAAGAAATATTTCCAAATTGTTAAGCAAATTCATAAAGTAAATAATTTGTTGTGTTTTTTTAATTTTTACATGAGGTTTTTACATCCCATTGACAATAATATGTAAATGTGCCACTTTTGGTTCACTTTATTTTATCTTTTACCAGTCCATTTCTAGACGAGGTAAGCAAGACTCCTGTAAACCCGTCCATGGTATTGTATGTAAAACAAGCATGCCCAATGATTTTAGCTTTCCTTGCCATCGGTCGGCTTCAAAATCAGTGCGGTGATGCGTTTTTTTTTCTTCCCCCGGCCATCTGTTTTTTTTTGCCAACAGGGAAATAACGTGATACATTGTATACGCGGGGACCAAATTTCCCATACACAACGTACGGTGGCTAAGAGAGGCCTTACAAATCAGGCAAACGTTCATACCCTGATGTGAAAAAGGCATTTAAAACACAGCATGGCAGAATTCCAATCAATCCAGCAATTTTGGCTGCAATTGGATATCGTTTCACAGCAAAACAAAGAAAATAAAAAATTCTAACACGCGGATTTGAGGCGACGCACGCGGAGACCAGAAACCGGAGAAATTTTTTTTTTTTGGGGGGGGCGCCTAAGAGCCTAATGGATAATAGGGCAACTGATGATGCTAGCTTATTTGTGATGCGACGTGAAACTACATGTAGTTGCAACTACACTGTAGTTTAGTCGCACAACATGCACTAATATCGCATGTACAGCCCAATACATAACTGTAAAGTACAGTTGCTGGCTCATCTCCAAGAATGCAATACTTCTTTTGTACAACGCTATTAAAATTGTGTAAGACAAGGCATTGGACTAGATATAAAACTCACACCTCATGTAGGCAACATAATTTTGATTTTGCCAACATCCCTTTATCATTCATGATGTATCGCCGTGTTTTACCGTCACATTATTTCCATCAGAACATTAATCATTTTCTTTTTGAATTGAGATACTTCAGAAATTAGTTGTCAAATTAATTGATGACAGGACCTACAATAAATTTATTTGGAGACATAGTTTCCATGCTTCTCACAATTATTTTGAAAAATATATCATTATAAAGCTTTTTTTCCTTACCTCAAGTAAAATAGCAACGTTCCAAAGAAAAAGAAGTTTTCCTGTAGAATAGCTAAACACTATGCATCTGAATTTTGTTCAGTACTGCGGCCATTCGGTCATATGTCGAAGCTCATGGCGCTGCCAAGCCTCGGCAACTTCAAAGAACCTCTGACAATACCGACACTCATACAGTTTCTTCCCCTTGCTACTCACAAACACATGGTATGGATGGGAAGGCACCGCAACCTTGGAATCCTTCTTGTTGGCCGACGCTCTCATCTTCCGCCGTTTTGCACCCTTCTTGGGGATGCACGTCGAACTCGAGTTGCGCCGAGCGTGGCTGTGAATCTTCCGGTGGGTGGCAATGGCAGAGGCAGTTGATGTAGAAAAGACGCAGTACTCGCATTTAAATGCGAGATTGTAGTTGTGCAGCTTTAGGTGGCGGTTGGCATCTTTTTCACTTGGGCTGCTGAAGGGGCAGTGGTCACACAAGAAGGGTTCTTTAAGACTGATGTTGTAGGTCTTGTTATCATGGTTTTGGAGGTTGTGCATCTGAAGGCTGTTGGAATCTTGAAACTTCATCTGGCAGAGGCGGCAGGTGTTGAGGGCCTCTCTCTGGGCAGCATGCTTTGTCTGGTGACGCTCAAGGTGTACCAATTCAGCGGTAATGAAATTACATCCTTCCTCCTGGCAGGAAAGGAGGTTCTCCTCCTGGTGTATCTTCATGTGGTTCTGTAGCTGTCCGCTTCCAGTCACCAAGCCACACTGAGGGCACTGACAAGGAAGGCCCATTCCGGTCTTTGGATGACCCTGTGCAACATGCTGATTGAGATCACAGCGGCGCTTGAACGTCAGAGAACAAACTGAGCATTTGAACGTCTTGGAAGTTTTCTCACTGGTTACAGCACTGGCTTGTGGCTGGACTATCGTAAAGGATGGTTGCACGTTAGGACTTTGGGTCGGTACAGCATGTTGAGAAGTACCACTGACTTTGGGATGAAGTTTTATTTGGTGACGTTTAAGGGATTTCTTGTTCTTCAACTCACATCCACAATTCTTACAGATCACAGAAGAGTTGGCTTTATTGGTTTCCACAGCATGCCAGTCCCCATTTTTCAGGAATTTCCGATACCGACACCTGAAGTTGGGGTTTTTGTGCTTCTCCATGTGCCTCCTGAGATGATGCCTGTATGCTGTTGAGTAGGTGCAGTGCTTGCAGTTGAAGGGTTTCTGCCGCTTGTGCACTGTCTGGACATGACGGATCATTTGGTGCCGCTGTGGAGTGCGGTACTGACAGGAGTCGCACTGGAGTGTCATGCGGCGGTGCAGTTTCTCGTGTCGTTCCAGGCGTTCTTTGTTTGTGGTGGTGTACTGACACATCTGGCAGCTCAGTTTGGTTTCTGAGCTGCGTTTGTGGACCACATGCATGTGTTTATCCCATTCTTCCTGGGTCGAGGCATGGAAGTCCTTGCACTGAGAGCATGCAAAATACTCATCGGGAGAATCAGTTGACAACTGGGGACTTCTAACTGCTTCCTTAACTGTTCCACTATCTGTAGGAAGTTCGGAAACGGGTTCCTTTATTGGACTTTCTGGTTTGGGACTCTCTTTTATTGGACTTTCTGGTTTGGGACTCTCCTTTATTGGACTTTCTGGTTTGGGACTCTCCTTTATTGGACTTTCTGGTTTGGGACTCTCCTTTATTGGACTTTCTGGTTTGGGACTCTCCTTTATTGGACTTTCTGGTTTGGGACTCTCCTTTATTGGACTTTCTGGTTTGAGACTCTCCAATTTCTGCCTGCCTGACCGGTGTGATTTATGTTTAGAAACACTCCCAGATCCTTCTATCTTCTTTGGAGACGCTGTTTTGTCAGACTGTTTATTATGGCGTTGAGATGGTGTCTTCATGTCGGTAGAGCTCTTTTGGGGACTGGCAATATTTTCACCCTGTAGCCTGGCATGCAAAACCTCTTTCAGATAAGCCTCCCAATTGTCTTTCTTCTGTCTGTGTTCTGAATGCTTTTTCTTCTGATGATGACGTAGTGAGAGGGTGCTGTGTGTGGAATATGCACATTTGGTGCAACTATATGGATTCTTTGATGTGTGAGCCTTGACTATATGCTCCCACAACCCCTCAGCAGCCTGGAAAGAACTGGCACATTGGGCACACTTGAAGGGATATTTTTCACCATGCTGCTTACTGTGCTTACGAAAACCCTGCGCATTGTAAAAATACTTCCCGCAGACTTTGCAATTGTAACAGCCCTTTCTTATCTTCACTTCACCGACTGTTGTTTTTGAGCGTGATGTTTGTGGGCTCTCTTTTTTCTTGTGAACTTTGTGATGAGCAGCGATAGCAAATCTTGACGGAGACTTGAATGCACACAGTGGACAGCTTAACAGCACCTCCTTTACTGTGTGACTTTCACGATGTTGAACCAGCTTGCTGTGCTGGGAGAATCTCTGCTCGCATTTATCACAGTTGTACAAATCTTCACCCATGTCGGAAGGAAAGTCAATGTCGATGTGTTCGGCAGTGTTGTGGAGATGGCACTGAAAGCCAGATGAGCCTTTACAGATTGGGCAGTTCCGGAAGCGCTGAGGCGTCGAAGCCCGCTCCTCCTTCTTAGTACTGGGTGATGCTGGTGGCAGTGGTGATGTCTCTTTCTTTTCTTCAGTTTTTCGTGGTGGTGTCTCTTTCTTTTCTTCATGTTTATCCAAGTAGTGGCGGAGGACTTTCTTGTGGCAGAAGATGCTTTTATGACATTCATTGCACTCGTACACCACTTTGTGTGTGTCAGCTTCAATCTCCATGATGACGGCTTTCCGCAACACACCCAGTAACTTCTGCACCCTGGTTTGCTGGCATTTCATATATGCACGCTGTAGGCTACACTTGGGCTGGAACCATTTGGACTTACGTTTAGTCTTTAGTCTTTGCTGTTTAGGCTTCATACCATAGAGGTACATTTTGATGACTCTCTTGCGAACAGCAGCGCTCTGAGTGCAGGCTAATCGTGTCACTGGTTTTGAGTTAACTCTGAAATCAGATGTTTTTCGGTACAAGGATATTGGAGAAGTACTGGGCTTGCCGTTCAAAGCTTCTGAAGGACTACTCTGGCTGCTATCATTCGGTAAACTAGTGGGGCTCTTTTTCAAACCTCCATGGACTTTCAAGTGACCTGTCAACTGTCTTGCAGTAGAAAATGCAGAATCACAAGATGGGCACTGGTGTCTCTTATGGGCACTCATGTGGCCAGAGAGCTGAAACTGGCTGTCATATGTCTTTTCACAATATTGACAGGCATAGACTTTCATCCGAGAAACATCTGTACCCAGGGTGCTAATGTTATTCTCTTCCTTTAATTTCTTCAGATTCTGTCTGTATCTTTCTATTGCAGCTAGTGCTTCCTTACCCGTGCTTTGGTCAGGCAGTTTTTTATAGTAAGAATGATCCATGTCTTGCAGTGCCGCTTTCATCTTGAGAAGTTCTTCACGCTGTCTTTTATTTCCGTGTTTTTTCATATGGATGCGTTTCTGTTTCGATTTTGCAAATGCTTTCTTACAGACTGTACATTTGTAGGGCAGGAGAGACCTGGGTTTCTCCGTCGGATGGACAGTCATATGACCTTTCAATTGGGTAAAGCGTGAGAAGGACTTGTTGCAATATTCACATGAATACTCCAGCTGTCTTGACATATGCATGGTAAATGTTGGCTTCTTAGAGTTCGCCGGCTGTGTTTCAACTTCCTGTATTAACTCCATCGAGTTTGCCAGCTGACTCAGAGACAGATTTTCCTGTGCGGACTCCTTTGATTTGTCCAGCTGTGACTGGACTTCCTGCGTGGACTCTTTTTCTTTTGCCAGCTGTGATTGGACTTCCTGAGTTTGGTATTTCTTGAAACTGGTCAATTTGTGCGAAACATGTGCACCCTTGTGACCGCACAACCTTTGATAATCTGAAAAGCCCTGACCACAGATGTCACATTTGAACTTTTCACTGCCGGTCGGTTTCTTTTTCATGAAGCTTTTGGGAGACCGTTTCTTCTTCCTGTTGTGTGTTCTCTGGTGAGCATTAAGCTGGTTCACCTTAGCAAATGTTCTACAGCATAGACGACACTTGATCTTCTCTTCGACAGCAGTTTTCAAAAACTCAAGATGAATCTTGGCTGTTGAACTTTCCATCAAAGACCGGATATCTGTTTTGTCTTTTTGAATTCTCATTGAGGATAGAGGCTTAGTCTTGTCATAAGTACTTTCCACCGAAGACTGGGCATTTGTTTCATCACTTAGAAGCTTTCCCGAAGACAAGGTGACAATTGTGACAATTGCATCACTTGCACGTTTCCTTAAAAATGGGCGATCTGTCTTATCACTTGAACTTTCTGCTGAAGACTGAGGCTTGGTATTGTCATTAGTACTTGTCTCTGAAGACTTTGAACCGGACTTGTCAACTGAACTGCTCTCCGAAGACTGGGGGTTTGTCTTGTTAAGATGCATTTTCCCTAATGACTGGTTAGTGATTTCATCACTTGGAAATTTTCCCTGCTTCAAAGATAGGGGCTCAGTATTGTATTGCTTAATCTTTACCGAATACAGAGGCTTGGTTAAACCACTGTCCCCTAAAGACAGAAGCACAATCTTTTCAATTTTAATTTCCCCCTTCTGAAAAGATTGAGACTTGTTGGTTGCACCTCTCCACAAAGACCTTTGTTCACTCTTGTCACTTAGACTATTCCCCGAAGACTGGAGATTTATTTTGCTTTTCAAACTTTCCCGTACAATTCTGAGTTCCATTATTTCACTTGGATTTACCACTAGGACTGTATTGTCACTATGAATTTCCCCTGAAGACTGGTGGTCCATCATGTCACTTGGATTTCCCTCTGAAGACTGGAGATCCATGGTGCCACTTGGACCCTTCCCTGAAGACTGGTGGTCCATCATGTCACTTAGGCTTCCCTCTGAAGACTGGACACCCTTTATGTCGCTTGGACTTTCCCCTGAAGTCTGGAGATCCACTGCGTCACTTTGAGTGTTCACTGAATAATGGGGATTAATCTTTTCAATCGGATTCATCTCAGAAGGCTTCGAGTCAGTCTCGTCATTGAGACTTTTCCCTGAATTGGAATTGGTCAAGTCGCATGGACTTTTCCCCAAAGACTTGATTTCAGTTTTGTCACAAGGACTTTTCTCCAAATTTCCAGTATCTTCATTCAGATTCCTCTCAGAGGACTTAGGGTCTGTCCTGGTGTTATGACTTTTCTCCACAGACTGGAGATAGACAACGTCCCTTTGACATTGCCCTGAAGATTGCCAATCATTCTTTTCACTTGATGACTTGGTCTCTGATGACTTGGGGATATTCTTTTCACTAGTACTTATCTCTGAATGCTGGGAGGTTATCTTGTCACTTGTTTCTGAACACTGAGACGTGGTCTTGTCGTTTGAACATTTCTGAGGCTCAGTTTTGTCACTTAGACATTTCCCTGAAGACTGAAGCACATCCTTGTCACTTGAATTTTTCCCAGAGGACCAAGGTTCAATCTTATCACTTGAACTTTTCACTGGAAACTGAGGCTCAGTCTTATCACTTGAATTTCTCCTGGAGGACCGAGGCTCTATCTTTTCACTTGAATTTTTCCTAGAGGACTGAGGCTCAATGTTGTCACTTTGACTTTCTCCTGAAGACTGAGGCTCAGATTTGTCACTTGAATATTTCACTGGAAATTGAGGCTCAGTCTTATCACTTGAATTTTTCCTGGAGGACCGAGGCTCTATCTTTTCACTTGAATTTTTCCTAGAGGACTGAGGCTCAATGTTGTCACTTTGACTTTCTCCTGAAGACTGAGGCTCAGACTTGTCACTTGAACTTTTCACTGGAAACTGAGGCTCAGTCTTATCACTTGAATTATTCCTGGAGGACCGAGGCTCTATCTTTTCACTTGAATTTTTCCTAGAGGACTGAGGCTCAATGTTGTCACTTTGACTTTCTCCTGAAGACTGAGGCTCAGACTTGTCACTTGAACTTTTCACTGGAGACTGAGGCTCAGTCTTATCACTTGAATTTTTCCTGGAGGACCGAGGCTCTATCTTTTCACTTGAATTTTTCCTAGAGGACTGAGGCTCAATGTTGTCACTTTGACTTTCTCCTGAAGACTGAGGCTCAGACTTGTCACTTGAACTTTTCACTGGAAACTGAGGCTCAGTCTTATCACTTGAATTATTCCTGGAGGACCGAGGCTCTATCTTTTCACTTGAATTTTTCCTAGAGGACTGAGGCTCAATGTTGTCACTTTGACTTTCTCCTGAAGACTGAGGCGCAGACTTGTCACTTGTATTTTTCCAAGAGGACTGAGGCTCAATCCTGTTACTTTGACCTTTTCCTGAAGACCGAGGCTCAGTCTTGTCAGTTGGATTTTTCCCAGATGATTGAGGTTGGGTGTTGTCACTTTCACTTAGCCTTGAAAACTGAAGCTTGGTATTGTTACTTGGATTTTTCCCTGAAAAAAGATGTTTGGTCTTGTCACATGGATTTTTATCTGAACCCTTAGAGTCAGACGTATCACTTCTCCTCAAATCAGGATCAATAGGTTTGGTTTCTTGATTCACTATCATCACTGCAACTGAGTTGCTACTTACTATGGATTGTGCATTAAGTTGAACAGCCTTCTCCCTGGGAACACTATCTTCATCATCAGGAACCACTGGGGAATCCTCTGTATTTGGATTATCACAAACTTCATTGTCGCCTCTGGTCTCCTGTGCAGAGATTTGTTTTCTGGTTCTGTCCAAACTATATTGGGGTTTTTTCACCAGGCTGTCTTGGTCCTTTGTCCGAATCTCCCTCTTCTTAAGATGAATCAATTGATGGCTTCTTAGAGAAAGCTTCTCAGCAAAGGACCTTTTGCAGATGTTACACTTGTATTGAAGAGTGCTTACTTTGTTACTTTGTAACCTATTTTTCTGAGCTCTCGTTTGATAAACTTTGCCTCTGGTACGCCAAGCTATAAGACTTCTTAATCGATTCTTAAATTTTTCAGTCTTCCCTTCTATCTTGCTATTAACCTTAGATCCTCCAGACTTATCTACATTACTAGCTCTCTGAACCAGGGAGCCTGTTCTAACTGTTTTTGAGTCATCTGCAGCCACTTTTTGCAGAGAATTGTTAGCTCTGATGTGTCTTTTTCCTTTGTGACATCGCAGTTGCCAGAAGCATCTGAATTTTTTTTGACATATGTTGCACACATGGGATTGTTCCGTTATCAAGCCCTCTGGGGTGGAGGTGAGCACGGCCATATCTGCATCTTGGCGGATCCCAAACTTACCGGTTTTCGAGAGCTGGCCTTTGTGACGCCGAAGCTGCCACAGCAAGTTGAACGACTGGCCGCAACCATCACAAATATGAGGCGGTCGAGAAACTGTACTGGCTGGTGCGGTAATGATCTGTACTTTCATTATGGGGTTTTCTACTTGCTCTTCGTGTTTGTTACTAGCATTTTTTAAGTCCTCATAATGGGCATCGAGTTCTTTATTCTTGGTTTGATATTGGGAATTGAGTTCTTCGTTCTTGGTTTGATATTGGGAATTGAGTTCTTCGTTCTTGGTTTGATATTGGGAATCAAGTTCTTTGTTCTTGGTTTGACACTGGGCATCAAGTTCTGTGTTCTTGGTTTGATACTGGGCATCGAGTTCTTTATTCTTGGTTTGCCCTCCGGTCTGTAACAGTGTTTTGGATTGTTCTACCAGTTTGATACTGGCATTTTTGTGTAACTTATTCTTGCAGTGTCCTTTTGAGTGAAATACTAAACTCTTCTTATGACAATATGACTTGTTGCAGGCAATACAAAAATACTCTTTCTTTTTAGCGAAACTGACCGACCCACAGACCGGGACCACTATACCTCCTTCTCCTGCCACCTTCTTGTTCATATTGTGGGTGCGCCTGTGGTCCCACAGCTTGAGTTCAGAGAGGAAAGTCTTGTGGCAGATATCACATGCGAACGATATCAATCTGACCATCTCGGAGACTGCAACTTTCCGTACACTTTCAGATGAACTGGTGTCAGCTTGGCCAAGGACTTGCTGGGGCTGAGGTTGAATGCATGACTTGCAGTGGGCCTCCATGTGAGTCTCCATCAGCTTCAACTTTGGGAAGACCTCACTGCAGATGCCGCACTTATACTCGATATCCCTTGGTTCCTTGACAGATGCATACTGGCTGGTGTAGGGTTTCTCCATAGGGGATTTGTCCCATGCTGTTGTAGAGGAAAAGTCTGGTCGGTGCTGCTTAGCGTGGCTTCCCATGTGACCCTGCATTTGAATCAGCCTTGGAAAGGCTTTGTGGCAGATGCCGCACATGAATTTAGCTGCTTCCTGCTCCTCTTCCCCTTCCTGTCTTGGCTTGTTCTTTAAGAATGTTGATGGCATTTCCCCACTTTGGAATTGAGGGTGTGTCAGATTGTCTTGGTCCACTTCCAAGAGCTGTTTTGGAGTTGAGGTACCAGATGTCTCTCTGGTATATGCACTTGAATTTCGAGAATTGGAATCAGGTGGGCCCGATGCCGTCTCTGTGAAACACTGAAGCACGTAGCCTTGAACAGATTTGTCGGTGGATGGGTTAGATTTATGGCCCCAACCAAGGTCATCGATTGACTCAATGTCAGACCCATGCATGTTGTTACATGTAACTTCTAAAGTCCTTGGGACATTCCCACTGGTGACTACCTTTCCGGAATCATTCATGACATTCATCTTCTTCTGGAGAAATAGATCTTTGGCAACACGCATCCATTTGTGATGGGCATAGAAATCAATGAATTTCACAAACTGCCGAGGACATATTTTGCATGTGAAGTTTGGATGGTAAGGATCATGGCGATCTTTGGTCTGCATGCATCTCGTGAAATATTGATGATGGGCACTGAGCCCTCTTGCTGTGTTGAAATTTAATGGGCAGAGCCGACAAACAAAGCTAAGTCTTGAGACGCCCACACCATTGAACCGTGTTACACCTTTGTCCATATCTGAGAGTCCTTCAGGAAGTGTTGGGACTCCAGATATGTTTATACACTCAGGTCGGCTCATACACCCCAGGTGACGACTGTTGAGGTTCAGGAGTTTCTCCAGGTAACCCTGAATCTGATGCTCCTCTTTCAGGTGCTGCAGCATGGCGTATGGCTTATCAACTTCATGGGAGCACCTGCGGCATGTTATAGAATAGACATCTTGGTTGTCCGCCTGCAGGGTCACGTGGACGTGATCCTTATGCTGGAGTAAGAGGGCAACCGGGCAGCAAATGATGGTTTCCTCCTTTTGATCCACTTTCATCTTGAGGCACACAGGAGTGTTACTGGAACTCTGGCTCGCTGTTTGATCATCATCACTCTTTCTTATCCCACTGCTGCCACCAGAAACGTGGCTAACAGTGTTGTCAGCAACTGTCGACCTTCTGACCCTGCTTCTTTCAGAGAGTTTCACAGGAAAATCCACAATAACCTTGATGGGTTCAGGCACTGTCAAGGATATCTGTTTTGACTTTTGAATAGGGAAATCAGTCAACTGTGCTTCCTGTTTAGACTTCTCACAAGGTTCAGCTACTGCTTTTTGACTTGGGTTTCTTTCTGTACTAGTTTTCACAAGCCCCAAGTAACTCAATATATTCGGGTCTGAACTCTTTGTACTTTCTCCTTTTCTCTCTGAAACTTCACCCAATGACAGCAAGCTCGCTTTCAGGGAATTTGCCTGTGGTTGTCTATCTCCCTTGCTGTTAGCCTCGACACTGCCATTCTCACATTCTAATTCGTGTTCAGTAGCCACAGAGTTTGAGTCCAACTGATTCATGCCCGAGGATGTTGTGCTATTGCGTCCTTTCACTTCTTTTTTCTCATCAATAGCCAGAGTTGTCTTGGAAGATCCTTGACCCATGCTGGCCAACTGAAAATGGGATTGATGGCCTGATGATTTTTGTAACACTACTTCTGTTGCAACCTGGCAAAAACAAAGAAAAAAAAGATACAATGTAACTAAACTTAATTATTAATAATTTTCACATTGATCATTACTTTGCACCGAGTATATATTTTTGGTAAACCTTGATAATTTGGTTGTTCAAAATGTATCACCAGAGCTTTTCCCTATTTTACCAACAAGTTGTGGCAATTTTGGTTTTCATCAGAACATTCTTTCCTTTAACCTCCCAATTAACCTTTGAAGTGATATATATTTCAAAAAAGTATTGTCAGAAATGAATTTAAGATGGGACCCAGCACAATAAAATAATTTGGGACATATTTACTAACCGTGCGTTGAGAAACATGTAATTTTAAAGCATTTGTTTTATTTTTCTCAAGTAATATAGCAATGATCTGTTGAAACGTTACTGTCAAACAGCAAAGCAAAACACAGGTGACACAATTGATTGGATTTTGCCCTAACACTGATGTTTGTATGAAGCACTGCATGCTCGATACTTTCCGAGTGTCTATGAAAAAAACACTCCACGGGCAACTTGGGCGGGAACCCACGACCTCCCGTTTAGTAGTGCAGACATCTTAACCTCTCGACCACCGAGCCTGCCTGATGACAATTGGTCGGCTAGAATCCTATATGGCAGCAGGTTCCGCAATACACCCATCACAACTTCTAAGTTCCCCCTAATATTTTTTAGAATATCTCAACAAGTATTGCATGAATTTTAAAAATTCAAAAAGCAAATGACAGAATGACATGTTCTACACAGCTCGTAATGAAATGGTTGAAATTCAATCATGCATGCACAATTGATAGTGATTTGAATGAAAATTCAGCTGAAAAAAAAGTTGCAGTACAAATCATTGCTTTAACTCTTTTTGGACGGCGAGCCACTTTAGAAGCCCAACGCGCACGCGACATAGGCCCGACGTAATCACCTGACAACATCGTTGTGTTCTGACTTGTTTTGACAACAGAATACGCAACTAACCAATAAGAATTCGAGGTCATGTACCTTCAATGCAAATTAGCTAATAAATATCGAGTATTGATGACGTTTATGACTACGAGAACAGACGAAACACTCCGATCCGAGAGCTCAGATTGTGTCAAGTTTTTGTTTACGTTAATTACACATGACCCTATGCGGTTTACCACACATGTTGAATTAAAAATGGCGGCCTCCATGGAACTTACAACAAGATGCAAAACACACGATATTTTCATGGAATTATGAAGTGGGAAATGCTGATGAAGGTGATTATGCTGACGATGTTGACTTTGAACACCCTGACAGTGATGGAAGTTTCGATTTTTAGGGAAAAAACGACCGTAAAAGCTGTTAATATGAGGTCATATGTACCAAGTACAATAGCGATATAGCGATATGGTATGTTGTATCAATGTTGTAAATTATGATTTTTGTTACATAAACAGTGGGTTTCAAACCATTATGGGTAACATTATTATGCCCTGACATATTCTAACATAAACAAACCACCTTTATCATACAATGCATATTTCCAATACCTTGTAGATTGATTGATATTTATTCTGCGGAACGATAAACATAAGTTTATATTTGGATGGCTGCAATGCATTATGGGTATTCCCAACATGACCCCCATCTCAATATTCACACTCAGTAAGTCATAACCTTTATTTTGATACCTTACTCTCTTCAATTGGCAAAAGATGAAAAAAATTATTAATAATTTCCACACTTGACCTTGATGTTTAGAGTATCAAATTACAGTATCAAATTACACTAATTACATTAATTCCGTCCACACATGTAAAATAACTCCAGCTAGAAAGAGTTAAGGGCATGTTACAAATGTTTTCTGTAAGAACTCATGCATCAATAACAATGGTATTGATGGCTGTTTCATAATAAGAAAAGAATATTCAAAGAGCAACATGCAACATGCATTTCCATTGTTTTAGAACGGTAGAGCAAGAGTTTAATATGGAATTCGTCCTCCATTATTCTCCATAACTGAGTTCTTACAGAAAACTACATGTGTAACATGCCCTTGAAGCAATGCTTTGTACTGCAACTTTTTTTTCAGCTGAATTTTCATTCAAATCATTGTCAATTGTGCATGCATGATTGAATTTCAACCATTTCATTACGAGCTGTGTAGAACATGTCATTCTGTCATTTGCTTTTTGAATTTTTAAAATTCATGCAATACTTGTTGAGATATTCTAAAAAAATTAGGGGGAACTTATAAGTTGTGATGGGTGTATTTATAGATTAACCCTCCTACACATGGAGGCCACTCCGATCCACTAAATCTTCACCAACCTTTAGTACATACAAGCCTGCTGTCCTTTCCAAGTAATCTTACAAAATCAACTGTGTGCCACCCAAGGCCACTGTAAATGTTTGAACATAATAGTATGGCCTGCAATGTATCAATGGGAGACCACCTTACCCTGCAATCTCAGTGGTGTGACAGTACACAGGTAACCATAGGAAGCCACTGGCAACAACAGCTAATGGCTTGGAGTGGCCCGAATGGGTTGTTTCAAAAATTGCACTGATTGTAGGAGGGTTAATGAAATTGGTGAAACAGGTGATACATCTACGAATATGCTAACTCTCTCTCTGAAACAAAGGGAGGGATGGAACAAAGGAAGAAGACACCATAGAGGGATTGATGAAAGGACAGAGAGAGGATAGAGAAAGCATAGAAAGAAGCAGGAAAGGAAATAAAGGAGGAAGATGGAATAAAGGAATGGCTGACGAGAGGAAGAGACAGAGGGAGAAGCAGGAATAGAAATAAAGGAATGGGGTAGAAAAGAAGATGGTACCAAAGAAGGATTGATGAAAGGACAGAGAGAGGATAGAGGATAGAGACAGCAGAGAAAGAAGCAGGAAGGGAAGGGAAATAAAGGAATGGTTGATGAGAAGAGACAGAGGAGGAAGCAGGAAGAGAAATAAAGAAATGGGGTAAAAAAAAGAAGAAAATGACACCAAAGAAGAATTGATAAAAAACAGAGGGAGGGTTGAGAAAGAAGCAGGAAGGGAAATAAAGGAGGGAGATGGAATAAAGGAGGGAGATGGAACAAAGAAGGGAGATGGAACAAAGGAGGGAGATGGAACAAAGGGGGTGGAACAAAGAAAGGGGTAGAACAAAGGAAGTAGAACAAAGGAAGGGGTAGAACAAAGGAAGGGGTAGAACAAAGGAAGGGGTAGAACAAAGGAAGTAAGTGTAACAAAAGAAGGGGTAGAACAAAGGAAGGGGTAGAACAAAGGAATGGGTAGAAAAAAGTAAGGGGTAGAACAAAGTAAGGGGTAGAACAAAGGAAGGGGTAGAACAAAGGAAAGGGAGAAGAACAAAGGAAAGGGAGAAGAACAAAGGAAGGGAGTAGAATAAAGGAAGGGAGTAGAATAAAGAATAAAGATGGCACCAGAGTGAGGTTGAGGGGAAAAAAGAGATGGGGTGGGGAAAGCAGATGGGGAAGCAGGAATTTATTCTAACCTTTTTGTCACTTATTCCTATGACAACGCCCTTAGATGAACTCCCAGGTCCGAGTCTGTCTTGTTCCTTAGATGATGCAGTCACCGTCTCCCTTGTCCTCTCCGAGCCACACCCAGTTGAGCTCTCATCCAGCTTGTTGACCTGGTCACTAGGCTTGCCCCTTTCCGCCAAATCCATACTGCTCTGTTAAAAGATATGTAGGTTGTTTTCAAGGCATGAGAATTTGCATATATTGTATTACCATTAGTTCATTATAAATGAAGTGTGTAAGTCGTGTATTAGCCAAGACAACAGCATTGTCTTCTGAAAAACAGATTTTGGCCATTCATGACTTGGTACACCACAGACTGACGTGTAAGGTCTCCAAAAGAAGTGTATTTTAGGTGATCAGCCGGGACGCATGAATACTGCACCAATAAAGTATGTGTTCAGTTGGTGTAAGGGACTAAAGGCCCCTTGACGTGGCTTGTTAACATGCACTATTGACTGTGTTTACATTCAAGTGTTAATGCTTACCAGAGCAGAGTTTTTGCTGAAAAACATGTTCTTCCAGCGTACACAGATTGTGGTTTTGTAAACACACAATGCCCTACAATAGGGCTATGAAATGCATGTTCACTGCTCAAGGTCATAGACCATTCTTGATTTTTTTTTACCTCTTCTCACGAGAAATCAACACTCACCCCAGAGTTGTTACAACACACAAGACAAACTCATGACCATATTGAACACAAACCTTCATGCTAATGATGAGGCAGGGCAGAATTTACAATGCTAAAATATTATGCATCAACAATTAATTTTCAATGATCCACACACTGGGGCTCACTATCCCATATGTGCATTGTAAATTAATAGTGTGGCAGGCATTGTCATACTGCAGGCAACCTATTAAAGAGGGGCTCAAAGCAGATATCAATAACTGACCTTTGCCAATTTGTAAGAGGTTATGTCATTATAAGAACCTACGTTTTATCCAAAATCCAAGGTAAAATATTGTAACACGTAATATGACCAGATGTCCAGCTTCTCCATACACTAAATACATGTATACAGCACTGATATTTTGGCCAATACAGGGGATACATGTATTTTGGCCAATACAGGGGATATTCTGGCTAATACAGGGGTGAATTTGGCCAATGCAGGAGTGATTTTGTCAAATGAAGTGGTGACATTGATGATCAGATGTCCACTGGACAAATAGCCTCTCCATACACTAAATACATGTATACAGCACTGATATCTTGGCCAATAAAGGGATACATGTATTTTGGCCAATACAGGGGATATTCTGGCTAATACAGGGGTGAATTTGGCCAATGCAGGAGTGATTTTGTCAAATGAAGTGGTGACATTGATGATCAGATGTCCACTGGACAATTAGCCTCTCCATACACTAAATACATGTATACAGCACTGATATTTTGGCCAATAAAGGGATACATGTATTTTGGCCAATACAGGGGATATTCTGGCTAATACAGGGGTGAATTTGGCCAATGCAGGAGTGATTTTGTCAGATGAAGGGGTGACATTGCAACGGCTACATCAGAAAAGCATTTTTTCAATGTAAGGGTGCCCATTTGTTTTCTTCCAGTTACATGCACTGCACCTGTGGCTCTTCAGAAATTGAGACAAAAAGGGACGAAAAGGACTTTTTACAATTGTGTTATATGGGTTTTTAAAATTTAATGATGTTTAGTTTCCTTTGGGGACAGGTTAATCATTAATGTTTGATTAGAGCCCCTCTTTCAGGTACCAGTAGTTGTCAATGTCACAAACACAAAGAACCAGCAATCAATTGTTCAGACGGATAAGTGATTGGAGTAATTTTTGGTGACGGATATTGCATGATACTTGTTTAGACAGACCCCCCCCCCCACAGTCAGAGTTGTAGCCCAACTCAAATTTGATCAAAATTGACAACTATTCCATGCTTATTATGTCCCCAGCACATTAATGAATCTAACACTGTATTACAACTTGTTCTAGCAGAAGGATGATGCCATATCTAAAGTAGCAAAAAAGATTTTTGAAAGGGCGCCCTCATTGGCAGTCTTAGTCATTTCCATCAGGGCTGAAATTTGTTGTCAAAGTTAAGATAATCTACTATCATATTACAGTGTATATACATGTATGACACTTACACACAGTTTTAACAAGTTAACCTTCATGTCCTATTTTTCATGGAATCAACTGTATGTTTATATTTGGAACTTCCTGTTTCAGTACTATACATTTCACGCCAGGCAAAACTGTGTATAATTTGTACGTGTACATGCACTTATCCACATAAAATCTTTTTAAAAATATAACTACTAAATAGGATTTTAGATACAACATCACCAGCCACATGTCCACATTAGAATCCATAACAAATCTGTATTTTTTACTTTAAAAAAGTCTCCGGATTCTGGTTTCTGCATGTGTCGCCTCAGATCCACGTGTCAGCATTTTTAGTTTTCTTTTTGTTTTCCTATTAAACCATTGCTGCCAAAATTTCTGGATCGATTGGAATTCTGCCGTGCAGAGTTTAGAATGACTTTTTCACGTAGGGTATGAACATTTGCCTGATTTGTGAGGCCCGTCTTAGCCACCATACTTTGTGTATGTATGAAAAATTTGGTCTGGTTCCAATAACCGCGTATACATGTATCACATATTTCACTGGTTGGCAAAAAAAAGATTTAAAAAAAACAAAAAAACACGTCACCGCACTGTTTAAGCTATCCTATGACCAGAAACCAGATATTTTTTTGGGGGGCCTATTATTTTCTTTTTAAAAAGACAAAAAATAATATTAGATGACTGGGTTCTGTATCTATGTTTCCTATGGGCAGAAGGTTGATAATTTGTTGTAAATTTGGTCCATCATGGCTCCCCATAAATGCATCATGAAGTGGGTGTGCATAAAACATGTACAAGCATTCCAACTGGCCATGCCATTCACCCACAAGGCTTTTTTCCCCTTTTATGCCCTGTGAACTTAGCAATTATTTTTGGCTTTTTATGCATATAAAACTAGATTAGTTTGTTGTTACACTTGTTAGGTGTTAGTCAAGGGGGTCTTCTCCATTTTTTTTCTTTTTTTCTTTCTTAAATCAATAAAAAAGTATTAGGTTTGTCATGAATTGCTAGGTTTGGGCGGGTATTTAAACCTGAATAAGGCTGTGCCGGGTACCCGGGTACCCGACCGAAACTGTCATTATCCGGTTCCATTTTTCGGTTCCAATTACCCGTAAACGACTTTTGAAATTTTACACATAAATGGAAGTCTCCGATATTTTGTTAACAAAATGAGTGGGGAATGGGGATGCTTAAGTCGTTTTTCCATATAGAGGCAGGAAATTATGACAGTAAGTCCACATTTATTATGACTCTAATAAAACAAGAGAAACTTGTGTTCATATTGGTTATTTTATACATTTGAGAGTATTTATGTTTTTACAAAATTGTTTATGGGTACCCGAAGATTTTCAATTTCGGGTATCCAATTCCTGAAATAACCTTAAACCGGAAACACAATTCTTTTTGGCCTTTATCTTTCTATATGGATGCACCAACGCCCAATATGGTACAATCCATTTAAACACATTAGAATCAACATGCAGCCAACAATTTATAAGGGTTTTTTTCTAACACATTTGACTTTAAATGGACACACGTATACTCTGCTTTTATGTAACTTTCCAGTGCCAATTTTGGGTATCAAATAGCCTGGCAGACATTTTGCACACCTGAATGATTCCGATTGGCCCGACTTGGTATTATGAGGTATAATAGAATGTATATTATAATGTGTTATCGATCCATACCAAGTTCAATAAATTATCAACTTTAATGCCAGCCAGAGTCAAATTTGACCTTTGACCCCTTGCAGAGAGTAAAATTTAATGCATTCATGAGACTTCCCTGTTATGCCTGGTTAGGGATTGCAATGTACTCGCTCAATGCACATTGATGTTTATTGTACTTATAAAAAAAACATGCACTGTATGTTCACTATATACCCGGCAGCAACTCAATAGGCCAACACATTATCAGTCTTCATACATTCCGATGCGCTATGAATGATACACTAACTTGTTGCACTGGAAATATTACAAATGTTAATGATACATATTGTCCCATTCACCATTACTCACGAGTTAGCCATATGTCTTATTCCCTGAATACAAGAGGTTGTGTGCCTGTACAAGCTCATTATAGACCTGCCTATTTTTTCTCCGTTTGCAGGGGCAACCTCGCTTTCAAATCTCATTGAATTTGAAGCAAATTAATGGAAATAGCTCCATCCATTTATTCATTCCTTATGTCAGGAATGAACTTTTATTGGGATTTATTGGGATTTTTATTGGGATTTCAGATTATTGGGATTTCAGATTATTGGGATTTCTCACTGATGCATGCAGCATGTAAGTGAATTAAGGCGAACTGCTGTTGAACTTTTCCATTGTATGCCCTGGCATTCCCTACGTGCCCATAATAATAAATGCAGTCCCTGATCTTTACTATACCGACTGAATGAAGGGTAGGGGGAAACCGTCTAATCATGCTATTGGCATCCTCTGTTCATGCTATTCAGTCAGTTAATTTTACGCAAGCTAAGGCAAACTTTATAAGCAAGCTCCAGTGGATTATACATAAAATGCAAATGTGTAGATTTACCATACTTTTTTTCATACGTGCCCAAGCACTACCCCTTTTTTAGCAGTGTGACCCCAGGGTGCTAAATTAAGAAAATTAACTACATGTAGTTGCCCTTACGGAATCTCAATGTGCCCTCTTGGCTTGCTTGGTTGTCCACAACATTTGGTTCCACATTTGTTATCCTGACACAGCGAATATTGCTACCTCAAACATGGCTACATCCATGAATGATACGGTCTATCGTGATATTGTTTTTTTAACCAGTTCGCTTCGGAGGGCGTGTATACACGCAATTTTTTTTTGTACAGCGGATCGGAGAGCGTCTAAACACGCATTCCGATTTTTGTGTGTGTTACCGCGAGACTTGTCAACACGCCACACGTGGCGTGCCGTCGTGGCGGCTGACTTGTATACACACAATCGTTTCTCGGAGTCCATGGGGTCACGGTTCGGTGGCCCCGGACAAAATGCACTGCAAATACTGAACGAGTTCACTCTTTTTATTGATTTTTGCCTAATCCCTTTATCCAAGACCTGTTCCTTTGACGTACAAGCCAAGAATTTGTAAAGACGGATTTAATCCATTGTTTACGAGGCCTTCGATCTCTCTCCAGGTATGCCGTCTTTTCGACCGGGCACTGGTCGCTAATAGGCCGTTGCTTCGGAGCTTGCCAACGGTCCAATTGTGCTGAACAAACACAACCGTAATTAAAAAAACTAGCCATTTAATTCTCGAAATGTCAATGAGTAAAGGTGTTTATTTGGGTGTCCGAACTTAGTTTCATTGACAAAAAAAATTATTAATGGCTAGAAATTTTTAAACATTTTTCACTGAAAATAAACCCACACGGGGACCGGAAAAAAATAAATATTCCCGACGTCAACTGGTTAATCTTCAAAATCAGAGGAACCCGTTTGAAAAACATATTGTACAGCTTTAAAAATGGGTATTGGATTTGACAAATTGAGGTTGCGTGAACAAACATAGTTCACTACTTGTACGTAGGCTGCCCCAGTGAGCTTTAGGTTGCCTGAGCAACCCTTAAATTTGCACCCAGGACCCCCCTTTTTTGCCACCTTAGATCCGCCCCTGAATAGTGGCTCGGTCAATGACTCTTTCACCATCCCTTCATAAGCTCACTCACCTACTACCAAGTCAGAGAACTGTGTAGACATACCAGGATCACTTCAAACAGAGGCACGTCAAGAAACCCTGCACAGAAAATATACATCCAGTCTTTTATTTTCACAACAGTATTTAAAAAGCCTCCATGACAAGTCCAAAGTAACTCAGTAAGCTCGGAATCGGCTTACCCGTTCAAAACGATCTTACCGTTCTTGCAGTTGTCCTGTGGTAAGAATAACTGCGACTGCCCAATATCACACTCAACTGGGTATCTTTGGGGAATTTTGATAATTATCTAGCATTTGTGTCATTTTTTAAATGCCATCAATGTACATCACTGAAAGAGCTTTTCAATGATTTGTATTTCAAATCTGTGACATAATAAGTTAAAAGGCACAAAAGGACAAAAATAGGACGAATATTTCATGATTTTTTTTGATCCAAGGGTTTCTCCATAGAAAGGATAGCAACTTGACCAAGTATGGCCAAATTGGCCGACAGTGCTAGAAATAGTGTGGAATTACCCATACAGTACAATAAGATGACCATGAACAATTGGCTGAAAAAAAAGTCAACTAAAAGGTCAACAACTTTTTCGGTCAAGGTGGTTTCTCCATAGAAAGTAAACAACTTTACCAAGTTTGGCCAAACTGATAGTGTTGGAAATAGCTGTGTTGAATTGACACAGATGTTTTTTTAAGAATCTATTTTTATTTTTTTTTTATTTTTTTTGGGGGGGAGGAGGGAGAAGGCAGACACCAGATAGGGAGTGAGGCAACTTCGTTCTCAGGGTCTACCTTGTTCTCACAACTAGACCCTGGTGAGAAAAGTGCTTTCCGCAATGCTGAATGATTACTTTTAAAAGATGCAAAAACAAGTTTTACCATTATTTCACATTTAAAATTTGTTTTTGTTCTTCATACTTTTGAAATAAATTGGATGGCCTAATCCCAGCCTCCCCACTGAACCGCATATGCTATTCTTACTAACGTTGCCAGACTATCACATAATTTGCATATCCACGATTTTTGGATATTAAAATTTTTCAGTTCCACAGCGAGAGAGAAGTGGGTACGAGACTGCTCAAAAGCCCTGGGGACGAGGTTGGAAGTGAGACACTGGTGGGGGGGGGGGCGGGGCTTCCTCTGGGGCCGGGGTACGTAAGCCACTGTTCGTGTTATAGTGTTGTGGGGGTAACAAAATAAAAGGGAGTCAATTTAAAACCATAGAGGGCATACATCCTGACATTAAAATGAATAGAAACTTGGGCCCAATTTCATAGAGCTGCTTACCAGAAAAATTTGGGTAGCAGCCAAACTTCCATACAAAATGTAGGCCTTTTGTTTTATATTGCAAAAATATTTGCTAAGCAAAATTCTCTGCTTAGCAGCTCTATAATAATAATAATAATAATAATAATAATAATAATAATAATAATAATAATAATAATAATGTGTGGACTTATATAGCGCACGTATCCACCAACTGAGTGGTGCTCAAGGCGCATATTATTACCCCTGCTCATAAGGCTCATAAATAATTCCTGAAACCATCTCAGCTCCCTGGGGCGTATACAGCTCAATTGCTGCCATTACAGCGCATATAGGGCTAATCAACCAACTCTGCCCTCACAGGTACCCATTTAACCCCTGGGTGGAGAGAAGCAATTACGGTTAAGTGTCTTGCTCAAGGACACAAGTGTCACGGCCGGGATTCGAACCCACATTGTGCTGCTAACACCAGAACTTGAGTCCGGTAAACTAGACCGCTCGGCCACCACACTCCTCTATGTATGAAATTGGTCCCAGTATTATATTAGTTCTATACTAAAACCACCACCAAATACATTGTGCTTTCACCGTTTCTGACCGTGTTTACAGCATGAGCAATTAGTATCAACATGTTCAGAATGATAATACTGCAACAACTCCATCCACATTACTTCTTCTCTGGGTAATTTTTTAGTAATAGGGAAATGTGCGTTTACATTGCAGAAACACACGTCGAGCGTCCAAGCTTTTTGTGCACACAACGTTTACCAAACAAAGCCCCAACGACGCCATTTATAACACAAAAGCACCCTCGCTAACCTTCCCGAGTTTCCAACCATAACGCGTTCCAACTAACGAGAAAAATCTCTCAAATCGAAGCATCAGACTTCTTCAAGCATAAATAATTACATCTTTTTGATGTTTGTAATATTCCTTACATACTTACTGAACAGTATACGTTTAACAGAAACGTTTAGGTGCTTTTCGGGGGCCAAAATTTGGCTCACTCCCTGGAATACAGTCGGAAAATGTACGTGTAACCTCTATGGTGTAAACCACACTCTAGATACCCCCGCGCCACACGCTAGTACGCATCGCATACGAAAACTCAATGATATTACAAAGTACACGCACATAACCTAGACGCTTGCTCTATGGTACAATGTACATGTACATACATGTACGTATGTACAATCTGTACATGTACACGTATACATGTACGTAGAGCGTGCGTCGACCATACAAAAGGTTTAGTGGCCTTTTAAAAATAACTCCCGGATGAAAATGCACAAGGTCGACTCGGCTAGGAGCTAGCTGTTGGCACAGGGTGTTTTTTTGTACCATGCATGGTCATCATTATTTCCGCCTTCGATAGTCCACCCAAATGCTATCATTATTTATTCCATGGTAACACAATTTTTGCCTTGCACTGAGATAGAAAATTAACTATAAGGCCATATTAATGCGCGAGGAAATAAACGCAACCGATTACCCAAATATGCCGGCTATAAATCAAGAGAGTATTATTATAAAATCACATGCGACTTCACTCATAAACTCAGGTCTGTGTATCACTATCAGCAATAGGTAATATCAGTTGAAAAGATGCGTATGAGTTCGAACGGTTCAAGCGCATAATATGGTAAACGTCCATACCTGCCATGGTCTGTCTTCTTTCCTCCATGATCTCACCATAGGGCAATCCTCGCTGCTCTATGGTGTCAATTCCAGTCGCTTATAACTGGGGTTGATTCAGTGGGAGGTCTGGGGGATAGGGGCACCAATATTTTTACAGGTACTTATGTTTTTCTTAGAGATCCAAATTATGAAGGGGGTACCTGGAAGCACAGGCCACTGACGAGAACACGTACCCCCAGCCCTGACATTTTCAATTTATTTAAATATTAAGATTATATATAATTTTGAGCTACGCACGCCCCCCCCCTCCCCCCCCCCCCATCAGAAATCCGGTGTGTGAGCCTGAATATTGATGTACTGGTAAATAATTAACTTGGGGTTGAATTTGGACTTTTCTTACGAATAATTTCAAGGGATGTTTGATACTATCATGTATGCATCATAAACTTACAAGTTGAAGGCTTAGGCTTATCCTTGTGTAAAACTACGACCATTTTATGCTTTGTGGGAATACCAACAGTAGCCTAGTGCCATTACGGTAAAGGCCTCTGGACTTTGATGAAGGTCAGAAATGAAATTCTGCTGGGTCATTTGCATAGTTGCTGTATCAGAAGTCTATAAGACCAGTGGCGCACCCAAGGGGGGGGGGGCTTGGGGGACTCGAGCCCCCCCCCCCAAGGGCCCGCTGATGTGTTTTGTTTTTTTAAAAGAAGGAGCCAGGAAAGAGAGCAAAATCTGAGCCCAAGTCTTGTCTACAGAGGAGTTCGGCAAGGAGTATAGGGCAGTGGTACAAGGGATGGGGACTCAGGAGACTCAAGCTCCCCTCCAAAAGTTTTCCATTTATTCCACTCACTATTATATTTTACGGCGTTGCGTATGCATGTGCATGTAAGCTTGAAGGGCCACCAGTATATATAACAAGCATTTTTACACATTCTCCCCCCCCCCTGCCATGGTGCACCCTGATCAGGGAGCAGCTTTACTTAATTTTATTTTAATTTTCTGTTGTCCGTTTCTCTTGTTGAGGTCGTTGACTGTCGTTGAGGTTACTCGTAAAATTTAAACACGCCCGCATTATAATCAACTCCTTTCCAGTTTGTACACAATGGCCCAGGATTGGGTTTTAATTTACAAAGATTATGTGACACTCTTTTAGCAAACACCGATTGGATAATATTGGGATTTGGTTTTGCCGCCAAATTCGTGTTTGAAAAAATTTAGCTCCGCCCGGAATGATCACAAACTTTACGTCCACGCAATGAAAGTATTTAACTATAGAAATCTTGCAGACGAAACAAGCTCAAGTTCTTTACATCAAGAGAAGGAAATTATATGGAAGGTAAAACCTACGAGTCCGAATCATGCCATAATGTCTTCTTTTTATGACTAGAAACCACCAGGAAACATTTAACATGTGCCGTAGGTTCACTGACGAGCACGACTAGGGACATGGCTGCAGCCGCGCCAGCGGTTATGGTTTGGGTCAGCCATGTCTCTCCCCATTATTGGATTTCAAATAAAAATATTTTGAGCCCCCCCCCCCCCCAATCAAATCCTGGGTGCGCCACTGTATAAGACCTACACACAGGGGGTAATTAGACTATCAGCTATTATCTACACGTGCACCAGTGACCGTGACCAGTAACTGATGTGAGAAAGGGTATTTTTTATGTGTACCTAACGGATTAACATCATCAGTCACCCCTAGCCTAACTTGTTGATACAATTCCGCTTGTGTAATGCTTGAAATCGAACATGATTAATGTTTCAAATCCCTTGTCCAAGATAAAACAAAATGGTCCAAAAATAATGTTCTCAAAATGTTAACATCAAATGTTTAAATGAGGTGGGGCTAGGCTGTGAGTTGGTTGCATAGGGGCGGTCACTGGAATATGGAATATTCCTTCAATTCCCGCCCGGCGCCACCGCATCACCTTTTGACTTCACGCCCACTCAGCAGAATAGCGACGTTTGGAATAGTCTGGTCTCCAGTCTTTATCCTATCAAGAATAGAGACAGGCTACGTTGTGCCAAAGATCTGACGTCACGCTTCGAGGTTCGCGCGGGCTGCGTATTTGTTTTTTACACCGCAACGACGGGTTTTGTGCGCATTTCGCCCTTGTGTCAAGACTATGAACCCATTCAGCACGCATGCGCGCGAAGGGAATTTCGACACGCAAAAAAAAACTACCATCAACGGAGAGGGAATGGCTCCATGAGTTCCACTGCAGAGCGCCATGGTCGACTGCAGCTTGGAGTTTTCTATCGTCGCGCGCCTAGGGTTTCGTAGTCTCTCTCTCAAGACCGGAATTGGCACATTTACTGCACAAAACCCGTCGCTGCGGTGTAAAAAACAAATACGCGCGCGGGCTAGATATACCAGCAAAGGTCAAAGTTAAATCTCCATGAAACATACAGGCTGGTATCTGGCGTCTTTCACGCGCTTTGAAGCGTGACCTTAGATCTATGTTTGGAAGGGTCATGGGCGATATCGATTTTTTCATCCACGATAAAATTATATCGTCAAACATATATCGCAATTTTCGATAATATCGCGATTTTATCTTCATTCACGCATGATTGCTTTAGAGCCGATAAACACAGGTGTATACCCCTCTACAAGCGTCTATTCCCCAAGATACGTACGTGCAACAAACACGCCATTCACGCGTGCACAATGGACATTGGCAAATTGTTTCACAAAGTACAACAGAATTGCGTTTAAAAAAATAATGTCATAAACCCCGACTTTTGATCAAGGAGCCGCCGTCAATTTGCCTGCTTTGATATTAAAAGCTCTTATATTATATGGCCCGTAACATACCTCAGTTCGGCACAGTCAACGCATTATACAATTCAGTATTCATCTATTTTCGTAGTTTATTTTTGTAGAGTATTCATGAGCATCGAACAGCCAATAAGAACAATATAAATGTGCTACTATGCAAATCTATCCAATCACGACACACAGAAACAGGCACGTGATCCTCAACCACGACCCATGGGCTCTGATCTCTATTATCAGTATAATAGAAATCTGTGCCCATGGGTGTAGGCCAGCGGACTACAGTTTAGGTCGAACCCTGGTTTATGTTTCATAACATCAACCATTTTGAAAAATCTCTTTCATACAAATGAACAAGCAGTGGAATAAATAACAGTTGTTTTGTATTACCCTCGGATTATATGGTGAAAAACATCAGGTAACATGTTAAATAAGGACCTTTTAATTATTTTTCTGTTCTTCAAAAAAAAAATCACGGTAAAACCGAAAGTCGTGTTTTTTCTCCTGGCGGTAAGCCGGCTAGCTAAAAATTAAAAACTGCCCAAGCCTGATCTATTACATGTAGACGTCCAGCCGCTATACCAATATAATATACCAATTTAATCAGAGAATCAGAGACCACCATGGCTAGAAAGTGAGACATAAACCTTTTCTACACATTGTGTGATCTGAATACACATTCAATTCCTAATGCTTAATCCATCTGAAAATGTTTCTTTGAGTGCACGGTGGATTAAGAGAAACAATGCCATGTGGGCAGCTCCTTTGTGATTCATAGTAGTACGCTTTTGTTTCTCACTTCCGAAAGCTGAAAAGACTGGTCTTATTTTGTTTTCATGGAATTTCTTACTTGACTCACAATCGCGATTTTTGTTTTAATCGGATATATATTTTTCATCACGGTATATTTTATTAATCGCTATTATATTTTTTGCCACTATTTGCCGATGTTTCGATAATTTGAAAAGTTCTCGATATCGTAATCGAATATAAAAAGGTATCGCAATATTCGATATTATCGTGTTATCGCCCAAGCTTATATTAGTACGAAATACTTGTTCACTTTGCACACCATTGAGTTGAAAGAGCGCCATCTGTAGCTGAAGAGCGACATCGCTGAAGAGCGACATCCTGATCCATTTCTTTACACAAAGTTTTTTTCCGAAACGTGCCGAGCTCCCCCGAAAACACTCGACATTGTTGGTAGTGCAATGTGTGTGGACAGATAAATCAACAACAGTGCAATGCAATGTCAATGAACACGTTCTAAAAGTACAATGCCAATATTATGTAAATCAAATTACACGAGACTTATTTTGTAAGATCCAGTCACATCTATTTCTTGAAAAGTAAAAATATAAGGGTTGAACATTAAAGTTTCCAAATACTGATGTTGACATGTCGTACCTTCCCTTGTAGAAAAGAATGCAAGCTCAAACATCGTGTCCTCAGTTTTTGACAACCACTGACAAACTCATCAGACTTGGGACACGTGATCATTATGTAAATAAGGCTTCCAGAGATTACTGAAAGCTGGGTGATACAATCTATTGTTAGGAAGAAGCATATCCAAACCATTAGCCACGACGCACCACCAACTGACACAGTCAGTCTCAATTTACCCTCGAAATGAATTGTAAATGACGATAATAAAATAATTGGTGAACAGAAAACCTGCACTCATTTTTCTGTTTTGTTTCGGGAATTCCGGAAACATGTTTAGTCATTTTTAGCCTATCAGTATCATATATCATTGTTGTCCCTACCAGCGCCAGTGCCAAAGACCTTGTCTTGGGTTTGGTAAAAACTTATTCGAATCCCAAGATTTTGGTAATGTAAAAAACATTTTGGTAATGTAAAAAACATTTTGTGCAGTGTTTTGACTTTGTCTGTTTTCTTCTTTTTTACCCACCACCCCAACCTGGGGATTGTCCCTATAGGCACCTTTGTGGGGAAATGGAAGGTTAAACTGTTATCATCCTAAGGGTACTATAGATGTGGGGCAGATCCGTGCTTCTTAATTATAGTGCCCGGTTGCATGCTTTCCACGTTGAAATGATAGAGCGCCATCTATCGGCTAATTATCTACAACTCGTCTTAACTGTGGCAGGCTAGGTTGTCACTGCTTATATCACATAGAACTTTATTTTCTATTTGGATGGGATGTTAGCTAATTTATTTTTGTAATTTAAAGGAAATATGCAAAATTTGTAATGTTTACTTTTTTTAAATTAAAATAAACATGTAAAACATTCATAATATCACAGACTAACAAATATTACAGAAAACAATTTTTCACATTTTTGGGGCAAATTTACATAGTTCAATACCCCCCCCCCCCAAAAAAACTGGCACGTTAAGGAAAGGATTCATTTAAACAAAAAAAAAGCGACCCTGCCAGGATTCGAACCTGGAATCCCCTGATTCGTAGTCAGATGCCTTATCCGTTGGGCCACAGGGCCGTTATACGTTATTGTTGAGATACTCATTATAGTACTGTCCAAACAACAAATGATGGTAACATATTTTTTTCAAAATGTGAAACCGAGTGCAATAGGCGGACAAAAAACTTGCTCCGTCCCCCTACACTTCCATGAAAAGATTGAGTAATCATAGAGGAAGGTCTTTTCTATAGTAATAATGTTGTAAACTCGATATCTACGGAATTCACACGCGAAGCCACGACGGTAACGACCGCATACGGCGACCCCTATTCAAGCCCTTCTACGACACGGAGTCTTCCCAATCCCACCCGGCCTTGCGACAACACGGCCAGTGTTCCTGTGTTATAGTTTGTGCTCAATGTAGCCTGAAGATGTGACGTCACGCTTTTTGAGCTAGAGGCGCGTGAATTACGCCAGATCCTGGCCGTGCAGCCGCCATATTTTCCCGATGCTCAACTTTGACCTTAGTTGGTAGCTAGCACGCAAGCCTCGAAGCATGACGTCAGATCTTCAGCACAACGCGTTAACGTATCCAATGAAATCCTTTGAGTGGTGCACCTGGAGCCTATCTATATCCTTGATAGGATATAGACAGGGGACCAGTCTAGGGGACCAGCATGCTGGTTTGGTTCCCGATGGCAGACCTTCCAGACGCTAGATGGCAGCATATACTTACCGGTTCTTCTGAACTTTTTTCTCAATATCTGGGGCAAGTTTAATTTACGAAAACAATAGGAAAAGGTCTCAAAAGTCTCCCATAGTGCTTTCAAAGGTTTCAAGGATGTTTTTTTGATATTACTCTCAGGGGAGGATCCAGATAACGGAGCGAGCTGAACCTCTCAAATGTCAAATGTTTCACACAATTTAAGTCATTCCAAATTTGCTCCGGGGATAATTGTATAGGCATAAGGAGAGGGAATGGGATAGAGTGAGGCTATCATAAGGGATCTGAAGCAGGGTGAGGTGCTTCAGCCACCAAGTCACCCCCCACGGATCAGCCACCGACTCTTTGCTCGTCCCCACCGCCTTTATCTAAAGTATCGGGTACTGTAAAAACGTTGGGCAACGTGGTGTTGGGTAAGGTTATTTCTCCCAGAATTGGTCAGTATTTACCACAACTGTTCACTTATATTGGAGGAAAAAAAATCTAACATTGGGCAATGGTAAACCAACTGTGTAACCTGTTGATATACATGTACATGTATGTTGACCAGTGTTAGCAACATATCAACCGTGTTTGCCCAATATTTCTTACTGTGTATGCCTATATACCGGTGGGCACGAGATGACGTCTGGAGTCTATCTAACCATTTGCAAGTGGTCAGTGTCACTCTTCAGTGGCGATAACATGTGATAAGGAGCAATATCCATTAAAGGGGCAATATTGTCACGATGAACAGGGCATGGAATCGGAGTGCTAGTTTTAGATTAACTCAGTGACTGCCATAATACTCCAACATGATAAGGTCTTATTACCGTTGCCGCTTCATTAATGAGCCAGTAATTTTCAGTCATTGTGTTCATCTTAGACCAGGACACCATTTCCATGCCCCGTTGAAAGTCTGCTTTTGATTGTGACGATACTGTCCCTTTAAGTGCAACTTGGTCTGTATTGTATAATTTCTCTGAAACGAAAGGTGCGGTTTGAAAGTTGCGGTCAACCGCTGTCAGTGTCATTTTCCCAACAATGTCTGTGGCTATCGGTCTGAAAATTCCCAGAGAGGTGAAGTGGACCTCGTTGACTTTCATTTCTTATAGAGTCAAGTGAAGTTAAAACTTGCCAATCTCTAATAATCTGTAGAAAACGGCTTCGAACAGTATACTTAATTTCTTTGAATCAAAATTATGTATTGAGAACAACGTGTGAAAGTTTCACTTGATTTCGTTGTTAGGCCGTGGGATTTCAATTTGCGTAGCCACAGGGGGCACTTGTTGGCAAAATAGTGTATGGGTAGTTTACAAACTTGTTGGTATTTCTGAACTTGTTATTGAGTTCTTTCGGGTACACCATTTGGAAGAAGTGATGGCTCTGAGATGGTCTCCTGACGACGGCTAGAGTAGACTAGTTAAAACGTTGAGAACAAACCAACCGGCTGTTCTCAGAGCCATCACTTCTTCCAAAAAGAGATCATTACATGGTGTCACCCAAAGAACTCAATAACATCTATCTCCACCATGCAAAGCCTCAGTCCTACATCATTTCTGAACTTCTGAACGTCCTCTGAATTCTTAACTATTGCCGGTTCATTTGAGATTTGTGTCAGAAAATTTACCGCCCCCCCCAAAAAAAAAAATAATAATAATAAAAATAAATGTTTGTCACCCCCTAAAAAATCTGGCTACGCCACGGGGTCCACCGCTGGTAAGGTAATGAGTGCATTAATAATAATAATAATAATAATAAAGGAGCATTTATATAGCGCTCTTACGCAAATACATGGTATCACAGCGCTTTACAAACAAGAGTAAGAAGTACAATCACAATAACAAAATGAAAAATGAATCAATAAGTAACTGGTGCATAAACAAAAACAGTCAGTTTAAAAACTGCCTAGAAAATAAGTGAGTTTTTAATAGTTTCTTAAATTGGATGAGCGAGGAAGCATGACGCATGTTATATGGAAGAACATTCCACAGAGAAGGGGCGGCAGCAAAAAATCCTTTTTTGGCTATAGCAAGGCGAGTCTTTGGAATTGTGAGTATTCTAGTGTCAGAACAAGAGCGAAGTCCATTTCTACCAGGTACATAAGGAATAATAAGATCATTGATATATGACGGAGCACAGTCCATGAAACACTTAAAAACAAAAACCAATATTTTGAATTCAATTCGCTCTTTAACCGGAATACACAAAATACCCAAAATACCCAAAATACACTTCTCATTCTCATGAAACAGTTCCCATGGTTTGCTGGTGGCACTGCCTTCCATCACGCAAAATATGCTTTCAAGATTAGAAGACATTTTATCTTGATTTATTGACCCAATCAAAAAGTCATTGGGGCCACCGCGAAACTTTCATCACCTTTAAAACTTCTATAGTAAGGTAAAGGGTGGTCAGTTTTATTTCTAGTCCAGATCACGATCCAATGTGACAAGACCTTCTGCATGCAAGGAAGATCGACCGACCCGAGTGACACTTTATCCTGAACACAGACCAGACAACGAAATAAGATCTGCCAGATATGGTTAACACGAGTGACCAACCGACCCTAAGTGTATCTCCAGAGAGCCTTGCCTTCTATAAGAAGGCTGCCCTCTATAGTGCATGCAGTGCGCGGTTATTCATCAAAATCTTGATAAATAGCCATATCCGACTAAATGGGAAGTACATGGGCGGATGCAGGATCTCAAAGGGGGGGGGGCACGAAGCAAAAAGGGGTGGCATTCTCCTTTGCCCGCCCCCTCCCTGGATCTGCCAATATGAAAGTAGACACCATTAGTAAACGTTAATATCCCCCAGTACAATCAACATGTAATAGTTTCAGCTCATGCTGTGGCGTTAACGAAAAACAGTGAAAAAGCATAAACAAATCTCAACATAATTATGTACAGCATGTAGCAATCCCCCCACCCCACCTCCACTTGATAGCAGATTTGTGTTACTGGACAGAAGGCGATTTCCCTGTAGGGATATTCCCTACTCTTTTAGTCATTAATTACCCCCCCAAAATGGACAATTTGTAATGTCGCTCAAGGGGAAGGGGGGAGTAGGAAGGTTGCGGTAGGGAGAAACTGCCACCCGAAACCACAGCTCTTTCCGTGAGTACAATCATAGCGAAGGTGATAACAAACAACTAGGGCAAATCTTCAGGGCTTGGTAACACGATACATTTTCAGTCGGCAAACCCATGGCTCTAGGTTTGCCCATAGAGGTTTGCCGACTGAAAATTTATTCTGGACCAACCCTTGTTCTGGTACCTTTGATGCTTCATTTGCCGACTGAGGTTCTAAATGCCGACTGAGATAAACTATTGGGGTATCGCCCCCCCCCCCCCCCGCTCGCTACGGCCCCGTATAACGCAGGCACCTAAGCATGGTATCGCCATGCATGCATCGCCATTCAATCAATCAATCAATTTATTGGAGTTACACTTTCAAATCAGTGGCACACGTCAAAGACAGTGGCGTAGCTAGCGGGGGGGCAGGGGGGCGGCCGCCCCCCCTGGCTCCAGTTCCAGAATAAGTGGGTCCCCCCTAACACATGCGAATTTTTTTCACATGCTTATTGGACTGACTGACGGGCCCACCAGCAGGCAGGACTATACAGGCAGGGCCGGATTTAGACCTTGAGGGGCCCGGGACACTTCAGGTTCGGGGGCCCCTCGACATAGAAATTAAATTACATGACAAATAAAAAATGAACTAAAACGAATGATAAACCGCATTTCTTCGAAAAAAATATAAAACTAATTTTATAATTATTACATTTTTTTTTATATAAAGGAAGTCCTTAGTCTGGGGGCCCTCTGGCAGGGGCCTGGGCAATGCCCTTGCCCCTTATAAATCCGGCCCTGTATACAGGGCCGCTTTTACATAAGGGCAAAAGGGTAGTTGCTCACGGCCCCAGGTAAAGAGGGGGCCCTAAAAATCTGTAAAATCTGATTGGTGGGCCCCCTGGGATCCGATTCTCCCCCCCCACCCCCCTGGCGAACATAGCCAGCTACGCCACTGGTCAAAGACGGTGCATCCTTAAACATAGTACAAAACATAAACAATAAATATAAACTAAGACTTAAAATACAAAACACTAGTACAAAGTACACAAGAATAAAAAAAGAAAAGGAAAAAAAAAACATGCAGCGTGACATATAGATAGAACAGAAAACTTGTCAATTAATTCATCAATTTATAGCATCCAACATCTTACGCTCATCCCAAAGGTTGGTCAAAAGATTCTTACATGATGTATCAAGAATGTTTCCAAGTGTGTTATCGAATTCATACATGTTACCCAGCATCATGTATAGTTTTAAGTCGATATTGCCTGAAATAAATATTTCCAAAAACAAATCCATATTGTTACCAAAAAGATTATTTTCAAGGGCTATGAATTCCTTAATACGAATGTGATTCAATGCTGTACAATAAAACATGAAATGGCCAATATCTTCATCTACATTACTCTTACACAGTTTGCACAACCCGTCATTATTTGGTGACCAGGAGCGGCCATTTACGGTACGTTTCTTGTGTGCGTATCCCCACGGATCTCTATTATACTTCTCCCCTTCCCGCCTTTTGGCAGTGTACGTGCTGCCTACCACTTTTACGAGACCTGGATCTCTTCGCCTCGCCCGTTTACCGTGACGCCACTGCGTGAATTTCTTGATGCGCTGCCAAAAAACAAGAGTCACTGGGGACGAAGAAAGACATCCTTAAAAGTTTGTTTAACTCTTCGAGTAATTTATTAGGGCTTCAGAAATGTAGACACAATCTTATGACTCGACTGTGGGAATTGTTTAATTACCGTACGGTTTATTCTTAATCAGTGATAACTGCAAATTTATTACAGTATTTGTTGTCCACCTATTCTCCAATAATCATTTGAGGAGGCGACAATGAGACTACTTGAGACTACTTGATATCATAGAGAAAGGAACATACTCGGGAATAAATCTGTCAACAACCACACAAAGCCTCATAATAGGTGTATCACCCACGACGGATTGAGATTGCATTGTCTTCGAATCGTACATGTGGGGTAGGGTGGGGTGGGGGAGGGGTCCCTAAAAGAATTACCCAGGGTTGTTCATCTCTCTCAAAGCTGTGCCCACAGAAGGAGAACAGTGAATCAGGTTACACAGCAAATATAAGAAATAAATAAGTAAATCCAAAGGAATTATTAGCTTATTGTAATCTTAAGTAAGACTAATTACGGTGACACCGTGTGAAATTCTCAATTGAGTAGTAATCTTATTGTAATCTTGTTTGGAAAAATTGTGTGTATGACATTATTATCGTTTATTGAAGTGTAACACTATTGGTAAAATGTACGTAAATGTATGCATATTTTTAAAGAACCAAAAGATACGTATTAAAACCAACATATGAAAGTTTCAGCTTATTTCGTTGTGTTGTTTACAGGGAAAGTGCAAAATTAGTAATATTGGCAAATACTCCATGAGTATGCTAACTCTCTAAAATCTACATTTATAAACAACGAACCTACAGTTTCAGCTCAATGGGAGTCTATTCATATTTACTTCACCATTGTTGACGTCATGATATTCGCCAACGCTTACGCGAAGGACTTTGAACCGACCTACAATTAGAACGTAGGCTATAGAAGTCATAACAGTTTTGGCAGAAAATATGCATACGGTTGTTGTGTTTTTTCCGTGAAATGAGAGTACGTCAGACCATGGAGGAAGGAATTTGTACCTTTACCGACTTCACATCAAGTTAGGTTTCAGATAATAAAAAATTCAGTTAATTTTGTAATCAGGTAATTACTAATGTTGTACCTTCCCTTTTTGGAGAAAATAGTGTGAATGAATGCATTTAGATATTTTGTATTCATTCTATAAATCAGGAAATGGATCAACGGCAGGTGATCCATTTCAGATATGATTTTCTTATTCATGTTTTCTCGAAAATCACAACGTGTCAAACGGAATAACTTCCGGATGTTTGGTACCATTGCCATCTTAAAACTAGTATTAGTAAGAAAGAAGCTTTAAGATAATGATTCTAGCAAGAAAGAAGCTTTAAGATAATGATTCTCGCACAGTTTCCTTTCGGGCAATTACCAAGAAGAACACCCACTCTTGCAATGCACGAAGAAAATGTTGGATCACACATGCAACCGGTATCCACGCTAGCACCCGTCTGTCATGGCATATAGATGTACCACATCTCCATACAAGAAAGATCTGGATAAAAACCAGTGGGAATTCATTGTGATGGATTTTGCATTACAAAAAAGTGCGCATGCAATTATTAATGTGGTAAACTTAATAGATGAAAACTAGGGAGAGGAGAAATAACAGACCACCTGCCGCCCCCAGCTTCCTGTATGGGATAATTGGAAAGTAAATGCCGGGGGATGGGGGTATATAATTACACCCCCACATTGTCCTCGGCGAGGGGCTTGGTCCATATGATCATTCCTCACTTTTTTTGGATATGGGTCCAAAGTAAAAAAAAATGTTACAAACTCCATGTACGAAACATAACTTTGGGTTTACCATTGTTTTTAATTTTGCAAAAATGTGCTGAAGTTATTTATTATTTTTCTTTAGACAAAAGCAGTTGGGGCCTACTCGGAAGGGAAAGGAGTTACAACGGGTTCAGAGGTGATCATTGGAAGTTGAAATTTTGAAAAATGACCTTATAAGTTAGCCCAAACCTCGTGCCCAGGGTCTACTCTCGTTCTTACTACTAGACCCTGGTGGGAAAAGTGATTTCCGCGACGCTAATTGGTTAATACAAAATAAAATGCCAAAAAACTAGTTTAAATATGATTTCGAAGTAACAAATACTTAAGATTTTTTTAAATCCATGGAGTGTCGTGGCCGAGCGGTCTAGCTTACCGGACTCAAGTTCTGGTGTTAGCAGCAGAATGTGGGTTCGAATCCCGGCCGTGACACTTGTGTCCTTGAGCAAGACACTTATCCATAATTGCTTCTCTCCACCCAGGGGTTAAATGGGTACCTGTGAGGGCAGAGTTGGTTGATTAGCCCTATATGCGCTGTAATTAGGCATGTCACAGTGCACGCACAGCTTGTCTGGCCCGTACTATGTACACTGCCAAACTGGTAAAACTTGAAAAAAAAATACTATTTACAACTTAATAATTAGAAACTTTGAAAGCAGTTATGGGTGTAGTTTTTTCACACATAATAAGTTAATACTTTCAGCCTAGTACATGTGAAGTATTGAAAGCATAGGTCACAGGGAAGTATTTTTAAATATTTTTTTAAAATATACACTGTTTTCCAGTGCAGCGCCGTGACGTGTATTGTCACCGCTGATAATTACGACTCGCTCCATCTGGCTTAGTTGGAAAAACACCCCTATCAAAAATGGACTTTCCTCAAGTCTTTCATTCAATGGAGATCAATGACCTTACTATACAGGGTAGCTGTGACCTTTGTCCTGTACATGCAGCGTTAACGCGTTAGGACCATTGAAGTATTGTTTCACTTCGGAGATACAAACAAATCTACAAATTCTTAAAGAAAGCTTCTACAGGCGTAAATAGTCATCGGTTTTTGAAATCTAAACCAGATTTGAGTAGTTAAATATATATAGTTTCAATTCATCAGCTCAAATTTGTAGTCCGTTGACTGAAACAATTGAGGAAATTGCAAAAAAGTGATCACAACTTTCAACTTTCCGTCCGTGAGTGTACTGCCATTTTGGTCTGCCCATGGCCTTCCTCCATGGTCTGCCTAGCCTTGAATTGAAGAAATGCATGAGCTGGCTGGTTGGACGACACAAGAAATCGACTATCGTATTCAAGATAAACGATGTCCAGGTATGTTTTGTTTGCTGATTTGTATTAAACAATATATGTAGAAGCTTACTCAATACATGAATGAATAAATAAAGAACTTTGGAAGGGAAAATTCACAGCAAAAAGTCTGTAATGTCCGTGCAAACCCACGAAGGGGAGTAACAGCGGTAGAAAAAATGGCAATGCAGATGAGCATTCTGGAGGATCTACGCGCGGTTGTATACGGTTCGCGCATGCGCATTTGTGCGTAGTGCTTATATTTAGTTTACACCCTCCCCCGTTGGCTTAACAATTTTCCAATAGATGTTTAAACATTGTGTTTATACTGTCATTAAATTTGTTACCCTAGATATTTGATGTTTATTTTTTGTACCAGAATTAAATTGTGGATAGATTTGTGAAATGAAACACAAAATTATTGTGGAACTTAGACCATTTGCGTAGGCCTATAACACGATAAGCAGCGATCCAAATAACTTAATCTTTTGTATGTTTTTATAAATTTTTATTTCCAGATCACTGGTTCCTCAATCCAGTCCCCACCTTTGCCCTTATGGAAACAATTCGGAGCAGCATTGAATCATCTGATCTGAGCTATCATCAAGGATTCCATGTACACTAGCAACCACCAACCAGAATTGAAATCTATAAGGCCCGTTTCAAATCATGTCGCGCTCTTGCCGAGTCGAATTCAAATCATTTGAGTTCGACAATGGCGCGGCAGTGGTTTCAAACGTTGAACTTAATTGAAAGTCCCAACTTGTTTTAAATACATACAAAATGGCGGACCGAAGAGAAACACGTAACTTTATTTTGTTAGCTACAATCCAAGCAGCGCAGCGCAGGAGAGTTGTAGCTCAACAAGTCTTTCTTTCCAGAATTCTCTCCATGAGCAGAAGAACATTTCTTATATTTATCATAGCCATTTTGTTTCTTTCAAACAAGACTGCAAAGACTATCCCGTGCTTCTGCCGAACTTTGCAACATAGCACGGCAGGGCCTGTCGAGCCAAGTGCCTCTGCCGCTACCGAATTCAAAAGTGGTTTCAAGCGTCGCGCTCCTGCCGTGTCAAATCGAAAAAAATCGGATTATTTGAATTCGACTCGGCAAGAGCGCGACGTTTGAAACGGGCCTAAGTTTGCAATTGCAAATATGAGTTTTTGGCTTTCAGTTGGTATCTGGCACTTGTGGAAAGCATACAGATTCAAGTAAAAAAGAAAAAAACATGCAATTTTGTAGCCATTTTATAAAGCCAGAAACTATGCATATTTAATTAGGCTGGCAAATTATCACCAAAATTATCAAACAAAGTAACATTGTGTTGATATTTCAACTATCTACATGTATCATTTGAAAATGCAAACACATATGATGCTCAAATGTCCCCTACTTGTAGATTATTGGTAGACAGGTGAAATGGCATGGGGAAAAATGAAAATTTGATGGAAAATTAGCATATTCACGTTGCGAATATATAATTAGAGCTGCTAATTAGCTAATTTGCATATTTAATGATAAATTCCTTCTTTTTTTGTGCAGATACAAAATACTGTCCAAGATAACCATGCCTGTAAAGTTTCAGCTAAAAAGAACATTTACAAAGTCCTGAAATTAGGTATGCGCATATTAATTAGCTGGACTTAGTCATTTTTGGGACATTGCCGCACCTGCAGATGGGTAAAATTGAACAAATTTGCATTTTTGACAACCCTTTGTGTCAAAATACAACAAATCTGGTAATTGACATTGACTTTACATTAAAATACCATAGCCTTCTCTCAGAAAATGTAAACATTTTGGCTCTGCAATACTTATTTTCTTTAAAAAAAAACATGTAAAATTGGAATAAAGTCATTTTTACCTAATTTTGCCATTACATGCCAGGTTTTCCGGCGAATAAACGATATCTTTAAAAATTTATTTCTCAAGAACCGCTTACCCGATGTTGAAAATGTTAGTACCAAAATAAAGCATTCAGTGAGGTCTTTCATACAGAATCAAAATTAAACATGTGTAATGTATGCTTATTTTTGTGTGCTCTACCTACTGTAATGGCAGCAATTGAGCTGTATACTCCCCAGGGAGCTGAGATGGTTTCAGGAATGATTTATGAGCCTTATGAGCAGGGGTAATAATATAATGCGCCTTGAGCACCACTCAGTTGGTGGATACGTGCGCTATATAAGTCCACACATTATTATTATTATTATTATTATTATTATTATTATTATTATTATTATTATTATTATTATTATTATTATTATTATTATTATTATTATTATTATTATTATTATTATTATTATTATTATTATTATTATTATTATTATTATTATATCATGCCTGTAATTATGTTTAAAAAGACGAAAAGTTTGGCCTTCAAGGGGCTTATTTCCCTGTGGATGGGGGTTCCGTACCATAATATTTTTTAAAGAGAATTACCAATGCAATAATATTTTCCCCACTGAAAATTATGGCCATATTCAATTCACTGTACCGTTTAGAATAGCACTGAAAGATTATTCAGGATTTCATGTTTAAAATAAAATATGCCCCGAGTATCGAGAACCCCAAAGCTTCCGGGGCCCACAGGCTGGCCCCGGGCCCCTTGCGGTTTTGGCTTTGCGCTCGAATTACTTCACCCCTAGGTCCGCCCTAAATGTTCACTTTGGATTCAATCTCTTGTTAACATTGTAACGTTACCGTAAGATTAGATTGTCTGCATTTGACTGCTCTGCAAATATATGTGGATAATTAGATATAAGCTCGGATTATCCATGGAGGAAATGGTTTATTCCTCCTCTGTTTTCTTCCTCCATGGTTTGACCGTAGATGTTCAACCATGGTTCAACTTTTACCGGAAGTTATTATAGGAACCACTGATGGAGACACAAACAACAAACGGGTGCCGAGTTGAGCGGGTGCCAAGGGTTTTCACACACTTACAAGTGTCTCAATTACAAGAGAATAAACAATTTTCGCGTTTACATAAACAGTTACAGAGTTGTTGATAATGGCATAATCAAACATCACAACTATTGTGATAATTGGTAAATTCAAGCATATACCCATTCAATACATTGTGTGTATTTCCTTCAAAATTTACTCCTTCGTGAGGGGATGGAGAGAGTGAGCTTCCCGGACATAGAAAGGTTCTTGAGGTAGATTGATAGTTTCTGTGTTTAAATACCCTTATTTTTCTTTTGCCCGACCTTCGTTAGTGCTAAAAATCCCACCAAATTCCCCTTAAAGGGAAGGTATTGGTAATGCTGGCAAAAATAATGATTGATTGATTGATGGTACACCCTCAGATTTGGTGTCGCGCGTGCATCCCTTGTTCACCTACGACGTCAAAACTGAGAGTGTATCATCACACATTTTTGTATCTTGTTAATTTGCTTTTAAATGTGTTTTGTACTATTTATGTGTATGTGTGTCGGACGCACCGCCTTTTGGCCGAGTGCCACTGTTGTAAAAGTGTAAGTCCAAATAAAATAAATAAATAAATAAATAAAATGCGTGTATGAAACTTACTTGTAGCAGTAACTGAATCTCAAAGGTCTTGTCATTGGGTCGAATCAGACCTTAGAGCTACAGACTTTTACCATGCTTTTACAGAGGAAATTTGGGAGACACTCGGGGGAAATTTGGCTCCATTTGAATACTAAAATTAGGTGCCTTTAAACTCCACAGAATGAACCTAGATACTCCACAGAATGAACCTAGATACTCCACAGAATGAACCTAGATACTCCACAGAATGAACCTAGATACTTCACAGAATAAACCTAGATACTTCACAGAATGAACATAGATACTTCACAGAATGAACATAGATACTTCACAGAATGAACATAGATACTCCACAGAATGAACATAGATACTCCACAGAATGAACATAGATACTCCACAGAATGAACATAGATACTCCACAGAATGAACATAGATACTTCACAGAATGAACATAGATACTCCACAGAATGAACATAGATACTTCACAGAATGAACATAGATACTCCACAGAATGAACATAGATACTTCACAGAATGAACATAGATACTCCACAGAATGAACATAGATACTTCACAGAATGAACATAGATACTTCACAGAATGAACATAGATACTCCACAGAATGAACATAGATACTTCACAGAATGAACATAGATACTCCACAGAATGAACATAGATACTTCACAGAATGAACATAGATACTCCACAGAATGAACATAGATACTTCACAGAATGAACATAGATACTTCACAGAATGAACATAGATACTCCACAGAATGAACATAGATACTTCACAGAATGAACCTAGATACTTCACAGAATGAACATAGATACTTCACAGAATGAACATAGATACTTCACAGAATGAACATAGATACTTCCTCTATCTATGGAGGTTTAAAACAGATTTTCCTTCCTCCATGCTCTATCATTGAATGAATCAATAACGACCACAAACCGAACAGGACAGAACAGCTCACCTTTGAATTATGAATTCCTCTGAGCCCATCATCTAGAGCCCATATTACAGACCGTATCTTATAATAAGAATCAATCTGTGCAACCAGTCTATTTTAGAATCAATACAGTTCCATTAAACCACCAATATGTGGAGGTTTCAGCTCAATGCGGGGTCTAAGTCACGAGAAAAGTGTGAAAAATCACTTACAATTTTGGCAGAAAATACTTGGAGCAATGCGGCCAGCAACTGTTTGTATATGCAACTTTGTTCATGTTTCCACCGAAATGAGATCACTTCAGACAAAACGATCGTTCAGGATGATTGGTAGCTTCGCCAACTTCGCCAATAATTCAGTAATTTTGTAATCGAGTAATAACCAATGTTGTACTAGTACCATCCCTTTAATTAAACATTCTCCACACTGACATCTTGAGCACTAACTGAAAGCCATAAGGCAAACGACGACGTCACCGGACTGTGCACTTGTCTTGTCAAATCTCATCTTAGTAAAAATCCAAACATTTACGAATTTTCGAGATTTACATTTTTTAAGCATAGCCATTCGCAGACCCATTCTCATTTCCATCATAATCCATATATTTTCACAAAAAATCAGTACCGATATTTATTAAATGTGAAGGAATTGGGAATAAAATCACACTGGGAATGTCTTGCCATGTACAGAACTAATTAGAAAGCGTGAGCTCACATTGGTGAGTTAATTTTAGTTAATTTCAAATCATAGTCCTATTATATTTCTTGATATTTGTGAAGTCAGTGTAAATGCATATGAAGACGATTCCTTGCTCTCTATCCGATACCTTTCCTTTCCCACCATAAACGCGCGGGAAATTTACATAATAACAGCTTCAACAAGAGTAGGGAGCCTTGCCTGGTTGGACATTCCATTAAGTCGTTATGTCGTAATGGTCTATGCGTCTTAATTGTTGGAGAATTGAATTGACGGCATTTGATTTAATTTTGCCCCCACACCGACGTGTGTATAGCACTGCATACTCAGTGCTTTCCGAGTGTCTGTGGAAAAAACCTTCACAGGCGACTCGGGCGGGATTCGAACCCACGACCTCCTGTCAGGCATGATGACATGATGACATGTGACATGGCTTGGAGAGTCGGGTGGGGGTGGGGGTGGGGGTGGGGGTGGGGGTGGGGGTGTAGTGGGGGTGGGGTGGGGGTGGGGTGGGGGTGGTAGTGGGGGTTGGGGTGGGGGTGGTAGTGGGGGTGGGGTGGGGGTAGGGGTGGGGGAGCGGAGCATGTGGGTACATTATTTTAGTAACGAGCGTGCTGTGCCCAGTTATATCCTTATTCATGTACATGTACTTCTCCACAGATGCATACAGGTAAATGAAGTAAATACAGCAGTTTGTACAATGATTTATGTGAAATTCATTCCATGATTTTTGTTTAGTAATTTTGGAATGTCGGAATCCCACTCATAATGATGGTTGAGAAATTCATCCTAGCAACCATGGCTTTGTATATGCGCTAGGTTCCGCCTTCCCCCCAAAATTAAATTTCTCCAAATTCGCCCAGCGTGGGGGTTAAGGGAGGCAGATTCAATCATGCTTTGTACAGTGACAGACCCTTTATCACGATGCGACCAGCTTTGTCAGGTTCCCTGTATACGCAAGTAGGATTATAGGGCCAAGTCTCAATGCATGAAAAGGGACCAGACTATTTTCCCTTCCAGCCTCGGTTTGGTGACGTGGATTTGTATTGAAGAAAAACAAGATGACTACAGTGTGAGGAAGGTCTATAGGGGGCGCTGCAGGAGAAAGCAGTAAGCGGGTGGAGTTTCAAAAGTATTCAGCACCCCCCGCCCAAGGAAAGAAAAATATCCAATGATGATATGAAATAAGAAATTGATATAATATTCACAGGTCTTCTATTATAGAATTTGTTCCCACATAAGACACAGTGATTTGTTAATTGCAGACTATAGGGAGACGCTCTAGTCTTTAAGAAAATAACATTGTATAAAAAACTGTATAGTGAATAATAAGTGTTTACAAAGGATTAAATGTATCATTTTGTATAACAATTATTACATTTTGGCCCGAGTGCGTGGATATGTAAGGGTGGATATAATTGTTACTTGAAAGGGACAATATCGTCACGATCAACATGGCATGGAATCGGAGTGCTAGTTTTAGGCCCAAAAAAAACAAAAAACTAGTTGATCGTCCCCGCCCGCATCCTTTTTTGAGGCCGCATCCTTTTTTAATTTTTTTTTATATATTATTTTAATTTTTTTATACTTGTCCACAAAAAGAGTAAATTTTTCATGTATTTTTACTTGGGTTTAACAAAATACATCAAACATTGTTTAACATGAATATTTTTTACTCAACTACTTGTTCGATAGCTATAAAAAAAAGTTGGCGGTGATTTCAAACTGAAAAATTGGTGGCCATTTTGAATTTAAATGCTTGGCGGCCATCTTGGATTTTTTTTTTTTTAAATAAATAAAAAGGCCCTCATCCTCCTCTTTTTGAAAAAACCAGGACGATCACTGTGTTCATCTTAAACTAAGACACCGATTCCATGCCCTGTTGAATGTCTGTTCTGATCAGTGCCGTCTTATCGCATGGGCACACTGGGCAGTTGCCCAGGGCCCCGCGATTTTAGGGCCCCCGAGATTCAATTTGAAAAATAAAAATTAAGGTTTATATTATTAAATAGCAGTGGCGATATTAATGTGAAATTGGGGCCTCCTTGTATGCAAAATGAAGGTTGGATCTGGGCCATCTGGAAAATTTCCCAGTTGAAAAACTTAATTTTAATGTGTTGGGGGAGGGGAGACGAGGGGTTAGGGGCCCCAGTACATTGCTTTGCCCGGGGGCCTCAAATATTTTTAAGATGGCCCTGGTTCTGATTGTGTCTATATATCCCTTTAACAGAAGAAACCATTTTACAGCAAGGTGTTTGAACAAATAGAATGGAATTTAGTTTGTGTCACTGAGCTACGTTCAAAACAAATTAACTCGAGACTTGTTTTCATGCTGGCGTCTTGTTTTGTGGGGAAAAAATCAATGCTATAGAAGCGGTTTCTTTTGTGTGTGTAGTTCTTATTAATCTTATTTTGAAATAGTTGGCAGCCATTGAGAGGTGATTACCGGCCCAGTTTCTTCCAATGTCGACTCGGGAACTATTATTCCCAGCTTGCTGATTGGTCAAGCGCTCATAACGTACAGATGTTTGACACCTGACTGTCAATAGAGAGAGAAAACAAAAAAGTCGCGCAAGAATCTCAGTAACGTTGCCTTCACACCACACGCAATGAATAAGCCTTTGTTTGACCATGGTCGAAACTTTAAAAAAATTTATCTGGGTCGGGGTTGCTGTAGGTTCGTTGTAAACAAGATTGGATATGATGGCAAAATTACCCTTTACACAAAGTATCTACCCTTTTGAATCTCTGTGAAAGTTCCAGCTTATTATGTGGTGGCGTTTACAAAATTAAAACAAATGTATTCGATATGCAATCGTTTTAATACAGAACTATGTAAACATTCTGACATAAATTAGTGGGGTATATTTGACGATTCTAAAAATATTCAAGGGATTTAAATTTAATGTTGTTTTGGCAAACTGTATATCATGAGAATCATTAAAATATTGTAAAGAGACCTCATACCACGTTTTGACAGTAGTATTTGTAAAACACAGCATGGAGATATGTCAATTTTCAAGAGAAAAAGAGGGCCGGGTGTTGAGAAGAATTTCGTGGGATGCTATATTCCAAGATGTATTTTAATACAGCAAGGAACATGGTATTCATCAGGCACGATTAACGAACTGTTGGACAGATACTTGAAGATGTTCGGACCCTGTGATTTTTAAGAGAAGTTACAGCATTAGTATGCGAATTATCATCTAATAGCTTACTTGATGTGAAGTTGCTAATGCGAAGTTTAAAAAATCCGTCGACTTGCTCTTATTTCAGAGAAGAAATAAATGTAGTGTTTTCATTCCAAATTGGGAATGTTTTTTTTCCACAATTTCCTCAAAGCTCCGATGGTAGTGGTGGGGTGGGGGCTAGACAAGCATGACTTGACTATCTCGCTGGTGTAAGGAGGTCCAGGGTAGTTGAATATGTGGGGGTGGGGCACTACCAAAAGAAGGGGCGGGCACACTGTATGGTATGTGATAAAAGTTTTTTTTTCTCTCATTAGCCCATATCCCCCTCCCGAATCCGCCAATGACCACACCCCCAAATCTTGGATTTCATTGCAGCCTTACTGCATAAGTTTATTTGGAAGTCCCATGTAACACTGCATGTCCATCCTAGTATACGATCATAATACCTATCTCAATGCAAAGTGGGGGAGGGGGGAAGGAGGTCCTACTTGTCCTACTAACCTCGGTTTGGTTTCGTGTGGATTAAGTATGAAAGAACCATTTAGAAGGCTACAACGTCAAGGTCTAAGGTCAAGTCACACATGATTGTTCCCTTCACCAATATCACATCCAAGTGAGCCGACATGGGCAGATCCAGCGTTGTAGAAAAGGGGGACCACAAATTTAAAAGTAGATGGTAAATTTGAATATTTATACATGGTTTATTTCCAAAAAGGGATCACCCCACCCCTCAAGATCTGCCATCTGTTATCGACTCTAAACTAGGTAGTCAGGTGACCATTAGATAATCCAAGTCTAGCCCAATATATTAAGAAATTGCTGGATTAGCACTCATGGAATCCAAATGGTAACAGACCATAAATTTTTATTTGGTAAGCATGGCAATGGACGTTTTCATTCATTTGTATTTTACTTTTCGACACCCCCCCAAAAAATAAATTATGAATCAACAAATAACACAGTCTTCCATTGCCACATCCTACATACCAAAATGCTAGCAGCTATCATTAACAATGATCATTGAATTCTTATATATACCGAAATAACCAAATAATTTAATTAAAAACCTGACAAATGAAAGCAATTTAAAACAAGCCTTCAGAGAAAATTGGTATTTATTAACTTTTCTCACTATATTATTCAATAATAAACAATTAAACATAACAATTTCCCTAGTAATAATTTAAATTATCATATCTTACATTTCACTTCAGTTGAAAAACATTTTTGTATTTCTTTTTATACAAAATTATTAGTAATGAGGTACCAGGGAATGCGCTAATACCGACTTAAGAATACAGGCTGGTAAACATTAAAGGCAAAAACGCATCAGGAATTACCTTACAAAAATTCAACATTGATTCTTCCAAATCTAAAAATATTGAATTTAACTCAATGCGTAAATCTTAATTGTTTTCTTTATACAGATTAATAGGAAAAACTAATTCAAAATATATTTACATTAATAATAATAGACGTTGATTGGTAAAATTATTTTTTTAGATAGCAAATGTTCATGCATAATTGAAAAATTTAAATGATGCATAATGTTTTTGAATATATAATTGTGACCTGATCTAGGAAAAACCGTTCACATGGTGAAAATTTGTAATATGTGTGTTTTATACATCAAATTAATTAGGACAATTTTCAAAACAGTTTTATTCATGATTCCAGGATGTCTATAAACTCAAGTTATGCTCTCAGGAAGTTCAAAAAACCAGCTGACCTTGTTTTGAGAAATCAAAATTTTACTCAGAACTTTAAAGCGCAACTCAAATTATAGACATCCTAGAATCACAAATAGAAGTTTTTAAAAGAGCAGTGTCCTCATTTGATTTGATGTATAAAACAAAATAACAAATTTCACCATGTGAAGGGTTTCCAAGATCACATCGCAATTTTATTTTACAGATTCGAAACAAATTTGCTCCTATAAGAAAGGTAAACAAATATTAACTAAACATTTGTCAGTTATCAAGTGCCTTGGACGAGAGTTCTCTAAACAAGTCCTGCGAGCGATATTTAGTATTTATTTGCCTTTCTAAAAAGGAAACAATAATCTGATTTAAACAAAATGGCCGGGATTCACCGGTGAAAGTCAAAAAACATGGATTATATACTAAAGATTAAAAAGGCACATAATAAAAAATCTAGCCAGAGAAATTGTGTTGTTAGTTAAGACAACATAACGGCAAAACACAAATGATAAAAAAATGTCCTGGTCCGGGATAAAAAAAAAAAAATTAAAAAAAACCCAGCAAGGTTATATTTCAATCTCATTTTAAACTCGAAAAATGCTGAACTCTTTTACAGAATAGTTTTTGTGGTATTTTTGTTATGCCCAACACTTGTTTTTTTACTTGAACAAAGCAACATCAATTGTTTTAGTGTACCACCAAAGAAATACTTGTCTCTGATGAAGGAATCATAATTTTATTCCAAAACAATATTAATTTTTTTAGAAGTTCAATCTAAAGAAAGGGTTTGTCATTTTTTCCCCCCGGGACATGTTTCATTAAATGAAATTTAAAAAACAATCCAGATTTTAGTCCTGGTTCACACTAACATCAGACGACCCAGGGCATCAGTGGTGGACTTCTAAAACATTTTTTCACTTAAAGCAAAGTTTTTTTTAAAAGTTCCACATGCTTTCTTATGTGATTTTAAGTTAAAAAGAAACGACTACTTGCTTAGCGCATTGTTTGAAGTACTTCACCTTTGACTCGAAGCCTCTCGAGTTCTGCCTTTGCCACTGTTACAATACAAATTTATTGGCGAGTCGAATGTATCTCATACATACCATGGTCACCATTACCAAAAATAATGACAACATCATTTCTGTGGCAAAGCTTCAACCAGAGATTTTAGTTAAATAACACGTGTTCCATCCTTTTTAGAACATTGTTAATTTACTTTAAAAAGGAATTTACATCTTTGGTTATTACAGTTTTTGAATCGGAGCACTTCATAGTGATAACATTTTCACACGATACCATTGGGTTACATTTCATGAAAACGAGTTGGTGGGTTGGACAAATACCTTCCCTTTGAAACTGAAAACATATACCTTTTTAAATGGATACAACAGGTACTGTGCCACAACAAAGCTTCTGAAAAAGTACATTGTCCCCATAATTATATAATTAAATATACTATTTTTATGCCAAATATAGAAAAAGATTCCTACATTAACCCATTTCTCATCAAGTTAAAAACTGTGCATCTAAGTTTCTTGGCCGGAAATGAAAACATACATTGTATTACATCAATGGTGTGTGACCCACTTGACCTATTTAAAGTTTATTTTGGTCTACCATAGGTCTACTAGTACTATTAGTATTACTATTATTAGCTCCATAATCATACAGGGAAAGGAAAATTTACCAGTTTAACAAATTATTCAACTATTATCCAACTTTCTCTGTGTAAAATTAGTACGCCAATCACTTAGTATCAATTAGTATCAATCACTCTGAGAAACTATTTTGTCTTGAAGAAAATGGGAATTACTTTGTATAATTAACAAAAAGAAATGGGTCATTCATAGAAAACACTGTCAATAAATTATTTACACTTTCAGTGGATGTAAATTTTCTGTTTCATAAAAAAAAACATCTCTTAAAAATGCATTATCCATTGCAATTTTATTTTAAAACCTGCATAATTACAGCCTTATTTCCAAACTGTAATGTAGGTGAAAAATTTAAAATAAAAGATAAACCAAAACGTACTGGGGGCATGGTTAAGTGGATTATCTTAAATGTGAATCAATTATTTTAAGAAAATTACAATTGCCATTACCAGTCGAATAATGGCACAATGTTTTAATCTGTAGGATATATCGATACATCAAAACTGTATGTCAACTTAAAATTAAAATATAAATATAATCTATATTTACAATTGCCACACCAGTCAAATAATGGCACCCTTTTCTTAATTCTTAAGGCTATATATATTATCTAAACTTTATGTGAAACAAAAATTAAAATATAAAACTATATTTACTAGGGGGATGGTCGAGTTGGTTGTTTAAATTGTGAATAAATAAATTTTAAGAAAAGACAATCGCAGACACCTGTCAAACAATGAGTTCAGTCAATACATTGTCCACTGACAAAATGTGCAAGTTATAACTGGTTCAGTGGTTAACACTTTCATGACTGAAATGATAAAATGTGACAACCAACCCCCGTCCCCTGGACAAACAAACTCCCAAACAAACTTCTCTCACAGTTCAAACTGGTACAACAAAAAAAACCGTGGCGTAGGCTTGCATGTTGACTGAATGAACAAGTCACAATTTCAAACTGAGAAAGTGTGACCAGTAATATTGTTATTAAATAAATACCTCGATTCGCAATGATGTAGCAACTAACATGCTCGAGTTCAATGTTATTTTGGTCAATGTAGAAAGAGTGTCTCCTGGAACTGGAAGAGTTGGGCAACATGACAGAGGAAGTACTCCTTGGTTGCTGGTCCCTCACATTTGATATGATCCTACGTGTCCAAGTCCAATCCTCTTCCTTCCAGTTGACGTCCTGGCCGTTTTAAGGGGTGCTGGCATGACATCGTGTTTAGTGGTAGGACAATATTTAATTGTATGACTGAAATCACCGTTCACCCCGCAAAGAGGACAAGTATATGCCCGAAGAATGGGGCATATAGTTTTTCCCGCGGTGTCCTTGAGAACATGGGAGGAGTACACCGCCTCCCGCTCGCCGTTGTTCTTGCAAAAAACGCACCATGTTGGCAGAAGCTGGGAGCGGTTTGCTAGCTTCCCCGGCCCCGCTGACCTCCGTCTGGCTTCGTGTTGTTCCGTCATCCAGCTGCACCGAGGCGGCAGGTACGAACAGTCATCAGTATCGCTGCCATTACGGCGAAACTCGGTCATGACATCGTCGTTGCATAGAGGGTCCAGAGATGAAGAGTCGCCGGGGTAGTTTCTCTGGCTCGTGGGCCACATGGAAGAAGAACCATCTTCTCCCTTCTCGCCGAACTGCTTCCTGAGTTTGGATATCATGACCCCGAGCCCAAGGTAATCCTTCATGGGCGAGAATTCACTATTTGGCTGCTCTGGCCAAATATTAGAAGTAGACATGCTGAAAAAAATTCTTATGGTACTACTAGAACCTTGCGTCCGTTCAGAATTCTAACGTTGTTGACTTCTGCTGATTAACACGTGGAGTTGGCTATTTGTAATTGTAAATAGTACAGGTGGGCGGGGCAAGCACTACAGTGACACAAGCGCTGTCGTTTCAGCCAATCAACGCAATTATATCATATTAGCGCTACTCTTATTTATACAGCTCGATTGTTCAGATGTGCTCACCCATGCTGACTTCACTCACTTAACCCTCTACCTCCCTCACTCCTAGGATCAATGACCTATTTATATAAACAAAATCAACAGACAGGTAGCCGCCTGGTTTTTGGAATCACAGACTAAATAACGTGTGAACAACAGTTTAATTGCTATCTGCCGATTCGGCGGAAAATAATTATCTCCAACCAATATCTGAAACTCAAACACGTACTTCAAAACCGCAGCCGCATCGAAACTTTCTGAACACTGACAGTTGGTTCACCCCGAGTTAAACAAAAATGGAATAAGGGGGAAGGAGGGGCAAAAGGTAGATGGAATGGGGGGGGGGGTTACCGCGGATGGGCAAAATAATAGAGCTAATATTTTAAAACAAATATGAGATTCCAGACTTTCTTGCAGATGGCCCCAAACTTTGAAATCTGTAACAAGACCATTTACTTGCTTTATATGCTATGGCATCAGGACAGTTTCAAGTGCACAAGGGACCCAAAAGGCTTGGAGAATACCTCAAGGTACTGGATCTTGAAAAGGGGAAGGGGTGCGGCACAACAGACGTGAATACACTCTGCTATAAAAAAAAAAGGGGGGACACTCAGCTAAAAAGGGCCATACTAAACAAAAGTATGGTCAATTTACGTGCACAGCTATAACAAAAATAGTGGCTCATGGATCCTCCAACGCCTCGATCCTCATGTATATAATACATGCACCTATCAATAATGTCCCCACTCGACTCCCTGTCCCCCACTCAACTCCCTGTCCCCACTCAACCCCCTGTCCCCCACTCGACCCCCTGTCCCCACTCGACTCCCTGTCCACCACTCAACCCCCTTTCCCCACTCGACTCCCTGTTCCCCACTCAACTCCCTGTCCCCACTCAACCCCCTGTCCCCACTCAACCCCCTGTCCCCAACTCAACTCCCTGTCCCCCACTCAACCCCCTGTCCCCCACTCGACCCCCTTCCTCCACTCGACTCCCTACCCAGTCCCTCCCAAGGGCACGTGGTGACATGGGGACTTGGTCAAACAATGGTAAACATGTATTTGTTCCCCATGGTCCATCCTCGGGATTGTCACATTTGTCGCCTCGGCACCATAATGTGGGTATCTTGACTATTCATGTGTGACAGACCCCTGTGGCGGACTTGGTGTTCGATGGGAAAAATACAACGAAGATCTGTCGTCACTCTCCAGAGCTCAATAGACCTTCATAATGACGCAGACATTTTGCTTTTCTTCCATTCAAAGCAGTGTAACCAAACCGAGGCTGGGAGGGACAATAGTCTGGTCTCGTTATGTTATGAGAATTAGTACCACGAATGTCAATGGGTATGCAGGGAATATGACAAAGATGGCCGCAAGGTCTATTGCTAATCACCGTTAGAGAGCTACGATGTTCAATTGGATTGGCTGGTTATATGTAAACTGGAGGGTGCGTTTCTGTAAAAGTGAAAGTGGAACTCTAAATAATTGACACTGACAGGAAGAAATAAGTGCATACATCTTTTTGGGTAACTTCCTATATATTTGTGCATGGCATGTGCATCGCTTTTTTTTTAACGGCGGCTGGTGTATTCCTACCACAGAATTCTTTTTGTGTTCACTCACCCTCCATGGTTCACCGACCCGTAACCTACCAAACGTTGCACTATCGTACAGCAACACGAGCGAATGTGCAGTGTAGTTAATTTGTAACAGCGCCCCCACAGGTGATCTGACACAAGACATACTATTTCGACCACTGATTTCAACTACTGATCTCGGTCAGTGTTTCGACTCGGTCAGACTTTTCACAATGGCTATCGTCCCTAACTTCTGGATGAAGGGGGGGGGGTTGTCTTCTATTCGGCAATTTAGCTTTATTTCGTCAGCAGAAACTCTTTCCGTGTAACCGAATACAAATTTAAATATAAATGGATTCAAAAGCGTGAAAGCTGTTTGAGTAAATGAGGCCCTCATAAGTTCATGCATGAAGGCAATAAAAGCTCCACACAGCCCTTGACACTATTTTCCTAGGTCGATCAAAAGAGGGCAGTGTTGCACTCTGTCTGTCCAGTAGAGTGAATTGATCATTAGATTTGTGGTCACATTGGCTTTTTATTTCATAAAATAAAATATAAATTAAAAATAAAATAAAATAAAAGTTGCCGATGGTAACCTTTTGCTCCATGTGTTTTCTGTACAAATTGTGGATGTTTTTGTCACACATTATTTGTGACCGGATCTTGATAAATGAGCTTTAAGGATATTTTGGTAAATTTTGGAGGAAAATCATCTCAGAAAGAGATAATAATGCCTTATGGCCTACATAAAACAACCAGAAATAATTTAGTCTGCAGATGTCTCACCAATAAAGAAGATTAAGGTGTTTGTGCCATTGACATCAATAGTTTTTCAATTCAACCTTTGACCTTAATTGTGGGGCTAGTTTTGTAAAAAGTGATTTCATTTTCGCTATTAATCCACGATACACTTTTGTGATCCGGGGAAATCCCTAGTCCGTCAGCGGCCCTTACTCGCTTACGCAGACAATGCATTATTATGCTATCAGTCAATGCAATTCGCATGAAGTCCATAGTCCCTAGGCCAGTACCATAGGCCAGTTCCATTATACAAGAGGGGGTTTCGAAATCTCCTTAATATTCCAAACGTTGTTTATTGGTAAATTTAAGCATGATCATGTTGAGAGCAACTCCTCTTTTACCGTAAATGTTTTGATTATCTAAACATTGTGTAGGTCAGGAACTTCTTAATTTGAATGTATTTAAAGGACATTCAGATGACTAATGAAACTTAACCTTTTTTTCTTTGCCGAAGTCCGTTATTTACACTCGACTACCAACGCAACATTGCGGAAGTTATTCAGTACACTAGTTGCATGTGATTTGTAGCACACGTATTTATAAAAGTGGTAAAAACTTACCGTAAACTACTGGGAAAATGGCCGGTGAAGAAGAAAAATTAAGCCAAATCTCGAAAGAGGACAACGAACTAGCAGCCTTCAAGAAACTTGCTTCCCAAGGTAAGAAGCAACATGCATGGTATTTGATATCCTAGCTACATGCAGGGCATCTTAAAATCGGGATTTTTTTGTCAAGGGGTTGGGGTTTCATTTGTGCACGTTTGTGCATACAGTACAATGGTTTGTGCGCACTGGGTCCTTGCACTAGGTCCTTGCTCCAAAGGTTCCTGGTGGATCTGGATGTGTCCATTGGGCGAACTCTCGAACGTGATTTAAAATAATTGTTGGGAAAAAGTACAAATAGCTTAGATGTTTAAAAAGTAGCTATAACACCCAAATGCGAGTTAACACATTTGCCTATGTGCCACCACGTAAAAAAGAAGAAGAAATTCTGGAATTCGTAGAAGGCTAAGAAGCTAAACGGTCTAAAAACTTCCCACAAGAGTCACAGATAATGTAGTATACATACTCTTTAATTTAAGACCATCCACAAGATAATTGGTGAGATATTTGTCCAGAAATATGCGTGGTTTTGAGGACGACTTTTTGGTTGCGACTCTGACAGATTGCTGTTTTTTTCGTGAGTTCCTCCGATATTTCGATAAAAGTTGAAGGTTTAATATGTGAAACATGATCACTTTGATATACCAAGCCATTTTGAATGGAGGAAAAGTATTTGACAGGTAAGAAATTGTTAACTTTCCGGCATTTTTAGTTTAAAAAAAAGAAAGATTTTGAAATAAAGTGTTCAAATATTTATTAAATTAACCCTCTTACTTCTGGTACCTTTTTCATACAAGTTGATCCACCATTTGAAACCATTCGCTTTTGTGGTTTTGAATGGTGAAATAACTGTACAGTATTGATTTCCCCAAATGGTTTTGAATGGTAGGTCAGCTAATACAAAACCTTGTTTGGATCTTTCCAAATGGTAGTACAGCTAATAGTATTACAAAACCTTGTTTGGATACTTCTAAGTGGTGAATCAATGGACCCTCTATGCATTTGAATGGTAGTAAAGCTTGCTACCAACACTGTTCAAATGGTATCACCATGTGTGTACAAAACCAATGGGCATTTTGGTAAGTGGAAATTTTGAATGGTTTCAAATGGTCAAACCGTAGGAGGGTTAACAGACATTTTGTCAACGCAGATTTTAACATTATCTGGACTGTTTTTAAGCAATATAAACACAAACTGTCTGTGAAAGTTATCGTGAACTCTCACGAAAAGGGTATTTCTGGGGTCATATCAACATGGCCAATTGTTACGCGATGATGGCGGATATGTCATGTACGTGTATGAATATATGGTCTCAGAGGAATATTCAAGTTCATGTTTAGATATTGTTACTGTTGTACAGTATTCATCCACCCAAATGATTGATGCATTGCATGGTTAATATTTAACAATGAAGTGTAACCTTTTTAAAGTGTAACCACAAAAACATCAAATTTAAGATAAAAAAACATAGTGCTCGAAGTCACACTTGTTAATTTCTAATTTATTGCTTAAATCTCACAACTTTTCCAAGTTCAACAGCCAATATCTCAAGAACTAAATAATCGGAAACAATGTTGTATCCGACCGCCACTTTTTAAGGGGATTTTCGAAAACTATCTTTAAAACCCACTTTTATGATGTTTTCCAGACTTTATTTTTCTTCTAAAAAAGTCCTCCCCTTCAGAAAATAGAAGGATCCTATTATAGTTGCCACTGCACTGTATAATGACCATGTTGGAGGAGTTGACAAGATCAGACTGATATGACTGAGGAAGTCATCGTAGACCAAAAATGGCTGATTTTTCATGAAATAAATATCCTGGAATAATTTGAAGTATATGTCCATCATCATCCATTATGTTCTCCACCTTACTGGGTAGGTAAGATTACATTATTGGTTATATTGAATGAGAAAAAGTGGCGGTTGGATACGACATTCTACCCAAATGATCTATTAGAAAACAAAAAAACACCATTGAATTCCTCACATTAATAGCTTCAGTTTGATGTATAACTTAACATTTTTGTGTAATTTTTGTGAAATGAGTTACCATAAATGCTTTGATGGTCAAATTAGTGGCATACGAAGTAACGATTTTACAAATTTTAAAAGATCGTATCTCAAGAACCGAACGAGATATTCAAAAACATTGAATTGCACCGTTGATCTTCTCTCAGCTAGAGCTTCAGTTTGATGTATAACTGGACAAATTTGGAAAATTTGTTAAAATAGGGTGTTATAGCTATAAAAAGAAAAGAGGGTAAAATGTCGTATCCAACCGCCACATTTTTTCCATCATTATAACCAATAATTTAATAGGTAAAACTTGTAGCTTTGCATGGTGAGGATGATAAGTAAGACTTTCTCCTGAGGACGATCAGAGCATACTGATCGAAACGTCGAGTTGTACCCCCAGTTCTTTTCAGAACTAATTACTACTCAATTGAGATTCCACATGGTGTCACCGCAATTAGTCTTACTTATCAATAATTTAATCTTACCTACCCAGCACTACGAAAAATGGCCTACATGAAATGGCACGGAGTGGCCGCGAGAGGGGGCCACGCAGCACCTCATTATATGACGTCATACGCGTCACGGATACTTGCCATATATGGCAATTTTCATGAATGAAATTGCCGCTCATGCGCATATACTTGCCATGAGTCACTCGCTGAGTCTTTACTTCGATAGAGCTCGTGACGATCTTTCTAATGGTATCAAAATCTTACGATTTGGGCGTTTTCTTCTATTTTTTCTGGAATTTCTTTGATTTCAACCTGAGGATCAACAACTTGCGGATTCATTGCTGATATTGTGAGTTTCGCAAGTTATATTTTTGTTACCATTTTAGTATGAAACCGCGCCACCCTCCAAATGTGTTCGGGATGTATTAAATAATCATTGACGACATGCATTATATGTATGGGATGGATGGATTGAGTGCGCCGCGGGATTATGCATGGAATTGTCATGAGCTGGATGGAGATTTTGATGCGCGCGTCCGTGCGTGCATGGTGTGCATAGGTGTTTGCGCATGCGTACTTGCCATGTTGACTACCGCGGCACTGAAAATCACTGTGCGTGCGGCATGCGAGTTTGCATGTGCTTGCCAACGCGTGTCTGTGACGCCATGAGCTGAGGAGCTGACCAATCAGCACCGCGCTACGTTTCGTGGTGTTTCGTGGCGCACAGTGGCTATCCGTGGTACATGTCTAATGGAAAATTTTTCGCTGTGCCCAGTAAGGTGGAGAACATATGGATGATGATGGACTTTAAATTATTCCAGGATATTTATTTCATGAAAAATCAGGCATTTTTGGTATACGATGACTTCCTCAGTCATGTCAGTTTGATCTTGTCACCTCCCTCATTAGTGGCCAACACGGTCATTGTACATGTGCATTGGCAGCTATAATAGGATCCTTCTATTTTTCGAAATTTCTTGAAAGTAAGCTATCCCAAAATAATTGATTTTATGCCAAAAGTGTCTGCTTGGGCAATGTTACATGTATCTAATCACTCACTTTTAGATTGTAAGATCAAAAGTTCAAAAAAGAAAAATTGCTCTTTTTTTGTACATGCAGGGTTAAGGCCACTGAGGGAGGGAACCCATTGAATTGGCACTAGAATAGGGCTATCTATGAGCAAACATTTGCACAGCCATAGTTAACTTACATGGTGTCTGGCGCCCATTGTGTTCAAATGAAAGACCTTTATGGAAAAAATGCTACGGACCATTTTGTAATCTCAAACAGATTGGCATGGCTGAATGTCAACAAAATGTGTTTGCAAGGTCGGAAATTTACATGAGGGCCCATGGAACTAGCAGTGGTTTTTCCACTATTTATTCAAACCTACTTTTATCACATTCCACTTTGGTTTTGGTGTTATTGTAGTTCTTTGAGCAAATAAAAGCAGGGCTTCCTCATGCTATAAAGGACTCACGCCATCAGAGGGTCCTTGATCCTATTAAAACTCTATGATTCCATTCAAATTGGAAGTCTGTATTGCCAGTTGCAGTAGTGCACTAAGCTAATATACAAATAATGAATGTTTATGAGTGCAATGGTGAGAATATTTTCCTGAATTTTAATGATGGAATGTTCCATTCAACGAGGCGAAGCCGAGTTGAATGGAACATTCCATCTTTCAACGAATGAAAATATTCTCTCCATTGCACGAATGCAAAACATTCGTTATTTGTTTTATATAACATCCACGTAGATGTTTGTCATTTGATTGGAGGATAAAACTATAAGAATAAATAAAGTATACAAGATTGTATTCTGGCATCCACTACTTTATTTTTCGGTTTATGACGCACGGTTTGCTCGAATGGTTGTGTCTTGTCAAAAGAGGGTGTTTGTACTGCTGTGTATATAACGCATGATCAGGGCTCGATTTCACAAAGCACTAAGATTCATCTTAAGATGAGTTGTCAGTATTACCATAGTGATTTGTATTGTGACATCACACTTTGCCAAGCAATTAAGATTGATACACAGTTTAGATCAATCTTAGCTCTTTGTGAAATCGGCCCCAGGCATGCAACTTTTCAGCTGATCAGCTGATTTCCTGTTTTTTTCTTTAATAATGCTATAGAAAACTGAAAAACACTGTACAAAGTTTTGTGTGCTCGGCATTTCTTCTTTTTTTGCAATTACAAAGTTGCATGTCTACATGATGTGGTCTAGCGTGCAATAGATCAAATGGGATGGAACCAAAATGCATGGTGATTGGAACCAAAATGCACGGTTTATGACGTAGGCCATGTAATGGTTTGATTAATGAATGCCGCGTGACCTACAATCTTCCAATCAAATGACAAGGATCTACTTGGATGTTATATAATAGTAGATAACCTGTGTTTAACTATGGATTAAGGGACGTATTCAAAATTGACTGTCAGTAGACTGGACGCAGAGTCAGCGGATTTTGTTGAACAAAAGACTGCCTTAGTTACCGACCGGCCGGCAGGCCTAACAGCACGAGTTTTACGTCACTGGCATGAATATCAATAGCTTCTTTCATTATGCTAATCGCAACCTGTCCGCTGAGTCGGCAGACTCCGTTGAGTCAGTGAAACCTCCGCAATGGCTCTTTCACAGCCAAGTTTCTGAACTTGGTTCAGTGGACTCCTTTTTTATAAATTGGCGGCCAGCTAAAACACATACAACGGATTTATCACATCAGTTTTTAATCATTCACGGAGAGATACCGCTATCGTGTTTTTAATGAAGAATTGATGTCCGGGTCGGTTTTATATCGTTCATTACGAGTTATTTGTTGGCATTTCAAAGAAGTTTTTCTAAATATATATGGTAATTTTAGTTAATCAATTTCGAAGGATCGCCAAGATAACTTTGATCATTATTTAGCTCAATGAAACAAGGAACAATAATTTTCAGCTTGCGCAAGGACGACTAGATGATCAGGCAATTGTTATTTTTCCCTATGGTTGAAATCCATGATGTTGCCATGACAGCACTGTTACCAGGGTTGCACCAAAACAATAAGTGCCTTGTTAGATAAGTTAGCGATGCCGACCGAGTATTTAAAGAATTTAAATATATTTATCGGGCTCATACATCACCGAATGAGAAAAATGTCCAATCAATGAACAAGATAGTAGATGGGCGAGTATCTGTAAATATGATTGGTTGTTCCATGAGTCAAAGTCCTCATAATATGCCCACTTTTTTCAGTTGTCCAAATTTTCCCACAGTTGTTTTGTCCCAGGTGCGGTGCCAACATTTCCAGAAATCAGAACATCCAGGTCTTTGGAACACTGCCAAGAAGAGTTGACACTACTGAAACTATTCGACTGTTTACTGCTCTACATATTTTATATGGAAATGGAAACCCTGGGTACTGGTCACCCCGAAAAATAATAAATAAATGTACATACGTGTCCTCAATTTGTGTGTATGTACAAGTAGAAGTGGTCAGACCTATAACAAATTAAAAGGAAGGATTTTGAAGCATTTTAATATGTTCAGACACATAATTCCACCCAAATAGTTTTTGACACACTTTAGGAATACTCCTTATCTCAGACAGACGGAATGATTGACGATTTCTTTGTAGTTAAATATTTATCTTCAAACGAATTCCTCCAAGATGCTGGAAATGTAGTTGTAATACTATACGTTCATGATACTCAATAAAGTCAAGGAGGCCCAGGGATTTACCAATCACGGGACAACAACTATGTTTTAAAAATTAAAATTACATGTACCCATTACTAAATATATTCTGATGGACGGGGGACAAAAATAATAATAATAATAAAGCATTATCATTAGCGTCCCCAACAAAAACATTATTCAGGTTTCACTTTTATACTTGCAGACTGGGGCTTTTACCCCGCACCAGATAAATTCCCTATCCCTGTTGCCTGAAAAAAAAACTGCAAAGAACAGACAAATATGAGCTTTTATTGGCGTAGTGCTTCTTCAGATTTGTCTAAAATCCAAAAGAAATAATTTTTGTATTCGTTTAAATATACGTGGTGTATATTCCCCCTACAATAAATTGCCGGCAGAGAAATAACATTTTCTAAAATTTAAAATAAATTGCCTGTCAGAAGAAATGATTGACAGTTCCATTGTTGTTCCAGACTGTTGGCTTGTCGACGCAGCCCTTTGAGGTTCCGGAAATCGCCGCACAGAGAGCTAAACGTCAATGAACTCTATGAAGTGGACGTTTGCAATAAAGACTGTGTTGGTAAAAACAAACACCCATCAGATTTAAATGTGTGACTGGGAATCGTTCCCGGCAGAAAAGAAATGTGTAATCATTTCTGCACTGTTTTATAGGTGACGATAAATCTAAGGAGACATTGCCTTACTCCCCGTCCTACCCCGGCCCCATGCGTATTTAGTGTTTAAAAATGTTCCCGTTTAAACAAAATAAATACAATCTTTTAAAACTATTGACCCCGGAATGACAAGGCTGGATAACGCCACATCCTTAACAAGTGACTGCAACTTAACAGTTAGAATCAAAAATAATTAAACATCGCCCCCAAAATTTGTGTTTTTATATTTTACTTACAATTTTTATGCTCAAAAAAAGTCTCCGGTTTCTGGTCTCTGCGCGCGTCGCCTCAAACTCGCGAGTCGGCATTTTTAATTTTCTTTTTTTGCTATGAAACGATGTCCAAATATAGCCAAACGGGAGACTTTTTTGGTCACCAGCGAAACAATCATAAATGCTCTACATTATTTCTGCAGTGTTATTACCTGCATGACGGAACCCCTGCACCATCGGTGTCATTGCTGATCCATTAACAACCTCACTCATTTTATTTAATACATTCACATAATGTGCTTAAGTTTTCATATTTAGTAAAATATGTTATAAATATTTGTTAAATATTTGATTGTTAGAAACTATCATTTCCATTGGCCTTAAAACCTTCGATATGCCTGGAGAATAAATACATTCATTCCAACGAGAATGATTGACAGCTCTACTGTTAATTTATGCTGAGTTCATAAACCATCAAAAGGATTCTTGCTGGAACCCGCCATACCATAACTGTTGAGGAAAATAATGTGATAAATAACGCTGAAGATATCTGTGGACAGAACTTTTGTAGAAAAACAGTTTAAAATGAATACAGGAATAAAGAGGACAGCACAGTTCTTTATAACCGTTTAGCATCATAAATGTAATTAGTGCTAGCGAATTAAGTAATGGCCGGCGCGTAATCTAGGAACAAACACAGACACAATCTGGGAAAAAATGCAGATAGCGGGCAAGGAACATTATTATGGTTTCGGCAAGTTAATTCCAGCCGTCGTGATCGGCTGAAAAATCAGACGTGGCGGGCCATGGCGGGACGTCGCATTTTAAAACGATCCAGAACATTTGAAGCCACAAAAACCACCGATAATCAGGAAAAGAAAATAGGGTCGATTTGTTAACAAGTTCGGCGAATATAATATGAAGATATAATGGCCGTCGAATGGACGAAAATAATAACGGAAGTTGATCGAACTTTTTGCACGCGCACTCGAGTAAACCTCAACAAAAGCATCAACGGAGTCCGCTGAGTATGCAGATGAATAAATTGGACATCGGAAGTCTTGAATATTCATTAACTAACAAAGGGCCTGAGCCAGGCCAGCCTCATTAACTCGGCTAGGCATGACTGCACTCGGGCCGTTCTGTCAGCGGACTGTCCGACCCTTAGCAACACGGACAGTCCGCTGGATTTATGCGGAGTCAATATTGAATACGTCCCTTAATAATAGTGCTATAGAAAACTGAAAAACACTGTACAAAGTTGCATGTCTACATGATGTGGTCTAGCGTGCAATAGATCAAATATGGGATGGAACAAAAATGCACGGTGAATGGAACCAAAATGCATAGTTTATGACATAGGCCATGTAATGGTTTGATTAATGAATGCCTCAAGACCTACAATCCTCCAATCAATTAAATGACAAGGATCTACTTGGATGTTATATAATAGTAGATAACCTGTGTTTAACCATGGATTAACTAGGGTTAACCTTGTAGACAACCCATAGTTAACCATGGATTAACTAGGGTTGACCTAGTAGACAACCCATGGTTAACCATGGATTAACTAGGGTTAACCTAGTAGACAACCCATGGTTAGGCCACAAAAAAAAAAAACAGTTATGGTTTGTGGTCATAGGTTGGCTTCAGAATCGGTGTGGTGACATCTTTTTTTTGTGGTAATCTTTTTTTTGGGTGATACATGTTAACATTTATGTATACACGGTTATTGGAACCAGACCAAATTTCTCATACACAAAGTATGGTGGCTAAGAGAGGCCTCACAAATTGGGCAAACGTTCATACCCCTATGTGAAAATGTTGTTTAAAACACAACACAGCAGAATTCCAATCAATCCAGCAATTTTGGCTGCAATTGGACATCGTTTCATAGCACACAAAAAACAGGGTGTCCAAAATTGAAACAGGGTGTCCAAAAGACACCCAGACACCCATCTGGCTAACACTGTGTCATGTCATGAGTAACTTAATTTTGGTAAAATGTCTGTAAATGCATTACTAGTTTATCAGGAAATATGTATAACAAAAAAACCCGCTGCAAACATTTCAGTGTCATTTGTATTCATTCCAACTTGGAATATCTGTCTTTGGATGATGGAAACTAATTTTGGAAATTTTATTTTTACAAATTGTACTAAAATTATAGCACCTGAGAAAAAAAATATTTCAAGGGATGTATTATCATTACACCAACCCTAACCACCCCTAAATCCTGTAAAATCCTCCAAGGGACACTTTTTGGGAAAAATTCAGTACTGTTTGAAACTGGTACTTTCACCTCTTCAAATGGGGCAAAATTACTACCTGGCAAGAAGTACAGGTCATAAGTGCTGAATATGAAAGATCAACAAAAATGCATGATGCATTTTGAAGATAAGTGCATGTTTCCAAAAGTGCACTGATGGATTTTGGAGGATTCAGGAAGGTTCCTAGCCAGAATACCTAGGGGGTTAGGGTTAATTAATGTAAAACTGTGACCATTTATATTTTTGGAGAAATCCAATTGTACAAGTGGCTATAAAACCATAAATGATCATAGATTTTCATAAAACCTAGATTCCTGGTGTAAAGTTGAAATATTTTTGTACAATTAATAAAATTACATGTATTTCTAAAAAAAATCGAAATACATTTTCAATATTATCTTGTTAATGACACAATGAAATCAGCAGAATCTTTCACAGATTGGTTTTCATTCATTTCTCTTGATTCTTACAAAGAATGGGTGCATTTTACAGTATCTACCAAATGGATATACTGGCTTTAACCCTCCTACTACTACAAGGGTCAAAATCAGTCAAAATGATGAAATACTTGCCAAGATATATCTAGTGCACTTAAAAGTCAAACAAGTGTCAAACCTTACGTGTAGTAAGTACATTTACAGGTCAAAACGAGTCGACTGTTTTTGACTGGTGAAAGCATTGACTTGTATTGTTCAGGGTGGTCAAAATGACAGTAAAAACCAGTCAAAAATGCCCCTGTGTGCACATTTGGGTCAACAGTCAAAACAGGCAGTTGACTGGTTTTGACCTCTGTAGCAACTTGCCAGCAATAGTAGGAGGGATAAAGAGACAATATTGTCAAGATCAGAGCAGACGTTCAACAGGGCATGGAATCAGTGTCCTAATAAAGATCAGCACAGTGGCTGAAAATTACAGCAGCAATTGTAACACGACCTTATCATGTGGGGTATTAATTTCAGTCACTGAGTTAATCTAAAACTACCACTCCGATTCCATGCCCTGTTGATTGTGCCGATATTGGGCCTTTAAATGTCATGCTGAAAAGGGGGGTGGGGGATGGGTTTAAATCGGGTTGTTCGTCGAGGTTCACACAACAGGGAGACCTCAGACAAAGTTTGTATTCATTGTAATAGGCAGAAGCAGGGTTTATGTTGTCATTGGCGACCATACTATTATAACATAACGTTATGACACGCAACTTGTTTCTTGTTTCTTGTTTCTTGTTTCAAGCACCAAGCAAGAAGACATCACAAGGGGGCGGGGGGGGGGGGCAAGAGGGAAGCACACTGCCAAATAAGTGGGGAGGGCACAAACACAAAATGTACATCATAACAAACAAACGTTTTATTCATAACAATGTGGAATTATTATAGTTTAATGTGTGGACTTATATAGCACACGTATCCACCAACTGAGTGGTGCTCAAGGCGCATATTATTACCCCTGCTCATAAGGCTCATAAATCATTCCTGAAACCATCTCAGCTCCCTGGGGAGTATACAGCTCAATTGCTGCCGTTACAGCGCATATAGGGCTAATCAACCAACTCTGCCCTCACAGGTACCCATTTAACCCCTGGGTGGAGAGAAGCAATTATGGTTAAGTGTCTTGCTCAAGGACACAAGTGTCACGGCCGGGATTCGAACCCACATTCTGCTGGCAACACCAGAACTTGAGTCCGGTAAGCTAGACCGCTCGGCCACGACACTCCACTCACCAAAATTCAGACAAAATAACATTTAATGTTTCTTGGAAATGAAAGCACCTCCTCCATGTAAGACCCAGAAAGATTTCCAGGTAATGTTGATACAATCATCAATTTGACACCAAGTATTAAGTTTCATGTAACATTTAAGCTTTTTGAAGCACCTCAGTATCTGACCCAGAAAGATTTCAAGGTAATGTTGATACAATCATCAATTTGACACCAAGTATTAAGTTTCATGTAACATTTAAGCTTTTTTAACCCTCCTACTTCTGGTACCTTTTTCATACAAGTTGATCCACCATTTGAAACCATTCGCTTTTGTGGTTTGAATGGTGAAATAACTGTGTACAGTATTGATTCCCTCGAATGGTAGGTACATGTAGGTCAGCTAATACAAAACCTTGTTTGGATCTTTCCAAATGGTAGTACAGCTAATACAAAACCTTGTTTGGATATTTCTAAGTGGTGAATCAATGGACCCTCTATGCATTTGAATGGATTTGAATGGTAGTAAAGCTTGCTACCAACACTGTTCAAATGGTATCACCATGTGTGTACAAAACCAATGGGCATTTTGGTGAGTAGAAATTTTGAATGGTTTCAAATGGTCAAACAGTAGGAGGGTTAATGACCAAAATAACATTTAATGTTTCTTAAAAATGAAAGCACCTCGGTGTCTGACCCAGAAAGATTTCCGGGTAATGTTGATACAATCATCAGTTTGACACCAAGTATTAAGTTTCATTTAACATGTAAACTTTTTGAAAAAAATTACCAAATAAAAAATTAAAAATGTATCACTGCACCGATTTTGAAGCCAACCTATGACCAGAAACCTGATTTTTTTGTTTGCCTTTTTTTGTCGGAGGCCGTGTATACATGCAATTTTTTTTTGCACCACGGATCGGAGAGCGTCTAAACACACCACAGGAAACTCTGGAATATTTGTATGCATGCTCGGTTCAGCCATGCGTGCACGGTGACATGCTCGGAAGTGCCGGCCACCCGCTGTGGAAGCTTCCATTCACGGTATGTGTGGGAAAAAGAAACCCGCCACAGGGGCCCAGAAAAACTTTTTTTATTCCCGACGCGAACTGGTTAAAGAAAAGTTAAATCATTTACAGCTTAAAGATTGACAGCTTGAATTTAGGAAGATATACTTGTTCCTAAATTCCGCATGAATACGAAAAATCTGAATATAACGACAACATAATAAGTTGAGACTTTCACAGATTGGTTGATAAATGTCTTACAAAGAGAGTTAAAATACTCATAAATAAGCTTGGGCGATAACACGATAATACCTTTTTTTATTCGATTACGATATCGAGAACCTTTTGAAGTTATCGAGATATCGGCAAATCACGATTAAAAAAAATATATTGCGATTAAAAAAATATATCGCGATTAAAAAAAATTTGCCATTGTGAGTCAAGTCAGAAATTCCATGGAAACAAAATTTGTAGTCTTTTCAGCTTTTGGAAGTGAGAAACAAAAGCGAACTACTTCAGAAGTACATACATAGACACTATGCAAACGAATTTGTGATTTATTGTGATGCTTGTAGAAGGGTACATACCTGTGGTTATTGGCTCTAAAGCAATCATGTGGGAATGAAAGAAAAAAATAATCGTGATATTATCGAAAATCGTGATATATGTTTGGCGATATATCATGGATGAAAAAAATCGATATCGTCCAAGCGTACTCATAGGTGAAAATGTGGATAATGTTGAAAATGGATAAGTAAAGACCGTTTGCTTTGACACCATGTGAAAAATTCTCTTTTGAGTAGTAATTAGTTCTGAAAAGAACCGTTGTATACAACTTGACGTTTCGATCAGTATGCTCTGATTGCTTCAGGAAAAGAAAGCAATTTTACCAATGTTGTTCATGTACATGTACCTTCCATTAACCTCCTTGATTGTTTTTTTTTCATCAGCTATTCAAGAACATGCAGATCTCAAAAAGAACTATGAGAAACTCAGACGGAAGTTTCATGAGAGTGAGAGACTGCGCAAGATCACAGAGAAGAAACTCAACGAATCTGAGCATGTTTTTAAACACCTTAGTATAGGTATGTACTTGCACTGCAAACCCACCGAGGACTTACAACAAAGAGAACAATAGGTCCTCGGTCGCCACTTCTTTGTTTTCAGAGGTCCTCAAAAGGACATTGTGTACAAAACCAATGGAGATTGCTTGAAAAAGTTAAGAGTCCAATGGGAATAATAGAAGGGAACAAGAGGTCCTCAGTTGTCTTGGAAAGCACGACTGTGCGTACATATGTGTGTAAACAGGAATTGAACACTTACACAGAGGCAAGACACTGTGACACCCTGCCAATCAAACTGCATGGATTAAAGCCTTTCCAAGACTGTTGTAGGTCAGCGTGATAATAATAATAATAATAATAATGTGGACTTATAAAGCGCACGTATCCACCAAACTGGTGCTCAAGGCGCATTATATTATTACCCCTGCTCATCAGGCTCATAAATCATTCCTGAAACCATCTCAGCTCCCTGGGGAGTATACAGCTCTATTGCTGCCATTACAGCGCATATAGGGCTAATCAAACACAATAACAAACTCTACCCTCACGGGTTACCCATTTACCCCTGGGTGGAGAGAAGCAATTATGGTAAAGTGTCTTGCTCAAGGACACAAACACCATGGTCGTGGCTGGGATTCGAACCCACATTCTGACGACTCAGCCATCAGAATAATAATAATAATAATAATGTGTGGACTTATATAGCGCACGTATCCACCAACTAAGTGGTGCTCAAGGCGCATTATATCATTACCCCTGCTCATAAGGCTCATAAATCATTGCTGAAACCATCTCAGCTCCCTGGGGAGTATACAGCTCAATTGCTGCCATTACAGCGCATACAGGGCTAATCAACCAACTCTGCCTCACAGGTACCCATTTAACCCCTGGGTGGAGAGAAGCAATTATGGTTTTGGACACAAGTGTCACGGCCGGGATTTGAACCCACATTCTGCTGCTAACACCAGAACTTGAGTCCGGTAAGCTAGACCGCTCGGCCACGACACTCCACTGCACTAATCCAATGCAAATCCAATGCACTAAACCACTCGACCGTGTTGTTAACCAGTTCGCGTCGGAGGCCGTGTATACACGCAATTTGTTTTTGGACAGCGGATCGGAGAGTGTCTAAACACACCACAGGATTCTCGGGAATATTTGTATAGATTCCCGGTCGACGTGGCAACGAGCCATAAGCATACGGTGGAAGATGCGGTCTCCCCGGTCATGTTCTGGTGAGCACCATTGGTCGTGTTTGTGCGGTAAAAATAAACCCGCCACGGGGTTCGGAAAAACTTTTTTATTCCCGGTGCGAACTGGTTAAGGGTGGGTGGGTGGGTGGGTTTGACCAAGCGTCAAACTTTTATTCCCATTCATAAATGCCCATATCGATTTCGTTTTCAAAATGTAAAAAAAAAATAATTGTTGAATAAAACCAAATAGAAATGGGCAAATTCACGTTTTGAGAACACACAAAATACTTTCAAAGATTATATACGCGAGTCAGGCGTGTAATGCAAAACAATCTTCATCACTCTGATTGGTTCAAATCTGTGTCAGGCGTCACACAAAATAGCTGGAGAACAGCTGACACATACCTGCTGCTCTGATTTTGATGATAAGCCATGTCTTTACCATCCATTAATACACCCCCATTACGTTTTGTCCAATCAGATCTGTCTTGGGCATTTATGAATACTATTTAATTTCTGATCTGACTTGTTTAATTTATAAAACTGCAATATGATGTAAATGATGTATACAAAAGATTATGCAATGGAAGTATTGAAGTAATAATAATAATAATAAAGATTTTTAGCGTGCACATATCCACCCTGCTGGGCGCTCAAGGCGCGGAAACAAAGAAAAACATGAATACAAACAATATACAATGATAGCATAGGAGAAAAAATTATGTACTGAGATACATGTGTCCACTTCAGGGGACTCCCTTACCTGTTAAACCTACAAATGCACATTTCACTAGCCGAAGGCTACCTCGTTAGATTCTTTTTTACCGCACCCTAATAGCGCCCTCCAGTGTCCCTTCCCATCATGCCTCTGCGCCATGCGTGTCGTCGTCCTCTTTTTCTCTTAGCGCTACGTTGGAGAAAAGGCGTAGTTTTCTGCGGAGCTCCGCTCCCGGATTAACCGACTTTTTGTCACCTCGAACTTGATTCTTGAAGTTTTTGGTCTGTTCCTTAGCGAACAGACCGTGGAAGTGAAATCCTTGTTTTATTCCTTTCTTGTTTTACACTACAGGAATTATGGATTTAGCCCCGATTTTTCTTCTCCGTCGCGGCTCTTGTCAGCGCCCCAACGCTTCTGTAGATCCGCATGAATTATGCCCCGCTGCAGAACGTGCAATCGCTTGAAGCCGTGCACAGTCTGCCGCGGTTGGGAGGATACGGAGGGGAGGCAGTGACAGCCTGGCTCCGTTCCGCTCCCCTCGGTGTTTTCCACCAGCCTTGGGGCGTTCTCGGACCCATTCCGGGTCCCAACGATCTCTTCTCGGAGCCATACCTGCGCGGTCCCTGGCCTCCGGCGTTGTGACTCTCTCAGAACCCACCAGCGGCATACCTTCGCGGTCCCTGTCTGCTGGTAGGGCCTCTACTACAGATTTTTGTTTTCTTCTGAGGACATACCTTCGCGGTCCCTGTCCTCTGGAAAAACCACTGCTGTTGACCCTTCCACCGAGGACTTACCTTCGCGGTCCCTGTCCTCCAAAAAGGTGTCACCACTGGAACCAAGGAAAGTTTGGAGGCATACCTTGGCGGTCCCTGCCATCCAAAACTACCAGTTCCAAAAGAAAGACTAGAGCCATACCTTCGGGTCACTGGCCTCTGGGTCTACAGTAAAGGCAAAGGCGCAAGTCTACGGTGACATACCTTGCGGTCCCTGTCATCCGGGACGCCGCCACTGCGGACCCCCAGCTACGGAGACATACCTTTATGGTCACCGGCCTCTGGTAGCGCGGTAGCCCATATCGATCCGCCTTTACCGGCTAGCCCCATGGCAGTCATTACAGCGGGCAGACTCCGGTGGAGAAAGGGAACGACTGGCCATCGTAAGAGGCGACACCGCTACAGCTCTAGTGCGCCTTCCTCGGGCAGTTCCCCGGTACCGCCGATCACCGGATGGGTCCACAGCACTACTCCTACAGGGATTTCAAGATCTGACAGCCACTGTGGCGTCTCTGGTCAAAAACCTACAGGGGCCGTTCCGACTCGCCTTACCCCAGAACCGACTGACTACGGGTCAAGCCCCTGTGGCTGGGGATGCAATATCTGTACTGCGTCTCCGATGAGTTTTCCGACACTGACGAGGTACCTGGCGTTGGGTTCGTCCCAGATGTACCGCCTTCTGCAGTTGCCCCAAGTTCATCCGGTTTGCCTGCGGACGTTCTTCAGCCCATGGGTCCCCAGGGTTTTCCGCTGGATCTCGGGATATGCCCCAACGCCCGGCGATGACCGTTCATTCCGTCAAGGGGCTCCTCAGGCGACTCTGATACTGCTAGTACCCACTCTACTTCAGATCGCGGCCGTCTGGTTATGAAGGACATGGTCCGGGTGCTACACATTCCTTCCTCAGGCGAACCTACGGCAACGGCGGCGGAACTCGCCAATCCTTTAAGCGGCGTACTGCTCAGCGGCGCCCAGAGAGGGACACTTTCCGGTCTTTCCGATTGATCGACTTTGTGTGGACCGCATCACGACTCTTTCAAAAGTGAGACGGATACGCCCGTGTTCGCCGGGATCTACGTCCCTTTAGAGTCCCTCAGGTGGACTTTGATCAATTTTGACAGTTCCTTCCTTACCAACTGCCTCCAGGGATAAGATTGCAGCCGATACAGGTGCTCGCAATTCAGTAAAGGCCCCCTTTCCCAGTCGGGAGAAATGGCTTAGAGGATACTCTGATTAAGGTAGACACGGCCTCACGAGCGGCCTTCGTGTTTCCTGTTTTCTTCAACTGCTATCGGAATATCTAGTTTGCTCTTGTGAGACAGACTCCACTGTTTCAGCGGAGGCAACTGAGATGGCCTTTCGCTGCTTGGATGATTGCCTCCGTATCTGCATGGACCAGTTCACGATCTCCCATGCTGGCCACGGCTCGGAGATCCAACGTGACTGAGTCAATTTTTCTTCCGTCCGATGGGGTCATATCTGACTTGGAAGGCGTTCACGTCTCGGGCCTGATTTATTCGGCGGGACAGTTCCAGGTTATCATGGAAAGGAGGCTAAACGGATCACGGCTACGGACAAAATCAACCTCCGTAAATCATCTACCCAGAGCTCCCCCATCCTACTAGGGCTTCTCCCAACTGGGGAAGAGCCAGCGCTCAGGAAGCCTCTTAAACCCTTCCACCGGTCAGCGCTACACCCCAAGGGTACCCTACATCCACTTCTTGGTCCGCAACCCCACAGTCACGTCCTGGGAGTGGCCGTGGCGGGGATCCAGACCAGGGTTTACCCTCGCCCTAAGACCACCCGTGGTGGCTTCTGGCGCCAGTGACGTTGCCCCCTCCGGCTCCCTACCTCGGGCCCGTGAGGGGTCGCGTCTCTATTTTGCGAAGACTTGGGCCCTTTGCGGGGCGTGTGGGTTCTCGAAACCGTAACCAAAGGTTATGCTTGGAGTTCTGAGTGCCCCCATCGTATTACATGCCAAAAATAACGTCGGTCCCAGCAGATCCCGACAAGCGGCGTACACTGGAATCAGAGATTCAGGCTCTTATCAAACGGCGATTACCATGATACCGCCCGATCGGGCAAACCAAGGTTCTTTTCAAGTTCTTTCTAACGCCAAAGCAATAACAGGGCGAATGGCGTCCAGTTTTAAACCGCCCCTTCAGCCACATCATACGCCCAAAGCGTTTCGGATGGAAACCTTACACGCAGTTCTGGAGGCTTTGCCCCATCCTGCATGGGGCTTCGCTGGACTTGAAGGATGCTTACCTACGTCCGATAGGGAAAACGACTGCTCTTTCCCCACTTTTCTCGGTGCCGAGCTGCATCTTCAAAGAGGACTTGTCTCACCCACTTGAGAAAGGTCGACAATCTCATAGAATGTGTAGCCATCCTCTTGTCCGCCCAATCTGCTCCCGCAGCGGCTTGGCTACGACTACTGGGTCTGATAGCAAGCATGGTGGACCTCATACCATGGTGCAGGATGAGGCTCGTCCGTTACAGCTACACCTACTTGCCTTGTACCGGATCTACGGGACCCTATCACCCTTCCGGTTCCGGTACTTTCCCACACGACCGCACCTCCGTTGGTGGCTCCAACGAGAGGTCCTCACCAAGGGAAATATCTTCCCATGCCCCCAACCCATCTTGACTCTGACCATAGAGGCTTCCAACCTGGGCTGGGGTGCTCATTTTGGGACAGACTCTTGCGCAGGGACTTGGTCCCAAGAGGAGAAACCTTTACACATCAACATCCTCGAGCTCCTGGCTGTTCAGAAGGCTTGATATATGCCGGACCGACCGTGTCCGGCCAACACACGCAGTCAGTACCGACAACACAACAGTTGTGGCCTCACATCAATCGGCAAGGGGCACTTTTCGGTCCCCACGCTTATGCATGTACCTTTGGAACCTACTCTGTTGGTGCATAGCGAGCAGACAACCCTATCAGCGGTTCTCCTACCGGGAGGCTGAATACGGTGGCAGATGCTCTCTCCGGAGACAGCCCTGCCGACGGAATGGACATTGCACCCATCCGTGGTTTGAGCCATCTTTCATCGGTTCGATCGCCCCCACATAGATCTCTTTACCTCAGCCCGGAACAACCAGTTATCGGTATACTGCTCTCGGGGCAGGGATCCTCAGGCATGGGCATGGGACGCCCTATTGACCGATTGGTCAAACATGTACGCTTATGCTTACCCACCGATCTCCCTCCTCCCAAGGGTCTTGGCGAGGATCGAGACCACTCCTTGCCTAGTGCTTCTTATAGCTCCTTTTTGGCCCGTCAGCCCTGGGTTCAGAAACTAGTCTGCCTTCTGGTGAGTCCTCCTGTCCTGCTTCCCCACAGGAGGATCTTCTCAGCCAACCTCAGTCGCGCATTTACCATCCCCAATCGGAGACTCTACACTTAACGTGTTGGATGTTGTCAAGCGATCCTGTTGTTCAGCGGGCCTTTCAGAGAACGCTGCAGCCTTGGCGGCCCGGGCCGGCGTCCATCTACAGGGGCGACCTACAACAGCCGCCTACGACATTACCATAAATGGGCGCGACAACTCTGTTGATCCCTGCTCAGCATCTATACAACAAATAGGCGATTTCCTATCTTGCCCTTTTTCAGCAGGGCCTTACCGTGGCCACGATAGGGTATCGCTCGGCCCTCGATGCGGTTCATCGGCTTTCCAGATAACTCTACCGTTTCATCCAGCGGCCTTGACTCAACTCCTCAGGGCATGTTCCTCGAACATCCTCCACGGACGGAGTTACTGCCTTCATGGGACCTGGGGCAAGTGCTTCAGTCTCTTAAGATAGCTCCCTTGAACCACTAGCTCAGGCATCACTTATTGACCTCTCTGTCAAACGGTCTTCTTGGTAGCCATCGCCACGGCAAGCGCCGTGGCGAACTTCATGCCCTAACTGTTGACCATGGACTTATCACGTGGGAACCTGGCGGGTTCGCCTCATCCCCGTCATTCTTTCCTTACGAAAGATCAGTCCCCTTCATGTCTTCCCCCGGACATTTTTATCCCTGACATCAAGTCAGCCTCATCCATACCTGCGGATAGCCTCTGGTGCCCTGTCCGAGCACTTAAATGGTATCTGGCTCGTACTAAGCCGCTTGAGGGCTCTGTCCCAACTACTCATCTCATCCACGATGCGCATGGGCGGCCTCCTGGATACTATCTCCCAATGAATAGTGCGGGCCATACACTCGCCATCGCAATCGCAATGGCCCACCTCCACTGGGAAGACTGCCCATGCTCACGAGACACGGGCTATGTCAACTTCATGGGCCTACATGCAGGGTGTCCCACTTCAGGACATCCTCTATGCAGCAGCCTGGGACGCCTTCAACATTCACGTCTTGTTACCTGAGGATGTACTACAGGCGGCGGGACGGGTTGGCCGTGCCACTCTCAGGGCGGCTCGATCCCCGTTCCGGCCTCCACACAATGACTGGATGTCGGCCCCTGCTGGTGCCTTCTGGTCCTTTCATTTGTGAGTGTGTGCCCTTTTCTGTTTTAATTGGGAGAGCGTGAAGGACCAATTGGTTTGGTTTTCCTTGATGGATTCTTCCTATGCCTCGCCCTCGCCTCCTCCTTTTCCTGTGCTAATCTGTGCATTTGTAGGTTTAACAGGTAAGGAGTCCCTGAAGTGGACTCCCCCAAATCAAGGGTGATTTGGGAGTCCTGAAGGGACGATACTACCTGTTAAACCTCCCACCCTCCTGCCCCACTTGGGCTCAGCCTGTACTCTTCTTTTTACTCACACCCGAGAAAAAGAGGGGCGACGACACGCATGGCGCAGAGGCATGATGGGAAGGGACACTGGAGGGCGCTATTAGGGTGCGGTAAAAAAGAATCTAACGAGGTAGCCTTCGGCTAGTGAAATGTGCATTTGTAGGTTTAACAGGTAAGTATCGTCCCTTCGCGGACTCCCAAATCACCCTTGATTTGGGGGAATCTACAATGCAATTACAAATATACATCATCTTTGAAGAGTTGTGACATAAGATGAGTTTTAAGCATCGACTTGAATCTGGTGGAAGTAAATGTAAATGAGTTAACCCTCCTACTTTTGGTACCTTTTTCATACAAGTTGATGCACCATTTGAAACCATTCGCTTTTGTGGTTTTGAATGGTGAAATAACTGTGTACAGTATTGATTCCCCCAAATGGTTTTGAATGGTAGGTCAGCTAATACAAAACCTTGTTTGGATCTTTCCAAATGGTAGTACAGCTAATACAAAACCTTGTTTGGATACTTCTAAGTGGTGAATCAATGGATCCTCTATGCATTTGAATGGATTTGAATGGTAGTAAAGCTTGCTACCAACACTGTTCAAATGGTATCACCATGTGTGTACAAAACCAATGGGCATTTTTGAAAGTGGAAATTTTGAATGGTTTCAAATGGTCTATCAGTAGGAGGGCTAATGAAATGAAATTGAAGCCAAAGTGAATTTGATTCAAAATGTTTGCCAATCAACAGTTTCAGAGGCAGCGTATGATGAGTATGACCAGCTGTATACCAACTATGAAGAAGAGCAACAATGCAGGCTAACCGCTGAGAACTATGCCACCAAGGTAAGAACGATTCAGCCTTGCATTTCCTCTCTGCTTCCTGTGAACATGTGCCAGGGTCGAAGTTATGTGAAATGAACACAGATTCATCGACTCGAGTCAGTGATTTGACTTGAATCTGATTTCAGGTCACAATTTTTGAATTTTGACTTGGACAAAAATGATTCATGATTTGACTTGATTTGGACAAAAATTACTTTGAACACAGATTTATTGGCAAGTATGGTTAATACAGTACAATCAGATTTTATAAACATTACACAAACTACACAAAATTCAAGAATTATGGTGTCCTGTTACATCCACAACTAGTTGCAAGTAATCTCAAAAGTGAAACTTTTTCAGCTAAATAAGTTTGTAACTAATGGAAAATTGAGAAATAATGACTAAATGTGTTTTCAAACTACTTAGTACATGTACTCTGTAAGGGAAAATGTCATCCCACCTACTGAATACAATGTATGGTTTTAAGGTTATTTATCTTTATTGCATTTTAATGAATAAAGTTCAGACAATTGTGTGTTTCTAGTATTTCTAGTAAATAGTTTCTAGTATTGAACTCTTTCATTGTTTGTTGATAAAAAGAAGACTTACACACTGAAGAAATACAGAAATGCACAGTGAGCGCAGACACCAACAAAAACAATGACGCACTACACAATTTGTGCAGCGTTAACGCTATACTTACATGTACGTGGATCATTGGTAGATTTGACAGATCCATTTGTTTCTGGTTTCAGTATTCATTTATTTACCTCCCATCATGTCATCAGTTGTTTTTCATTTATTTTATTCAATCACCAACTTATTTTAATGAAGTACATGTAAAAGGAGACTTGCACACTAAAGAAATACATGTATTAGGATTAGGTTGTGGATGTATCAAGAAATGGTGTCCCGTTACATCCACAACCACCAGAAGTGACTTCACAAACTACACTAGTTTTTATTCCTTGAAACTGTTATGTCTCAAAATGTAGTAGTGTGGAATTTAGAGTCATACACATATGGTCATTAGAAACAATGACTAATTTATGTGTCTTCAAACTACTTGGTACAAGTAGTATGTAAGGGGAAAATGTCATTCCACTTACTGAAAAGAATGTATGATTTTAAGATTATTGAACGTATTGCATTTTAATGTATAAAGTTCAGCTAGTTGTGTGTTTCTAGTATTGATCATTAAATTGAATTGATAACAACACTTTTATTAACTTTGTTGATAACAAAGAGACTTAAACACTAAAGAAATACATGTATTAGGATTAGGTTGTGGATGTATCAAGAAATGGTGTCCCGTTACATCCACAACCACCAGAAGTGACTTCACAAACTACACTTGTTTTTATTCCTTGAAACTGTTATGTCTCAATATGTAATAGTATGGAATTAGGGTCATACATATGGATGATAAAACCCAGAATAGATCAGGTAAAACCCAGAATAGATCCCATGAAATATATTTCTTGATGTTGTATTCAAATGTTGCAAATTATATTAAAGCAAAATCTGCATTTAGAGTTTCACTAATCATGTTTCTTTGAGTCAATCGTGAAATTATAATGATTACTAATATCTTTTTTTAAAGATACTTGCCAACTTTCAGTTGGCCCAAAATATTTATGTAATGCTTTCTCAATTTAGAATAATCCTCCATTGAAATTGAGTGTGGTGTCCGATGTTACATCCACAACCTGCCATTCCTATTGGTAAAACAAGGCTATATATTGCTATACATGTCAATGTTATGACAAATATGTTATTTGTCCAGTGAAATCTAGTTAATAGCCTATCCAAATATAATGCCCATTTCAAAAATAATTGATTTTGAAATTTTAGCATCCTTGTCACACTTTGTTACCAAACTGGTGCTCAAGGCACATTATATTATTACCCCTGTTCATCAGGCTCATAAATCATTCCTGAAACCATCTCAGCTCCCTGGGGAGTATACAGCTCAATTGCTGCCATTTCGGCGCATATGGGGCTAATCAAACACAACAACCAACTCTGCCCTCACAGGTACCCATTTACCCCTGGGTGGAGAGAAGCAATTATGGTAAAGTGTCTTGCTCAAGGACACAAGCACCACGGTCGCGGTTGGGATTCGAACCCACATTTCTGACGACTCGGCCATCAGAACACAAATCCGATGCACTAAACCGCTCGACCATGGCACTCAATTAAATGATATAAAGAGATCATCTGAGGGAATATGCTTATAAAGTAAGAGTGTAGGTACACCACAGTGCTGCTTGGTAAAAAAGAAATCACGAAATACTTAAAAGGAAGGTACAAAATTAGTGATTAACAAATTCAAAAATTAGTTTGAAGTTGGAAGCAATCATCCTGAAATTTTTTTCTGAAGCACTTTCATTTCAGGGAAAAAAAGTAATATAAAGCCCCCCCCCCCCCAAAAAAAATGTCTCTAGTTTCTGGTCCCCACGCGCATCGCATCGGCATTTTTAGTTTTCTTTTTAAACTTTAACTCGGCATTGTTCTGAAACGCTCACAGATCGGTTGTTGTTATTTGTATCTTGATTTAAAGAGTGTGAGCATATATTCATAGTTACAGTTTTGTCAACATTACCAATAGGTAAAACTTGTAGCTTTGCATGGTGAGGAGGATAAGTAAGACTAATTGCGGTGACACCATGTGAAATTCTCAACTGAGTAGTAATTAGTTCTGAAAAGAAAAGAACTGGAGGTAGAACTCTAGAGTTGTAACCTCCAGTTCTTTTCAGAACTAATTACTACTCAGTTGAGAATTTCACATGGTGTCACCGCAATTGCTTATTAACATTACCAATGTTGTACATTACAACCTTTTAAATGTATTGAAAATGAAGACAAAATGTTTCGGCTGTTTGAACCAACATCGACAGAGCTATGCAGTGTGAACAGTGTCAATCATTTTAATGAAAAAACCTTGAGTACGCATTGCGCAGAATTTGATAATGTTAATTTGTCAAACTGCCCCAATATCCGCCGTTCAAACAAGCCCTGTACTGCCCATTCGTTATTAAGTTAGTATTTCTCCTGTATTCTGCATGTTTCCTTTCTGTTGGAACAAATAACGACAGCACACACAAAGTACTACAGTGTAGATATTTTGTTTGTTTAATAAATTTTCCTCCCAGGAGGGTTTTGAAATACATTGTGTATGTTCCAGTGACTCATCAAATGTATATATATGGAGATCAAATATCAGAATTTGAACCAGGTTACTCATGTTATGTCTCTCTCTTTCGACTCTTTTTCCCATCATTGTTCGGCTGTTGTGTCATTCTTATCACATACGTGGTTGATACATTTGTATTGGAGTGGTTTGTTTGGGTATTTCATCGATGATGTTATTGTTACGATCAGAGCAGACTTTCAACAGGGCACGGAATCGGTGTCCTAGCTTAAAATGAACACAGTGACTGAAAATTACTGGCTCATTTATACAGCAGCAATGGTGATACATTATCATCTGGGGTATTAATTTCAGTCACTGAGTTAATCTAAAACTAGCACTCTGATTCCATGCCCTGTTGATCTTAAAGATATTGTCTCTTTAACCCTCCTACTTCTGGTACCTTTTTCATACAAGTTGATCCACCATTTGAAACCATTCGCTTTTGTGGTTTTGAATGGTGAAATAACTGTACAGTATTGATTCCCCAAATGGTTTTGAATGGTAGGTCAGCTAATACAAAACCTTGTTTGGATTTTTCCAAATGGTAGTACAGCTAATACAAAACCTTGTTTGGATACTTCTAAGTGGTGAATCAATGGACCCTCTATGCATTTGAATGGATTTGAATGGTAGTAAAGCTTGCTACCAACACTGTTCAAATGGTATCACCATGTGTGTACAAAACCAATGGGCATTTTTGAAAGTGGAAATTTTGAATGGTTTCAAATGGTCAAACAGTAGGAGGGTTAATAGCCACACTATTGATAATCTCAAAACAAGTAAATGATTCCTTTAACTGCCGTGAAATGCGATGTGGCCAACAAAGGGCAAGGTCAACGAGTATAATCTTATTGTAATTTATCATAACTACATTTGCAATGAAGCAGGCGTTTATTTATATGTAAAGAAAATCATGATCAAGTTCTTGTTGGGATCTTTTATTTGCACTATCAAAAGTACAAGGACTACCTGTTCTGGATCCCTTGTGAGTGTTACCTTCCGTTAAGGAAGTGTGTCTTGTTTACACAGAAATAGTCAAGTCAAACTTATTCCATACAGTGGTAACTGATAGCTCTTTTCCACATACTAGCCTATGTGTGGCTCGTCCAACTACACAGCTTACTTTATTCGCACTGTGCATGAGGTGTTGAGGGCACATGTTGTTAGACCACTGTGGGCGAAAGGGCAGCAATAGTGCGTCGCGTTTGGCATATTTTGCAGTTGATGTGCGTACGCGCGGAATATCTCCAGCAATCATTGGCTGGTAGAAGTACATGCGCGTGTAGTACCATAACATACGCGCATAAAGTGTACGCATAATGCTCACACGACGCAAAAGTGACTATCATCAAGACACTGGGTCCATAGTCACTACTAGAGGCCTACGATGTGCCCTGAGTGGATAGCAGTCATGTGCTGCACTCTATTTATCTAATCCCGTTTCATAAACAGTGGCCAATCACAGGACATTAGACATCACATGACCACCCAAATCTAAGATGAATAAAGGAAAAAGCCCAAGCAAGTTCGTTCGGTTGTGGGCGGGGCCAGGGGTGTTTAATAATACGCGCCATGTGTCACAAACACAACAACAAGCAACACGCAACACGCGTGAAAGTTTCAGCTTATTTCATTGTGTCATTAACCCCAACTCCCTAGGCCCATTTGCTTACACATAACCTGAATCCTTCCTAACTCCCTAGGCCCATTTGCTTACACATAACCTGAATCCTTCCTAACTCCCTAGGCCCATTTGCTTACACATAACCTGAATCCTTCCTAACTCCATAGGCCCATTTGCTTACACATAACCTGAATCCTTCCTAACTCCCTAGGCCCATTTACTTACACATAACCCGAATCCTTCCTAACTCCCTAGGCCCATTTGCTTACACATAACCTGAATCCTTCCTAACTCCCTAGGCCCATTTACTTACACATAACCCGAATCCTTCCTAACTCCCTTGGCCCATTTGCTTACACATAACCTGAATCCTCCCTAACTCCCTAGGCCCATTTGCTTACACATAACCTGAATCCTTCCTAACTCCCTAGGCCCATTTGCTTACACATAACCTGAATCCTTCCTAACTCCCTAGGCCCATTTGCTTACACATAACCTGAATCCTTCCTAACTCCCTAGGCCCATTTGCTTACCTGAATCCTTCCTAACTCCCTAGGCCCATTTGCTTACACTTAACCTGAATCCTCCAAAATCCTTCAGCAGTAAAGCAAGCACATGACATGTATGCACACATGTGTTTCTAATCTGTGATACATGTACATGGCCAGGGACCCTCCCTGCATGCATGGAGCAATAAACAGTGTCCACTGACCCAAGCACTGACCTTGCAATCACTACAACAAACATGGATGTACATATACCATGGAAAGGCAAGTATGCCTAATAACCTCAATCCTTCAAAATCCTTCACTTCAGCAGAGGATTTTGAGGATTTGGGAAGGTTAGGGTTAATGAGAAACAGTGAAAATGCATTCAGATTGTTAGTATTCATTCCCACAGTGAAGTTCTGCTTTCAGATAACAAAATATTTTTGGAAATTATTCAAATGAAGTATTTGAGACGAATACGTAAAAGGATGTTTGATACCATCATGAACTTTTCATCATAATTTTTTAAAAGTTTTATTTAAAACTGTGATCATTTGTTTAAAAATAAAAACCAAAAGTGTATAGTGGAAGGTACAGTATTGGTATTTGGTAATGTACGAGTATTTCAACCCTTTTGTTTTCAAGAAATATGTCAGAAAAGTAACCTGAAAGTTTTATCACAATAGGTGCTCATGTTTTTGATAAAACAACGAACAATAAATCCCTCCTACTATTGCTGCAATTTAGTGGGAAGTTCCTACAGAGGTCAAAACCAGTCAACTGCATGTTTTGACTGTTGACCCAAATGTGCACACAGGGGCATTGTTGACTGGTTTTTACCGTCATTTTGACCACCCTGAACAATACCAGACAATGCTTTTACCAGTCAAAAACGGTGGACTCATTTTGACCTGTAAATGTACTTACTACACGTAAAGGTTTGACAGTGTTTGACTTTTAAGTGCACTAGATATACCTTGGCAAGTATATCAACATTTTGACTGATTTTGACCCTTGTAGTAGTAGGAGGGTTTTAACAAGACGTCGCTGGACAGCATCTGTTTGTAAATTTGACAAAGCAATTCATGAAGTGAAAGCACTTCAGACAATATAATTTCTCAGGATGATTGACACGTGTACCAACTTTACACAAAGGTACTTTTTTAATAATAATTTGTTAATCCTTTTATTTAATTTTGCCCTACACTGACGTGTGTATAGCACTGTATACTCAGTGCTTTCCGAGTGTCTGTGAAAAAACGACACAGGCGGGATTCGAACCCACGACCTCCTGCTTACGAGTGCAGACGTCTTATAGTAAGCACGAGGTCGTGGGTTCGAATCCCGCCCGAGTCGCCTGTGTCGTTTTTTCACAGACACTCGGAAAGCACTGATTACACAGTGCTATACACACGTCGGTGTAGGGCAAAATTAAATCAATTGTTTATCTCCCGACGCAAGAATTTCACCAATCTATATAATCTTTTTATTACCGATGTTGTATCTTCCCTTTAATCAAAAGAACCCAGCTGATCCACTCAATGCAGATAGTGTTACTCTTAGCATTAGCTCTTTACTGGAGTGGCTTCCATAACTGAATTAGCTTTTCAAAGATAATGCGTTTCAAAGATAATGCAATTACTTGTGTTGAAAGCATTTGTGTGATAACATAAATCTCTCCAGGGGTTATATTTAGTTACGGTGGATGGTGTGCTTACATGTGTCTGTTTCAGTAGGAGTTGTGTTTTAATTTATTCCTACATGGTCCACAGTAAATAATGAGCTTCATGACATCTCACAGTATTTTGACTTGAGGAGGATAATCTTAAAGGATGGTAAATAAAACATGAAAATGCCGGCAGAAATGCTTCTGCGAGTATATCGTCTGCTCAGAGCAATAAGGACTTGTATAGACACTAGATGACAATTTTATTTGTTAATGACAAAAGGTCTTATAAGATTAATCAAGTGTAATTACCTAATTAAGTACAAGATAATGGGTCTTGAATGCTAAACATAAATTGTGAGTACTCCCATTGTTAAATAAAATATAAATCCAAATAATTAAGTTTTCTTAACATAATGGAATTGCAGGTAATTTATATGCCTTATAAGTCCTTTTTGCTCACACTTTGCATGTGTAGATTCTTATAAGTCCTTTCTGATCTGACTCTCAAAAAGAGTAACGTACATGTTATGTACGTTACTCTTTTTTTGAGTCAAAGTGTACATTAACCCTTCTACTATCAGTGCAAATTTATGAACAAACCATTGAGGCCACTCCAAGCCATTGCTATGGAAGGCAGTGGCTCCTAATGGCTATACTGCATAGTAACATAATACCTCATATGTCTGTTGGTTTTAGTGGTTTGTGATTGATGTATTGCAGGGGCATACTATTATGTTCCAGTCTCAGTGGCTGGTGGTGGCTTACTCTTGAGAGTCTGTGTTTACAAAATAACTGTTGAAAATCCCAAAGATAGTTTTTATCAGTGGTCTCCAGTGGCCTCAGGAGTTTTACATACAAGATTACTTAAAAGGGTTAGTGTGGCTTAAGTTATATGCACAAATGATATGTGTACAACATATTGGACATTTAGTGGTTGGGAGTGGCCTCCATGTGTAGCAGGGTTAAACAATCAGCCTGTAAAAGTTTCATTCACATTGTGTAGTCAACGAGAAAATGTTTTCAGATTTTTTTTTTACTGGTTCGAACACAGAATTTCAACCTGAAACAAGATGTCTTAACCCCCCTGCAGGGTCACACTATTTGTTTAGGTCGACTTGTCCGTTCTCACCAATCTATACGTCCCGCAGATTAGACTAATGTTAATAAAATAATATTTACTGACGTAATGATGACGTAATTGGTTTTAGAAACTAAGTCACATTACGAGCTTTCATATGGTGCATGTTTTGTTTTTATGCGAAAGTGCTAATATGACAGCTCGTAGGTCAAGTCTTGTTTCACAAGGGTCAAGATGTCAACCCCCCCTCGCCCCGCCCCCGCAGGGTCACACTATTTGTTTAGGTCGACTTGTCCGTTCTCGCCAATCTATACGTCCTGCAGATTAGACTAAAAAGTAAAATGTTAATAAAATAATATTTACTGACGTAATGATGAGGTAATTGGTTCTACAAACTGAGTCACATTACAAGCTTTCATGGTGCATGTTTTGTATTTATGTGAAAATGCGAAGTATGACAACTCGTGGGTCGAGTTTTGCGTAGGTCGAGTTCTCACAAGGCTCGAATGCTGTCGTGGATCCTAGTTGTTCGTGTCGAGTTGTCACAAGGGTCGAGACATCTTAACCCCCGCGGCGTCACACTAAAATGTGAATAAAATGATATTTACAGACGTTATGATGATGTACTTTGTTTTAGACACTAATTCACATTACAGGCTTTCATATGCTGCATGTTTTGTATTGATGTGACGATGCTAAGTATGACATCATCCATCAACAACTTTCGCATGTTAAACCTATGAGGTTTTGGTGGAAACAAGAAGAAAAATAATCAAACGAAAACAATAGGCTTTCGGCGACCAGGCCGAAACCCTAAAAAGACCAAAAAAAATCACTTTTTGTATGTAAAGATATTTTTACTCATTCTAACAATGAATTTCAACCTGGAAAATATATCACTATTTTATTTAAGTGACAGCACCGCAGAGAAATTATTTGAAGGGAAGATTAAAATCATTGTCTTTGACCAAGTGGTTTAGTGCATCGGATTTGTGTTCTGATGGCCGAGTCATCAGAATGTGGGTTCAAATCCTGGTTGCGACCATGGTACTTGTGTCCTTGAGCAAGACGTTGAACTGTACATTGCTTCTCATTACCCAGTTGTATAAATGAGTATATATTGATATTGTGTTTGATAAAGCCTCTGAATCACTACAGTAGCTCAGGGCTGTATATTCCCCAGGGAGCTAAGAAAGATTACAAAAGTGATATTGACCCAATGGCCAGGGACATTGGCCCTCTTTACCCAGGAGTATAAATGGGTGGGTACCTGTGAGGGTAGAGGTTGATATTGGGTTTGATAAAGCCTCTGAAGCACCACAGTACCTCAGGCTGTATACTCCCCAGGGAGCTAAGAAAGATTACAAAAGTGATATTGACCCAATGGCCAGGGATATTGGCCCTCTTTACCCAGGAGTATAAATGGGTACCTGTGAGCGTAGAGGTTGATATTGGGTTTGATAAAGCCTCTGAAGCACCACAGTACTTCAGGCTGTATACTCCCCAGGGAGCTAAGAAAGATTACAAAAGTGATATTGACCCAATGGCCAGGGATATTGGCCCTCTTTACACCGGAGTATAAATGGGTACCTGTGAGGGTAGAGGTTGATATTGAGTTTGATAAAGCCTCTGAATCTCTACAGTAGCTCAGGGCTGTATACTCCCCAGGGAGCTAAGAAAGATTACAAAAGTGATATTGACCCAATGGCCAGGGATATTGGCCCTCTTTACACAGGAGTATAAATGGGTACCTGTGAGGGTAGAGGTTGATATTGGGTTTGATAAAGCCTCAGAAGCACCACAGTACCTCAGGCTGTATACTCCCCAGGGAGCTAAGAAAGATTACAAAAGTGATATTGACCCAATGGCCAGGGATATTGACCTTCTTTACACAGGAGTAGAAATGTGTACCTGTGAGGGTAGAGGTTGATATTGGGTTTGATAAAGCCTCTGAATCTCTACAGTAGCTCAGGGCTGTATACTCCCCAGGGAGCTAAGAAAGATTATAAAAGTGATATTGACCCAATAACAAGGGATATTGGCCCTCTTTACCCAGGAGTATAAATGGGTACCTGTGAGGGTAGAGGTTGATATTGGGTTTGATAAAGCCTCCGAAGCACCACAGTAGCTCATGCAGGGCTGTATACTTCCCAGGAAGCTGAGAAAGATATAGGAATAATATTGGCCCAATGACCAGGGATATGGGCCCTCGTTACCCAGTATAAATGGGTACCTGTGAGGGGAGAGGTTGATATTGGGTTTGATAAAGCCTCCGAAGCACTACAGTAGCTCAGGGCTGTATACTCCCCAGGGAGCTAAGAAAGATTACAAAAGTGATATTGACCCAATGACAAGGGATATTGGCCCTCTTTACCCAGGAGTATAAATGGGTACCTGTGAGGGTAGAGGTTGATATTGGGTTTGATAAAGCCTCCAAAGCACCACAGTAGCTCATGCAGGGCTGTATAATTCCCAGGAAGCTGAGAAAGATATAGGAATAATATTGGCCCAATGACCAGGGATATTGGCCCTCTTTACCCAGTATAAATGGGTACCTGTGAGGGGAGAGGTTGATATTGGGTTTGATAAAGCCTCTGAAGCACTACAGTAGCTCAGGGCTGTGTACTCCCCAGGGAGCTGAGAAAGATTACAAGTAATACATGTAAATAACAATTCAACCATTTTAATGGTTTGAATTAACAATTATATACATTTTAAATGGTTTCATTTCCTTAAAGTTAATTCAGTGACCCATCAGTGGACACTGTATATTTTTGTATCTGATTATTATTTTGTTTATACTTTAACCCTAACCACCCTGAATCCATCAAAATCCATCCCCCTGTTTTGGAGGATTTCGGCGGATTCAGGATATCTCCACATTGAGCATATGGCGGACTTTGATGGATTCAGGATTTCAATAGTTTTTAACTGCTTGGTCATGTTGGTTGATGTATTTTGATGGATTATAGTTACATATACTGTACATGTACAGCCAACACTTGTATGTGTTAGATTTTGATGGATTCTATGCAGCAACATACTATACAAATTTTCATGTATGGTATCCTGAATCCGCCAAAATCCGCCAGAAATTTAATGGTGGATTTTGGCGGATTCAGGATATGTCCAATATCTACACTGACGGATTCTGATGGATTCAGGACACCAGCATTTTGTGTGTGACAAAAATGGTGGATTTTGGTGGATTCAGGATACTTTCTAGTAAAAATACCCAAGGGGTTAGGGTTAAAGGGGCAAACTTTTGACCAATTGTTTTTCCTTCTTTTCTTTAAAGGGACAATATCGTCACGACCAACAGGGCATGGAATCACAGTGCTAGTTTTAGATTAACTCAGTGACTATGAGTAACACCCACATGATAAGGTCATATTATCGTTCCTTCTGCAATAAATGAGCCAGTAATATTCAGGACACTGATTCCATGCCCTGTTGAAAGTCTGCTCTGATCGTGATGATATTGTGCCTTTTAGAGCATTGTAATGATCCCATTTTTACATAAAACTTACTTGGTGTAAAATTCCCTTCATATCTTTCTATCTCAGATGCTGTCGTTTAAAAAAATAGTCAAAATATTAATCCTTAAATTTACATAAATTCCACGTTAGAATGAATACAAAGTTCATATTTGCTGTTTTGAAAAATCTAAATGCATTTTTCACTATTTTCTCATAAATTACAAAACACAATCAGCTGAAACGTTCAAATATTATTTTTGTTTTAATTCACATGAATTGGGTCACAGACGAATTATGGTTTACTGACGGTATGTTTCCCAAGAACTAAAATATTTGCTTATATTTCGTACAATTTCCTTTTTTCTGCTAGCAGATCTTTCAAATTGGTCTCAGAGCGAAGGAAAAAAATATATAACAGCAAAAGAAACGTCACCCCTAAAAATATTTATTATTTTCATTTTATAATTAATATAATTTGTTTAATGAAGAATATTATGAGTATGGAGTGTAACACGAACACAATGTGGCAAATTTGGTTGACCTCAAAATTCGTCATGCATGACGTCCGAGGACACATAAGCTAAACACGTTCTCAGACTTATCAAAATTTAGGGGGTGACGTTTCTTTTGCTGTTATGTATAGATATTTTGGCAAAGTGTTGTACTCGTGATTAGGTTCTAACTTCAAAAGTTCAGCTTTAGTTATTTGTCTTTTAAATTTGTTTTTGCTTTTGTAAAAATATTTACATACATGTAAACGATTTTGATATAGCATTTCTTTAAATTACAGGTCTGTGATTTCTCTGGATTTTTCCTGATTTCCTGATTTTTTTTATAAATCTCCCTTTTCCTCAGAGTTTTCTTGAAAGAAGAGAAGTATCCACCAAGGAAAGAAAGAAATAGCCTGTATTGTGATCAAACCTCTAGTTTCTTGTTTGTGGGAATGTAAATCCTCCAAAATGAAACATTCAGGAGGTTCGGGGGCTTTGCCTCTAGACCAAAGGGAGACCCAGGCCCGCTACCCACAGGAGGGTCAGGGGGCTTTGTCCTCTAGACTAAAGGGAGACCCATGCCTGCTACCCACAGGAGGTTCAGGGGGCTTTGTCCTCTAGACCAAAGGAGACCCAGGCCCGCTACCCATTTTCAGAGTTTTTGACTTTTGTCAAATCACATCCATGAAATTGATCCTAGAGGTAAGGGGGAGCCAAATAAATGATATTCTGGCACAGTGCTCTTCTCTTGATCGTTGTTTTCATTTTAGAGGTGCAACCTTGGTTAGTTGTCTGTTTCGTCTTGCATAAATAACAACATTTTATGCTAGGAATTCGATGACATTGGCGCCAGAGTTGGAGGAGAAAATTGAAAATATATTCCAGTGCATTGAACTACAGCAGTAAGAATTACATTTGATCGTGAGAGAGCATATGGCTAATTGCCGAGTCATGCTTATAATAGCATTATTGGAAATGTGAATGTCAAAGACATACTTCCGATCCATGAAAATTTAATCCCGTGCAGCGAATGAATGAATGAGCATCGGATATCAATGCCACTTTTGTCAGGAAACGAGGCTCGTCTCAGTGACACTCCATTGAAAAGATGAAAAGCTACACTGCCTGACAGTGAGAACCAACAGAAACCGATCTAGTACACTGTGATCGCTCTTTCTCTTCCATGTAAAAAAACCTAATAAATGAGAACAATTATTTCAGGATGTTGAATGAAAATGGGACGAACTGTGAGGGAAAGACAACACAGTGTGAAGAATGTTCAATAGAACATCTCTAGGAAATTTGGCTGAAGTGTATTAAATATAGCACATTGTGTCCGCCAGAACAGACTTGGTTTTTTTTTTTATATGATCAGGTTGGCTATATCTGGACAGGTGGCTTGTTTGTTCAAGCGGCCATTAATTAACCTGACTCCCAGCTGTAGAATCTTGATTCAAAGAACTTTTTAGAAGCAGTTTTGCCAACGTTACCAAATGGCTTAAAAGGGAAAGTACATGTACAGCATTGGTAATGTTGGCAGAACTGATTTTATGAGTATGCTTACTCTCTTTGAATCAAGATATACATTGAAGTGAAGGTACAGCATTGGTAATGTTGGCCAAACTGCTTCTATGAGTATGCTTACTCTCTTTGAATCAAGATATACATTGAAGGGAAGGTACAACATTGGTAATGTTGGCAGAACTGATTCTATGAGTATGCTTACTCTCTTTGAATCAAGATATACATTGAAGGGAAGGTACAGCATTGGTAATGTTGGCAAAACTGATTCTATGGGTATGCTTACTCTCTTTGAATCAAGATATACATTGAAGGGAAGGTACAACATTTGTAATGTTGGTAAAACTGCTTCTATGAGTATGCTTACTCTCTTTGAATCAAGATATACATTGAAGGGAAGGTACAGCATTGGTAATGTTGGCCAAACTGATTCTGTGAGTATGCTTACTCTCTTTGAATCAAGATATACATTGAAGGGAAGGTACAGCATTGGTAATGTTGGCAGAACTGATTCTATGAGTATGCTTACTCTCTTTGAATCAAGATATACATTGAAGTGAAGGTACAGCATTGGTAATGTTGGCAAAACTGCTTCTATGAGTATGCTTACTCTCTTTGAATCAAGATATACATTGAAGGGAAGGTACAGCATTGGTAATGTTGGCAGAACTGATTCTGTGGGTATGCTTACTCTCTTTGAATCAAGATATACATTGAAGGGAAGGTACAACATTTGTAATGTTGGCAAAACTGCTTTTATGAGTATGCTTATACTCTCTTTGAATCAAGATATACATTGAAGGGAAGGTACAGCATTGGTAATGTTGGCCAAACTGATTCTATGAGTATGCTTACTCTCTTTGAATCAAGAAATACATTGAAGGGAAGGTACAGCATTGGTAATGTTGGCAGAACTGATTCTATGAGTATGCTTACTCTCTTTGAATCAAGATATACATTGAAGGGAAGGTACAGCATTGGTAATGTTGGCAAAACTGCTTCTATGAGTATGCTTACTCTCTTTGAATCAAGATATACATTGAAGGGAAGGTACAGCATTGGTAATGTTGGCCAAACTGATTCTATGAGTATGCTTACTCTCTTTGAATCAAGATATACATTGAAGTGAAGGTACAGCATTGGTAATGTTGGCAAAACTGCTTCTATGAGTATGCTTACTCTCTTTGAATCAAGATATACATTGAAGGGAAGGTACAACATTGGTAATGTTGGCAGAACTGATTCTATGAGTATGCTTACTCTCTTTGAATCAAGATATACATTGAAGGGAAGGTACAGCATTGGTAATGTTGGCAAAACTGCTTCTATGAGTATGCTTACTCTCTTTGAATCAAGATATACATTGAAGGGAAGGTACAGCATTGGTAATGTTGGCAAAACTGCTTCTATGAGTGTGCTTACTTACTCTCTTTGAAACAACCATCCTGTGAAGGTTTCAGCTCAGTGTGGATTCTTAGTCATGAGAGTGAAAAAGCTAAGTGTGATAAAGCATTGACAATTATTACAATGAAACACTTTACGCAAAAAGTTGCCATCTGGCAATTTTCATGAAAAGGTGAATTTTTTTTGGTAATAAAATAGACGAGGGAGACAAAGGAAGTGATGGGAGAGTATCATCTTTTCCAGTAGCACCTTCTGTCAGGCGTACAACACCACTCGGAACGGTGTTCTGGAAACATGAATTTCTCTCTGCTTATTGTGCACACTTAGTGTATCCTATACATCAGTACATAGATTATTATCTTCACGGGGCCTGTGTGGGCTGTGCGTTCAACCTTGAAACTCCTCACAGGATGCTGTGGACGTGTACTTCAATGGGATCTCAAACAGCCATTCTGATTCGCTGCTTAGTTTAACAGTACCAAGTACGCCAGTAAAATGTAGCCAATCAGCGAGAGTTTTACATCAACTTTCCGTGAGGGATCAACCTCTATTTTAAAGCTCGAACGAAAATAATCGGCCGGAAGGTTACTGAGTTACGACCGTTTAGGGACCGCATTGAATAGTCTGCAATGAGCAAAAAATGCCGCCTACACGGTTAAAATTGACAAAACTGATGATCTTTAACCGGCATGGTACGAGACTTTAAAACAGTCATCTAATACAATTTAAGTGCTGTTATGAAGAGGAATAACTATTCTCCTTTTGGGCGCAAAAACGAAATTCATACGTTGAGTAGAAGTTGAGATATGAAACTGGAAAGACAAAAAAACACTCATTTTGCGACATTTCTGGAGACGATTTCCGCCGTTTTCATGACGTGTCCGGCCCTTTAGAAAATTTTGCTGGTTTCACACACCATTTTCAACCTCAGTGGGAAGGACTTAAGTAAACACACTGTCCTGATGTCCAGCCAAGATAATCCCTATAATCCCTTAAATAAACAACCTGCTGTTGACCACAAAACTGACTGGTAAACTGTTGGAACTACTTTCAAAAGCTATGACCATAGACACGAAGAAATTGTATTCACTGAATTGCCTTATATCCTTCTTAAATATGAGAAGTGCAAGTTTGCACATTCTGTCATCACTGGATTAAGTTGACTTTAACTTAGGGGCCATTCAGAATAGTCAATGTTAAACAAATTCGATTTTTTTTTTTAAAATTCTTTTGACCCACCAACCAATTCAACCCACCCACCCACCCCCAATTTTTTTTTAAAATATTGATTTACTATCCAATATAACCTATACACTGAAGAACAAAGTAATGCCTCAAATGAAGCAGATATTTCAGATCAATGCTCTCCCAGCTTAGCAGGCATGAGAACAGAGTTTTGCAAAAAAGAAGGAAAAAATAATCCAGGCTTATATTAGATGGTGGTATATGAAAACCAAGTTATAGGATGGCTATTTTGGATTTTTTTATCATTGAAATCTCTTGTAATTTGGATTTTAAAAAAATAAAATAATAATAATCCCGGGAAATTTTTGGATTTTGGTAAATGAAATCCTTAAAGGATAGCTATTTTGGGTATTAACTTCATTAACATCTCCTGTTATTTTGGCAAGATTTTGTGTACATTATGACCTGTCCAATATAATAAAATATAATTTTCAACACATATTAAAACAAATCTTACAAACACTTACAAAGACCTGGTTCTTACAAAGACTTGGTTTTATTATGCTGAAGTGGTGAAGTTTACGAAAACAATCGCCGATTAGATGCTGGTCTGCAGAACCAGCAAACAGAACTTTATCACACCAATTCCATTTCCATTTATTTTTGATAGTTTTGTCGATTTCATTACCATCCACGGCGGAACCACGATGGACGTAAGTAAGTTTGAGCACCATTTCTATCGTCTGCAAACTCTATCGCATAGAAAGTTCCTGTTCACGCGCGCGAAGACTGTGTGCAGATAGACTTGACAGTAAGTCGGTTCTACGTCCAGCGCTAGCACTATGGTGCATACATCACGTGCACCACACACAAAAATACATGTAGGACTGTTAATCACAGTCTACGGAACGTAGAGAGAATTTGGTTGTGATCAATACTCTTTTGCGTAGTGCCCCGCGTTGTGTGTAAAGCGAATCGTTGTATAATGTACTGCTTTGTTAAAACAAATTCTCCGTACGTGCGTATTCCGGTGACGTCAACATTCAGAGAGGGGAAAAACACGGACACAAAATGACGCGATAAACCAGGAATAAACAACGAAACCCACGCTACTGGGCCCGGCCGCACAACCTTATCTATATGCACAATATCAGTGCGCACGCAAGTGCAGCCGAGGAAACAACTCTCTATATACAAAAATAATCGTTCTCTGCCATTCCTTTATTGATTTTTACTGTTCAAAAACGAAAACCATAAAACTTTTCACAAGTGTAACTATTTTGATACTTATACCAACTTATATCTTCGTATTCTGTTAGAAAAAATTCACGGAGAATCCTTCAGGCAGGATCGCTTTCACACCTTTATCAAACTCATTATGGGGTTAGTGGTGATAACAATCTTAATCCCCCAGAGTCACTGTTGATTTTTCTCCCAAAATGGTGAATAGCGACCCGACCAGATATAAGGTTTGGTCGGGTCGGCTTCTAAAGGGGTGGACACGTAATGCATAGTTGGTTGCTTATGTTGTACAAAGGAATTCATATGATTATATTTGTGGAGCCAACGTCCTTGCAGACATGGCGATAGCTTAGCTTAGCTTAGAGAGCATTTCAGACAGACCAATTTTTCAGTATGTTTGGTACCTTTGGATGGTTAGTAATTCTGTAAGGGAGAATTCTGTAATAATACAGAATGACTCTGTAATACATGTAATTCCCAATGCTGTACCCCTTAACCCTAACTCCCTAGGCTCATTTGCTTACACATAACCTGAATTCTTCCTAACTCCCTAGGCCCATTTGCTTACACATAACCTGAATCCTTCCTAACTCCCTAGGCCCATTTGCTTACACATAACCTGAATCCTTCCTAACTCCCTAGGCCCATTTACTTACACATAACCTGAATCCTTCCTAACTCCCTAGGCCCATTTGCTTACACATAACCTGAATTCTTCCTAACTCCCTAGACCCATTTGCTTACACATAACCTGAATCCTTCCTAACTCCCTAGGCCCATTTGCTTACACATAACCTGAATCCTTCCTAACTCCCTAGGCCCATTTGCTTACACATAACCTGAATCCTTCCTAACTCCCTAGGCCCATTTGCTTACACATAACCTGAATCCTTCCTAACTCCCTAGGCCCATTTGCTTACACATAACCTGAATCCTTCCTAACTCCCTAGGCCCATTTGCTTACACATCAGTAGTAAAGCAAGCACACGACCAGGGTTGTCACCAGACCAAATTGATTGCGAGTGTAGTGAGTGGAGCGAACGGAGCGCAGCTCCTCACGGCTGGGGGTCCGCTTAAGGGCCCCTGGTGGGGTCCAGGGGCAACGCCCCGCTGGGGGTCGAGGGGGTGAAGCCCCCCGAAGCTCCTAGGTTTTAGCTTTTAAGAATGGATTTGGAGGGCTCACCTTTCACATAATTTGTTGTATAATAGTATGATATTTTCATAGTATTATACAAAAATTTATGATGTGAAGAGTGCCCTCCAATGCAATTGACAACATTGCTTTATGAAATTATGAAATGACAGTGATTCAGTGACATTGTAAATGTAATAAGAGTATAGAGGATGTAATAAAAACAGGTGGTAACACTTGAGCAACCGGGGCCGTCAGGCATAGCAGCTCCGAGTTTTTGGCCTAAATCCACAGTGGCCGAAGACTCGGTAGCGTGATCAGTTCCCGGGTCAGTTGTACTCGAACACGAAGATGTGGTCGCAGAAGAATGTCTCGAATTTGCCGGCTTCTCGCTTGACCCGACTGCCGTGTCTATCACTGCCGGCCCCTTGCGTTTAGTGGCCGAAGAGAAAAAGCTGGTGATACTTTTCTGCGAGTGCAACATAATTATTTTGATCAAAACACTTCCAAAAAACGTTCACAAAACTTTTCATGAATGGGCGGAGGGACGCGTGAATAATTTTCCCTTTGCTGAGCACATCGTGGGGAAAGCTAGAGCGTTCTGAGTCACGCTTATCCAACCTGAAATTTACGTACATCGACATTACGAAGCACGTCTCATCATTTGCACGCGGTAGAGACTAGTGGCATTAGCTCATCGTGCAGGCGCAAACAACCAATCATAATGGGGATTCCCAGGTCTTTTCCCTGACGTCATAAATAAATGCTAATTAGTGTATTTGTTTGTACCGCTACAAACTGAGATTTATTTTATAATATAAATGCGATGTTTTAATTGATCTATAGACTAAAGTCCTCAAAATAGTGGCAAATAACTCAAAGAAATGAAGAATACATGAACTTTTTAAAACTTTTATTACTGTTTAATGAAATATTCACACAATTTTTGTGCTGGTCGGTAAGACATCAATTTGCGTTTGTGCCAGTCGGCCAGCGGGAGTGCCGGTTAGACCCGACCGCCGCCGACCGGCGTAGCTACAACCCTGCACACGACGTGTGCACACATGTGTTTCTAATCTGTGATACATGTACATGGCCAGGGACCCTCCCTGCATGCATGGAGCAATAAACAGTGTCCGCTGACCCAAGCACTGACCTTGCAATCACTACAACAAACATGGATGTACATGTACCATGGAAAGGCAAGTATACCTAATAACCTCAAACATCCAATATCCTTGACTTCATCAAAGAGCATGTAACATGTAACCTCAATCCTTCAAAATCCTTCAAAATCCTTCATTTTAGCAAAAAGGATTTTGGAGGATTTGGGAAGGTTAGGGTTAATAACAGACTCATTTCAGTTCTCATTCCATGATACATTTCCCAGTTACATTACGCCGGTAACAAAATGTGTGAAATGTTAAACTTATGGATGACACATCGTGGCCACCACAACACATGGGCAGTCACTATGTTCAGATGACTTGGTGTTATACCCATCTGGTTGGAACCAGCCAAGGCTGTCCTCATTCAGCAGAAATGTCCTCTTTGTCCAAATGGCGGTGAGAGCAGGTTTCAAAGGGACTTGTCTACAAATTATTTTAAGGCAGAACGCAGTTTGATATTCTCAAAAAGAATTCATTCATGGAATAATTTAGCAAAGCAAATCTTTCATGCTCATGTTTAATAGCCCTGTGAGGCTATTTTATGATGTAAAAAATGCAATTATAATAAAACGGAAAATCAACAGCGATACTCACAATTGCCAATAAGTTTGTCGGAAAGAATACGCTTTCATAATTGCACATTAAAATGAATATAAAAAATCTGAAAGACATTTTCAATTTTTTTGTGCTAAAGAACCAATGTACTAAGCTGAAACTTCCACAGGATGGTTGTTTAATAGACTAAGTTTTGCCAACATAAATAACATTGTACCTTTCCTTAACCCTAACCTTCCCAAATCCAACAAAATCCTCTTTGCCAAAGTGAAGGATTTTGAAGGAATGAGGTTACATGCTACATGCTCTTTGCTAAAGTGAAGGATTTTGGAGGATTGAGGTTATTAGGCATACTTGCCTTTCCATGGTACATGTACATCCATGTTTGTTGTAGTCATTGCAAGGTCAGTGCTTGGGTCAGTGGACACTGTTTATTGCTCCATGCATGCAGGGAGGGTCCTTGGCCATGTACATGTATCACAGATTAGAAACACATGTGTGCAGACATGTCATGTGCTTGCTTCTACTGAAGGATTTTGGAGGATTCAGGTTATGTGTAAGCAAATGGGACTAAGGGTTAAACGATGCAACTAATTACCTCAGAGCCTAATAGCTCAATTGTTTTAGCATACATCGTTAGTGAGGTTTAATCAAATATCAGCACACAATACCAGTGTTACATTCAATTTGGAAGAATTTAATTAAATTGACAAAATCTGAACTCCTTGAAAAAATAGAACTGAGGTGAGAGATTTGGAACAGTGTTATGCAGGTTTCATTTCTTTTGTCAGTCACTGCGCACTGTGCAATTAAAATCAATGAATGATCTTCATTGATTCAAGCAAATTTATTCAATCTAATTCTAATTAATTCAGACTAGGGGAGATGGGATGTTCCATTTATAGCATGAGGTGTAATGCAGTATTGGTTTGTTTTTTATACAGTACTTTGTTTGCAGTAAAATGAAATTTTTAATTTTTTTTTTAATGAAATTTAAAATGAAATTTTATTATTATTATTTTTTTACATTTGACTTGAGACTTTAAGATTGATTTTTTAACCCTCCTACTACTACAAGGGTCAAAATCAGTCAAAATGTTGATATACTTGCCAAGGTATATCTAGTGCACTTAAAAGTCAAACACTGTCAAACCTTACGTGTAGTAAGTACATTTACAGGTCAAAATGAGTCGACCATTTTTGACTGGTGAAAGCATTGTCTTGCATTGTTCAGGGTGGTCAAAATGACAGTCAAAACCAGTCAAAATACCCCTAAATTAAACAAAAGCTGTAGGCAAGTTTTACATCACATAATTATTAGGGCTGTGCCGGGTATCCGGATACCCGACCGAAACGGTCATTACCTGGTTCCATTTTTCGGTTCCAATTACCCGTAAACGACTTTAAAATTCGCCGCTTAACATGCGAATAGAAATCTGTGACTCTCGAACAATGTAATGTTTACACTTTTACAGACAATTATGTTAAAGATCGATTTAAGTATGGTATCCTCTATTATAAAAGTCAATTTGTTACCATTTACAGTACATGTATTGTACAACACCGGACTCGGCATGTTTTCAACAAAAATGAAAACGGGTATCCGGGTGTCCGAGTGTCCGAAGTTTCCTGATTTCGGGTATCCGGTTCCAAAAATATCCGAAAACGCACAGCCCTAATAATTATAACAACTTACACACAAAAAACATCTGTTCAATGAGAAATGCATTCATTAAAACCCTCCTATGCCCAGGCTGAAATTTGGCCCAGTAAGCACCGCACCCACAGACAGTCACTTGAGTATTTTTGGTTGCATTACCAATTGTTCACACATGTGTATTTTTCTCTAAGAGTGCTGGAGTTAGTGGCAGTCAACCACACGTGTGTATGTCCTACATAAGTTATAAAACACAATAAAGGGGGCCACTTTCCTACCGTCACGTTAGCAGTTTTTCTTATGGTTGTAATTTTTTTTTTTGATATCTGAAACCACCCAAAAAGAATTTCAACATTTGAATAGACATGTATGCTTATCCTAAAGATAATTTGAGTTGATTATTACTATTATTTTTTTAATTACCCTAAAATTTCCATCAACAAATGGACGGAAAAGTGAGGTAACTTTTTCCGTCCAATTTTTATGGAAATTTGAGGGTAAAAAAATAAATAATAAAAAATAGTAATAAAATAAATCAACTCAAATTAGTTCTAGTATAAGCCTGCATGTCCATTCACATGTTGAAACACTTTTTGGTCGGTTTCAGGTACTAAAAAAATAAATAACAACCATTGGAAAAACTGCTAACGTGACGGATGCAAAGTGGCCCCCTTTATTGTGTTTTATGTCATATGCAGAGTCACACAGAGCTGTGTATGTACTGCATTTATACAGTGAGTGGTTTTGGTTTGACCTCCTACCATACCCACATGTCCTTGCATTTATTTGAGTGCACTGCACAAAGTAAATGGGTTGGGAGTGACATACAAATTTTGAGTGTCTTTGATTGTTAAACCTATAGGAGGGTTATATTATATTATTAATAATTACTCTTTATTGATGCCCTGGTAAATTATTTTGTGAAATTGTGACTTGTAGTTTGAAGTCATTTGCTTTCTTTTTTACTAGAAAAAAGAATAATGACAAAATTTAAACAAAAATTGACAGTAAAATTCTAGGATTCTCAGGGACTAGACTGCATCTTTAAATGCTTGATCTTGAGTAATTATGAGATAGCACTTTTGTATTGTATTGTACCATTGTATGGTGCACAATTGTATGGAGATACAATCAAGATTCAAATCAAAACTGAATTGGAAATGTATCAAAATGCCAAATTGTCAATTTCCTCGTTTTACATACTATGTATCCCATTCTAGTTCTTGTCAGCTTATCTCAAAACATTATATCTATTGTCAAATCTCGGGATGTGATTTTCCTTGAGAATGTGGAGGAAAAACAGGTGCATGGAACATATGCAGAACTAGATATTGGGTATGACTACTGAGAGGGGCCATTAGAAATGCTCCAGACCCCATTACCGTGACAGCAGGTTCATTATCTTAGGCTCCTCCCCCATATCCCACTCTACTCTGGGCATTCTCCTTGATGACTAATGCATCCTTGTGTTTCCCACTCCTCCCGCCGCCGCTGTTGCCAGTGTACGTGCTTGGATGATTCATCCCGCATCGTCAATGGGCCTGCTCTCTCAGTCACTGAGTCTGCATCTCATTTTCACAGTGTCGTCACAGACTCGCACGCACGTTACACATATTGGTGACCACACCGCCGGATTGATTATTAAGCAGACACACGGCGGAGAGAACTACAAGTCGCGATACTGATGACAACATTTGAGAAATTATGGATTCGAGTACGGCCGAACCTGCTTGAGGGGCCGCATTTTTTATGAATGTCTCTGATGAGGCCCCGTGGGGGACTCGTTTTATGTTTACTTTTCTTGGGCTGAGTCTTTAGTCCCATCAGGGGAAATATATTGATGTCTTGGTACAGCGACGTAGTCCATAGGAAGGTCGCAGCAATGAGAAGGCTGTTTCGTCATCAGCGGGTAACGTAACCAAAATTATGCTCATTTCTGTGGTTTTTGTGCTCATTAATTTGGTTATTCTGGACACTGGGGCCACACTGTGGGTTGCCAGTGATCATTGTGCAGTAGTTTTTATGTGGATTAACGTATGACTACTTGAATTGGTCATCAGTTTTCAATGCTGAAATGATCACAGGTGCCTGATTCAGTAGCGAACGGTTTGTGTCGTGTGGAGAAGTGAGATTGTGCATATTATTCATTTGTTTAGAGGATCTGTTTGGAGAGTACACAGGATTCATGCATCATCCACGAGTACTAGTGCTACCGCAGGTATCGTAATGAAATATTACTATACATATCAATTGCTACACAACTGCATCTAATATACATCAAAATTGTGTTTAAACAAGCCATGCGATTTCTTGTTTAAATTAATTATGACATTTTAAGTCTATATGACTTGTATTGTGGTTGTTGCTAGAATCATTTTCTCACCATTTTGTTTTTAGGAAAGATAGCATTTGTCTACAACCTTGTATATTTATTTGTATAACATTAGCCAGCAGGGACTACCTGTTTGGTAATTGGACATCCTGTTTCATTTGTAATTCACTTGTTTTTCAAAGAATATTAAATTTCAACCCCTTTTCTCAAAACCTGTCAAATAACTAGTTTGTCGGCATTCTTTGTATGCATTCACATGCCAAATTATTGTATTGTAAACATTTAGATATCCTGTTTTTCAAATAATATCTAACCTGGACACCCTTTTCCAAATCCTGTATACCTATATTTGTAAGTGTTCTTGTAGGGAATTGTACACATAGGCAGGAATCCCAGGGGGATGGTGGAACATGACCCCCCCCCCAAATATTTATGATGGGGGGGGGGAGGGACGGTAATGGCAATGTCCCCTCAATAATGATCATCCCCGTTACAAAAATATTACATTGTATATTCTAGATTGTATATTCTGTTATAGAAACCCCATTAGCTTATTTTTACACTCCCAGAAAGCACAGCATGATAAAATCTTTATTTATAACATATTAACAATAATAAAAATGGTCCGGGGGAGGGGAGGGGAGGGGTGGAAGTCAGTTGTGAGGGGTTATGTCATGGGTCCAGCTCCTAACCGTCCCCCACTCGTAGCAAGAAATCACCACCACTGACCATACATTTGGTAAGGACTTTCCCCTTTTCGTGAGATTTGGTTTGAGGACTGGTATGCTATATGTCTGTGGACACATCCCTGTGTATGTCAGCATCAGTGGCACACCCAGGATCTTCCCCTTGGAGGAGGCTCACATTATCATCGCTCACACAGTAGCAGATCTGGGAATATAAAGGGTGTATGCCCGTCGTCCAGTTCGTCCAGCATATCGTACCTCCCCTCCCCCCCCCCCCCACTCACTCTCAGAATTGTATTTAATAAGGCCAAAATCCGGTTTTTGATCTCGGTGCATGTCGCCGCAGACCTGTTCGTCAGCATTTCTAATTTTCTTTTTATTTGCCATGAAGCGATTTCCAATTGCCGCCAAAATTGCTGGATTGATTGGAATTCTGCCGTGTTGTGTTTTAAACAACTTTTTGGTGCGCCCTCTCTTTGCCACCATACTTTGTGTATAGGAAAATTGGTCCGGTTCCAATAACCACATATATGTATCACGTATTTAAAAAAAAAAAAAAAATTACCCCCCAAACAAAAAAGTGCATCACCGCAACGATTTTGAAGCCGACGTAAAAATGAAATAAAGGTATAAATATTTGTTGACAAATTGATTTAATTTTGTTTGTTTAAAAAAAGGAAGGTAAGGGGGGCACTCCTTTTGTTCACCACTGGTCAGAATCCTAAAACAATTAGCCAAAATTCAACATATTTAGATTCTCGTATCACTGGCTAGAATTGGAGTGTTGTTATCCTTCTGTACTTACTGACTTAAACTCTTGACATTCTGTCTGGAGCATAGGTTGTCCATCTTTGCTCTCTATTGAACTCAGTTTATGGCCGCCTTTTCAATCTCCTTCCATGTCAGACCAAGATATTCCCCCCTGGATGTACAGGCTTACACTGTTTTGTGGTCTTCCTCTAAAAAAATTTTTTTTTTTCATTTGCTGTCTGAGATAATTCATTTATTTTGTCTTTGAATGGATGTACGGTCAAACCTGTGTAAAGTTCCTACTCTATGGACCAATGAAAAGTGGTCTAAATGGTTTTAACATTGCATGGCATTTTGCGTTAGGACCGTCAAAGGCTGGCCCCATTGAGCAGGTTTTGTATTGCATGGCTGTTTGTGTTAGGACCATCAGAGATTGGCCAGTGGCCATATTGAGCAGGTGGTCTCAATCTACACATATCTATATTGCCGGACTTTTTCTGCCGGGACCATCAAAGGCTGGGCAAGTGGCCACATTGAGCAGGTGGCCTCAATGAGCAGGTGGCCTCAATGAGCAGGTGGCCTCAATGAGCAGGTGGCCTCAATGAGCAGGTGGCCTCAATGAGCAGGTGGCCTCAATGTGCAGGTTCTTATACTGCGTGGCTGTTTATATTGGGACCATCAAAAGCTGGCCACATTGAGCAGGTGGCCCCTTTATCCAGGGGGTTTCAATGTGCAGGTTTTATACTGCGTGGCTGTTTATATTGGGACCATCAACAGCTGGCCACATTGAGCAGGTGGCCTCTTTGAGCAGGTGGCCTCTTTGAGCAGGTGGCCTCTTTATCCAGGTGGCCACAATGGCAGGTTTGTTTGTACCAGGAAATTGCACCTTGCGATTCACGTTCATCTGTAGTCGGTGGCAAATCACATAATATTGTTTCAATTGTTTCCGTTTCAATCTTGATATAATCAATTGAAAGCAAACAAAAAAGTGTCAATGTGGCGTCTTGTACAAATGATCATGTTTGTGTTTGCCTTATTTAGGCTGGGACTGGCTGTGTCTGGGAAATCTATTTCATTTCATTCCTAAGGAATAAATATAATGCCTTCAGCATCTGACTCTTTCATATACCAGACAGAAATATGGCACATCAATTGTTTGCGTCTGAGAATTTGTTATTCCATAAATAATATTCGTCCTCATAATGTGAATTTTCTGGCATTTCAAGGTGTACGCCTATCTGAAGGGTATTGTTTACATCCCTAGTAATAAAGACTCGGCACTCGGTAATTAATTTCCAGATGGCCTTATTTGCATAATCATCGATGCCATGTCTCGGCTTAATGTAGTGACACATGCATTGGAACAATTCTCTAGCTCCCATTTATCTATTAAAGACCGGGCTTGTTATGTGAACATTTAATGTATATGGCATTGTGAAGTGTAACGTACATGTATGTCCCTACGATAAGACCCTAGAGGGTTACTGCAGGTAGCCTCAAACTAACAAAATCAAGTACGCCCCCAACTAACCCCCCTGAGAGATTAGTCATTTTAAAACAGTACAATATTGATATTAATTTTGCCCTACACCGACGTGTGTATAGCACTGCATACTCAGTGCTTTCCGAGTGTCTGTGGAAAAAAACTTCACAGGCGACTCGGGCGGGATTCGAACCCACGACCTCCTGCTTACTAGTGCAGACGTCTTAACCTCTCGACCACCGAGCTTGCCTGATGACGATTGGCTGGCTAGAATCCTATATAGCAGCGGGTTCCGCGATATTACAATATTATAAACAATATTATAAAACTTAAAGAGAAGGTACAACATTGGTAAATTACCTTTTGTATGTCCCTCTAATAAGACATTACTACAGTTAGCCTCAAACTGTAAAAAATCAACTACCTCCTCTGTTAAAGGGACAATATTGTCCTGATCAACAGGGCATGGAATCGGCGTGCTAGTTTTAGATTGACTGAAAATAATACCCAACATGATAAGGTCATATTACCATTGCTGCTGCATAAATGAGCCAGTAATTTTCAGTCACTGTGTTCATCTTAAACTAGGACACCGATTCCATGCCCTGTTGAATGTCTGCTCTGATCGTGACGATACTGTCCCTTTAAGATTTTAAAACAACACAACATTATAAGCTTAAAAGAACGTACGACATTTGTAATAACCTGATTGCAAACTTACCAAATTATTATCCGAAAACTAACAATCCGAAAACTCCAGAGACCCTGGTTCATGCTTAAAAGTGTATATATACCATTCTTGTGTTTTGTGATGTTTTCTCTTTAAGAATACCTTAAAACATCCTCCTTACATTATAAATAACACTGGTCTACAGCCAAAATGCTTCTGAAACAAATGAAGTCAAACTTGACTAATTATGGGTCACTGAGAATGGAAATGATGCTTAAAATTGTTGATTGGCTCTAGTTTTCAAGATCTACATGTACATGTGTACACGTATGGGAATAGCGTATGATAAGGCCAAATAAATAAAAAAAACATGTTTAGCGTCCTGCCTTTTTGAAAAAAGGAAGGAGGGCCTTTTTTTCTCTTTTTTTTAAATGGCCGCCCGACACATTTTTAAAGACAACCGGCCGGGCTATTTTTCAAGATGGCTGCCAGCTTTTTTCAAAATGGCCGCCACTTAGACTCAGGAAATGACATATTGGCTTCTTATGGGCAAGATGCAACAGAAAATGAGACCAAAATAATGCCACTATGCAGAACCGAACATCTCTTCTGCGCAATTGCACCATATGATGTCACTTTAGCCTCTGTGATGTCGCATTTATGGGAAGTGAATAAGTTTTTTAGTGACACATAAAGACAAAACAATAAAAGTTTATTTATATCACTGTAGACGTGCCGCAGAAAAACTGCATGCGGATGTACTATAAATTTTAAAGCGACTGTAAAAATGGTAATACGTTTTACACGTACGCTGGTTTCCGTGTTCTCTTTGTCTTTCAACACTTTTCTATTTGCTAGTCCTGAGTTCCTAGACGTAGAGAACCAGTTAATATTTCACACGGGGCGAACTGACACGCGTATCATAATCGACAACTTTATACACGGTGTGCTAAAATTTTAAAAAAATACGATCTTATTTATTTTCAAATTTATTGTTTTCGTCTGAGATCGTTAAAATGTATCCTTTTTTTTCGTTTAAAAAAAAAAAAAAAAAAAAAAAAAAAAGGAGGCAGCCTCTAAAAAGGAAGCGGGCGGGGACGCTAAACATGTTTTTTAAATTTTATTTGGCCTAATTCATGATTAAAAATCTGCTATGTACACCGTATACATAGTACGTAAAATGTAAAAACTTAAATATCTTGGAAACAGTAGCCAATCAGCAATTTTAATTGTCATATTTGAATTCAGCACATGAAAATCCATAATAAATAGCACATTTTATCTCCGAAGCAGACAACTTTAAAAAAAATTGTTGACCAGTGTAATTGTTGGTACAAAGGCATCACTGTGAGTCTAGTTTGTTGTAAAAAAAACCCCAACCCATCAATTACACGAAGCACATGAAATGTGTAGGTTGAAGCAGTCGGATTCTGTGTTTTATAGGATACTGAGTGTGTATTTTTCTGCTTGCTAATGTGATCATAGTGCGTCCCAGTCAACAGGTTGTGCACATAATGAGATGATGGATGCTGCTTTTACCAAATAATTATCCCTCCAGCCAGGAGTCAGTTATCCGCAAAATCGCTGTATTAATAACTGGTAGATTTTGTTTATACAGTAGAGCGGTTCAATTTCTCTGTTTTTGTCAAAAGCAAGAATGCAGTTTTTTCTGATAAATATTATTATTCTGATAAAAAAATTAGTATGTGCTTGTACAGAGAGTTGTAGTTAAGTATGAGTACTTAGTCATGAGTACGAGTACGAGTATTTAATAATAATAATGTGGACTTATATAGCGCACGTATCCACTAAACTGGTGCTCAAGGCTCATTATATTATTACCCCTGCTCATCAGGCTCATAAATCATTCCTGAAACCATCTCAGCTCCCTGGGGAGTATACAGCTCAATTGCTGCCATTACTGTGCATGTAGGGCTAATCAAACACAACAACCAACTCTGCCCTCACAGGTACCCATTTACCCCTGGGTGTAGAGAAGCAATTATGGTAAAGTGTCTTGCTCAAGGACACAAGCACCATGGTCGTGGTTGGGATTTGAACCCACATTCTGACGACTCAGCCATCAGAACACAAATCCGATGCACCAAACCGCTTGACCACTATTTAGTCATGAATACGAGTATGAGTACTTTGAGTACGATGTATGAGTACTTAGTTATGAATACGGGTACGAGTACTTAGTCATGAGTACAGTACTTAGTCATGAATACGAGTATGAGTACTTTGAGTACGATGTATGAGTACTTAGTTATGAATACGAGTACGAGTACTTAGTCATGAGTACAAGTACTTAGTCATGAATACGAGTATGAGTACTTAGTCATGAGTACAAGTACTTAGTCATGAATACGAGTATGAGTACTTAGTCATGAGTACAGTACTTAGTCATGAGTACGAGTACTTAGTCATGAGTACGAGTACTTAGTCATGAGTACGAGTACTTAGTCATGAGTACAGTACTTAGTCATGAGTACAGTACTTAGTCATGAGTACGAGTACTTAGTCATGAGTACAGTACTTAGTCATGAATACGAGTACTTAGTCATGAATACGAGTACTTAGTCATGAATACGAGTACTTAGTCATGAATACGAGTACGAGTACTTAGTCACGAGTACTTAGTCACGAGTACAAGTACTTAGTCATGAGTACAAGTACAAGTACTTAGTCATGAGTACAAGTACTTAGTCATGAATACGAGTACCTAGTCATGAATACGAGTACCTAGTCATGAATACGAGTACTTAGTCACGAGTACAAGTACTTAGTCATGAGTACAAGTACAAGTACTTAGTCATGAGTACAAGTACTTAGTCATGAATACGAGTACAAGTACTTAGTCATGAATATGAGTACAAGTACTTAGTCATGAATACGAGTACTTAGTCATGAATACGAGTACGAGTACTTAGTCATGAGTACAGTACTTAGTCATGAGTACAAGTACTTAGTCATGAATACGAGTACAAATACTTAGTCATGAGTATGAGTATCATTACAAGTACATGGCAACATTTTTTTGTGAGTACAAGTATGAGTACAGAAAAATGTACTCGAGTATGAGTACAAATATGAGTACGAGTACTACAACTCTACTTCTACTTAAAGGTAAGGTATAGTATTGGTAATTGTCATGATCAAGTCTATCATGCATGTGTGATAATTATGCCATTATAAGCGTAGCCTTAGTGTGCGCGCATTGCAAAGTGCAGCGTGTTGAAACTGACACAACGCTGCGTGATGAGAATGTTTTGGATATTGTTTTCATATGGAAAGAAAAGATAAATTGTTCATTCTTCGATTGGGGTCTGACTGAGAAGGAGACACGCATACATATTTATGCTTTAATGCTTTTATGAGTGAATAAGTGTTGAATCTATTTGATATCTATAATCAACTGGAAGTCTCTTGAAATTAATACTTCTTGTGAATGTTTATATCCTCTCCGGACGGCATCACGATGAATCAGTTTAGATAAGTGGACTATTATACTTGCAACTTGCAAGACAAAGTGAAGCAAGTGAACAAGTCAAACATTATTTCCACGTCTCCGCAAGTTTATCTCTCAGAAACCCCGACTATAAGCATGGAGGAAGAAAACAGAAGGAGTCACATCGCCCAGCCTCTTATCTCATAACCAATTAGCACTTCGGAGTGGCCCATTGGAAATACGTTACGGCCGCCCGCTGCGCTTACCAGTTTCGACCGCGATAATCCCTTGTGTACAATGTCTTTTGCCGCTTTCGGCCTGCTCGTGACCAGCATACATAATTGGAGGGTAGAAATCTGTAGCAAGCGAATAAACACAAAATGCATGCGCACTACTATTCGCAGAGCTTTTTATATTGCAGATTCATTGTCTTCAATAGCGATTTTCCACCGAGTATTTTGGTGTTTTGATCGTCGAATTTGGCGAATCCGAAGCTGACTTACGGTAAATATAACATTCAGATGTTACAATAAAGTGTCTTTTTAGCAACTTATTTTAAGGATATTTCCGATGATCTCCGGAAGCCAACCAATTGTCAAATTCAAAGACGTGTTGTTTAGCTTTTTATCATTTCAATCCTCATATTTGTGCGATGCTGTGCACTGAAGATATTGCAGTGTTGGATTCGTAGGTCGAGTTGGATCGGGAGCCAGCCTTCCGTGTAGTGCAATAGGACAACGCGTCAGCAATGCGCGCAATGCGCATGTGCATGTGCAAAGAAAGCCTGGCTGTAGTTCTCCTCGATAATCGGATTAGCGCTGGCTTGGAAGTTTTATGACCGCGGCAAAAGACATTGAACCTTTGATATGTCTTCGTTGTGACTCCTTCTGTTTTCTTCCTCCATGCTATAAGATACAACATGGTGGCAGCACTGATGGTAGTATTCATTATTTCTAGAAATTAACTGAGGTACTGTCATTTAAAACAAAATTAGATAAATTATAGTTCAAATTAGTTAATAACGTGAGCATCTATTGTGATGAAACTTAGTTAATAATAAGTAAGACTAATTGCGGTGACACCATGTGGAATCTCAATTGAGTAGTAATTAGTTCTGAAAAGAACTGGTGGTACAACTCGACGTTTCGATCAGTATGCTCTGATCGTCCTCAGGAGAAGGCCGGACTCTGGAAAATGCTGCTGCTTAAGTAGACTGCTGGAGGATCATCCCATGAATGGATGCTGGAGGATTAGTTCGTTGAGGCGCGCAGGCGGGAACTGTTGAGACTAGGATCCTAGGGGTTGGGGGAGAGGAGTGTGTGCTCACTGAACTGAATCAGTTGTTAATAATAGTTAACAATAGTTAATAATATATTTCTTCAGGCATGTGCTTTCTCAGTTTTTTCCTGATTTTACAAATCTCCCTTTGCCTCAAAATTTTCTTGAAAGCAGAGAAGTAGCCACCAAGGAATGAAAGAAGTAACCTGTATTGTGTCCAAACCTCTAGTTTCTTGTTTATGGGGATGTGGAGAGTCTGCAAATCCTCCAACCTCCAAGTTCAGGGGGCTTTTTCCTATAGACCAAATGGAGACCCATACCCACTACCCATTTTTTCATGATTTTTTGTACTTTTTTCAAATCACACCCTGATTTCTTGTAAACTTGAGGGACGAAAGGAACCTAAAATATTCCTGTACCTTCCCTTTAAAAGCCCTGCTACAACTACAAAAAATATTGAAACATTGAAAAACAGAAATCATTAATCAGAGTTGTCAAAAGGGTTTCATTCTAACGAAAAAAAATAATATATTTTCTGGTTATTTTGTTGGATGTCCACTTCGTGTAAAGTCAGTCTGGCTACACGACTCATTATTGGCACCAGATATTTATTGGTCATCACTATTGTCATCATCAGCTCTGATCACCGTCCTTCATTCCTTGAGGACTCGTGCCCTATCCCATTGCAGTCTACATGAATAATAAAGCATCATTCTTATGAGTAATCCTCCCTTGATACAGGCACTGTGTGAAACCATAGGGCAAGGACCCCTTACAGATGTTCTTAAAGAGGTGTCACTAAGCTTGGACGATAACACGATAATATCGAATATCGCGATACCTATTTTATTCGATTACGATATCGAGAACCTTTTGAAGTTATCGAGATATCGGCAAATCGCGATTAACAAAATATATCGCGATTTTTTTTTAAATCGCCCTTGTGACTCAATTCAGAAATTCCATGGAAACAAAATTAGCACAGTCTTTTCAGCTTTTGGAAGCGAGAAACTACTTCAGCAGTACATGCACGCTATGCAAATGAATTTGTGATTTATTGTGACGCTTGTAGAGGGGGAACATACCTGTGGTTATTGGCTCTAAAGCAATCATGCATGAATGAAAAAAATAATCGCGATATTATCGAAAATCGCGATATATGTTTGCCGATATATCGTGGATGAAAAAAAATCGATATCGCCCAAGCTTAGGTGTCACCCATGTTTTACCGACAATCTCTGGCAATTTTTGTTTTCATTGGAACACTGATAATTTTCAATTTAGAAAGGAAAATGAATAGTTTGCAGGCCTGTGATTTCTCGGATTTTTTCCTGATTTCAGGATTTTTTGCAAATCTCCCCTTTGCCTCAAATTTTTCTTGAAAGAAGAGAAGTAGCCACCAAGGAAAGAAAGAAGTAGCCTGTATTGTGTCCAAACCTCTAGTTTCTTGTTTGTGGGGATGTGGAGAGTCCGTAAATCCTCCAAATTTAAACATCCAGGAGGTTCAGGGGGGCTTTGTCCTCTAGGCCAAAGGGAGACCCAGGCCTGCTACCCATTTTTCAGGATTTTTTTACTTTTGTCAATTCACATCCCTGACTTTGAAATGAGATTTTTCACAAAATAGTTGTCTGAAGCTTGGTTTAAAAGTTAAAAAGTGACAATATAAATTTAATTTTGGTACATTATTACTGAAAAACCATGGTTCTCATGATTTTTTTTGATTCTTTAAATTTTTTTTGGGTTATTTTAAAGCATTTGTTTTCCCTTCTTCAAGTAAAACAGCAATGTTCCAATGAAAAATTCCGGAAATTGCTGTTAAAATAACCAAAAACATAGGCAATACATCTTTTAAAGGTTTGCCAAGATAAAGAATATTCTTATACGAGATAGATTGGACATTGAAACAGCCTTCTTTGTAGGTATTGTTTCTCCAAAATAAATTTTCAATTGGAGATCATTTTGATTTTTTTGTTGCTGTGTTTTTCACCACCCTGAAAAAAGAACAGTGATTGATGTACATGTTATTGGAAGCATTATGGTCATGTTGCAATTGTTAAATTGTTACTCAGTCAGCTTCAGTTCACTGAGGGTTCTGACGAGGACATCATATCAAAAGAATTATTGTGGCCTGTGTTTGTTTGGCTTTTCAGGGACTGTTCAAAGCATTTCCCATGTTTTGATCTGTCTTCAGAAAAGATTCAATCTGAAGATATTATAATATTCTGATTTCTGATAGTGACAAGCTTTCTTACTGTACAGTATAAAGATTAAAAAAACCATATTTTAGGAATTGAAATCGGCAAATCTTAAAGGACGAATCTATTATTCATTCTCAGAGGTTTTTGCCTCATTCAATTTTGTTCTGAAAACCAAGACAATATCGTCACGATCAGAGCAGACTTTCAACAGGGCATGGAATCATCCTAGTTTAAGATGAACACAGTGACTGAAAATTACTGGCTCATTTATGCATATGACCTTATCATGTGGGGTATAATTACACTGGTCTACAGCCAAAATGCTTCCGAAACAAATGAAGTCAAACTTGACTAATTATGGGTCACTGAGAATGGAATTGATGCTTAATATTGTTGATTGGCTCTAGTTTTCAAGATCTACATGTACATGTGTACACGTATGGGAATAGCATATGATAATTCATGATTAAAAATCTGCTATGTACACCGTATACATAGTACGTAAAATGTAAAAACTTAAATATCTTGGAAACAGTAGCCAATCAGCAATTTTAATTGTCATATTTGAATTCAGCACATGAAAATCCATAATAAATAGCACATTTTATCTCCGAAGCAGACAACTTTAAAAAAATTGTTGACCAGTGTAATTGTTGGTACAAAGGCATCACTGTGAGTCTAGTTTGTTGTAAAAAAAACAAACCCAACCCACCAATTACACGAAGCACATGAAATGTGTAGGTTGAAGCAGTCGGATTCTGTGTTTTATAGGATACTGAGTGTATTTTTCTGCTTGCTAATGTGATCATATTGCGTCCCAGTCAACAGGTTGTGCACATAATGAGATGATGGATGCTGCTTTTACCAAATAATTTTTATCCCTCCAGCCAGGAGTCAGTTATCCGCAAAATCGCTGTATTAATAACTGGTAGATTTTGTTTATGCAGTAGAGCGGTTCAATTTCTGTTTTTTTGTCAAAAGCAAGAATGCAGTTTTTTCTGATAAATGTTATTATTTCTGATAAAAAAATTAGTATGTGCTTGTACAGAGAGTTGTAGTTAAGTATGAGTACGAGTACTTAGTCATGAATACGAGTACGAGTATTTAATAATAATAATAATGTGGACTTATATATTGCACGTATCCACCAAACTGGTGCTCAAGGTGCATTATATATCAGTCACTGAGTTAATCTAAAACTAGCACTCTGATTCCATGCCCTGTTGATCAAGACGATACTGACCCTGTCATATTTTTTGGATTGCATACTGTACTATGTACATATAGAATACTATACGCAATTAAAATGTACTGTGGCTTATACGTTGACTTACTTAATTGAATGTACATGTACCTTTGGAGAAATGTTAATCACAGATGATGCTATGGAATTAGTAATTTAAACATAACCAACTTCAGTTGAATTTTAATCTCTTTTCTTGTCTGTGACGGCAAGTAGGTTGTCTATTGTAGCTCACACCTGTGCCATCAAGAGCTATCAGCCAGGGGGTAATTAAGAAACCCTTCGGTACCGCCTGTCTGACAACTCTGACAGATTCCACACAATTGCTGAATCACTGACGGCGGTGCCTGATGAAATATTGCCCGAGTGTATATTTAAAAAGTTTCAACTGACATGATTACAACAAGCCTTTGGTGTCGGGTACAAATGATTTTTCGTTTGTTTATAAGTTAAATATTACCATAAATTTTGCAGCTGAAATGTTGTAAACATATGTATCATGTTGTACATGAAGCTAGGACTTAAATACTAGAAAGAGGAAGAGAGATTGAAGTGCCGTGGTAGAGCATTTTCTGTGTTTCTGATTATGAGAAGAATTAGTGTTCTGATGGGTGATTCATCAGAATGTGGGTTTGAATCCTGACTGCAACTGCGGTGATTGTGTCCTTGAGCAAGACAGTGATATTCATCATGATTGCTTCTCTCCACCCAGGAGTTTAACTGGTACCTGTGAGAGCACAGATGGTGGTTGTTTTCGATAGCATCAAAATGGCAGCAATTGAGCTGTATACTGCCCAGGGAGCTGAGATGGTTCAAGGAATGATTCATGGATCTAAATAGCAGGGGTGATTATAAGTATCTTCAGCGCCAGCTTGGTAAATACATGCAAAGAAACAAATTAAGAAATTTTCAGAATAAAGTGCGCGCATGTGGCACACGCATTGATTGAAATGTATGCTTGACATTAACATGCATTAAAACGCAATTATTGATTGGTTCCCTTGGAATAGTGAGGGGGAAAAAAAATGAGAAAAAGTTCAGAAAGAGGTTTCAAAATATCCAAGATGTTTATGGAAGTCCTCTGTGTTTCAGTTGGTTGTGTTGCGTGGTTTGAAGAAATCTGTGAAATGCCTTGACCCTAGACTTGGGTTTTAGTTAAAGTATTGTTATTTGCAGCGAAAATTAAAAGGAATTTTCTGTAAACATGTTTTTTTTTTTGGTGATTGTGTGTGACGTGATGAGGCATTCCATGACACTACTTAGCAATCAAGATGAAGCTTGTAACTTGAAGTTAGAGGTGGATCTGGGGTGGGTATGAGGGGGGCACACTAATAATAATAATAATAATAATGTGTGGACTTATATAGCGCACGTATCCACCAACTGAGTGGTGCTCAAGGCGCATATTATTACCCCTGCTCATAAGGCTCATAAATCATTCCTGAAACTATCTCAGCTCCCTGGGGAGTATACAGCTCAATTGCTGCCATTACAGCGCATATAGGGCTAATCAACCAACTCTGCCCTCACAGGTACCCATTTAACCCCTGGGTGGAGAGAAGCAATTATGGTTAAGTGTCTTGCTCAAGGACACAAGTGTCACGGCCGGGATTCGAACCCACATTCTGCTGCTAACACCAGAACTTGAGTCCGGTAAGCTAGACTGCTCGGCCACGACACTCCACACTGTCAAACAAAAGGGGAAACATGAACATTTAGGCTCCCCCCAAAAAAGTCTCCAGTTTCTGGTCATAGGTCGGCTTCAAAATCGGTGCGGACACGCACTTTTTTTGGTTATTTTATTTATTTTTTTTTGCCACAGGGAAATACGTGATACATGTACATGCAGGGACCAAATTTCCCATGTACAAAGTATGGTGGCTAAGAGAGGCCTCACAAATTGGGCAAACGTTCATACCCCTATGTGAAAAAGTCGTTTAAAACACAGCACGGCAGATCAAGTCCAATCGATCAAGGAATTTTGGCTGCAATTGAACATCATTTCATAGCAACAAAAAAAAGGAAAATTAAAAAGGCCAGAAACTGCAGACTTTTTTGTCCTTATGGTAAAATAAATTGCATGATTATAAAAAGGGAAGAAGGTATATGCCAGCCGTTATAAACACCCCTCCCCCCCTCGTCCTCCCGTCCACCAATTCTCAATCATGCATATGACATAAAACACAATAAAGGGGGCCACTTTCCTACCGTCACGTTAGCAGTTTTTCTAATGGTTGTAATTTTTTTTTTAAATATCTGAAACCACTCAAAAAGAATTTCAACATTTGAATAGACATGCATGCTTATCCTAAAGATAATTTGAATTGATTATTACTATTATTTTTTTAATTACCCTAAAATTTCCATCAACAAATGGGCGGAAAAGTGAGGTAAAATTTTCCGTCCAATTTCTATGGAAATTTGAGGGTAAAAAAATTAATTAAAAAATTAAAAAATAAAATAAATCAACTCAAATTAGTTCTAGTATAAGCCTGCATGTCCATTCACATGTTGAAACACTTTTTGGTCGGTTTCAGGTACTTAAAAATAAATAACAACCATTGGAAAAACTGCTAACGTGACGGAGGCAAAGTGGTCCCCTTTATTGTGTTTTATGTCATATACATGTAGCCATCATACCCATTAAAAATCTTTAAACAAATTATATTAAAAAAAACACCTATTTTGGCAGGAAGGAAGAAATAATGTATAGGTTTATGTCGCTCTGTGTTCCTCAGGTGCAACGTGGCACATCGCTGCACAATATGCTGATTACACCATGTCACAGTGTTATCCATCACTCAAGCCTGGGTTAATCAGTTAAAAATGAACGCTAAAAATAGGCTTGATAGTAGCCGCATGACTGTGAGTTTATACTGTGAAGTCACTAGTCATAGGTTTACAGTATCAGTTCTATTGTACGAGTTTCAGATCTTTAAAGAAACTACATTGGCAAAACTCTCTTTGAATCAGGATATGACATAAAACACAATAAAGGGGGCCACTTTGCATCCGTCACATTAGCAGTTTTTATTTATTTAATTTTATTTTTAAGTACCTGAAACCGACCAAAAAGTGTTTCAACATGTGAATGGACATGCAGGCTTATACTAGAACTAATTTGAGTTGATTTATTTCATTTTTTTTTTTTTAATTTATTTTTTTACCCTCAAATTTCCATAAAAATTGGACGGAAAAAGTTACCTCACTTTTCCGTCCATTTGTTGATGGAAATTTTGGGGTAATTAAAAAAATAATAGTAATAATCAACTCAAATTATCTTTAGGATAAGCATGCATGTCTATTCAAATGTTGAAATTCTTTTTGGGTGGTTTCAGATATTTAAAAAAAAAATTACAACCATTAGAAAAACTGCTAACGTGATGGTAGGAAAGTGGCCCCCTTTATTGTGTTTTATGTCATATACATTAGACCATTCTGTGAAAGGTGCAGCTTCTCATATCAATAACATTTATTTCAATGTTAAAGGGGCAGTATCGTCATGATCACCAGGGCATGGAATCGGATTGTAAGTTTTAGATTAACTCAGTGACTGAAGACAATACCCCACATGATAAGGTCATTACTGTTTGCTGCTACATAAATGAGCCAGTAATTTTCAGTCACTGTGTTCATCTTAACCAGTTCGCGTTGGAGGCCGTGTATACACGCACATTTTTGTTTTGGACAGCGGATCGGAGAGCGTCTAAACACGCCACAGGGTTCTCGGGAATATTTGTATAGATTCCCGGTCGACGTGGCAACGAGCCATAAGCATACGGTGGAAGACGCGGTCTCCCCGGTCACGCTCTGGTGAGCACCATTGTTCGTGTTTGTGCGGTAAAAATAAACCCGCCACGGGGGTTCGGAAAAACTTTTTTATTTCCGGTGCGAACTGGTTAAACTAGGACACCGATTCCATGCCCTGTTGAAAGTCTGCTCTGATCGTGACAATAGTGTCACTTTAACAAACAAAACAATATATAACAGCAACGTATTATACGGTATACAAAAGTAATTATTTGAATTATAAATAACTTATAAATATAGACTTCTGTACAGTGAATACCTACAATATAAATGATGATGTCCAATTGCAGCCAAAATTGCTGGATCGATTGGAATTCTGATGTGCTGTGTTTTAAATGACTTTTTCCCACATAGGGATATGAACGTTTGCTGGATTTGTGAAGCCCCTCTAAGCCACCATACTTTGTGGGAAATTTGGTCCCTGCATATACATGTATCACATATTTCCCTGTTGGCAAAAAAAAAAAAGAAAAAAAAAGATTAATAAAAAAAAAGATTCAAAAAAAAAAGATGCATCACCGCACCGACATTGTTTCATTAACAAGAACATAGTGAAAATGAATTCCAAGTTTTGGTATTCATTCTAACCTTAAATTAAGGAAAGACTTCTGTTTCCTGAATTCGAACTGGAAACAATTTTCTCTTTTCATAAAAGTGATGGCATCTCAAACAAATTTATTTCTAGGGAAAATTAATGCCATCATCAGTTTCATGTTACAATTGGATCATTTGACTGTTTTTGAATTTTCAATCCTTACATGTACCTTTAATCCACCCTATTTCCACAGGCTCCAGCCGTCTTGTGACTGTCACATCTTAGGATAGATACAATTAATTTTGTTCAATGCCTAATTAATCATGCCGAGTAATGCATTGAGATGCCATATCCCATATGACACAATACATATTGTGTAATGTGATCCTGTTTTGTGCATTAGCATTTAATTGATTTCCGCAGCTGGTACTATACCAATTTAAACTCAACAGAGTGGAAATAATTATTTTAGAACTTGAAACCCCGCCAAAGAGAAAAATGTCACACCTCAATGTCAGTATCTTCTTGTTTTGTTTCCTCATTGTGAAAGTAAAGTAGAGCGTGCGAGCTGGTTAGAGCGTGCAAGTTGGTTAGAGTGTGCAAGTTGGTTAGAGTGTGCGAGTTGGTTAGAGCGTGCAAGTTGGTTAGAGCGTGCAAGTTGGTTAGAGCGTGCAAGTTGAAATAGAGTCTGCAAGTTTCATGGCCTCACAGTCACTTTAAGTGTGAATGCTTGGAGACTAAGCGCTGACTAGTCTAGTCACAGACTGCCTGGTCTGTCTGTCTATAGTTACATGAGCAAACTATTGATACGAAGTTTAGTTACGTTTGTTCTATTTCAATTTATTATACAATGTAATGCTTACCTAACTCTAACCACCGCCAAATCCTGCAAAATCCTCCAAGGGACACTTTTTGGGAAAAATTCAGCACTGTTGGAAACTGGTACTTTCACCTATTCAAATGGGATAAAATTACTACCTGGCAAGAAGTACAGGCCATAAGTGCTGAATATGAAAGATCAACGAAAATGCATGGTGCATTTTGAAGATAAGGGCATGTTTCCAAAAGTGCACTAGAGGATTTTGGAGGATTCAGGAAGGTTTCTAGCCAGAATACATCGGGGGTTAGGGTTAAAGAAGGTTCCTAGCCAGAAACCTATAGGGGGTTAGGGTTAAAGAAGGTTCCTAGCCAGAATACCTATAGGGGGTTAGGGTTAAAGAAGGTTCCTAGCCAGAATACCTTGGGGGTTTTAAAGATAAGGTGTAGGATTGGATATTAAAAAATATATATATAGGCCTATATTTTTTTATTAAAAAAAAAAAAAAAAAAATTGTACTGCTGATGATGGTATTATTAATCTTTGGTCTCTTTTTAATGTAAAATAAATTTCAGTTAAAAGTTAGGAAAGAGGACTCTTTTATAAATTTCACATTAGAATGAGTACAAACTTTCTGAATGCATTTTTACTCTTTTCTTGTGAACGGCGTAATACTAAAAGCTAACTGTAGATATTTTGATTCAAAGAGAATAAGCATACAGTTTTGCCAACATTGTCAATCCTGTACCCTCCCTTTCAGTACACTAAACAACCCTCATCAAGGTTTACAAGGTAAGCCCAATCTGAGAACAAAATATAAAAAAACGTGATTGTGGGACACCCGTAAGTTCTATATTCTTCAAAATTCTCTCTAGAATTTGAGGTCAACTCATCTTCATCAGATTAGGGTTTTCACATCTACAATCATACATGTATTCATTTACTATTTTTTTTAATGTCAGTGGATGGGGGGGGGGGGGGGTGATGCCAGTTACCAGGGGCGGATCCAGGGTCTTAACAAGGGGTGGCATACTGTCAAAAAAAAGGAGATTACACAAAAAATGCATGGTAAAATTACATGTATAGTGATAAAAAAAATATTTGACAATACTAGTTATGGCCTCCTGATTGACAGGAGTAAACCTCCATACTTAAATCCTGTGTTTTGAATTGTATAAGTCTTGTTTGGTTAAAAAAGAAGGTAATATTACATTGAATTGCATGGATTAGTAATGATATCAAAACAGCATCTGCAAGCCGTTGTCATTACATTTCGAACCAACAATTTGCGAGTACAGGTTATAGCAATCATTGCTAATCAGTAAACTACTCATTCTGGTTATGTAGGTAGACTCAACAAAACCACACATCTGAAATATGTACATCACACTTGGAAATGCCTCACAGTGGCAAGAACAAGAAAAAGGCAATCAGTGTGAATTATAGCCACGGTGTGCGCCGCTCTTCTGAGGAAACTCAATGGAGATTGCCACATTGATGGAGCGACAACAATAAATCATTCATCTCACAAACAGAAGATGATGACTCATAGAAGGCAACCTCAAAGGGGGGGGGGGGTGAGAAGGATGCTCATGTCGTTATGGTAACCATTGTGTGGCCAATAGAGATTAATGGGTATTGTGGTAAAAAAAAAACGGAGGGAAATTGTAATGTTCAGAATGTTTTTTTACACAGTGTGCTGGAGAACTACTGTATATGATACAGCATAATTGTATGCTGTATGCAAACAATTAACACACTAACAATTTATAAGGCCACACTTGAACGCACTTGAACACGTACACAAAGCAAATTTGAGAGATCATCAATACGCAGTAAATGATTCTCTCAAGTTGAAATGTGTTAATTTCGTTTGTAATAATAATAATAATAATGTAGACTTATATAGCACACGTATCCACCAAACTGGTGCTCAAGGCGCATTATATTATTACCCCTGCTCATCAGGCTCATAAATCATTCCTGAAACCATCTCAGCTCCCTGGGGAGTATACAGCTCAATTGCTGCCATTTCGGCGCATATAGGGCTAATCAAACAACAACCAACTCTGCCCTCACAGGTACCCATTTACCCCTGGGTGGAGAGAAGCAATTATGGTAAAGTGTCTTGCTCAAGGACACAAGCACCATGGTCGCGGTTGGGATTCGAACCCACATTCTGACGACTTGGCCATCAGAACACAAATCCTCCGCACTAAACCGCTCGACCATGGTACTCCCATAGCTGGCAACTATTACTAATTTTTAGTAATTATTGCAAATTTTTTCATGAATTACGAAATTACGAATTGCACTTTAAAAATTACGAATTTCAAGTTTTCTACCCAGCCAAAAAAAAAAGCCCTTGATAAAAGTACCATTTTATGAGCATTTGGATAAAATCATGTATAACTATCATAAAAATCAGAATCTGTACCCATACCGAATATTTTCGTACGTGTAGTGTGCTATAATAAATAAGTTCTGAATTACCGAAAAGTATTATGGATGTCAATTAGCATAGTATTGATACCTTGTTTGTTGGGTACCAATTTGTGCGATGTAGTAATGGGTAATAAACAGGAGGTAGCGAAGAGCCTACGGTTTCATCATGACGCCATCATGATGCAATTTTGATATGTTGGCAGCTATGTACTCCTTGTAGCGAATCGCAGATTTTGACGTTACCATATTACTTGCATTTGCATTGGTGTGAAGTATGAGTCAACCTAAGGCAAGGGTGGGGGGGGTGGGGGGTGGGAATTTGCAATTTCAGAAATATTGAAGAAGCCAGTATATGATTTCAGTCAAAATGCATAGCAAAACCTTTAGGCAGAAATATTATTGTGTACTAGGCAAAATACAACATAAAAAGTCTCTGGTTTCTGGTCTCCGTGCATCAAACGATGTCCAATTGCAACCAAAATTGCTGGATCGATTGGAATATTCTGCCGTGTTGTGCTTTAAACAACTTTTTTACATAGGAGTATGAACGTTTGCCCGTTTTGTGAGGCCTCTCTTAGCCACCATACTTTGTATATGGGAAATTTGATCCCCGTATTTCCCTGTTGGCATAAAAGAAAGAAAAAAAAAAGATGGCCAAAAAAAAAAAAAAAAAAGCATGTCACTGCACAATTATGAAGACGTCCAATAAGCAGAAACTGGACACTTTTTTTTTTGGCCTTATACATATATGTAATGCTTATTTGAATTCGCAATTTTTAAAATATTTTTATAAACAAAATGGTAAAGTTTGTGTAGCATTTTGCTAGGCAAGATAATCAGAACATTTTCAATTGTCAATCTCAATAGATGGCAAATATCCAGTATTGTGCCTTTAAGACCACAATTTCTGTAAGTAACATATCCGGGATTCATGTAATTGCTCTGAGTGTTGACATCATACAAATCCCTCTGCACTCAACAACTCCAAGTGTAGCCATATCATAAAAAAAAGCATGGTCTCTGTACATTACTTGCACTGACAGACCACTCTCTTGTTATAAGTTAAGTGATGAAAAATTTCCGCTAGACAATACTTAACCTAATTAGATTTCCTGTTACACTGTTGAGAGGTGAAGAGCCTGTACGCTGTGGTAGATTGAGATTTCAGGGTTTAATTCACACACTGGTAAATTCGTCCTCTGTGGGGTCAGAGTTTTATTTGAAGTAGACATAATAAAACAAATAATTTATTTGTTAAACAAACATGGAGGGGCATGTCCATTCATGCTCAATTATGTATACAGCGGCGTAGCCAGGGGGGCCTGGGGAGGCACGTGCCCCCCCACAAATTTCCAGTGCCCCCCCACGAAAAATCCTCATAGTGCCCCAAAAAACAGAAAAGAAAAATAAACGGGAAAAAAAACCATACCCCCTGGGACCCCACTGAAAAGCAGTGACCCCCCCCCCCCCTGAAAAATAGGGATCTCCCATCTCTGTTTCAGGTACGCACCGCTGCTTTTGTTTGGGGCAATAAGTGTCACCCATCCATTCTCAAAATGAGGTAAACATGACTGGATAGAACTCTATAAACTAGTATACAAATATATTCATCAAACACCTCTGAAAAATACCACTTATAATGAGTACCCCCTAGGCATTCTGGCTAGAAACTGTCCAAAATCCTCCAAAATCCATCAACTTGCAGTAAAAAGGTACCTCAATTGTTGGACTTTGATGGAATTGGTACAGTAGCAAATGCAAAGCATCCATCCATGGCTTGGCTATACACAGTCCTGAATCCAACAAAAGCAGCTGGTGGAGTTTGGTACACATGGCGACATGCTCTATTCACTGGGCTATACTGTGGAGTACTGAATCCAACAAAAGCAGCCGGTGGAGTTTGATGGATTTGGTACACATGGCTACATGCTCTATTCACTGTGGAGTACTGAATCTGTCAAAATCAGGCAAATCCAGTTGATGGATTTTGGAGGATTTGGGGTAGTAGGGTTAAGGAAATATTGCCTAAATTTATTTTTTTTTTTTGGCTTTGTAAAATAAACACTTAGGATCACAGTGTTAATTCCAATTGAGCCAGATTTACTCACAATGAATTGTTATAAACTTTTATTTAAAAAACATTCAGAAACTTGGTACACATTTTACTGCTTAACTGCACGTACATACAATTTTGTAGATAAAGCATCATACAAGAAAAGTCATATCAGAGACTGATACCAGACAGTCCATTTCCTTAGAATGAGAAATTTACTATTTAGATTCCTAGGCCCATTTGCTTACACATAACCTGAATCCTCCAAAATCCTTCAGTAGTAAAGCAAGCACATGACATGTATGCACACATGTGTTTCTAATCTGTGATACATGTACATGGCCAGGAGCCTCCCTGCATTGCATGGAGCAACAAACAGTGTCCACTGACCCAATCACTACAACAAACATGGATGTACATGTACCATGGAAAGGCAAGTGTGCCTAATAACCTCAATCCTCAAAATCCTTCACTTCAGCAAAGAGCATGTTAGCATGTAACCTCAATCCTTCAAAATCCTTCATTTTGGCAAAGAGGATTTTGGAGGATTTGGGAAGGTTAGGGTTAATTCATATTGTGTATCTGTGTAAGTCAAAGAAGATTCGCCCAGTCATAAAGGTACATGTGCATTATTGGTAATTCTGGCAAAACTGTTTTTATGAGGATGCTGTCTCTCTTTAAATACTCCTCATTAAAAAAAAAAACCAAAAAAAAACCGACCTGTGAAAGAAATATGTAGTAAGTCATTTTGCAGCATTTGTTTTCCTTTCCTCAAGTTAAATAGCAGTGTGTTCCATAGGAAAGCATTTTTAGAAATGTTCAGATAGGCATGTATTCATTTTGCCCAGAGTTAAAGGGAAGCTACATACATGTATATCAATATTCTGTTGATGTCCTTTTTTATTTTCAACCCCATATTTTCAAAGCATATCAAAACTAATGTGAAAGTTTCATCACTGTAGAGGCTCACGTTTTGTTTCATTTACAAGTTTATTTTTGTAAATTCTACATAAAATATTTCTCTGTAAAGATGAAAGCACTTCGGACGAAATAACTTCTCAGGATGATCGATACTTCGTGACAGCTTTACACTAAGTCAGGTTTTAGATAATACTCTGTACATTAAATAATCTGGTCAATACCAATGTTGTACCTTCCCTTAACCCTTTCCTTACCATAGGCGACTTTAGTCGACTGCACTCATACCCCCTCTTCCTTACCATAGGCGACTTTAGTCGACCAAGCTTTCACACAAAAAAGCACTCAAGCCTGAGCACAAAGGCCATTTGTTACAAAGCTGTAGTTTTGTCCATGTTCACCCTCCATACCCAAGCTTACAATGGTTGGAAAGAGCAAGATCGGATCTTTCCATTGATGGTGAAATAAAATAAGGTTGCTATTATGCAATCCCTTCAAACTGGAGTGGAAAGATCCGAAATGCCAAACACCTACGGAGCGCCATGTGTTTGTGTACAAAAAAGTGTTTGAGTTTACAGATCACACCGAGGAAACAAAGACCGAGAACTTGGACATTTATTGACCGATCTTAATGTTTTTTGGATTTTATTAAAGGGAATTCAATAAGTAAGATATTTTTTTATTTATTTTGCTGTAAAACGATATCTTCAAGGTGATAATAGAGTTTGTAAAATTGGCCTTTGAACACAAGCTTTCTGTTGTGTAAGAATGTGTGTTTCACGCTTGAGTGGTCAAACAATGCGGTCACCAGCGGTTGTTTATGTCAAAACAATTCGGTATTGAGAGGGTTAACCCTCCTACTACTACAAGGGTCAAAATCAGTCAAAATGTTGATATACTTGCCAAGGTATATCTAGTGCACTTAAAAGTCAAACACTGTCAAATCTTACATGTAGTAAGTACATTTACAGGTCAAAATGAGTCGACCGATTTTGACTGGTAAAAGCATTGTCTGGTACTGTTCAGGGTGGTCAAAATGACAGCAAAAACCAGTCAAAAATGCCCCTGTCACATTTGGGTCAACAGGCAAAACAGGCAGTTGACTGGTTTTGACCTCTGTAGCTACTGGCCACTAAAGTGCAGCTGTAGTAGGAGGGTTAAATGTAATTTGTCTATTTTTGTAATCATTGTCGATGCCATTGGATGAATTCTATTAAGTCATTAGTTTCTACAACAAGTTCCTTTGGTGAAGTCCTTAAAAACAGATTCTTTGGCATTATGATTTTCTGTTGTAAATCAAATTCATAAATGCCCAAGACAGTTTCGACAATATGATTGGAAAAAACATAATCACGTGGGGGTGTATTAACAGATGGTATAGACTTGGCTTATCAAAATCAGAACAGTGCGTACGTGCCAGCTGTTCACCAGATGTTTTGTACGTGAATTTGTGCATATCTATTTGGCTTTATTAAAAAAAAATGTTTTTTTTAAAAACATTTTGAAAATGAAATTGATACGGGCATTTATGAATGGGAATAACAGTTTGATGCTTGGTCTTTACCACAGGTTAATGACCAATTTTGGGCGTGGTCACGGGCGATAAGGACCTCGCCCTTTGGCCTAATAATACCCAGTTATGTAGCATATTACAGTTAATAAATAAATGTCATTTGTATATTAGCTATAACTTGAAGGGACAGTATCGTCACGATCAGCACAGACTTTCAACAGGGCATGGAATCGCTGTCCTAGTTTAAGATGAACACAGTGACTGAAAATTACTGGCTCATTTATGCAGCAGCAACGGTAATATGACCTTATCATGGAGTGCTATGGTCGAGCGGTTTAGTGCGTCGGATTTGTGTTCTGATGGCTGAGTCGTCAGAATGTGGGTTCGAATCCCAACTGCGACCATGGTGCTTGTGTCCTTGAGCAAGACACTTTACCATAATTGCTTCTCTCCACCCAGGGGTAAATGGGTACCTGTGAGGGCAGAGTTGGTTGTTGTGTTTGATTAGCCCTATATGCGCCGAAATGGCAGCAATTGAGATGTATACTCCCCAGGGAGCTGAGATGGTTTCAGGAATGATTTGTGCGTCTGATGAGCAGGGGTAATAATATAATGCGCCTTGAGCACCAGTTTGGTGGATACGTGCACTATATAAGTCTACATTATTATTATTATTAGCATGTGGGGTATTATTTTCAGTCACTGAGTTAATCTAAAACTAACACTCCAATTCCATGCCCTATTGATCGTGAAAATAGTGTCCCTTTAACTCTGCCTTCAGCAGCAAATTAACAGCAAATTTAATTAGCCTTTAATTTGAAAAGATATACAGCAAACATTTACATGTATATATACTGTATACTTGTAAATAGTGACTTTCGGTTGGGAAAACATTAATATTTATAAATGCCGAAGTACATGTTGAAAAAGCTTCTTTGACCTGTTTTTCCCACATTGGAAAGGGCACTAGACTGCTGAAGATACGCCGCGAGGTGCGACCGAACTAGCCACTCCAAGTCCTGGCATGACAAATGTACCCACACCATCCCACACTCTTTGTCGCGGGATCAATAGTCCAATCCTTAAAGCGCAATGACTTATTAAAACTCCACTGATCTTAAAGGGGACAAAATTATCATCTGGAAGGGCACATTCAAATTATTAGCAGGTCACAAAAGATCCCCCTCCCTTTCGCAATAATATGTTTAGCATATAGGGGTGGTTGGGCAGAGTGGCATAACCACCAATTGTTCCCCCCCTCCCGTATCATGTAGAAACAAATTGCAAATTGTGAACTCAAAAGCTGAGCTTCCTCGTGAATGATTCACAGAAGTTGAGCACGTTTCAGCAAATTTTCTCTTGGAATGCTTGTGACAGCTTTGCTCTCGCTTTCCCATGTACACGCATGAAACTCTTGTAATAAACTCTTCCTCCACCCACGACCTGTATAAAAGAATTATCCTTTCCTTCGCAGGCATGTTTACCTGTGTTAATATAAAATATCTGAATGCATTTTTACAAGGAGGTAAGCTTTCACAAAGTGATGTCTGTACATTATCTTGATTTTTGAAAAATATCTGGCCTATGATTTCTTAGGATTTTTCCTGATTTCAGGATTTTTACAAATCTCCCTTTGCCTCAAAATTTTCTTGAAAGAAGAGAAGTAGCCACCAAGGAAAGAAAGAAGTAGCCACCAAGGAAAGAAAGAAGTAGCCTGTATTGTGTCCAAACCTCAAGTTTCTTGTTTTGAGGGGATGTGGAGAGACGGTAAAACATTAAGGAGGTTCACAGGGGGGCTTTGTCCTCTAGACCAAAGGGAGACCCAGGCCCGCTACCCACAGGAGGTTCAGGGGGCTTTGTCCTCTAGACCAAATGGAGACCCAGGCCCGCTCCCCATTTTTCAGGATTTGTTACTTTTGGCGGATCACACCCCTGAAATATGAATGTATTTACAGACATTTAATCAAGAAGTATAAACTGGTTTAAAAAATAGGTTGGGGGGGGGGGGGGGGGTGTATGTGAAATACATATGTCATCTCAGCAATAAATGCAGTCATGCAGAGTATAATCTTGGTTTAATTAACGCAACCCACTGCTCATCCACTGGATACCTACAAACCACCGAACCGTTTGCTGACCGCCCGGGACGTCTGAAGAAATTTACCGCATGAAACGTCATTGATCACTCTGCTAAGAGGGATTTGCTGTGTCATCTTCAGTCAGCTGTAGCCAGAAACACTGGTTATAAAAAAAAGTTCCCCTGTTCCCTGATGGTTATAGTTGGAGTACTCATACTAGTATGCAAGTACATTTTTCTGAACTCTGAAAAGTACTCAACTACAACTAGAGATAGAGAGTTGGAGTACTCATACCTGTACTCGTACGCACATACATTTTTCTGTACTCGGAATAGTACTCTTGAAAAAGTACTGACTTCAACTATAGAGTTGGAGTACTCATACTCGTACTCAAGTACATTTTTCTGAACTCGTACTCTTGAAAATTACTCAACTACTACTAGACAGTTGGAGTACTCATACTTGTACTCGTACTCACATACATTTTTCTGTACTCGGACTAGTAATCTTGAATAAGTACTTGACTATAACTATAGAGTTGGAGTACTCATACCTGTACTCGTACTCACATACATTTTTCTGTACTCGGACTAGTAATCTTGAATAAGTACTTGACTATAACTATAGAGTTGGAGTACTCATACCTGTACTCGTACTCACATACATTTTTCTGTACTCGGACTAGTAATCTTGAATAAGTACTTGACTATAACTATAGAGTTGGAGTACTCAAATACACATTTCTGTACTCGTACCATTGAAAAAAAGTACTCTTCTTTTCTCTTTTACGAAATGAGCGCACGCATCTGTAGTTACACATTGCAGTAACCTATATGCCATGACTTGCCCTTTAGAGAGAAGGTACAACATTGGTAATTACCAGATAATCAAATTCACCACTTATCTAAAAGCTTAGTTGGTGTTGAGTCATCCCGGGAAATTGTTTCGTCTGACGTGCTTTCATCTTAGAAAAAACATGAACAGTGATGTTGAATTTTACAAGAAGTTGCTGTCCGTCCTTATAAATAATATTTTTGAGGTTCTGTCACTTTAACCCTCCTACTTCTGGTACCTTTTTCATACAAATTGATGCACCATTTGAAACCATTCGCTTTTGTGGTTTTGAATGGTGAAATAACTGAGTAGTATTGATTCCCCCAAATGGTTTTGAATGGTAGGTCAGCTAATACAAAACCTTGTTTGGATCTTTCCAAATGGTAGTACAGCTAATACAAAACCTTGTTTGGATACTTCTAAGTGGTGAATCAATGGATCCTCTATGCATTTGAATGGATTTGAATGGTAGTAAAGCTTGCTACCAACACTGTTCAAATGGTATCACCATGTGTGTACAAAACCAATGGGCATTTTGGTAAGTGGAAATTTTGAATGGTTACAAATGGTCAAACAGTAGGAGGGTTAGAGAAAAGTGAAATACATTCCAGTTTAACCCTCCTACAATCAGTGAAATTTTTGAAACAACCCATTCAGGCCACTCCAAGCCATTGCTATGGTAGGCAGTGGCTCCTAATTGCTATACTGCAACGTAACATAATGCCTCATATATATGTCTGTTGGTTTTAGTGGTTTGTGATTGACATATTGCAGGGCATATTACTTTGTTCCAGACTCAGTGGCTGGTGGTAGGTTACTATGGAGAGTCTGTGTTTACAAAAGAATTGCTGAAAATCCCAATGGATGATGGAGGCTTGGTATGGTTTATTGGTCTCAGTGGCTGATGGTGATTTATTATTGGGAGTTTGTTTACAGTATAACCTGCTGAAAATAAGGTCCATTGTGGTATACATGTGTCTTTGTATGCATGTAACGTACATTGGAGATTACTTCAAAGGGGTAGTGTGGCTTATATGCAGAAACAATGTGTGTGCAACACATTGGACGTTTAGTGGTTTACAGTGGCCTCTATGTGTAGGAGGGTTAAATTCAGGAAAGAGTACTCTTTCCTAGACTCACATTAGAATGAATACAAAATACCTAAATTAATTTTTGCTGTTACCTCATGAACGACACAATTTACGTACAAAGCAGGGGTCAATTTCACAGAGCCGCTAAGCAGAGAATTCTGCTAAGCAAATATTTTTGCTAAGCAATATAAAACAGACTACCAGCCAAAATGCATACATTTTGTATGAAAGTTTGGCTGGTCACCAAAGAAATCTGCTAAGCAAATTTGTCTGGTAAGCGATTTTTATCTGCTAAGCAGCTCAATGAAATTGGCCCTTTGACTCAAAAGCAGTTTTCCAAACATTACCAATGATGTAACTTCTCTTTAACCCTGACCTTCCCAAATCCTCCAAAATCCTCTTTGCTAAAGTGAAGGATTTTGAAGGATTTTGAAGGATTGAGGTTACATGCTCTTTACATGCTACATGCTCTTTGCTGAAGTGAAGGATTGTTAAGGATTTTGAAGGATTGAGGTTACATGCTACATGCTCTTTGCTAAAGTGAAGGATTGTTAAGGATTTTGAAGGATTGAGGTTACATGCTACATGCTCTTTGCTTAAAGTGAAGGATTTTGGAGGATTGAGGTTACATGCTACATCCTCTTTGCTAAAGTGAAGGATTTTGGAGGATTGAGGTTATTAGGCATACTTGCCTTTCCATGGTACATGTACATCCATGTTTGTTGTAGTGATTGCAAGGTCAGTGCTTGGGTCAGTGGACACTGTTTATTGCTCCATGCATGCAGGGAGGGTCCCTGGCCATGTACATGTATCACAGATTAGAAACACATGTGTGCATACATGTCATGTGCTTGCTTTACTACTGAAGGATTTTGCAGGATTCAGGTTATGTGTAAGCAAATGGGCCTAGGGAGTTAGGGTTAAAGAAGTCCAATTTGGACTGTTATGTTGCCTTCAATCAGGCAAAACTCAAATTATCATTAATCGTTGGAGTGTGATGAAGCATGCAATACATTCTACAGTGTACATACTGAGTTGGTTAATAAGTAATTTATAATAAGTGCAGATGAATTCAGCCATCTGTAGGCCGACATAAACATGTACACATGCGCATTCATGTATGTCTACATGTATAAGAAAAAAAACAACCTTGTGTTTCATTTTTAAAGGGACAATATTGTCACGATCAGAGCAGACTTTCAACAGGGCATGGACTGAAAATTACTGGCTCATTTATGCAGCAGCAACGATAATATGTGACGCGGTATGTCAAAACAAGGCGGAATTGGGCAGAGCTACGAACGGAGGAACAGCTGCAAAATGCCTTGGGGGTGATTTTTTGCGATTTTGAGATTTTTGGAAATTTATGATGCTACAAATGTTTAAAATGTTCTGTAAAAGTTTCTAACTGAAATTTCATCGACAAATTATTTTTAAAATACTTTTAGAGAGGCATTATAATTTCACAAAATGATGCCTTGTTCGAGATTTTGCTTGGAAATGACACCAAATTTAGCGTAACTTCGAGCTCACTTGCGAACGTAAAATTGCATCGCCCCTATACAAATTTGGTATTGCCGGAAACGTCAGACCTTTCGCTAATAAAGGAACTGAATAATTCATTAGGTATTTCCCCAGGATAATGACATCATCTCACTGTTGCGGACAGTCCGATTTCAAATCTTAATAACTTCGCTATGGAATATCCGATTTGAAAAAAGAAAGCGGCATTGTAAAGTGCAAGGTCTATATTTTACTAATATTTCAATAACTCAAAATTGACCTCTTGCCCAATTGTGCCTGGTTTTGACATACGGCGTCACAATTATGACCTTATCGCTCCAATTCCATACCCTGTTGATCATGACGATATTGTCCCTTTAACCTCACTTTAGCAGTTTGATATTTATTTCCTACTATTGTAGGAAATCCTACCTTTTGATTTGGAAAATCCTATCATGAAACCGGGTTCCGACTAACATCAGACCATGGAAACTTTCCTTGTGTATCATTTCATTGTAAATACCAAGATAAAAACAACTTCCTTGCTATACATGGCTATAGAGGTAAACCACTATAGGCTAGTATATGCCTCATGATAATGGCAAACATTTTCCCAACCTTTTCATTTTCTCACAATATCATCCCTGAAGTATGAGTATAACAAATCAAATTGTGATTGTTGTCTTCACCAAACAAATTTGAAAAAGAATAGATGGAATTGAAACAAGTTGCCAGTTTCATTTGTTGACACGTTTTTTATTTTAATAATCATGATAACCTTGCCTACTTTTAACTCCTCTGGAAAGACTCCTGAGGTTTTGATTACAATTTAATAAAAAGGAGAGCCGATGGCCAGTACTTCTGATTTGCTTAATAGAATTTGTGACTGAGCAATACTCTAAAGGAATGTCACTTTACAAGCTGCAGGGCTTTTTGGCTGGAAGAGTTGTATGAGGAAGCAGGGGAAAATGTGTTTTTTCGTTCCTAGAATGTCAGGTCACTACCTGCAGGTCATAAAGCCTGAAGGGTGGTACAGGAAAGGCAAAAAATGTGATAAGTGCAGATGAATTCAGCCATCTGTAGGCATACGTGATCATGTACAATGTACACATATGCATGCATGTATGCCTACGTGTATAATATAAAAAAACATGCATTTCAATTTTAAGCAAATTGTTCATGATAATAATAATAATAATAAGTGGATTTATAGAGCGCCAACGGATACAAGGCGCTTTTACATTATTATCCCTGGTCATTGGGCCAATATCAATCCTTAACCCTAACGATCCCCATCCAGCCAAACTCCAACACCAGGGATTGTTGGAGTTTGATGGGTTGAGTACTGTGTACTTCTGATATGGCATGTGTAAAGTGATGGAATATGGCTGGATGAGTACTGTATGTGTGCAGTAACAGTGTTGGATTTTGATTGAGTGAGGACGGTGGTTCTACTAGCATGCAACATTGTGAGACTTTGAGTGGAGAGAGTGTGTGTATGCAACCTGCTGTAATAAACAACTGATAAAGGCAAATATTGTACTTAGGTATGCTTGGCATTGTGTCTAACATCATACAACTAGAACCTACCATTTATTCCATAGGGTGTTTTAGTTTTTGTATAGTTAAGTTTTTTTTATCATGAAAACAATTGTTGGATTATGATGGGTTGAGTACTGTGTGACTCCAGTGTTCAAACTTTACTTTGGGCCATGTGTCCCCACTCAATCAAAATCCAACAGCTAAGGGCCTGTTGGAGTTTGACGGGTTGAGTACTGTTATGGCAAGTGGACTGTTGGAGTTTGATGAGTTGAGTACTGTACTGTAAACCATCAACAGTCAACCATGGTGTTGGGATTTGATAGGTTGAGGAAGGTTTCTAGTAAAAATGCTTAGGGAGTTAGGGTTAAACTTTCTCAGCTCCCTGGGGAGTATACAGCCCTGAGCTACCATAGCGCATCAGAAGCTTTTTCAACCACATTATCAACCTCTACCCTCACAACAGGTACCCATTTATACTCCTGGGTGAAGAGGAGCACTGAACAGTGAGGTGTCTTGCTCAAGGACACAAGTACCATGGTCGCGGCCAGGATTCAAACCCACATTCTGACGACTCGGCCATCAAAACACAAGTCTGATGTGCTAGACCGCTCGGCCATGGCACATAACAAAGATTCAGATTGAAAACCACCATACACTATTGATAACAATAATCATAGTTGTATATAAATGTTACTTGGTGTAAATATGATGATGGCAGCAAACATCCCTTGCAATATTTCTGCCCCATCATTTTAGCAAAATCAGTGAAATAATTTCTAAAATTACTCCTAAGGCAGAAATTCCACATTGCAGTGGTGTAATTATTCCGGATTTTCACAAATTGCTATGTTGTGATCCTCCAGATTTTAAAGATTTAAGCAATAAAGGAAAACAAAGCAAACGCTCAGAACTATAGATTTCACCCCAGCGCTGTTCACAACGGCGGCCCCAATATCCGTAACAAAATTAACGTGGATTTTTCGAAACTGCCCAATCACACCCTCGACATTGAAATGAATACTAAAAGCAAATTCACTATTTTTATCGGTAACGTCGCAATTGAATAACCTGAAACTTTCGCAGGTTGTTTTTTTTCCCTCTTGATTCTCATAAATGTGTATAGAACCATTTTTACACAACATTTTTACCAAATGCGTATACTTGCTTTAACCTCATCTTACCCAGTGTAAACATGTAGGTGCATACGAACTGACATAAAACACGTTAGCAGTTTTTCTAATGGTTGTAATTTTTTTTTAATATCTGAAACCACCCAAAAAGAATTTCAACATTTGAATAGACATGCATGCTTATCCTAAAGATAATTTGAGTTGATTATTACTATTATTTTTTTAATTACCCTAAAATTTCTATCAACAAATGGACGGAAAAGTGAGGTAACTTTTTCCGTCCAATTTTTATGGAAATTTGAGGGTAAAAAAATAAATAAAAAAAATAAAATAAATCAAGTCAAATTAGTTCTAGTATAAGCCTGCATGTCCATTCACATGTTGAAACACTTTTTGGTCAGTTTCAGGTACTTAAAAATAAATAACAACCATTGGAAAAACTGCTAACGTGACGGATGCAAAGTGGCCCCCTTTATTGTGTTTTATGTCAACTGCTTTTATCAGCGTTTGTTTTTAAACTAAAAAATTGGATTGTGATTAAGTTGGTTTCATCAAACAAATTTGAAAAAGATTAGTTGGAATTTAAATAAGTCTATAAAACAAATGGCTAGTATTATTTGTAAATGCCTTTTATTTCAGTAACCATCATATCCTTGCCCTTGCAGGGAAAAAACATGTCATTTGTTTCAGGAATGTAAGATGACTACCTGCAGGTCCTGCAGGAAAGAAAAAAAGGAAGTGTGTTGGTTGAAAACAATTATTTATTTGCAATTGTGTTCTTGGAAGTTCACTTTACTATTGCTGCAGGTAATTAGGCCAGAAAGGTGATACCGGAAGCAAAAAAACAAAGGCTGTTGAGAAATAAGTAGCAAAAATATCTGTCATTTTGTTCCTGGTAATGGTATGTCAGTTTCCTATCTGCAGGTCCTTGGTTTGAAGGGTGATACAGGGAAACTAAACAATAAAATCTATTGGAAAATAAACGGAACAATATCTGTAATTTCATTACTGGAATGGTTTATGATATGTAGCTCTAGGTTATTATAGTGCCAGCGGTTGATACAGGGAAGGAGTTTGCAAATTAAATAAAAAAATATCTGCAATTTTGCACCTGGAATTTCATTTTACTTAGCTGCAGGTCATTATTATAATTTGTTTCCTTTTTTTAACCCGGGGAGATTTTTCAGTGAAACATTGTTTTAGAAAGTTGACCCAAGGGTTGCAGCCCAAACTAAAAGAGGGTATTGGACAATAAATATAAAAATATCAGCAATTTATTTTTTTGCAAACCTCACTTGACTACTTGTATGCTTTAGGGCAAAAGTTGATATGGGGAATTACCTACCCCCCACAAAAAAGTGGCATTGGTAAATACAAAAAAACAATATCAATTTGTCTTTGTTGAGAAACATCAGTGGTTGTTCAACTGTGGGTGATTCACCGTGTCACTTCTTGCAAGTGGCTTGCCTGAAGACCCAAACAGAGGCCAGACGCAGGTGTGCTGAGACCAGACGCAGCGATTGAAATGAACTGACATTATTTCTAGAAGCCAGGGATTTAAAGAAAACAGTTTGCGGTCAGACAATTCATTGATTTGTCGTCGTCTTCTTGCATAGCAAGTCCATACTCCTACCCATGTCATGTGTTTGACAAATTTGGTATTACAAATTTGAAATGGATCATGGCTGCCGTCCATTTTCCACATACAAATGAATGCAAACAAAGCTCAATGCATTTTCTGAATGCATTGACACTGTAAAATGAGCTGAAATTGTAACGGGTTGGTTTCTTGAGAATGGATGCATTCACAGACATTTTACCAATCTAGTATATATACATGTTTCCTTTCAAGCAAGACAAAAAAAAAGACAATAAAAGGATACGCTTGACATACTGTGGTCCCACGCATGCTGGAAGGCAGTGACTGTGTTGACTTACCATTAGCCATGAACAACCTGGTTTTTGGCACGTATGTTTACTGAAAATCTGTGAGGATTGCTTGTAAAATTTTACCAACATGGCGGCCTCCAGTACTATCAAAATATTTGTTTTACAACCCGTGTTTTAGGGATTTAACACCATTTTAAACAAATAATGAATATAAATCTAGGTATTATTATTCATAATGGGTTTTCACCCCAACCGGGTTGACAATCCCTTTAAAAAATAGCAATCTGAATAAACACTTTTGCATTGGTAAAGTTGCGCTGTTGGCATGGTAGCAGGCAGTGACTGCTCCGGTGGCAGGCAGAGACTGCTCCGGTGGCAGGCAGAGACTGCTCCGGTGTCATGAATTCTGGCTTGGCACGTGTGTTTTCTGAGAAGCTGTGAGGAAATTACTGATGACAAAAATGATAGTATCTTAACATTTATCAACGTAGCGGCCTCGAGTACTTTCACTCTATGTGTATTACAGCTCATTTTTAATGGATTTAACCCTCCTACACATTGAAGCCACTCCCAACCACTAAATTCTGTTCTTGAGCAACCTTCAGTGCATACATGTACAAGCCTGCTGTCCTTTCCAAGTAATCTTACAAAATCAACTGTGTGTCACCCAAGGCCACTGTAAATGTTTGAACATATTAGTATGGCCTGCAATGTATCAATGGGAGACCACTTTACCCTGTAATCTCAGTGGTGTGACAGTGCACAGAAGGGTAACCATAGGAGGCCACTGGCAACAGCTAATGGCTTGGAGTGGCCTGAATGGGTTGTTTCAAAAATTGCACTGATTGTTGGAGGGTTAATACCAGAGTTTTAAACAAACAATATATGTATGCATATAAATCTAGGTATTAGAATGCATGGTTTTTGGTCACTCGGTTGACAGTCCCTTTAAAAATAGCAATCTGATTATATACTTTTGCATTGGTGAAGTTGTGCTGTTGGCATGGTGGCAGGCAGTGACTGCTCTGGTATCATGAACATTCTGGTTTGGCACGCGTGTTTATTGAGAAGCTGTGAGGCTGCATGGTGGCAATTGATAGTATCTGGCATTTATCAACATGGCGGCCTCTGTAGTACTTGTACCATGAAAATATTTGTATTATAGCGCATTATTAAGGGATTTAATAACAATAGATGTATGAATATAAATAGTATTAAGGATTCATGGGGTTTGGTCACTGAGGTTGACAATGTCTTTAAGAATAGCAATCGAAATAAACACGTTGGCATGAGTACAAATGTGTTGAACTTATACTCAAAACTATAGAATAGAAATACAAGCAAAACTAACAAAGTCTCGTTATTTACTCTGATAATGAAACCATTGAATAAATTTTAAATATATTTATCAGATAAGAATACAGGATGAAAAATTGCTTACATCTCCCAGGGATCCCAGGGGGGCAGTAAAGAGAAAAGCACCCCCCCCCCCAAAAAAAAAATAAAATAAAAAAAATAATAAAAATGCCCCCCCAAAGAATTTATTCAAAGCGCACAGACTATTTATATCGTTCAATTGTATAGTCTATTCAGTATTAAGGCCTGTTTTTTTGGTTTCATTCTAAAACTTCCATATCAACAATGCTACATGTTTACATCTGTGAGCAACAGGGTGATTTCACTGCAGACACAGTGTGTATAAATTATGTAGTCCATGCATTTTTTTCACATTTTATACTTAAAGGGTTAATATCGTCACGATCAGAGCAGACTTTCAAACAGGGCATGGAATCGGTGTCCTAGATTAAGATGAACACAGTGACTGAAAAATACTGGTGCATTTATGAGGCAGGAACAGTAACGTGACTTTATGAACATGACCTGTATTTTCAGTGACTGAAGTTAATCTAAAACTAGCACTCCGATTCCATGCCTTGTTGATCGTGACCCTTTAAATCTCCACATAACATATAACAAGTATTGATAAAACATTATAATAATAATAATAATGTGTGGATTTATATAGCGCACGTATCCACCAACTAAGTGAATAAGATTTGAGATATAGTGCCTTTATACTTTATACATTACCAAAAAAAAAAAAAATCATGTTTTCTTCTGATATCTCCTCAAAATTTGAGACGTTATGTTGCCCGATCTGCCATAGTCAACTGTATAGAACTGTTAACTTCAGTCAAAGAAGTGTGCAAACACCTTACACACACCTTCCTTTTTTCTTACATTAACCCTAACTTCCTAGGCCCATTTGCTTACACGTAACCTGAATCCTCCAAAATCCTTCAGTAGTAAAGCAAGCACATGACATGTATGCACACATGTGTTTCTAATCTGTGATACATGTACATGGCCAGGGACCCTTCCCTGCATGCATGGAGCAATAAACAGTGTCCACTGACCCAAGCACTGACCTTGCAATCACTATAACAAACATGGATGTACATGTACCATGGAAAGGCAAGTATGCCTAATAACCTCAATCCTCCAAAATCCTTCACTTTAGCAAAGAGCATGTAGCATGTAACCTCAATCCTTCAAAATCCTTCACTTTGGCAAAGAGGATTTTGGAGAATGTGGGAAGGTTAGGGTTAAAGGGAAGGTACAACATGGGTATTTGGTACCTTCATTTCACCCCTTCAGTTGTCAATATAAATATCATAAAACGAACATGTGAAATTGCTCACAAAAAAATATATATATACATGTATATATATATATATATATATATATATTTAGGTGTTCGGGTATGTACCCGAAACACCTATTGTTTTTGTTCGTTTTTAAAATTTTTTTTTTACTTCTTCTTCTTCTTCTCCCCCGCAACTGTCCGGTAACAAACACATACTAGCAAACTTCACATGAACTTGAAACTTGGCATGTACTTAGAACTTAATAAGTAGATGAAACACGAGTTGTGAGTGACCCCAATTTGACCTTACTTCCTGTCCAAACCGGAAGTCAAAGTTTAATATTTAAAAAAATCATATCTCAACAACCACAAGAGGTAAATTCACAATTTTTGTACCATTGTACAGATCGTTAATTGTCCAAAAATATTTACAAAAAGGTGACCCCAATTTGACCTTACTTCCTGTCCAAACCGGAAGTCAAAGTTTAATATTTACAAAAATCATATCTCAACAACCACAAGAGGTAAATTCACAATTTTTGTACCATTGTACAGATTGTTAATTGTCAAAAAATATTTACAAAATGGTGACCCCAATTTGACCTTACTTCCTGTCCAAACTGGAAGTCAAAGTTTAATATTTAAAAAAAATCATTTCTCAACCACAAGAGGTAAATTCACAATTTTTGTACCATTGTACAGATCGTTAATTGACAAAACAATTTTACACAAAAAGGTGACCCCAATTTGACCTTTACTTCTTGTCTAAACCGGAAGTCAAAGTTTAATATTTAAAACAAAATCTTCCACAAGAGGTAAATTCACAATCTTTGCACCGTTGTACAGTTCGTTATTTGTCAAAACAATTTTACACAAAGGTGACCACAATTTGACCTTTACTTCCTCCCGAACACCTAGAGTTTGTGTAAACAAACTCGAATTTTTAGTTTTAATTTTGTTTTAATTAATGTTTAACTGTTATCCTGCGTGGAGCCACGATCGTGGCTGCGGTGTCCGGTGCGGAAAGCCACGATCGTGGCTTTCAACAACACTGTGAAAATGATGTTACGTGGCTTGTGATTGGTTAACGCTACCTACCAAGGTTTACATTAGCCAATAGCAGACACTTTTAGGAAGCCAATGGAAAGCCGATGTCATGAAGTGAGCGTTCTAAAATCAGCTATTTGTAGGCCAAATGATGTAATTCATGAAAAAAAAAAAACGCTCGTTTCATTACAAGCATGACAGAGTCGCGGTATACTACTACCAAACACTGAATAGTCTGGTGACAGTAACTTTTCGTGAATTTTATATCGGAATATAATTGCAAGATTGAGGTACAATCGAGATGAATTCGGACAGCGAAAATGACAATTTTTCTGATAACTTTGAGGATAGTGTGGGCGATACATCTTCAGGTGAAGATTTGTCTTCAAATGATTTTAGTGATTCGTCAGATGGCTCAGAAGGCAAATCTAGTCCCGATTTACAAACTGACTCGATGCCAGTGCATACATTTCAGTACAACGATGTCAGTGGTGTCATTGCAGCAAATTTTGGTAACAATATGGAACCAGTGCCAGTGGATTATTTTTCGAAGTTAGTGACTGACAAACTTTTGCAGGATATTGTGGACGAAACTAACAGGTATGCCAGTACCAAAAAGAGTGTGGACCAGCTACATTTGTGAAACTTGTGGAGTAGCTCTTTGCCTAGGACCTTGCTGGGAAAAATATCATACCAAAATAAACTTGTAAATTTTTTGAAAACTCAAGGGAAAATATGAATGCAAAAGAAAACAACACAAGAACAGGTATTTTTTTATATATATATTTTACTTTATAATTAGTAATTACTTATCATTAATTAATTAATTAAATACCTATACAACATAATTACATTACATAATTAACTTGAAAAGTGAATAAATGATTCAAACCTCCTAAAAAGAAATAATGAATACTGTAAAATGATTATAAACAGAACACAAATTGAAAAAGTGTATTTTCTATGAAAACTCCGCACACTGTATTGTTTTTGTGTACTGAACTCCGCAGGATAACAGTTAACAAAAAAAATTGTCAGATGGTAACTTTTTGTAAATTCAACTTTCAAATTCCTGTTTTCTCTAAGATGAAAGCATTTCAGACGAAAAATAATTTCTCAGGATGATTGATACTTGTACCAACTTTACACCGAGTAAAAACGAGGCCTGCATGTGTACTGAGTGTACGTTATCGCTCGTACGCGTGCACCACGTGTTGTGTTAAATACGTGAGTGTGTACTGTACTGGCTGTGCATGCAGCATATGTGATCAACATGGCAACCTCCGTGAGGTGATTTTCGTCGTGCGAGGTGCATGTTTTTTTAATTTTTCATCAACATCGGCATTTTTATTAAGAATACGATTTTTGTATTAAAAATAGTATTTTTGGGAATTGTGAATACGATTTTTTGTCTGCTGGGGTTGGCAGCTCTGGTCAAGTTATATAATACAGCAATTTAGTAATTTTGTAATCACCAGTGTTGTACCTTTCCTTTACAAACTAGTAGGAATACATGGAAAATGGCCATTCACAGATCAGTAAATCACATTTTCTCTGCTGCACAAGTGTCGTTTTGTAGCGAGGTGGAAAATTTCGCTCGGAAGACATGTCACTCACATCATCTGGATGGAGAAGATGAAACTATTAAGTAAATACACGGAGGCAGGGCAAGGGCATTAGCCAATCTGAAGAGGGTGCCTAGCTGTTATCGCTTTTATATTTAGCTTGATCCTTTGACATTTTCAGTATTCTTGAAAGTTTAATTCATGCATTTAAAGATGTGTTGCTCATATTTTTTGCTCTTTTGCCGGGTTTTTTTCCAGTAATTTTCTTCTTCATTAGAACAGTGCTGTTTTACATGAGGCTAGGATCTAACAGATGCTTTGAATTTACATATTGAAATGTTTGGTTTAGTTATATTTTGTTTAAGTTAAGCTTGGGCAATATCAATTTTTTTTTTTCATCCACGATATATCGGCAAACATATATTGTGATTTTCGATAGTATCGCAATTATTTTTTTCATTCATGCATGATTGCATTAGAGCCGATAACCACAGGTATGTACCCCTCTACAAGCATCACAATAAATCACAAATTCGTTTTGCAGAGCGTGTATGTACTTCTGAAGTAGTTAGCTTTTGTTTCTCATTTCCAAAAGCTGAAAAGACTTCTAATTTTTGTTTCCATGGAATTTCTGACATGACTCACAATGGCGATTTTTTTAATATATATTTTTTAATTTTTTAAAATTTTTTTAATCGTGATGTGTTTTGTTAATCGCGATTTTCCGATGTCTCGATAACTTAACCCTAACTCCCTAGTGTAATTTACTAGGAACCATACCCATCCTTACAAATTCCAACACCATATGGCAAACTGTACACACAAACTGTTGGACTCTGATTCTGGAGGTATGCCTAACCCAGTGTAAAAGACAATCAGTTTAGGGGTCCAGTACCCATCCTAACAGATTCCAACAAAACCTGGTGTTGGAGTTTGACTGGATGGGGATTGTTAGGGTTAAAAAGGTTCTCGATATCGTAATCGAATAAAAAATGATATCACGATATTCAATATTATTGTGTTATCGCCCAAGCTTCGTTTAAGTGTTCCGACCAGTATATACGTTTGGTAAAATGTCTGTAAATGTTTCCAGATAACGAGGAAGATACTATAAAAACCGACCTCTGAAGGTTTCAGCTTATTTCATTGGGTTGGTAACAAGAAGGAAAATAATGCACTCAATCTAATTGTATTCATACATACATGGAATTTCTGTCTTCTTGAAGACAGAATTTCTGTCTTCTTGAAGACAGAAATTAACTTTGGAATTTATTTCACTAATTTTATTAAAAAGATGGCACCATTGTTAAAATCACTTCATTGGCTACCGGTTCAACAAAGAATATCATTTAAATTGCTTCTATATGTGTACAAATCACTAAATGGCTTAGCACCAATATATTTATCAAATTGTTTGAAATTGTATGTTCCAAATAGACATTTAAGATCAACATATGACTATCTCCGCCTTGAATATCCTATCACAAGAGTCCAAGCTGGTGATAGATCTTTCACTGTTTGTGCATCCAAGCTATGGAACAATCTTCCTGTTTATATCAGACAATCTGTTTCTGTTAATGCCTTCAAGAAGGTTCTTAAAACTCACTTGTTTCCTCATTAATTTTGCATCAATTTAATGTCTTATTCTATCCTGATTTGTATTTATTATGTCATTAACTTTTGTAAGCGCCATGAGCCTCTCGGGAATGGCGCATGATAAATACTTGTTGTAATGTAAATGTAATGTAATGTAATATTTGATACCATCATCAACTGTACACCAAGTAGGCCAATTTTTGGTAATTCTGTGATCATTTATGTTATTTGAGATTACCAATAGCGTATACATGTAGTCTATCAATTTGTGAAATAGTGCTGTGAGTTGCTGGTTAGTTCACTAACTGTTTAACCAAAACGTTCGCGGTTAACCGAAAGTCGTCACCCGACGACCACAGTGACGACCACAGTGACGACCACGGTGACGACCACGGTGACGACCACAGTGACGACCACAGTGACGACCACACAAACTAGATCATTGGCAAATGACACAATGTGTATAAATTTTCAATCAAAAAGCATCAATAAACTTCCTGCAATGATTGTTTAATAACCAATACGGCAAAAAAGAAAGTCTAGAACAACAAAACGGGCTAGCAAATTTGGCCAAAATTGTTTGCCGTTTTTTTTAAATATTGGATTCGGTTAGCCGCTAGCAAATTTCTAAGCAGCACTAGCTAAAAAACAAAATCAGGACTTTTCAATGTGAAACCCCCCCAGAGATATTTATGATAAGTTATAACTACCGATGTGTGCAAACATGAAAACAGTGTGCTCAACCCTGCTGAATAAGCCAATCGTGTTTCCCTTAAATTCTGACTGTGAATAGCTTTCCAGTGTATTCATGTTTTGATTGTAAATGTCAAAAGACTGAAGGAGAAGGGTCGTGGGAGGGGGGGGGGGGGGTGAGGAAGGAATGAAGAGGAAATTGCATGAGCTTTGCTAGAGTGTTCATGCAGCGAGGATTATGTGGAATAAAATGAATGAGTTTTGAGGTTGAATACAAAAAACATCCATGGAAAATGTTTTTAGAATAAATCCATTGTGCATGTACCAGTAAGGAGAAAAAATGGTCAGAGAGCATATATTGATGAAAAATGAGGAATGTTTATATTGTAATTATCTGTAAGCCACATGAGTCTAAAAAATAGTTGTGCATAGTAGGGGGGTCAAAGGTTGCCCAGGTGCTTGGGGCAATCTACTATTCACTGGGGTAACATAGCTAGCTAATGATGATTTCATAAAGTATATGTCATTGTTCACACTACCAGGTGACTTGGATTCTTAGCATTTCGAGAAAGAATTTCAATAACAAGAGTTTGTTGGAACAAACACACGGTGTTCGTGTAAACTTTCGGTTCAATCAAATTATCATCGATGATGTCAGTATCATATTTTGCAAAGGTGTATCATCTAATATTATAAAAATATCAATTTCATATTCAAAAATATAGAATGTGTTGAATTTGAACTTCCTGTTTGGACTGGACGTAAAGGTCAGATCAGGTGATTTGAAGGTCATATATATGACTCAATAAAACTTCCTCATGATCATGAAAAAAACAACATTAGTACATGCTTTGATTCAATATCCGAGATTGGAAAATAATCCTTTTTTTTAAATGCCGCTAGGGGGCGCTCTGAACTTTCATGACATCATCAAACATATTTTTTTAAAGATAAGATGTCACTAATAATCACTTTATTCACAGAAGTCATATTCAAATTTCCTATGGTTTTGAGATAGATAATTATTATTTTTCTAAACCTGCCGCCAGAGGGCGCTGTGACAGGTGATGACATCATCAGTCACATTTTTGAAAAGGTCACATGTCAATAGTAATTTCGTTCACGGAAGGCACACCCAAATACCATATCATGTTGGCTGCAGACCCTATAAAAGTGCATCAGAATATTTTTTTCACTTAAACTTCCGGTTTCGACCGGAAGGAGAGGTCAGATTGGGTCATGTCTGTGAACAAAATGTCACATAATTCAAGATCTGTAGGATGATGCAAAGATTGTGTAAATATCTTTTGTGGTTTATAAGATATGATTTTTTTTAAATATTAAAATTGGATTTTAGTGTATTTCGATATCTGATGACGTCACCATGACGTCACAACTTTACCTAAAACTATATATCATAACTTTACTGATAATTATATTTTATGGTCTAAGTATGTGTCAAGTTTAAAGGCTCTGTGAATTTCGGAACTATGCCCTTTTTTTTGTTCAATAAGTCTCATCGAGAAGAAAAAGAAGAAAAAAAGAAGAAGAAAAAAAAACCGAACAATTTCAAAGAGGTGTTCTCGCTGTTGCACGAACACCTAATGAAAGTGATTGAAAAACATTGAGAATATGGATAGCCGAAAGACTCAAAACTTTTATAAATGTTTTTTAAAGTTAACAAATTAGGAAAAAGTTAGTAAATCAAAAATAACTGAAAGGTCAAATTTCAACGAAAATTTACTTGGTTTGAAGCTCTTGATAATAAATATCTTCTCTATAAATAATTTTGTCTGAGGCATTTTCAAGAAAAATTTAATTATTTATCAGAAAGCATACTCACATTATAATGAATTTATTTCCTCGTTAGCCTGCAACTTACACAGGCAAGATGCTTGTTTAATGTTTATGTTTTGATTCTAAGAAAGCAAGAATACTCATAGTGTAGTTTTGTCAAGAGATTATGCATTCCCTGTATTGAGCCTGTACAAAAATTGCTAAATTACCATAGGCCAAAAAAAAAAGTATCCAGTTTCTGGTCATAGGTCGGCTTCAAAATCGGTGTGGTGACGTGCTTTTTTTTTCCCCAACAAGGAAATACGTGATACATGTATACGCAGGGACCAAATTCCCCATATAAACAAAGCATGGCAGCTAAGAGAGGCCTCACGAATCGGGCAAACATTCATACCCCTATGTGAAAAAGTCATTTAAAACACAGCACGTCAGAATTCCAATTGATACAGCAATTTTGGCTGCAATTGGACATCGTTTCATAGCAAAAATAAAATTAAAAATGCTGACGCATGGGTCTGAGGCAATGCGCGCGGAGACCAGGAATCCGGAGACCTTTTTTGGGGGGCCACAGAGGCCTACATCACTTTATGGACTGGAGACAAAGATGTATGCATGCACATATACAGTTCATGCATTGACATTTTCCCAATGGTACCTGTACATGTACAAGAAGCATAATTTCAAGAGAACAACCTCGAAGCTTGTACATCATCAACGCACTTGACAGTCTTGAATATTTACATCCTCTTAGCCACGGAAACATGCGTAAAGTTAAGCGTTGAATGTAAAAACAGGCCGATAATCCTATTTAATATGACACTCTAGCGTCGTCTATTGGATAACCCTGATGTAAATTGCCGTCAATTGGACTTATGGTTTTGCCGACACACGGGAATTACTCCACGATAAAGCTGTTTCTCACCGAACTGGCGAATAAAAATGGTTGGGAGTTAAAAGCGAGTTTGAATAATTAGATTATCGGCCTCTTGTATAATTGGCCTATATGGCGGTGTTCAGTTGAAAATCTAATTATCAGTCAATTTGAAATGATAGTTGACTCGACATTTTTAGTTGTGTTAACTTGATTCAGAGAAACGCTGTACATTTAAACAATATGTAGGAAATAAACTTAGAAAAAGGAAGGAATAATTTGTTGTTGTTATACTTGGGAGGGATTTCCTTCAGACAGAACATATGTGACATTGAAAGACCCAGTCCCATGTGGGAAAAAAACAGTTCAATTATCGGAATATTTTTGGTCTTGATTTGATATTCTGTATTACAGAATATCAAATTGAGATTTTCATATTTTTAATAAAATGTGATACAAGAAAGTTCTGTATTTATAAGGCCCCCCCAAAAAAGTCTTTGGTTTCTGGTCATCGGTCGGCTTCAAAATCGGTGCAGTGACATGTTTTTTGTTGGTAATTTTTTTTTTTTTTTTTTGCCAACAGGAAAATACGTGATATGTGTATATGCGGAACCAAATTTCCCATAATGGTGGCTAAGAGAGGCCTCATAAATCAGGCAAATGTTCATACCCCTATATTGATCCAGAAATGTTGGCTACAATTGGACATTTTTCATAGCAAAAAAAAAAAAAAGAAAATTAAAAATGCCGACTGGAGACTTTTGGGGGCCTAAATGTTTTACTTACAGAATACAGGGTATTGGAGAGTCAGTCACTGCTTATATATGTTTTGGTCCTCATATTAAATTAAAAATGTTCTGGAATTTTAGCTGGTAATTATATCAGATCTCTGTCGAAAGGGAAAGTACACCATTGGTATTCTAAAAATTGATCGTAGTTTTACGTAAAACTTAGCGTAAAGCTGCTAATTTTTGTTTTTTCAGGGGTTGATAATTGTGAGGGACATTGCCTTTACCGCCCCCTGAACCACCCCTAAAATAGCGGATAAAACAGTCCAAATATATAAATACATTTGTTCTTGATTTTTGTCTGTATTACAGAATATAAAATGAGATTGTACACATTTCTAATATAATATAAAATACAATTCATGAAGTTCTGTAATTATAAGTGTTTTACATATACAGAATGTATTTTTATTAACAGGGTTTCATCTTTTGATGAGAGATTAAAAAAAAAAAATTCAGGGAGCCAAATTGGGAGGAACATTGCTATTCCCCCCATCATAAACATTGAGGGGGACAAAAAATAATGATTATTTTGTGAAATATCAAATCTTGAAAGTCTGTTACTGTGTCTTGATCATGTATATTTATGCTAATTTTGATTAGAAATTCTGGAATTTTGATGAGTAAATTTTAAATATTGTGTAGCATTTTGCTGTGTAATACAAGCAAAACTGCTCACTGGTGCATCTCTGGTAGGAACGTTCCAATAAAGTCTCAATAATGATGTAACATCATGTGCTTTGATTGATATCAGGATGAAGCTGTACTGTGTGAAAAATAACAGGATTGAGAAACCAATAACATCCGTACTGGGTGACACTTGGTAGACCTTGAACTTCAGCAGAGGCAGTTGTCTCTATGCTTTCTGGCCTTGGTATTAGGGTCCTTATTAAATGTGTCAATAGATGTGCACTTTGCTCTTACAAGACACAGATTCAAGGCCTGACTTAGAAAGAACTGTAAATAGTAGGGGTGGATGATATCACGATAATATCGTAACGATATCACGATAATATCGTAACGATATCACGATAATATCGTAACGATATCACGATAATATTGTAACGATATCACGATAATATCGTAACGATATGATATTCAAAAAATTATCAGCTAAATCATTTATGGTTTTGAAGATATCGAAATATTGCCATATTGACGATATTCCAAAAATATCGCCAATATTCCAAAATTATCGCTGACATTCCAAGTAATATAGCCGATATCAAAATTATATCGTTCTTTTTAGTTAAAATATCGCCCGAGTGACAAATTGTTTCCAAAATTCATGTCATTATACAGTTAAATCAACGAAGTTACGGTACCACGAAGAGCTATAAAAACAGTTAGATATCACGACGCGGTGCCGCTCATGTCCCCAGGACCGTACCATTATGAAAATGCCATCATTTGAATGGGGAAACATTATGAGTGGGTCAATCAAAAGTCAGCCGAGAATTGCAGACACAGCACCGACAAGTACTCGGCTCATTTTGGAGTGATTCAATTGCATTTTTGAAAAATTTCAGAACTGTTTATTACCTACACAACTTCCCTGTAGAACTTGCATGTAAAAGAAGTTAGTATATCGGTGTCCAATGTAGTTAACCCTCCTATGTACAGTGCATTTGCCATAGAATTGTCAGACCTTTCAAAACCTTTCAAGTTTGCTGTACTGAAGGGTTTTGAAAGGTGAGAAAACTGTCTGACAAAAGGGACCTATGAAAGGTTTCGAAAGGTGTAACAACTCTCTGAACAAACTGGTGTTGAAATGTTTCAATACCTTTCAAAGGGTATTGAAAGGTGTGGTTGTTCAGTAGCAACAAATTCTGGAGGGTTTTAAAGGGTTCATAATTATTGATAGCCATTTTGGCCCGTAAGCAGATTTTGAAAGGTTTTGAAAGGTCAAACCATAGGAGGGTTAATGTACGATACATACATTTTTCATGTATTTAAAAAAATCCGCTTATTGAGACGTCAATATCGTATATCGCCGATATCATGGCTGTCGATAATCGACTATCAAAAAAATTCAATATCGTCACCCCTAGTAAATAAGATATTGGCCAAATTGCTTCTCCGTGTATGCTTTATCTTTGAATCAAGATATATGACATAAAACACAATAAAGGGGGCCACTTTCCTACCGTCACGTTAGCAGTTTTTCTAATGGTTGTAAAAAAAATTTTAATATCTGAAACCACCCAAAAAGAATTTCAACATTTGCATAGACATGCATGCTTATTCTAAAGATAATTTGAGTTGATTATTACTATTATTTTTTTAATTACCCTAAAATTTCCATCAACAAATGGACGGAAAAGTGAGGTAACTTTTTCCGTCCAATTTTTATGGAAATTTGAGGGTAAAAAAATAAATAAAAAAATGAAAAAATAAAATAAATCAACTCAAATTAGTTCTAGTATAAGCCTGCATGTCCATTCACATGTTGAAACACTTTTTGGTCGGTTTCAGGTACTTAAAAATAAATAACAACCATTGGAAAAACTGCTAACGTGACGGATGCAAAGTGGCCTCCTTTATTGTGTTTTATGTCATATACATTAAATGATCGATCTGTAAAACTTTCATCTCATAGTGCTTGGTCTTATGTAATTCTATTTTCTTCATGATAGGAGATATTTTGGTATTAAAATGCTTGTTAGGACCTGGGGCCAATTTTACACAGCTGCTTAGCAGAGAATTGTCCTAAGCAAATATTTGTGCTAAAAAAGCAAAATAAAACAGACTACCAGCCAAAATGAATACATTTTATATGAATGTTTGGCTGGTAACCAAAGAAATCTGCTAAGCAAGGTTTTCTGCTTAGCAAGCAAGGTTTTCTGCTTAGCAAGCAAGGTTTTCTGCTTGGCAAGCAAGGTTTTCTGCTTGGCAAGCAAGGTTTTCTGCTTGGCAAGCAAGATTTTCTGCTTGGCAAGCAAGGTTTTCTGCTTGGCAAGCAAGGTTTTCTGCTTGGCAAGCAAGGTTTTCTGCTTGGCAAGCAAGGTTTTCTGCTTGGCAAGCAAGGTTTTCTGCTTGGCAAGCAAGGTTTTCTGCTTAGTAAGTGGAATAAATCAGTGCTTACTATAGCTGAAAATCCTGTACATGTACTTAAGTAAGCACGGGTTAGCAAGTAATTTCATGCTTGTATGCATGTGTACTTAAAGTAACTAAGGATTTGTGGCTTACATGGCTAGTGCATACATTCTGTGCTATTGTAACCCTTTTAAGCAGAAATTGGTGATTGTAAATACAGAATCCCATGTTTATCAGCATATTGAAATCGTACCAAGGAGACTTAGAACAAATACGATGCAAATTTGTTATTTTGCCTTTTTTTTTAAGGTCTAAGGTCAAAGAATGTTGACAAATAATTAATCAATTGTTTTTGTAATTTGTTTTTAGAACTAATTACTACTCAATTGAGATTCCACATGGTGCCACCGCAATTAGTCTTACTTATCATCCTCACCATGCAAAGCTACAAGTTTTACCTAATTTGTTTTTAATCTTCACTACTCAAATCTAAGCCTGCAACGGTTACACGGTTAACCGACCGTTCAAACGGTTACACGGTTACGTTTTTCCGGTTCGGTTAACCTTAATCTATTTTTTTTAAATCGACCCTTCCATTTTTGGAGCGTAGTACGCAAAGAAGACATCAATCAAGTTGCGGGCGAGCAAAAACAAATCCTGATATTTTGAAGATTAGACCGAGAACGCGGGTGACAAAGTACCAGACGCTTGCTTTGTCTAGAATGCCGCGTGTTTGTAATTGCCCTTTCTCCTTGAATGGCGTCTTTGTAGTTGCATTTCTTAGAAGAAACTGTAGTGCGAGTGGCATTTTGTTACCGCTTAATTTGTCTTCAAACATCAAAGGGTGGATGGCGGAACCGGCATTGAATACCGCTGACCTAGATATAAACAGTCCAGGTGTGCATAAATACTGTGCACGCGCTGGACATGTGCATTCTATAGACAGGTACTAGACAGTACTAGACCACGGTTAAATGCGTGACGGTATTTGTGAAATTTTCATTCCTGCTTTTGCAATTCCGTAATTTTAATTCATTCGATCTTCCGTGAGTTCCGTGTCAAGAAATTCATAGCGACTTAATCATTTGGAAATATGCCGCATACGGGAAGTCAAGTCTGGTCATTTTTTGACAAGATAAGTGGAGGCAAGTTTGTGAAGTGCTGTTTATGTAGCATCGAGCTGGCGTTTGGTGGGGGCTCTACCGGTTCAATGAATAACCACATTCGCCTTAAACATCCAACCTCCACGTCCACGACCAAGCCAAGCATCTCCGGTCCGAGTCAGTCAAATCCTCCATGGTCCATTTAATATCACCCAGCGCCGTTCCTCAACAAAACTCGACCTAAAAATAATCGATCTGGGTCGTAAATAATAATACTAGACACAAAGCATTATTTTCCCACGTGCTCGGGCTTTCGCCAATCTTGACGCATCGTGAGTGGTTAGATTTGGGCATGGGCTAAACCACTTTGGCCAATGGGGTTTGGGCGGACGGATAAACAATGGATATCTTTCACGCGCTACACCTGTGCATCATGATTGGTTCTTTTGGGCGGGCTGTCAACGATGTTGGCTGCGAGCCAATGGGGCTGGGGCTGGGTAATCTCCATACACAATACTTCCCACGCTCGCCTGGGCATCATGATTGGTTCTTTTTGGGCGGGCTGTCAGCGATGTTGGCTTCGAGCCAATGGGGCTGGGGCTGGGTAATCTCCGTACACAATACTTCCCACGTTCTCGTCTGGGCATCATGATTGGTTCTTTTTGGGCGCGGGCTGTCAGCGATGTTGGCTGAGAGCCAATGGGGCAGGGGCTAGGTAATCTCCGCACAATACTTCCCATACGCTTGTCTGTTACGCATACGCACGCATTTCAGTCTTCAAGAGTGAATTTTGGCATCGTTTGTCGGCGTTGTATAGGGGCAGGGGAATGTTCTTCACCTGTTCTTGATACGTGTATATCATTTTTGTTTGCGATTACGATCTTTAAATTAGCGATGTTTGAACAATATCTGCCGTTCACGTGGTAACAAATAAGATTATGAACAAACTTCCTGAGACTTTTTTTTTCTTTGTTTTTCTTTGAACGTCGGTTACGGTTAACCGTAACCGCAAAACATACGGTTACACGGATAATTTTAAAACCGCAAACTTGCAGGCTTACTCAAATCTGAATTATTGTGGCACCAAAACCTTACACAGGTCTGTACAGATGTTTAAGCCTTCTCGTTTGAGTTATTTATAAAATTGGGACATTTAAGAACAAATAATTACAAATATGGATGCTCAGTTCAAAGGTTAGAGGTTTCACCCAGTGAAATACTGCAAGCACTTCCATGTAAATATCAAATCAAATTTTCTATGAATTTCATGGTTTTATTATTGAACTTAGAATAATAGTAATAATAATATTAATAATAATTTAATTTGTATGGCACTTTCTCCATTTGACAACATTTGCACATAATATTTAAACAATAACTCCAAAATTACAACAAAAAATATCTATGAATTTCATGGTTTTATTATTGAACAAGAATAACTCCAAAATTACGACTTTGTATATTAAAAAGGCATACTCGTCATAAATTTATAGAAGAAAAAAAAATGTGCAAAATTTCCAGCTTATATGACTTCAATCTGGTGTGAAATTAATTTCTGTAGATGAAAACAAAAATTGTCCACTGCAACATAAAATAGATGGGATGTTGTTCCGTTGGTGCCGTGGTACTATAATTACCAGAGTCTTAAGAGATTCCTTTGTAGGCTTGATGATTTGGATGAGTCATGTTCATGAAACAGCCACTTCCTTCACGCTCCACTTATTGTTGTCCCCATGCACAATTTCCACTGGCTCCCCTAGCTAAGACAATAATGGTGAACGATTTAGTGTAATTATGGTCCCAAAATTGCCAGCAGCTAGTCCGTTAATAAGTAGATATGTCCAATCTCCATGTTGTCCTTCCTTGTAAATTCACTTGTCTAGAGCTAATTTTTGTAGTAATTTTTGGTTCAAAATTGCTAACAGCTAGTCCATGAACCCTAACTTCCTAGGCCCATTTGCTTACACATAACCCGAATCCTCCAAAATCCTTCAGTAGGAAAGCAAGCACATGACAAGTATGCACACATGTGCTTCTAATCTGTGATACATGTACATGGCCAAGACCCTCCCTGCATGCATGGAGCAATAAACAGTGTCCACTGACCCAAGCACTGACCTTGCAATCACTACAACAAACATGGATGTACATGTACCATGGAAAGGCAAGTATGCCTAATACCCTCAATCCTCCAAAATCCTTCACTTTAGCAAAGAGGTTTTTGGAGGATTTGGGAAGGTTAAGGTTAATAAGAAGAAATGTCCAATTGTAAAATCACTAGATTAGAACTGATTTTTGGAGTAGTTTTTGGTTAAAAATTGCTAACAGCTAGTCTGTTAATAAGAAGGAATGTCCAATCCTCATGCTATCCTTCCTTGTAAATTCACTTGTGTAGAGTTAATTTTCGTAGTAGATTTTGGTTCAAATTTACTGAACGCTAGTCCGTTAATAATAAGGAATGCCCAATCTTATCCTTCCTAATAAATTTACTTGTCAAGAGTTAAAATTCATAGCAATTTATTCTCTCCAGAATTTCAGATATATATGGGTATCTCTGGATTTTCATTTTCACTGTGTAGGCTACATGTGAGTGTGCTTATTAAGCTCCGGTGTGAACGACGGCACAAGGCACCAGCGGCGTGTTGCCCATTTCCCTGACAATTATTCACGCCTCAGGGCGGATTGAAATCCCCAGTTCTGTCTTTGTTGTGCCTCGGTGGCACACGGAGGAGATGTTTATTCTTTAATAGCTGTGATTATTCTGCTCCCTCTCGGATCCAGAACTAGCCTCTGGGTGTCACGAGGCAATTTTGCAGTAGCAAGAAAAGCTTTGGAGGGATTTTGTGTTTGGCTAGCGAGCGTTAGAGTCAGTGCTAAATATGCATTTAATCTGATCATTAAATAACCCTCCTACTATCAGTATTGTTCTTAACAAAGTCGACCCATGCTTCAAAATGTCACAACCAACAAAATACACTGTACATTTCGCAGGGGTTATCCACAAAATACCATGTGGCACACTGGGGGCACACTCGGTTTGTGTGAAGGTCAGAACACTGTTTTTGTCCCAGGGGCATTTTGGGGTATCCATGTACCACTCTTGTGTACAGTATGCAATATTTTAAGGCATGCATAAAAAAAAACATTGTGTACTTAGCAGACACAAGTGGCATTTTGGAGACTGCATGTATACAAGGGAGTAGTATGGTAGATGGGCGTCCGAGGACAGTTGACCCTTTTGTGGGCGTAGTCGATGATGAGATTAAAAAAAGAGGAGGGTTGTTGATGACGTCATCAAAAAATGATGACGTCATGAAAGGTGATTGGTATAGGTATAGGTAAGATAGAACAGATTCTTTTACTTTGGAGTCTTAAATCAAGTGTTCTTGTCGAGACCATCATGTTGAGACCAAGATCTGGAGTTCTGAGACAGAGACCAAGACCGAGACCCACTGGTCCGAGACCAAGACAGAGACTTTTGTGTCTGAGACTAAGACCTTGATACCTTATGTTTAATTACATCAGAAAAGAGAATTTGATTAAAAGTAATATCTCAGGCTTACATGTACTTGTGTGTGATGAATAAGAATCTTTGTGCAAGGCGAGGCGGATTGAATGAATTTGTTCATATATGTGTGCCAGATGACTTATATAAACATGTGAATTTAAGCCTAAAAATTAATTTCAGTCATAAACTTCAACAAATTTCAACAAATTTTTCTTTTTCATTGAAACATTATATTTTACACGAGGAAAAGAAATGCTTTAAAATTACACATTTCAGAAAATAATCATGAGAACCATGGTTTTACAAGAAATATATCTGTCAAAAGTTTCATTTAACTTAACCACTGTTAAACCAATCTTCTGACAATTATTTGGTGAAATATCTCGTTTCAAAGTATTTGTTTACCTTTTGAAAAGGACAGAAATAAATGTTTCGATGACAATTTCTGGAAATAGTCGGTTGAATAGAGACAAATTGGGCCATACTTCTTAAAGAGATATGAGGCCTGTCATTTCTCAGGATTTTTCCAGATTTCAGGATTTTTTGCAAATCTCCCTTTGCCTCAGAATGTTCTTAAAAGAAGAGAACTTGACACCGAGGAAAGAAAGAAATATCCTGTATTGTCTCCAAACCTCTAGTTTCTTGTTTGTGGGGATGTGGAGAGTCTGTAAATCCTCCAAAATTCAGGAGTTCAGGGGGCTTTGTCCTCTAGACCAAAGGGAGACTGGGGCTGTGCGGGGTATCTGGATATCCGACCGAAACGGTCATTACCCGGTTCCATTTTTCGGTTCCAATTACCCATAAACGACTTTTTAAAATTCAGACATTTGAGTGGTGCAAACAGAAATCTGTGACTCTTGAACAATGCACTTGTACGGACAATTATCTTTAAATTCAAGAGATTACACTCCAATAAAGAAAAGATCGATAGTATGGTATCCTCTGTATTATAAAAGTCAATTTGTTACCATTTACAGTACATGTATTTGTACACCACCGGAGGCATGTATTCAACAAAATGAAAACGTGTATCCGGGTATCCGAAGTTTCCTGATTTCGGGTATCCGGTTTCAAAAATATCCGAAAACGCACAGCCCTAAGGGAGACCCAGGCCCGCTACAAATTTTTCAGGATTTTTTACTTTTGTCAAATCACACTCCTGGATATACAGCTCTGAGGAAAATATCTTGTGTGAATCATATTATCTAGAACTTTTCATAAATTTTTAATTTGCTTTTTAAAGAATTTTGTATTAAAGGTATCAGTACTTAATTTCTTGCCAGTAAAAAGAAGACTGTTTCAACACCCAATCATTCAATCTACCACAAGAAGATTTCTATTTCACCAAGAAGGTGTATTTGGGATTTAAATATTTTCTGATCATGTTAAGTCTCATGTGCTATGCATAGATGTTGGCTTGAGAAGTAATGGACAACGTCATGAAAGATATGTATCTCCTGTCCTTGTAAGCTGAAGCTCCTGATTCTAATCAGCATCTTGGGGGGAATTTCTCTTTAACGCTGTCTTTCTTCCCACAGGTTCAAAAGCAAAACATATTTGTTTTTGTAGTCATCACTGTGTACATGTAATCCAATTCTGATTTTGTACATTACAGGTTCGCTTATAAACCTCAAAATACATAGAAGTTTAGGCCAGGTACACAAAATTGATTGCCTCACTACTGATCAGGCCCCACCTGAATTGTTTTATTTTGTTATTATTTTTATTTCTCAAATAACAGAAGTTATTGGAGTGCCATGGTCGAGCGGTTTAGAGCATTGGATTTGTGTTCTGATGGCTGAGTCGTCAGAATGTTGGTTCGAATCCCAGCCGCGACCGGGGTGCTTGTGTGCTTGAGCAAGACACTTTACCATAATTGCTTCTCTCCACCCAGGGGTAAATGGGTACCTGTGAGGGCAGAGTTGGTTGTTGTGTTTGATTAGCCCTATATGCGCTGTAATGGCAGCAATTGAGCTGTATACTCCCCAGGGAGCTGATATGGTTTCAGGAATGATTTATGCGCTTGATGAGCAGGGGTAATAATATAATGCACCTTGAGCACCCGTTTGGTGGATACGTGTGCTATATAAGTCCACATTATTATTATTATTATTATTATTATTATTATTATTAATAATATTATTAATAATATTAATTACACAATTCCTATCACATCTCCTCCCATGTTTGCCACGGATCAGGATGGAAAATCTCTCCATACCCAACCACCCGACAATTATTTTGTTCCCAAGTGAGATTGCTTGGAGTGAGAGCAGTGTTGTTGAAATGAGGGGAAATAAAAAAATAAAAATCACCCTCCTGACCAGATTTCTCTGTTTGTTTGAAAGGATGATCAACAATGAGTTTTTCCTATGCAGGGCCATGCTGATTGTATAATTTGATTCTAATGAAGTTTGTGTATTTCCTTTTGGTACATTTAGATGGTGAAAGAGAATAAGGACATCAAGCGAAAGAGTGCGGCCTTCCTGTCGCGGGCCGGGGAGGACCTGGTGCGACAGTTTGAGCTGTCACTGGAAGACGAGGAGGAAGAGGAGACAGAGAATGGAGTGGATTCACAACAGGTGAAAAACCTCAATGGGAGAATGGAAGGTAACTAAAAAAAAAAAAACTGTTGGGAAGATTGGATGTATTCACCCATGCCTACCTGTTGCATTTAAGCTTCCATTAACCGTTCTGTGACTGCAAGGGTCAAAATCAGTCAAAATGTTGATATACTTGCCAAGGTATATCTAGTGCACTTAGAAGTCAAACATTGTCAAACCTTACGTGTAGTAAGTACATTTACAGGTCAAAATGAGTTGACTGTTTTTGACTGGTAAAAGCATTGTCTGGTATTGTTCAGGGTGGTCAAAATGACAGTAAAAACCAGTCAAAAATGCCCCTGTGTGCACATTTGGGTCAACAGTCAAAACAGGCAGTTGACTGGTTTTTGACCTCTGTAGCAACTTGCCACTAAAGTTCAGCTATAGTAGGAGAGTTAAAGGGACAATATCATCATGATCAGAACCGACTTACGACAGGACATGGAATCGGTGTCCTATTTTTATATGAACTCAGTGACTGGAAATAATACCCCACGAGCGCAATACAGTCATATTACCATTGCTGATGCATAAATGATGAGCCAGTGGCTCCTAAGGGCAAATCCACGGTTACTCACGTTACATTTTTTTGGTATTGGGTCCACTCTTAATGCCATAATTTTCTTATTAAATACATTTGACTTATCTTTTTTTTTTTACAGTACTTGCATTATACCAAGACCTTACTCAGCACACAAAAATAATTTCATAAATTTGTTATATGTATGCTATATAAGAGAAATTTTTTTTGTTACTCACATTACATTTTACAGACATGCATAAAATGATGCTTTTTCTCTCATATAGCGTACATACATGTATAACAAATTTCTGAAATTCTTATTTTGTGCTGAGTAAAGGTCTGGGTATAATATAACTACTGTGAACAAACTGACGAGTGAAATATGACATAAAACACAATAAAGGGGGCCATTTTGCATCCGTCACGTTAGCAGTTTTTCCAATGGTTGTTATTTATTTTTAAGTACCTGAAACCGACCAAAAAGTGTTTCAACATGTGAATGGACATGCAGGCTTATACTAGAACTAATTTGAGTTGATTTATTTTATTTTTTTATTTTTTTATTTATTTTTTTACCCTCAAATTTCCATAAAAATTGGACGGAAAAAGTTACCTCACTTTTTCGTCCATTTGTCGATGGAAATTTTAGGGTAATTAAAAAAATAATAGCAATAATCAACTCAAATTATCTTTAGGATAAGCATGCATGTCTATTCAAATATTGAAATTCTTTTTGGGTGGTTTTGCAGATATTTAAAAAAAAATTACAACCATTAGAAAAACTGCTAACGTGACGGTAGGAAAGTGGCCCCCTTTATTGTGTTTTATGTCATATATAATATGGCATTAAGAGTGGGCCAAAAACCTCAACAATGTAACGAGAGTAACCATGGAATTGCACATAAGACATTTATGCATCAACCATATTAATATGATCGTATCGCACCCTGTTATCTAGGCCAGTGCGTGCTCATGAGGTGTCATTTTCAACTTAAATGATTTCATCTAAAAAATAGGACACCGATTCCATGCCCTGTCAAAAGTCTGCTCTGATCGCGACGATATTGTCCCTTTAACTCTAACCATGTTGAACGTAAGAGAATGCTTCAAATGTAAATTTCTGTTGGATCGTGATGAAGTTAGCCGAGATGGAGAAATCTTTTTTCACTGCATGTAAGAACCTGTGCATACCTGTTGCCACGGGAGTGGCACCTGGTCAATAAACAGCTCAAGGCATTTGGACACTTTAAGCAGGTTGCCATGGATTGGAGACTGACCTTTTCTTTCCTCTCTTCATCATATCACCTCCCCACCTACCCACCTCAACATATGTCCCTTTATTATTTACCCTTCAGAAATCCTACTTCTCTCCATGTACCTATCTCGCTGTGCTGATATAGGTATCACATGTGGCACATTGCCATAGAAACCATAATTTTTTTCTCCTCTCTTTATGTGACCGCCTCACGGACCCACCTCTACATACATAGGTTTATCCTTGACTCGTTGGAAATGCCTGCTATCCTTATACCTAATCAAAGCAGGTTTCCATAGAAACCAACATGTTCCCTTACTCGGTTCTACTTGCATATCATGTAATAGCCCTAGTCTTTGAAGCTTCAGTACACTGTTGATAATTTTCAAAAAATAAAACAAGTTCTCATGTATGCTTATTTCTTTGAATCAAGATATACATTGAACAACCATCCTGTGAAAGTTTCAGCTCATTACATTATGTCATTAACCCTCCTACTGTTTGACCATTTGAAACCATTCAAAATTTCCACTTACCAAAATGCCCATTGGTTTTATACACACATGGTGATACCATTTGAACAGTGTTGGTAGCAAGCTTTACTACCATTCAAATCCATTCAAATGCATAGAGGGTCCATTGATTCACCACTTAGAAGTATCCAAACAAGGTTTTGTATTAGCTGTACTACCATTTGGAAAGATCCAAACAAGGTTTTGTATTAGCTGACCTACCATTCAAAACCATTTGGGGGAATCAATACTGTACACAGTTATTTCACCATTCAAAACCACAAAAGCGAATGGTTTCAAATGGTGGATCAACTTGTATGAAAAAGGTACCAGAAGTAGGAGGGTTATGAGAAAATAATCGTGAATATCAAGCCTGTGATTTCTCATGATTTTTCCCGATTTCAGTTTTTATAAATCTCACTTTGCCACAAAATGTTATTGAAAGAAGAGAAGTAGCCACCAAGGAAAGAAAGAAGTAGCCTGTATTGTGTCCAAACCTCTAGTTTCTTGTTTGTGGGGATGTGGAGAGTCTGTAAATCCTCCAAAATTAAACATCCAGGAGGTTCAGCGGGCTTTGTCCTCTAGACCAAAGGGAGACCCAGGCCCGCTACCCACAGGAGGTTCAGGGGGCTTTGTCCTCTAGACCAAAGGGAGACCCAGGCCTGCTACCCACAGGAGGTTCAGGGGGCTTTGTCCTCTAGACCAAAGGGAGACCCAGGCCTGCTACCCATTTTGCAGGATTTTTTTTCTTTTGACAAATCACACACACCCCTGTAATATGCATTCAGATTTGTTGCATTTGTTCATTCATTCAGTTTCAGAAAGAGTACTCTTTCCTAAATTTGAACCAGAAATTATTGTCGTCAATTTCACTTTGCTCAAAAGTGACAGTCAGTCATCTTTAGTTTATGTAGATTTATATCATAAGCAGCGTTACATACCAAGTAAATTTTAGGTAAAAATGCTTCCATTTTGTTATTTATGAAATACCAATTATATACACGCACCGTATCTTTAACTACATGTTTTTTTTTATATAAGCAATTAAATTTTGAAGAAAAAAACCCACTTGTTTCCATGGAAAATTTGAAAAACATGATTCATTGGAATTTAATTCGCTGTGGGAAAAAAAGTGATTTCCTCTGTTGACATGTGTGGCAAATTGTATTTAATTTGAAAAACATAATAAATTTCTTAATTTTCTCAATAACATAATTGTATTGGTTAGGACCATATCTTCTGATAGAACAGACAAAACCAGTTAATTTATGAGTAAAAAATTTAGAAAATAATTAACTACTTTCTTTGCTTATACAACTGAATAAAGTTTGCCTATGATCGATATGTTTGCTCAAATAACATTGTCCTCGCAGATCCTGAGCAAAGACTTGCCGCAGATGATTAAGTGCAGGAAGATGCATGCATTGAACCTCGCACAGATTAATTTCTATATATTTATCTTTTACTAAAGGTTTACTGGGCTTAAAGCAACCCTTGCACGGTTTGTAAGGGAAAGTACATGTATATAATTGATAAACGTCCATTCTGCTGTGTCTTACTTTATGTGCATATTGAGTTGAAACGTCTCATTTATGGCGCCGCCAACGGTGAAGCAGAGACAACCATGCACAAACTCATGGAGAACTACGTTGTTCCCTATTTTAAAAGTGATTGTGTGCAACGTAGGAATATCATTTACAAGTTGTACACTCGGAACCATAATCTCTGATTATTAAAGATACATATATCTGAAAATTGTTACCATTTGTGAGAATTTTGTGTTAGTACATATATCCCTAAAGTCAAACATCGAGCTGGCAGACCAAAACGTGCGTTGAGCAATGACACTTTCATACACGTCGCATTCCCGTGGCGCCATTGGAATTTTGAGTCACTGTGCAACAGTATCATGCATGCTATACAAATTGTACACGCGGTAAAAGCAAGTTAAAGTCATGAATATTCATAGTAAACTTAAATAAAAGGTCATCATGGAAATTCCCCTTTAGTACATGTATCGTTGAAAAAGAGTTCACAGTTTCATTCTTCACACTAAAACGGGCCGAGCAGCGGAAGGTCATTACCATATTTGGTCGTGCGGACAGATCCGCTGGCAATGCATGCTGCGTGCGCATACGGGACGCGCGGTGTAGGTAGGGCTCATTCGTGATTGGCTCAATCTGTGTTTCCATAGTGAGCGCTTATCCATGAACAGCGCCGTCTATCGACTTATCATAGCAATAAATGAGACAAACGATTCCATATGAATAAACATTATACCAGAAGTCTGTTACCTACATGAAGCGTGCCACTCGTGTACTAACCTAGTCCACGGCACAGTACCAGAAGTCTGTTGCCTACATGAAGCGTGCCACTCGTGTACTAACCTAGTCCACGGCACAGCACCAGAAGTCCGTTACCTCCATGAAGCGTGCCACTCGTGTACAAACCTAGTCCACGGCACAGTACCAGAAGTATGTTACCTACATGAAGCGTGCCACTCGTGTACAAACCTAGTCCACGGCACAGTACCAGAAGTCTGTTACCTACATGAAGTGTGCCACTCGTGTACTAACCTAGTCCACGGCACAGCACCAGAAGTCTGTTACCTACATGAAGTGTGCCACTCGTGTACAAACCTAGTCCACGGCACAGTACCAGAAGTCTGCTACCTACATGAAGTGCATTCTCCTGAGGACGATCAGAGCATACTGATCGAAACGTCGAGTTGTACCTCCAGTTCTTTTCAGAACTAATTACTACTCAATTGAGATTCCACATGGTGTCACCGCAATTAGTCTTACTTACATGAAGTGTGCCACTCGTGTACTAACCTACTCTACGGCACAGCACCAGAAGTCTGTTACCTACATGAAGTGTGCCACTCGTGTACTAACCTAGTCCACGGCACAGTACCAGAAGTCTGCTACCTACATGAAGTGTGCCACTCGTGTACTAACCTAGTTCACGGCATTTGAACGGAGTCCACTGTGGTTAGGTTGGTGTGGTATAATAAGCTCACAGAGATTGGATGTCGCAGAGTCAGTAACACATTTACAGGCAAGAGTCAATGTTTTGAAATCAATCCGGTCTCGAACGGGAAGCCAGTGAAGCTGTGAAGTGAAGGAGAGGGGAGACATGGTCATAATAATAACAATAATAATAATAATAATAATAATAATAATAATAATGTGGACTTATATAGCGCACGTATCCACCAAACTGGTGCTCAAGGCACATTATATTATTACCCCTGCTCATCAGGCTCATAAATCATTCCTGAAACCATCTCAGCTCCCTGGGGAGTATACAGCTCAATTGCTGCCATTACAGCGCATATAGGGCTAATCAAACACAACAACCAACTCTGCCCTCACAGGTACCCATTTACCCCTGGGTGGAAAGAAGCAATTATGGTAAAGTGTCTTGCTCAAGGACACAAGCACCATGGTCGCGGTTGGGATTCGAACCCACATTCTGACGACTCAGCCATCAGAACACAAATCCGATGCACTAAACTGCTTGACCATGGCACCATCAGCTGTGTGGAGAACACGCTAATGCTAAGGTGCACACAGGTGAGATGCAGTTCTCTCACACGCCGGCTAAGTCTCCCAGACTGCGCTGCTTCTTTTTAAGACCTTGCGCGTCAGTTTGCGGAACACAAGTACACAAGTGGCACACAAGTACACAAGTGGCACACTTCATGTAGGTGATAGACTTCTGATTGTACATATGAACAACTGACCTGTGGAAGCATAAGCCCATTACGTTGTGTCGATAATGAAGATAGTGAACATGTATTCAGAAATCTGCAAACATGAACTTCATATTCCTTTTAATGTGTGGAATTTTCATATAGTTCGTCATAATAATTAGGGAAAAACATAGACTCTTCTTCAAAAATGATAGCCCCTTAGACACACAGATTTCTGAGAGACGATTGAAACCATCATCAGCTTTACACTAAGTAAATTTTGATGTTAAACTACGGTCATTTATGCTTTTTGAGATTGCCAAAGGTATACATTACACGGCCTTCATTACCCATCAACATCATTTCCTCTTCTCATCATCACAGATCTTAAAGAGCAGTTAATTGCTACAAAGCGTGACTTGGAGCAAGTTGCCCAGGAGAGAGACATGGCAAGAGATGAGGTAATTGGTATCTCAGAGCAGGGCAAATATTTTGCTGATCAGGTACACTCACTTGAATCCTTTAAGTTAAGTTTTGTATCAAGTCAAACTTGTTTGTTCATTCTACAAACATTTTTTAACTCGATGTACATTGAATATTTAATCTAAACACATATTGGATGTGGCCCTGAAATTATCGACTGAACATCATAATCAGCAATCTTCATCAATGGAATGATCCACGTTTTGGAGCAAAAGTTTACAGATGTTCTCTTGTCATGCTATTCCTGATCTTATGATGTCATTTAACCCTGATTTGAAACACTGTTTGTGAGAGTGCGTGCAATCATCATGCAGCCCGACCTGACTGAGAGATTCACTGAACATCAGAGAACATGGGGTTAGGTCGGGTACACCAGCAAATGAGTCCACCAGCCAGCAAGCGCGCCAGCAAGCGCGCCAGCAAGCGCACCAGCAAGCGCGCCAGCATTGAGTAGTATTAAATATCAGTTAAAATGTACATAGTACTTTATAATCTTACAAAGGAGCGGTATCTTTAAGCTCGTTTGATATCATTAACTAACACAGATGAACTTTTCCAAAAAGTGTCTTTGAAAATTCCATTTGAAGATGCATATTGCGTGCATTTTGCTATGTTGTTTTTACTCAACACTTCTATTTTCTTTGTTAACTCATATCCGCCTAACCATGTAAACACACAAAAGACAGAGATACATTGTTTTTGCACACAATCAGAAAGATTCCTTATTTAGAGAATATTACAATTACTGACACAGACACATTATATACTGATGGAAAGAGGAGAACATGCACTTTTTTATGATGTCAGACTTGTCTAATTTCATATCTATAATCATGAAATGCAGTCATCGGAAAAACGTAGTAAATTGGAATTGGACAAAAACACGGTACGGAAAATCACGTAGGTCGGCGTTTGTAGTGTTTTACATATCTACGGGTTATCACATAGATCGGCGGATATGGGTTAAAGGAAACTTAATCACTTTCAAGAGAACGTGTTCATTAGTCAAGTTTCTCACTACTGTCCAATATTCACATGTATTTTGCTTACATATTTTATATCTTCTTTGCTTTCTTATTTTGCACTTTTTTAAGTTTAGTTCTCTGACTTAGTAAATGTATTTCCTTATCTTCATGGTATTTGTGGGCACTGACACTTTTGTTGGTGCATATCCATAAAAAGAAGAAGATATTTCACAACATTTTTGGCCAAAGCTTAGATGAACAGGCCATACATTTATCAGTTTGGGTCATTAAGTCATCAAGTCATCCCTGTAACTCCTCTTTACCCATATCCACATTGAGCTAAGGGTATCAAATAACAACATGAAATAATAATAATAATAATAATAATAATAATACAGACTTATATAGTGCACGTATCCACCAAATTGGTGCTCAAGGCGCATTCTATTATTACCCCTGCTCATCAGGCGCATTATATTATTACTCCTGCTCATCAGGCGCGTAAATCATTCCTGAAACCATCTCAACTCCCTGGAGAGTATACAGCTCAATTGCTGCCTTTACAGCGCATATAGGGCTAATCAAACACAACAACCAACTCTGCCCTCACAGGTACCCATTTACTGAATTTTAATCCTGGTTGTCTTTCTCTCAGTTAATTCTTGAGAAGCAAAGCCATGTGGCGACTAAAGCCGCCTACGATGTGGAGAAAATGGCCCACGAATCCTTGAAGATGGCCATAGAGGAAAAATCTCAGACCATCGCACAGTTTAGAAGAGGTGAGTGCTAATGTATGGGTCGAGGCCTGATAGTTTCTCTGACATTCTCACACCTCAAATCTTGAGATGGAGTACAGAGTATTGAGTCAAGACGGGGTGATTTCAAAAGTTTCAGAGTATCAGAGGTCACATTCTCAAACCTCAAAATCTGAGATTTGGTTCTGAGTGTGCAGTCAGAAGGGGTGGGGGAAGGGAGGGATGAGCCCATGCATATGAGCCTGACATGTGACAAAATCCAAAGGAAAATTGTATCAAATGTAAACAAAAAAGTCTTTATTTTTTTTTTGTAATCTTTTTTTAGTGATACATGTTCATATGATTATTGGAACCAGACCAAATTTCCCATACACAAAGTATGGTGGCTAAGAGAGGCCTCACAAATTGGGCAAACGTTCATACCCCTATGTGAAAAGAGTGGCAATTTTGGCTGCAATTGGACATCATTTCAAAGCAAAAAAGAAAGAAAAGTAAAGTAAAAATGCCGATGCGCGTGTCTGAGGAGTGCGTCTCGGGAAACCGGAGACATCCGTTTTGTTGGCCTTATGAATGAAACCTGAAAAAAAGCTGACCAAAATGTTTGTTTGCTTCTTGTGTTTTGTTGACAGTTTCGACGGTGGTTTTTCAAGAGTTGTTTGAGGTCAAAGGCAAGTATGAGGAGGAAGCCATGCTCAGAGAGAAAGCAGAAAACTTTGCAGCACAGGTGGGTCAAAATAATCTCGAAACTTGCCAAATATACAGTGCAAAAATATATACATTTAATTTTTTAGTTTTTCCTTGTGTCTTCTTATATATTTTGTTTTGTTGAAGTTATATACAAATGGACATATATTACTTGTTTAAAGGTACAGCATTGGTATATGTAATGACCAGATTATCAGCTTGACAAGTTATTATTTAAATGCTTAACCCTAGCCACCCTAAATCCTGCAAAATCCTCCAAGGGACACTTTTTGGGGAAAATTCCGCACTTCAAATGGGGCAAAATTTCTACCTGGCAAGAAGTACAGGCCATAAGCGCTGAATATGAAAGATCAACGAAAATGCATGGTGCATTTTGAAGATAAGGGCATGTTTCCAAAAGTGCACTGATGGATTTTTGAGGATTCAGGAAGGTTCCTAGCCAGAATACCTCGGGGGTTGGGGTTAATTGATGTAAAGTTGGTTTCACGTATCAATCTCAGAGAAAATAGGAATTGTTATTTTTTGGAAAAACATTTAAAAAAACATGACTTTTTTTTCATCGTTTTCTCAAAAACTTGAGCACCTACTGTGATGACATTTTCACGGGTTAGTTTGGTGATACATATTACATGAAAACTGAATTTGTGTCACCAAATACTTATGTTGTACCTTCCCCTTTAACTCATAGTACTTGGCAACAGTGAAATCAGATACATTTCCCTTAAAGGGTTTCTGCTAATTCCTCCTCCAAATCAGAAATACTTCCCTTAAAGGGTTTCTGCTAATTCCTCCTCCAAATCAGATATACTTTCCTTAAAGGGTTTCCACCTCCAAATCAGATACTTCTAAAGGGTTTCTGCTAATTCCTCCTCCAAATCAGAAATACTTCCCTTCAAATCAGAAATACTTCCTAAAGGTTTCTGCTAATTCCTCCAAATCAGATTTACTTCCTAAAGGGTTTCTGCTAATTCCTCCTCAGATATATGAAAGGGTTTCTAATTCCTCCTCCAAATCAGATTTACATAAAAGGGTTTCTGCTAATTCCTGAAGATATACTTAAAGGGTTTCCTCCTCCAAATCAGATTTACTTCCCTAAAAGGGTTTCTGCTAATTCCTCCTCCAAATCAGATATACTTCCCTTAAAGGGTTTCTGCTAATTCAAATCAGACCTCCAAATCAGATATACTTCCCTTAAAGGGTTTCTGCTAATTCCTCCTCCAAATCAGAAATACTTCCCTTAAAGGGTTTCTGCTAATTCCTCCTCCAAATCAGAAATACTTCCCTTAAAGGGTTTCTGCTAATTCCTCCTCCAAATCAGAAATACTTCCCTTAAAGGGTTTCTGCTAATTCCTACTCCAAATCAGATATACTTCCCTTAAAGGGTTTCTGCTAATTCCTCCTCCAAATCAGATATACTTTCCTTAAAGGGTTTCTGCTAATTCCTCCTCCAAATCAGAAATACTTCCCTTAAAGGGTTTCTGCTAATTCCTCCTCCAAATCAGATATACTTCACTAAAAGGGTTTCTGCTAATTCCTCCTCCAAATCAGATATACTTCCCTAAAAGGGTTTCTGCTAATTCCTCCTCCAAATCAGAAATACTTCCCTTAAAGGGTTTCTGCTAATTCCTCCTCCAAATCAGATATACTTCCCTAAAAGGGTTTCTGCTAATTCCTCCTCCAAATCAGAAATACTTCCCTTAAAGGGTTTCTGCTAATTCCTCCTCCAAATCAGAAATACTTCCCTTAAAGGGTTTCTGCTAATTCCTCCTCCAAATCAGATATACTTCACTAAAAGGGTTTCTGCTAATTCCTCCTCCAAATCAGATATACTGCCCTAAAAGGGTTTCGGCTAATTCCTCCTCCAAATCAGATTTACTTCCCTAAAAGGGTTTCTGCTAATTCCTCCTCCAAATCAGATATACTTCCCTAAAAGGGTTTCTGCTAATTCCTCCTCCAAATCAGATTTACTTCCCTAAAAGGGTTTCTGCTAATTCCTCCTCCAAATCAGATATACTTCCCTAAAAGGGTTTCTGCTAATTCCTCCTCCAAATCAGATATACTTCCCTTAAAGGGTTTCTGCTAATTCCTCCTCCAAATCAGATATACTTCCCTTAAAGGGTTTCTGCTAATTCCTCCTCCAAATCAGAAATACTTCCCTTAAAGGGTTTCTGCTAATTCCTCCTCCAAATCAGAAATACTTCCCTTAAAGGGTTTCTGCTAATTCCTCCTCCAAATCAGATATACTTTCCTTAAATGGTTTCTGCTAATTCCTCCTCCAAATCAGATATACTTCCCTAAAAGGGTTTCTGCTAATTCCTCCTCCAAATCAGATATACTTTCCTTAAAGGGTTTCTGCTAATTCCTCCTCCAAATCAGAAATACTTCCCTTAAAGGGTTTCTGCTAATTCCTCCTCCAAATCAGATATACTTTCCTTAAATGGTTTCTGCTAATTCCTACTCCAAATCAGATATACTTCCCTTAAAGGGTTTCTGCTAATTCCTCCTCCAAATCAGAAATACTTCCCTTAAAGGGTTTCTGCTAATTCCTCCTCCAAATCAGATATACTTCACTAAAAGGGTTTCTGCTAATTCCTCCTCCAAATCAGATATACTGCCCTAAAAGGGTTTCGGCTAATTCCTCCTGCAAATTAGAAATACTTCCCTTAAAGGCTTTCTGCTAATTCCTCCTCCAAATCAGAAATACTTCCCTTAAAGGCTTTCTGCTAATTCCTCCTCCAAATCAGAAATACTTCCCTTAAAGGGTTTCTGCTAATTCCTCCTCCAGTCTTTTCCCCTTCTTGTGAATCTTACCTTGGTTTCACTCGCGCATTTGATCTTTGTAAGCATTTTCATTCTACTGTTGGCATGTACATGGGGTCAAATGGTTATTTCAAAGCTTACTTGATGGGTTTCTAGTAGGGCTGTGCCGGGTATCCGGTTATCCGGATACCCGACCGAAACGGTCATTACCTGGTTCCATTTTTCGGTTCCAATTACCCGTAAACGACTTTTTAAAATTCGGACTTAACATTTGAGCGGTGCAAACAGAAATCTGTGACTCTTGAACAATGCACTTGTACAGACAATTATCTTTAAATTCAAGAGATTACACTCCAGTAAAGAAAAGATCGATAGTATGGTATCCTCTGTATTATAAAAGTCAATTTGTTACCATTTACAGTACATGTATTTGTACACCACACCGGAGGCATGTTTTCAACAAAAATGAAAACAGGTATCCGGGTATCGGAAGTTTCCTGATTTCGGGTATCCGGTTCCAAAAATATCCGAAAACGCACAGCCCTAGTTTCTAGATGATCACCCACTCACAATGTTCTTTTTGTTTTGATTAAATGTGAAATGCCCTTGTTTTTCCAGTTAACCCTCCTCGTACTACAAGGGTAAAAATCAGTCAAAATGTTGATATACTTGCCAAGGTATATCTAGTGCACTTAAAAGTCAAACACTGTCAAACCTTGTAAGTACATTTACAGGTCACAGTGAGTCCACCGTTTTTGACTGGTAAAAGCATTGTCTTGTATTGTTCAGGGTGGTCAAAATGACAGTAAAAACCAGTCAAAAATGCCCCTGTGTGCACATTTGGGTCAACAGTCAAAACGGACAGTTGACTGATTTTGACCACTGTAGCTACTTGCCACTAAAGTGCAGCTATAGTAGGAGGGTTTTAATTTCCTGAATATATATGTTAAATTTACATGCATGTAAAGCTCCCTGTGTCCCCCCCCCCCCCGACTAAAAATTCATATTTATACTACAAATCAAACATATGGGCTTCCATTGTGGTACCACCAACCACCTAATGAAATCCTGAATGTCGGCAAACATTTGGCATGGAGCAAAAATAGGGTGGCATGGCTGAGCGGTTTAGCCCATCAGACTTGCGTTCTGATTGCTAAGTCATCAGAATGTGGGTTCGAATCCTGGCAGTGACCGCGGCACTTTACCGTACTTGCTTCTCTTTGCCCAGGAGTGAAGTGCTGTAGCACTGAGCACAGTACCAAAGAGCTGTATACTCCCCCGGGAGCTGGGAAAGTTTAAGGAGTGATATTGGCCCAATGACCAGGGGTAATAATGTAAAGCACTTTGAGTATCGCATTGTGAACATTTCTGCGCTATTCGCATTGTGCATGAACTGTTGAGGGCACATGTTGTTAGAACCACTGTTGATCGATAGGAAAGCAATGGTGCATTGCATTTGGTGTATTTTGCAGTTGATGTGCATATGCTCGGATCATTGGCTGCAGAAGAACACATAATAATAATAATGTGGACTTATATGGCGCACGTATTCACCAAACTGGTGCTCAAGGCGCATTACATTATTACCCCTGCTCATCAGGCTCATAAATCATTCCTGAAACCATCTCGGCTCCCTGGGGAGTATACAGCTCAATTGCTGCCATTTCAGCACATATGGGCTAATCAAACACAACAACCAACTCTGCAATTATGGTAAAGTGTCTTGCTCAAGGACACAAGCACCCCGGTCGCGGCTGGGATTCGAACCCACATTCTGACGACTCAGCCATCAGAACACAAATCCTTGAGGCCGATGCTCACTTGAGGCCGATGCTCACTTGAGGCCGATGCTCACTTGAGGCCGATGCTCACTTGAGGCCGATGCTCACTTGAGGCCAAGTAGCCATCATCAAGACATTGGGTGCAATTTCACCACCAGAGAGCTATGATGTGCACAGAGCATATATTAGGCTCCAATGTTAGTATTATTATTATTATTATATACTTACATTTTTGTTCTCTGTCCTAGATGTACAAAGAGAGGCAAACAGCAAATGCACACAAAAGACAGAGTATGCTGATGCTGAACGAGACCATCGGACCAGACGAGAAGATGGAGGAAGTGATGAAAGAGGTTCAGCAACTGACCAAGACACTGGCTGATGAGAAACAGAAATATGACAAAGAGGTATGGATGCGAGACAGACAGATACTTAGACAAATTAAATAGATGAACAAACGGATAAGATCAACTGACCAATTCACTGGCCGATGAGAAACAGAAATATGACAAAGAGGTATGGATGTGAGACAGACAGATACTTAGACAAATTAAATAGATGAACAAACAGATAAGATCAACTGACCAATTCACTGGCCGATGAGAAACAGAAATATGACAAAGAGGTATGGATGCGAGACAGACAGATACTTAGTCAATTTAAATAGATGAACAAACAGACAGATAAGATCAACTGACCAAGTCACTGGCCGATGAGAAACAGAAATATGACAAAGAGGTATGGATGTGAGACAGACAAATACAGATACTTAGACAAATTAAATAGATGGCTGGACTGACAGATGAGATCAACTGACCAAGACACTCGCTGATGAGAAACAAATATAACAAAGAGGTATGGATGTGAGACAGACAGATACTTAGACACAACAATAGATGGCTGGACTGACAGATGAGATCAACTGATCAAGGCACTGACTGAGGAGAAACAGAAAGATGAAATGGATGTGAGATTCTTCTTCTTGTGTCCGCCCACCAGACTATGTCGTGTCCATCCAGTGTTGGGAACATTCGAGGGCAGTGTTATTTGCCTCTGCAAGGTCTTAGAGTGTGGTAGGCCTGATCAGTGTTAGACAAACCTACAGGAGGTCCATGGTTTAGACCTCACCACATTCGCAGATGTCTGGGCCATCTGACCAAGGCAGAGAAATGGAAACATGAAAAAGCTGTATGGGTGTGAGACAAACAAACACTTATCCTAAAGAAAACCCCAGACAAATTTTGTAGGGAAAAGCTATGATATCAGGTAAGGACTGAAAACTCAATCCACAAGTCAGCTCGGGTCTGAGTGGGAACCTGGGTCCACAGAGGTGAAAGGCAATGGAAGTACCCACTACACCAACCTGATTCTCAGGTCTGTATCATTATTTCCATGTCTAGATTACACAGCTGCAGTGTAAACTCCAAGAGGCCCAGGATGTGGAGCACATGGACTCCCTGGAGACCAAGCTCAGCATCGCCCGGGAGGAGAACGAGGCCCTGGAGAAGAAGATCATCGAGCAGGAGCCCAACTTCAGGAAGCTCCAGGCCAAGATCACCGAGCAAGACGCCACCATCAAGAAGCTGATGATGGAGCTGGACAAGGCGATGCTCAAGCCTGTAGCACCCCCACCACCTCCACCACCACCTCCACCACCAGTCCCTCAGTCCCCGCTCGAGTAAGCCATGTTTGCTTGATTTCTTAACCTGTTCGCTTCGGGAATAAAAAGGTTTTTCTGGGCCCCTGTGTGGGTTTATTTTTCCCACACACACCGTGAATGGAAGCTTCCACAGCGGGTGGCCACGTCTTCCGAGCATGTCACTGAACACGGGTGGCTCAACCGAGCATGCATACCAATATTCCGGAGTTTCCTTTGGCGTGTTTAGACGCTCTCCGATCCACGGTGCAAAAAAAATTGCGTGTATACACGGCCTCCGACGCGAACTGGTTAAATAGCCACCGTACACTGTTATTAGTGATCTTGAAAAAACATAAAATGATTTTTACAAAAAAAATTACTTGAGTATGGTATCAACTTGCTTAAATGGTGGATGACATATGTAACCCCTAGTGGCTATTGGCCTTGTTTAGGGTGATTGACAGTAAATTTAAAAAAAAAATATTAAATTTTTTTTAATTTTAAATCCCTTGAAATATTTCTGTCTCACGTACTATTGTTTTTAGTATAATTACTGAAATAATTTCCCCCCCCCAAAAAATTGTTGTCTGTTTCAGTCATCTGTCATGAATAAATGGGTACTATTTTCTCGATAACAATACAATGAATTAAGCAGAAGCTTTCAATGGCAGGGGCGTGGTTTGAAAAAAAGTAAAAAAATCCTGGGCCTGGGGTCTCCTGGATGTTTAATTTTGGAGGATTTACTGACACTCCACATCCCCACAAACAAGAAACTAGAGGTTTGGACACAATATAGGCTACTTCTTTCTTTCCTTGGTGGCTACTTCTCTTCTTTCAAAAAATGTTTGAGACAAATGGAGATATGTGGAAAAAAAAACTGAAATCAGGAAAAATCCTGAGAAATCACAGAACTGCACTAGTTATTTATTTTTTTAATGACGATATATTTTTTGAACCGTGATTTGCTGATGTCTTGATAACGTGAAAAGGTTCTCGATATCGTAATTGAATAAAAAGGTATGACGATATTTTATATGTTATCGCCAATCTTATTCACAAAGAACACTAAAATTGTTTTTCTCCGCCCAGGAGGTACTGGGCACCTGTGCAGGCAACTGTAATGTGGAAATATACTACTCAAAACAATTTAGGGAACACCGGATTTTTAACATCAAATAGGTTTGAAATGTTCCATGAACCGGGATTTTCATTTGCAACCCCCCTCTCTCTTTCAGTAGTCATGTCATGAAATGCGTAATCACTACATGCATCCTTTATCATCTGTTTCATTGTGCAGTTGTTTCTCATCAATTCTGTGAAACATTGTGTTTATCTGAAATAAATGATCTTGCTTTAACTGAGATTATTCCTGTGTTCCCTAAATTGTTTTGAGTAGAACATTTATTAACATAAATGTTAATTCTTTTGTAGGGTTCTTCGCAAGATTATTGGCGGAAGGAAGGCAGCTAAAGGAACTCCAACGATCACGGAGGAAGATGGTGGAAAGGGTGGAAGTACGTCTGGCTCTCAGTAGAGAAAATTAAATATGGAAACCAAATTATCTTTCAAATAAGCATGCGCTGAATTCTTCAACAATTTGTAAAATGTGACCCACTCTGTGAAAATGAGTCACAAGTCGCCATTTTGAAAAATTGAGATTGTGTGATGTATTGCACAGGCATGAGAATTTCCCGCCGTTCCGCGGTTTCCCGCTTTTTGGAGGCCAAAATATGTCCTCTCCGAGTTCAATGTGAATCCGGTTTAAAATTTGGGGGGTAGAGGTGGTCTAGGGTGATTTTTTTTTTTTAAGGAAATTGTGAAATATCATTGCTGAAATGCCCGAGATCGCACTTTTAAAGTCGGCTTCAGAGCTCTGCTTTTTAGACGCCCCAGCTGTTTTATAAACCCGCTTGTCCGATCTCTATTTACACGACCACGCATTTGAGCGATGAAGTGCTGTTACAGAGATGAAGTTTACTAAACGAATCAACGTATCGCGCTAGGGTATCAAGTATTCCATAACGCCATAAATTTACCCTCCAATCAACGATCCCCTATAATGAGCGTTAGGAAATGCTTACAGTTGATTGAGCGCATCGTGTTAACGCTTTGGCCTTTTGTGTACGCGAAAGAAAAAAAAGTTATAGTAAAATTATCAGGAAATATCGGAGGCATCCGACTTCAAAATGCTTTAATTTTGGATAGAAATGAAGAACAATTGCATTGCGGGAGTCGGATAAAGGTGTCAAAGAAAAATGGAAGTGGTCTTGGTTAGAGGAAGATGTGGAAATTAAACTGCCTGGTAAAAGTGGTATTGCCATAAAGATAAAGTGCAATCTCTTCAAGAGTTCGGCCAGAAAGGTAGATATATCAGGAAGTCGATGTGCACGCTTTGCAATAAACTGATCAACTATGGAAATCATGAAAAGTGCAAAATTTCAAATTTTCTCAAGAAATAACCCAAGAACTTAAAAAATGTATCAATTGGTAACTTGTTATTATAGAGTGATACATTTAGATTCTCAAGTGTCAATTGTGTTTATTTCTGCTGTTTAATAGGGCCTATGGACATTCAGATCTAAAAATTACATTGAAAATTGCTTTGAAAAATGCTACTTTTCAGTACCCAAATTGTCAGGCCAAAGGGGCGCTGACCCCTGTCAATACCGCCAGGGGCCCCTGCCCTTCTGAAACCCTCGCATGTCCTCGCCTCGCTCGCCAAGCTTCTACGGCTTGATTGGGTCATTAATAGTGAATTGCTATTTTCCAGTTTTTTCTAACACAACCCATTCTCATGCCTGATTGCATTATGGAGATATGGCATTTTTAATAATCAATAATTTGTATAATTAACACAGTTGAATTCTTAGGAAAACAAGCATTCGAAAGGAAAACAAATGACAGAAATGAAACAACCTACTCACAAAAAATTAATGATTTTTATATTTTATTGATTGAAATTGACGTCAATTTCAATCAATAAAATATTAAAGCCACACAGAAATCTCAATTTGTCAAATTTGCGGCTTGTGACTCATTTTCACAGAGCGGGTCACAAATATGTGATAATAAACCGTGTGAAAAACATGTGAATAACATTTGCTTTTTTGTGCATAATCGTGGGTTAAATGATTAATCATGAAGGCTTTTTTGTACAAAAGGCTTGCATTGGGCATCGCATCACGACTGTCTTCCAAATACTTGTTTATGGAAGTGTCTGTTTTAACCAAATTGCTAAAGTAAAAACAATAAAGGTATTTATTATTGAGAATACGAGGTTGAGGGTTGGTCTTTACGGTAGGATGAAGAACACTGGAGTCTTGGCCATGGGTGGTCACCCATGTCTCCACCCAATCACACAAGAAATTTGTATTCTGTTAATAATTTCAATTCTTTTTTGATTTGGCAAAGAAGCACCTGGAGATCCCCATCAGAAGCAATATGAAGCCACAATCGATGAAATGATGAACAGAATTAAGAGTGGACGAGTCAAGCTGAAACCAGTACAAACAGAGGTAGGTTGGTCACAGAGGCGACACTACATGCCAAAATCAAACATTTTTTAACAATTTTTATTTTTAAATTGTGGCTGAACTCATCAAAACCTTAAGTCTTTAAGGACAGTCTTTCAGCATTATTAACCCTAACTCCCTTGGCCCATTTGCTTACACATAACCTCAATCCTTCCTAACTCCCTTGGCCCATTTGCTTACACATAACCTCAATCCTTCCTAACTCCCTTGGCCCATTTGCTTACACATAACCTCAATCCTTCCTAACTCCCTAGGCCCATTTGCTTACACATAACCTCAATCCTTCCTAACTCCCTTGGCCCATTTGCTTACACATAACCTCAATCCTTCCTAACCTCCTTGGCCCATTTGGTTACACATAACCTGAATCCTCCCTTAACCTCCTTAGGCCCATTTAAGCTTACACATAACCTCAATCCTTCCTAACTCCCTTGGCCCATTTGGTTATTAATATAACCTGAATTCTCCAAAAATCCTTCAGTAGTAAAGCAAGTTGCACATTACGGACATGTATGCACACATGTGTTTCTAATTCAGTGATACATGTACATGGCCAGGGACCCTCCCTGCATGCATGAAGCAATAAACAGTGTCCACTGACCCAAGCACTGACCTTGCAATCACTACAACAAACATGGATGTACATGTACCGTGGAAAGGCAAGTATGCCTAATAACCTCAATCCTCCAAAATCCTTCACTTTAGCAAAGAGCATGTAGCATGTAACCTCAATCCTTCAAAATCCTTCACTTTAGCATAGAGGATTTTGGAGGATTTGGGAAGGTTAGGGTTAAATTATCTGATTAAAAAATTAGTTTCCAAAAACTAACTTGTTGTGAAATTGGTAAAAGTAAAAAATTATTCGTTTACAAAATGTAACTAACCCGTATTGCTATGCTATCAGTGTGATGATCTTTCTCAAACACAAGTTGATATTCTAGAGCCCCTTCTTGCAACAACAAACTTACTGTTATTATATCACTGACCGTTAAAGGGGCAGTATTGTCACGATCAGAGCAGACTTTCATCAGGGCATGGAATCGGTGTCCTAGTTTCAGATGAACACAGTGACTGAAAATTACTGGCTCATTTGCGGCAGCAACGGTCATATGACCTCATCATGTGGGGTATTATTTTCAGTCACTGAGTTAATCTAAAACTAGCGTTCCGATTCCATGCCCTGTTGATCGTGATGATATTGTCCCTTTAAGCAAATTGTTCATGATGTTAAAAGCCATGCCACTCTGATTCCATGCCGTGATGATCATGACGATATTGTTAATTTCAGCTATTCTTGACGATTTGGCACGATTATGTCGCATGTTTCTTTTGAGCCATTCACAATATTTTGCCATGAAGTGCAATTAGATAGTGGGTGAGCCACTTACTGTAGGGAAAAAAGTTTACACTGAACATTAACCCTAACCCCCTAGGTATTCTGGCTAGGAACCTTCCTGAACCCTAACCCCCTATAGGTATTCTGGCTAGGAACCTTCCTGAACCCTAACCCCCTAGGTATTCTGGCTAGGAACCTTCCTGAATCCTCCAAAATCCATCAGTGCACTTTTGGAAACATGCCCTTATCTTCAAAATGCACCATGCATTTTCGTTGATCTTTCGTATTCAGCACTTATGGCCTGTACTTCTTGCCAGGTAGTAATTTTGCCCCATTTGAAGAGGTGAAAGTACCAGTTTCCAACAGGGCAAAATTTTCCCAAAAAAGTGCCCCTTTGGAGGATTTTGCAGGATATGGGGTGGTCAGGGTTAATGTAGGATTTGTCTTCTTTCTGCAGGAGAAAACATTACTAAACAGAAAGGGACCTGGATCCATCAAGAAAATGAGCCCAGCCATGACTCAGCTCAACGGAATGCTGGTAAGTTTATCATTTGGAGTTTTATTCAAGGTTTAGGTTCTCCTCTAAATAGAACCCCTATTCTGAAGGCTTGGGTTTTTAAAATACAAGTCTGATGCACTGGTCCACTCAACCATGACATATCGTTTTCCAGTTGGTTAATCGACAGCTGTCAAAATCTGTATTGACCATCCCTTATTGGCCAATCATATTGTTGAACATCCCTTATTGACCTATCATATCGTTGAACATCCCTTATTGACCAATCATATTGTTGAACATCCCTTATTGACCAATCATATTGTTGAACATCCCTTATTGACCAATCATGTCATTGAACATCCCTTATTGACCAATCATATCAATGAACATCCCTTATTGACCAATAATATTGTTGAACATCCCTTATTGACCAACCATATCAATGAACATCCCTTGTTGACCAATCATATCAATGAACATCCCTTGTTGACCAATCATATCAATGAACATCCCTTATTGACCAATCATATCGTTGAACATCTCTTATTGTCCAATCATGTCGTTGAACATCCCTTATTGACCAATCATATCGTTGAACATCCCTTATTGGCCAATCGTGTTGTTGAACATTCCTTATTGACCAATCATATCGTTGAACATCCCTTATTGGCCAATCGTGTTGTTGAATATTCCTTATTGACCAATCATATCGTTGAACATCCCTTATTGGCCAATAAGGTTGTTGAACATCCCGTATTGATCAGTTATATTAAAATGGCATATCCTCCCGGCAGACCGTACTTAAGAAGAGAGGGTCTCAAGGTGATGCAACCCAGGGGTCAGGGGGTGCGACCCCAGGTGCTCCAAACTCTGAGCTCTTTGCCATTATGCAGAAGAGGAGAATGAAATCAGATGGGATAGCCCAGGACAAACCCACCGAGTCCCAGACAGAAACACAGGGAGACGATGAACCTGGTAAGCTTGTGTTATCCACTCAGTGGGTGATTCTGGGTGGATGGTGGTTCTTGGGTGGGGGGGGGGGGGGGGGGGGGTCAAAAAAGGCGGGTCCTACATGTATATGGGGGAAGGGGTGCTTATTGGCCCTGGATGAATCCACCCAGTCACAGACAGATAAACCTGGAAAGCTTATGTGTAGATGTTATCCACTCAGTGGGCGATTCAGGGTGGATGGTGGTTCTTGGGAGGATGGGGCTCCTATGTGGGAGAAAGGGTACTTGGGCTGAAGGGGTTGTCACCCAGGGTACTCCCCAATGATACCCAGGTAATCATAAAAGTACACAAACCTGCATAGGATTGAGATTGGGTACCATTGGGGAGTACCTGAGGTGACAACGACCCCTTCTGCAGTACTTGGGGTCCTGCATGCACCCACCCAGTCATAGAAAGAGACAGGATGGACAGGGGCTCCTGGGTGAAGAAAGGGGGACAAGATAGGTGTGGATGAACCCACCAAATCAGACAGAGACACAGGGAGCCCACATACCATGGTCTTGTGTTGATGTTACCCAGTGACAAAGTCAGGGTTTTCCAGTGGGTGAGGGCAGTGGGGAACAGGGAGTTTGTAGGGGCCGCGATGGAAACACTTCTGTAGAAGTTGAAGACAATTCTGACGAAACTCGAGTTTTCATGGGGAGGGAGCATGTGGGGTACCAGTGTTCATGTATACACACATACGGTGGAGTGTCGTGGCTGAGCGGTCTAGCTTACCGGACTCAAGTTCTGGTGTTAGCAGCAGAATGTGGGTTCGAATCCCGGTTGTGACACTTGTGTCCTTGAACAAGACACTTCACCATAATTGCTTATAGGGGCAGAGGCAGTTTAACAACTGCCTTGTTCTGGACTAGTTACCCCCTCCCAGTCCTATTCGCACCGTGAAGAGGCTGGTTATTAACTTGTCTTGTTTTGGTGCGAGGAGTTGGAGTTGTGGAGTTGTTCTAACAACTCAATGACTTAGTAACCCCCACCTTGGAGTGGCCATTGGCTTTGTGTGGAGGCGATTTGCATTTTAAAAAAATTAATAAAAAAAAAAAATTAAAACCAAGGACTTATAACAAAAGGGACAATAGGTCCTCAGTTGCTATCTCAATGGAGAACAATAGGTCCTCGGTTGTTGGAACAATAGAGAACAATAGGAGGTCCTCATTTGCAGGTGTTTACACACATGTGTTGCCATCCCCCCCCCCCCTCCCCCCGTCTTTTCATCCATCCTGGATTCACACTTTTGCCTTATTATTGGTAACTTTCTACATAATTATCATATTATGGATCCTTTTTTATTATCCCACTTTAGGTGTTACAAATCTTCCAGAAAAACAAAGTAAGTATTGATATTTTGTTGTATTTTATTTTCACCAAAAACTGATTAAACCCATATGTCAACCCCATCCCTATCCATTTGATAAGTTTAACAGAATTACAGGAGAATGCAGAAAGAGTAAGAGTTGATCGCGGACTGTGTTTTAGAGCACATCCATACTCAAAATTGTACATTTGTGACCTGTCACCACAAAATGAGCTTAAAGTCGGAAATTTAAACAATTGAGTTATTGGTATTTCTGGATTCAGTAGAACAAGAGCTTTCTAATGATATATAACACTTGGGGTTACAGTGATCCCCTAGACCACCAGAGGGGGATTTGCAGCTTTATTTCCGTCTTTGTTTCAAGTTGTTTGTCAGAACACGATGAATGCTACCAAAGAAATTGGCCTGAAATTGAGATTTTTAATTGTCGGATTGAACTGAAAATCTGGAATTCGATATAAGGAAATATACAAATTGCAAATATAATAACAAAAAAACATTAGACCTCCCTCCGATTTTTCACTTTTCCCGCTGTACTGTGAAATGGTACAGTGAGACTTTACGCTCATTTCGTTGTACAGGTCACATTTTAGTGTCAAGGGGCACTTTCTTAAAAACTGTTTTTAAAAATGCCTCATTTATTTATAATTATAAAAAAGTTTACAGAGGTTTGACTAAAAATTCTCTTTCTATGTAATTGTGTACATGGCTTTGACAACCGTCCTAGAACAATGATATTTTGGATTTAAAAACACCCCCAAAACACGGATCCAGATATAGTCCCTGGCCATCCTTAGCAATGCTGAAAACTAGGTCATACCTCCTGTATAGAAACTAAACACTTCACCGATATAGTAACAGTTGTCATGGAAAGGCTAAAACCCTGTTGGTTACCCATGCTGTTAAATTGACAGGTTGGATCAGTGTATGAACCATCAGGCTGGATAGCTCAGTTGGTTGATCACCGATACGTTAATCCATAAATCCAAGGTTCAAATCCCGCTTCAGTTAGGTTTTTCTTTCTTAAGCCAAAAACAAAAAAGTCCAGTTTCTGGTGATCAGTTGGCTTCAAAAGTGGTGCGGTGATGCATTTTTTTTTTTTTTTTTTTTTTGTAATTTTTTTTTTTTTTTTGCCAATGGGAAAATATGTGATACATGTATATGCGGGGACCATATTATACAAAGTATGGTGGCTGAGAGAGGCCTCACAAATCGGGCAAACGTTCATACCCCTATGTGTAAAAGTAATTTGAAACACAGCATGGCAGAATTCCAATCGATCCAGCAATTTTGGCTGCAATTGGACATCGTTTCATAGCCAAAAAGCGCTGGTCTGATCGTTCGTTCGTTCGTGTAGGGCTACACAGGCAGTTGGGACATCAGCCAAGGAGTGGTATCATCATCCAGTTCAATGAGGCCGCTGACTCCATGTGGTGATTTGAAGATTGGGCATTCATCGATAATATGTTCAACAGTCTGTGGTTTTCCGCATTCACAGAGATCAGTGACAGACACTCCAATCATATGCAGGTAGATTTGGGTCTTTGCTACTCCAGACCGAAGTCTGTTGAGGTTGACCCAGGCATTCCGTGGTAGGTCACACCCAGGTGGGTTGGTTGAAGGAGAGTTAATAAACTTCCTCAACATGGATGTTGACTTGGACCATTGCTTGTTCCAGCAGTCAAGGATCCATCCAGGGTGTGGAGGGCTCGTGGTAAGGAGTCTGCTAGCTCGGTGAGAAGTGTTTGCGTTTGAGTCTCTGGTGGCCATATTCAGCAGGCGGAGGAATCAGGCTTGTTGGCTCATCTGCACTCTTGCAGGCCAGCTTCAAGGTCAGAAAGTTTGACGGAGCTCTGGAGGTGGAATGCCAGACAGTATGGGAGGAACTCGACAGGGGTTGATGGTAAGGCACCACTAATTAGCCTCATGGCGGTGTTCAGCACAACATCAATAGAGGCTGTATGGCTGCTGTGACTCCATACAGGGCGGCATACTCAGCCGAGAGTATGCCAGGGCAAGGGTAGAGGTGCGCAGGGTGGTGAAGCTTGCACCCCACCCAGTGCCAGCCAGTCTCTTCAGGAGGTTTACACGAGCAGCGGTCTTGGCAGCAACTTGTTGAATGTGTGGCTTGAAGGTGAGGCTACGGTCAAGTGTGACACCAAGGTATTTGGGGTTGGGGTCATACCTGACGTTGGTGCCATCGAGTGTAATGTTCAGCATGGTATTGGCACATCTATTGGCAAGATGGAACACAGAGCATACTGTCTTGGGCAGGCTTAGCTTGAGGTGCCATTTGTGGAAGTACCCACTCAGTAGTGAGAGATCTTTTCCAAGGGCATTCTCAACCACACTAAAAGCTTTGTCACCAAATCCAATGGCTGAGTCGTCGGCATATGTGTATTGCGAGCACTCTCCAACAGGCATGTCAGCGGTGTAGATGTTAAAAAGTGTTGGGGCAAGAACAGAGCCTTGGGGGAGCCCGTTCCTCAGTCTCCTTCTCTTACTGCGTTGGCCATTTGAGGTTTCCAGTACAAAGGTACGGTCCTGTATGAGCAGCATGATAAACTTCACGAGCTTAACATCAGGCAGAGTCTTCAGGAGCTTGAGGTAGAGGCCCCTGTGCCAAACTGTGTCATACGCCGCAGTGAGATCGATGAAGACTGATCCAAACTTTTCTTTCCTCTGGAAGGCGCTTTCGATGTCATGAACTAGCCGGGTCACTTGATCTAGTGGGGTCAAGACTGGTACCGGGGTCAAGACTGGTACCTGCACGTGGTGGCCCTGCTACGGATTTCCGACGACCCTGACGATCCCGATCTTGATCCCGATCTGAAGATCCCGAAGAATCCAACAAAACCAGTCATACTAGTGCTACACAGAATTCACACCAGCAGCTCTCCGTTCCCAACAGTTCAGTACCCACTAGGCGTCACGCGTCTGTTAAGACGAGCCTCATGGCTAAAACCGAAGTGCGTTTACTGTGCGCAGAAACCAGAGACATTTTTTTTTTTGCCTGAGCTCCAATGGAAAATATATTTTACATATGTGCAATAATTGATATATTTTGTTTTTCATATAGATGGATCGACAACAAAGTCAAAACGAAAACCTCCAGTACCAGTGCCTAAAGCATCTCCAACAAAGTAAGCCATTATTTGCACTTTTTTGCCATTATTTGTCATAATTTTAGTTAAAGGTAACAGGGACAGATCAGGGTTAGGGCTAGGGCCAAGGGGTCCTGACACCTCCACTTTGACAAAAAAAAATTCTTCAACTTTCTGGAGAACATAACCGGCCATCTGGCAAGCTTGGTGGTCAAGAGATTAAGACGTCTGCACTTTCCATGCAAAACCCGAAACTTCTTGGCATTTACCATAATGCGTAACAGCCATGAAAAGGTTAAAAAATTACCCAAGGGTCCAGTTTGAGGGACCAGTTTTCATGTCACCATATAGAGCATTTTCTCTAGATTTTGATGGAAAAAGAAAAAATCCTGAAACGTTGTTGGGAACATTGTTAATTTTCACGTTAAATTTGGGAGGTCAATTTTAAAAATTGGGTCCAAGTTTAGGGTTTGGCCAGAGGCAGTCACATATAGCAGTCATAATATTAGCATATATCTTGTATATCAGCGTGTGTTTTTGTACAAATCTTTCTCTTGCCATTGAATAATTGATTACATATTTTTTTACAGAAATTGTGAAACAGCAGGCCTGTAAATTTGGTAACATTTATTGTTTCAAAAACTTCTCAGTAAATTCATGATAGCAGAAATATTTAGTAAAATTTTTAGGGTAGATAGAAGTAGGTTTGATGTGATATTTAGTGTAATTTAGTTTTGATTAACTGAGGGTTCAACAGTTTTTCTTATGCACAAATGTACAGGAATAGAGCCTGAAGTCCATAATAGACTGGTGCTTTTCAAACTGTAATTTTCAGATTGGTTATTTATATGGGTGGTTAGGGAATCAGACAATTATGCGATAAGGATGCATTTGTTTCAAACAGTTTGAACCGTGGTCGGGTTAATAAAAACATTATTTAAAAAAAAATAATAATACAAAAAATAATGGAGGTTTAACGCTCGTATCATTGTGTGTCCGGAAGAAGGTCGTAAGGCTCTATGACCGGGCACACAAAGTACAACTTTTTGTCCCAGCAGAAGGTCGTAAGCAATAAAATGGCTCCTTTGAAAAAAAGTAGGGCATAACTGTTATATATTTGTTGCTAGAATTACTCCCAAGACATGTTTTTCCATTCCCATGCGGAAGTTAACTTTCCTACAATGACTTACAATGGCAGAAAAACGACCAAACTTTCACACTCGGTTTTCTTGAAACACAAATTTGCACATTAATTGCTTACGTCACACTTTCCTTACGTCCTTCTGGGCACACGACGATATATTGACCAAACTGGTGCTCAGCAATTATGGTAAAATGTCTTGCCCAAGGACACAATTCGCACCAATTGGAGATTCGTGGCCGAGCGGTCGAGTGCATTGGATTCAAGTTCTGGTGTTGTCAGAATGTGGGTTCAAATCCCGGCCTAGTCTGTCGCGGCGCTTGTGTCCTTGAGCAAGACACTTAACCATAATTGCTTTATTCTTCGGATTGGACGTTAAGCCATAGGTCCTGTGTACTACAAACATCAGTGCACGTTAAAGAACCCATAATGACACTTATCGTACAAGAGTAGGGGTTTACCTCGGTGTCTCTGGTAGCTAATTGATGGCCCATTGAAAATCATCTAGGCTATAGGTGACATGGTTACTGTCACTAAATAAAACATTTATTATTATTATTACAGACGCAATCAGGATTCAAACCCACATTCTTACAACTCACTCATCAGAACATAAATCCAGTGCACTAAACCGCTCAGCCATGGCACTCTTTGGAGAAGATGGCCAACGTTCTGACAGAACAGTGGAGGTTAAAACCTCAAAACGCATAACTTGATTACTGTGCATGGTTCTACCATACAGTACTTATTATCTTTCAATTTATGACTCGCATTCCTTGCCTGTTCAGTGGTTTTTTTTTTATTTATGAAATTGTTCTTCTCGCAGTTTAACAGTGAAAGATAGACTTGCCCTATATGAAAGAAAGTAAGTTATGAAAAGGACTTGAAATTTGGTTAAGGATGGAACAATAGTATGGTTGGTGTTGGTATGGTTCACGGTATGTCTTAAAACATGTTTGTGCCGTGTTGGGAATTTATGGTAGTGATATAATTAACCCTAACCACCCCAAATCCACCAAAATCCTCCAAGGGGCACTTTTTTGGAAAAATTCAGAGCTGTTGGAAACTGGTACTTTCACCTCTTCAAATGGGGCAAATTTACTAACCTGGCAAGAAGTACAAGCCATAAGTGCTGAATATGAAAGATCAACGAAAATGCGTGGTGCATTTTGAAGATAAGGGCATGTTTCCAAAAGTGCACTGATGGATTTTGGAGGATTCAGGAAGGTTTCTAGCCAGAATACCTAGGGGGTTAGGGTTAAGGTTGGTTTATCTTATGTCACCATGGTGTTTGATTTAAAGAATGGTCAATGTGTGTAGTTAGTCTGTTGCTTTCAAACTGTTTGTCATTGCTGGCTTGTAGGCAAAGACACTAATAATGGATACTGTTGTTATTAAGGGAATAAAAGTTTGCCACGCGGTCTATACTGCAGGATAAAGACCAAGGGGTCGAGCAGAGGGTTTTATCTTGCGGAAGACCAAGCGTGGATCTTGATTCTCATTCATAAATGCCCATGGCGATTTGGTTTGGGAAAAATATCGGATTAACAGTTGAATAATAATCGAAGTAATACCAATGCATTTGACACCTTTAAAATGCTGAACTCAATATTGAATTGAGTTGATGTTGGACAGGGGCAATAACGGCTATTTTGTAAAATTGGCAGGTTGGTTGGTTGGTTTGTTTGTTGTTGTTTTTTTGGGGGGAAATGTAGGCAATAGGGGTTCCCTCTTTTTGTTGTTGTCTATGTTTAATAATTGAAAAATGTACCATTTGTTCTCCTCAAAATGATGTTCCTCCCCATTTTGCTGTTATCTCTTCTTGAATCCCCCTCCCTTTCTTCAAATGCCCTAGACCTGCCACAGTTTAGTTAAGAACAATTAACAATAACTTTGACAAGCAGCAGAGTATAAGCAGTTAGGTAACAGTTATGTAATCTAACTGCCCTATTTGACAATCACATGATCCTTGTGCATGCGTTTGGAACACGATTTTCATACTGTAACACGTGCCTGAAGGTAAAAAAAACACCAAAAAAACGAGATACCCATGATGTTTGTATTAAACAGAACATTCCTTTAAAAAATTCAACTATAGTGCATGCTGTGGGCTATCGAACACATTCTCAATGGCAAAAGGCTATGTGCTTTTATGCGCAGAGAAGGACCATTGTCGTGGTCACAGGTAATAAAGGACCGAGTAGAACCTTTATCGCCAGTAACCATGACCCTGAGGGTTATATTTTGCGGAAGACCAAACATGGTACTTTTATTCCCATTCACAAACGCCCATGTCAACTATAGTACATGCAGCGGGGCTATCGAACACATTCTCATTGGCAAACGACTATGTGCCTGTATGCGCAGAGAGGGATCATTGTGAAACAAATTAGTTGATGCGCTGTAAGGAAATACTGTTTTTTTATTTACAATATGAGAGGTCATGTCATGGTTAACCCACCTACAATCAGTGCAATTTTTTGAAACAACCCATTCAGGCCACTCCAAGCCATTAGCTGTTGCCAGTGGCCTCCTATGGTTACCCTTCTGTGCACTGTCACACCACTGAGATTGCAGGGTAAGGTGGTCTCCCATTGATACATTGCAGGCCATACTAATATGCTCAAACATTTACAGTGGCCTTGGGTGGCACACAGTTGATTTTGTAAGACTACTTGGAAAGGACAGCAGGCTTTTATGTACGAAAGGTTGGTGAAGAACATATTGAAAATTTAGTGGATCGGAGTGGCCTCCATGTGTAGGAGGGTTAATGTTGGTATCAGCAGTGATTGGCAGCACATCAGATTACTGTTGAGGTCTGAAGATGTATCCGCTTTTATAATATTGTTGAATTCATCCTACCTTTGTAGGCTCACCAAGAGTACCAGTTTAGACAGTGGAATGACCGAAGAGGATACAGCGTCCAAGAAAGACAAATCTGACACGGCCAGCGTCAAGACGTGCCCGGAGATCAGCATCGCCGAGGAGGGAGCTTACTCTGAAATCGACATGGACAAAAAATTTGAAATATCCTTCTCGGAATCGGATCCCTCGTTCAAAGGCTCGGCCTCGGAAATCTCGTCAGAATACTCGGAGAAGGACTCGGATGTTTCATCAAACAAAGAGTCCGGGGAGTTGGACGATATTCTGCTGCATGCCAACCCAGCTTACGAGAGTGTGGAGAGCATTCCATTTTCTGAGGAGGGGGCGGAGCCTGAAGGGCTGGAGAGTGGGGAGTATGAGATATTGAGAATCGGCGCCATCAATAGTACACCCAGTACACAGGATGCGTTCAGTACTTTCCAATAAACATTTAAGAATTCGTAGTTTAGGAAATGTCCAAAGTACAAAATTGCAACTTTTTTTTCCTTTTTTTATTATTAATTAATTTATGTATTAATTTTGTATTGGCTGGGTCTGAAATTTGTAAATATTGTGATGTTGGGTTTTAAATAATTCCTAATTTTAGCGCAAAATTATTGTATGGAGATTCATGTGTTCTTTGACATCTTGTTAATTTTCAGTACTGGACAAGTTGCTGTCATGCTGTATATATAGCCGTGATAAAACAGCACTTAAGCAATACAATGTATTGTGAATTTTGAAAAGCTTTATTCTGTTTAGTCAGTAATTTTGGAATTATTTGTACTATTAAGAAAGAGTTCTCTGTAATTACTTTGGACAATTTTGATTTCAACCGGTATAGGTTGGCAAATAATTTTATTTAAAAAAAAAATCAGCATAAAAGCTCTGTAAAATCAAAATAATTTTTCTACAAAGTTAAAATAAAAAGGGGGAAAAAAAGAGAAAATGCCTATGAAAAACAGTATTTAAAGAAAAAAAACTGCCTCAGACATAGAACTTTGTTGTCATGAAAACATTTTGAGACTCGTTACTAGAAAAGGATAAACTTTTGAATGGAATTTAGAGAGTTTTCTTAGACATTATAGACTTATTTTATGCCCACGTATCCTACCCTTTACAAAAGATGTAAATTTCAAATGGTCCTTTCATTTTTATGACTAGAAATTGCACATTGGTTAACATTCCAGGTGTATATTGTTATACACGTATCCAAATACAGCCAGTTTCCACCCTCCCTTAGCAATGCTGAAAAAAATTTGTCACGCCACCTGTATAAAAGCCAACAGTATAAAAGCCAACAGTATAAAAGCCAAGTGCTTGACTGACATAGTAACAATCATCATGGAAAGGCTTAACACGCTGTTGGTTAATCCACGCCGTTGGTTAATCCACGCCGTTGGTTAATCCACGCCGTTGATTAATCCACGCTGTTGGTTAATCCACGCCGTTGGTTAATCCACGCCGTTGGTTAATCCACGCCGTTGGTTAATCCACGCTGTTGGTTAATTCACGCTGGTCGATTGACAGACTGGATAGGTGTGTTGTAAATCTGGGTTGCTAGAGGGTGTGAATTTAAAAAAATATTTGTTAAGATGGAACTAGTAAGCAAATCTGTCTTCATGGATATTAAAATTTTAGTTTTTTTTATTCTCGCAACAGAACAATTTCTACTGCAATAAAGTACTTTATATTTTTTCAATATTCAAAATGATCCAACTTCAGGGAATGCCAAAAACGTTTTTAGAATGGTTCTGCCTTACACATGAGTTAAATCATTTCATTAGTAATTTGTTTTCATTTCTTGACAGGAAGTTATGTGAAAAATATTTAAACTGTGAGAAACCGAACTTTATTATTGGAGTGGGAGGGCAGCGAGCCAGTCTTGTTCTGCTATTTGCAGCATATAATATTAGCATTTAAAAAATATTATATTTGCGTCTTTGTTGTGTAAATAAAATTTATGTTATGTCTTGCTGTGTGTGGTGTTTAGTGAAAAGCCCGTGATTTACTGTACAGAATAACCCTATTAAAATGATGTAGGATTTATTTTTGTAGCACATCACATGTAATTTATAAATAGAAAATAAATACTGATATATGGGGCCACCTCTCAAATCAAATCTAGTCTGGGAACATTGGTGAGGACCAGAACTGTATCAAAAATATAGTAAATCTGTAATTTTAAATGTATTTTTTTATTGTTATTCTTGAGACCGAAGCGGATTGCAAGCACTTATGCAGGGTCTTGAAAAAAGGTGCCCACAGTAAAAATACAGCGGCACCAAAAAAGACAATATGTGACCCGCTCTGTGAAAATGAGTCACAAGTCGCAAATTTGAAAAATTGAGATTTCTATGTGGATGGAAAGAGTACATCATCAGCTTTAATTTGGTATATGTTAGAGGTGTGTGGCATATTGCATTATGGAGATATGCTATTTTAATAATCAATAATTTGCATAATTAGCACAATTGAACTGTTAGGAAAACAAGCTTTGAAAGGAAAACAAATGACAGAAATCAAACAACCTACTCACAAAAAATCATTGATTTTAATATTTTTTGGATTGAAATTGACGTTTATGTAAATATATTATTTAGATCCTACTGATATCAACAAACACGAAAACCCAAAATCAGATTTTAAAAAAAAAAATTAAAAAAAATCACCCTCTCAACATTCAATCGCCCATTTCGTGTAACCGCATGGTGTGACATATGACTCATTTTCACAGAGCAGGTCACATATGGTTAAGTTAAATACATTGTGATTAAAAAGCGTGGTATCCCCTTTGCCCCTACCTAGATCTGCCAATGGGTGGTTGGCTGCAGGTTGTACTGTGACGTGCTGTCATTTTGCGTAAGCCGTGTTGTCGTTAATTAACAATCTTAATCATCTGAAAGCAAGTAATACGGAGTAAGGATGAACATTCCAGCAGTGATGCCTAGTTAAAGATTTTTAAAAACATAAAATATGATGGTTTCTTATTTAGGAGAGAAATTTGATCCACCACTTTTCCAAAAAGAAATTTGTCACAACACCTTGGGGGAATTCAAATGTACTGTAGTCATTACATTGTATTGAATTAAACCTACAATTAATAATAGCAAACATTACTTTGCTGGTCACTTTGATGGTATTCCAATATTGAGAGATAGTTATGTCCTTATTGGGAGATACTTGAATCCAGAGTGGGAGATATCTTGCATCCTGATCGAGAGTTAATTGTACCCCGACTGGGATATACTTGTATCCTGATTGAGAGTTAATTATACCCTGATTGGGAAATACCTGTACCCTGATTGGGAGATAGTTGTATCCTGTTTGGGGATACTTGTATCCTGATTGAGAGATACCTGTATCCTAATTGAGAGATACCTGTATCCTGATTGAGAGATACCTGTATCCTGATTGGGGGATACTAGTATCCTGATTGAGAGATACTAGGATCCTGATTGAGATACTTGTATCCTGATTGAGAGATACTTGTATCCTGATTGAGAGTTAATTATACCCTGATTGGGAGATACCTGTATCCTGATTGGGAGAGTTGTATCCTGATTGGGGATACTTGTATCCTGATTGGGGGATACTTGTATCCTGATTGAGAGATACTTGTATCCTGTGAGAGTTAATTATACCCTGATTGGGAGATATATGTACCCTGATTTTCCAACACATCTACCCTGATTGGGAGATACTTGTATCCTAATTGAGAGATACTTGTATCCTGATTGGGAGGTACAATACCCATTGGACCAATACCAATCGTCCCTAATCTTGAGCTTGAGTTGATTATGAATTAATTTGATGGATAACGGCCATTGTACATATACTGTGAAGGTTCAACTTTGTAATTTAGTTGTTGTTCAAATAATTGTTTATATGATTTAGTCATTAGCATTTAGTAGGCATACTAATTTGGACAAATGGAGGAGTTTATAAACTTGAGTAGCTATATATTGCATGGTGTATGTAACAGTAAAAAGGTTAAGTAATTGATAACTGCAATAAACTTGCATTTAAAGCTTTTTTATAATATACCACTGTTAAAGATGATTTTTCAGTAGATTTTTATAAGACATTTCCTTCAAGAATTCCTTATCTTCTGTGTTATTTACCCTGAAAAGTCCTGCCCAATTTATAAATGAATTTGTTTCTTAAAACAATGGCTGTAGAATACATCCATGGTTTTCTAAAGAAAAGAACAGGGAAGTGAACAAGTTTAAATACAAACAATGGGAATTATGCATGTCATTCTGAATAGGTTTTTTTCAAAATACCCAACTTAGTGCTCGTATCTATATCGCATCTTGGTGACACACATTTTGTGTTTGTGCTCTTGTGGTTAGCGGCACTAGCTCAACTTAGATACACTCAGACATGAATCCAGCATCTATCAAAAGGGACATATATCAGTAAAAAGGGTGAAACACCCTCCCCCACCTCCCTGTACCCAACACCCTCCCCCACCTCCCTGTACCCAACACCCTCCCCCACCTCCCTGTACCCAACACCCTCCCCCACCTCCCTGTACCCATCAATGCATACAGTTGCACTTACAAGTGCTCCAAAAGTTTCCCAAGTGAGTCCATACTGAGTGAGTCCAACCAGTGAAATATGTGAAACATGTATATGCAGTTATTGGAACCAGACCAAATTTCCCATACACAAAGTATGGTGGCTAAGATAGGATGCACAAATTAAGAAATGTGAAAAAGTTGTGTAAATTTTGGCTGCAATTGGATATTGTTTGATAGGAAAAAATCTAAAAAATGCCGATGCACGGGTCTGGGGCGACGTGCGCAGAGAGCAGAATCTGCACACTTTTTTATTTTGGCCTAAGATCGACTTATTGCAACAGGTGGTAACATTTTAATTGCTACAAATTTGATTGTAAATCATTATCGATAATATAGCAACAAATCTATGTTCACATGTGATCTTTTGCTCTCTGGAAACTCTGGTGAATTGTCATCTTTTGAGTTGTTTTAAGGCCAGAAATTGTAACTTGAAGTCGATTTCTGTTGAATCTAATAACCAATTAATGCGTGGAGTGTAGTAAAACATGTATTGCATGACCTTTAACCCCATTGAGTTCTCATATCCTTATGCAAGTGTTGTTCTCAACCAAGGGTTTCCCCGATTGGGGCATATTTATATCCTAATTGGGAGAATAGGGTTTCAATCGGGATAGAAGTATCTCCCAATCGGGATAGCATAGTTGGCAAACATCCACCATGCTGTGGGCCTTACTTATGCTAGTATAGACAACTATACTATCCCATTTAGGAGATACTGTATTGGAACCTAAAACAGGTCATCATCCTTTTTTCTGTAATTCACTTATTGGGGTTGTCCAAAGTTGTCAAATTGTTCACGGTATTACAAAGCTTACTGGGGGGGGGGGGGGGGGGGCCACATACTACTACTTAAAAAATGTGGATATTTATAAATAACAGGAAAGTACTACTTTGGGGGGGGGGGGGTTCTTGAAAACTAGTACTCTGTACTATCTTGAAAATGTTGACAACTTTGGACCACCCCCCTTATTCATTTCTGTTTTATGATTATGTCAACAAAAAACTTTTCCGGGCGATATATAACTTAGGTTGAACTGAACTTGTGTCATGCACACATGTCAATCATGTGTGTGCTGTGTTCCGATTGGTTCACATATAACATTTTGCATTTGACCTTTGACACACGCATGAAAGTCATGCCCCTGTGCCTTTGATTATATTTGAGCATGTGCACAGCTCTCAACCAATCAGAACGGATCAAGTGTCTTAAGTGTTTATGAATATTTAAAAGAAGGTAAACTGTTTTTGAATTTTTGTGGTAAAAACTTGTCTTGAGATTCATGCATGAAGTTAATAGTTCTAGTCCATATTGAATAGCCGGTTTAATTGGTAGCGTGTGTATGAACACAGATATAAAGCCACATTATACTATTGGTAATCTTGACGGATACAACGTAAATGGTCAGTTTACATTCAAATTACTTGGTGTAAAAAGTTGATGGTATCAAAAACATTCCTCAAAATATTTCTGTTGCAGGTGCTATCATTTAACTGACATAAGTGAAACAAGAAGTGTTTGCGCTGTCGCACGAACACCTATATAATAATTTCTATAATGAATTTCTGTCGTACGAAGACAGAATGCATTTTCATCATTATCTCATTAACATGTATGATATTCTTTCTACTTTTGTAGGAAATCCTACCTTTTGATTTTTGAAAATCCTACCTTGAAATCACGTTCTGACTAACTTCAGACCATGGAAACTTTCCTTGTGTATCATTTTACTGTAAATATACTGAACAGCAAAAGAAACGCAAGTCCGAGGACAGCAAAAGAAACGCAAGTCCGAGGTCTTGTCAAGTTTTCAAACAGAAGACAAACCATTTTGATTCTAATCACTTATTTAATGAAAAATGCTTTCAATTTCAGAGCTGAAAGTGACTGTTGAAATTGCATTGCAAGATTTTCACATTCAACAGTCACTTTCAGCTCACAAATTGAAAGCATTTTTCATTAAATGAGTGATTAGAATCAAAATGGTTTGTCTTCTGTTTGAAAACTTGACAAGACCTCGGACTTGCGTTTCTTTTGCTGTCCTCGGACTTGCGTTTCTTTTGCTGTTCAGTATACCAAGATAAAAACAGTTTCCTTGCTATACATGGCTATAGAGGTAAACCGCTATAGGTTAGTATATGCCTAATGATAATGGCAAACATTTTTCCAACCTTTTCATGTTCTCACAATATCATCCTTGGTTAATGACACAATGAAATAGGTTGGTTTTACACATATTTGATTCTTATAATGTATGGATGCATTTTCAGACATTTTTACTGGAAGTGTATAGTGGTTTTGAAGTGCATACTAATGTTAGAAGATTTTCCACAGAATTTAAATTGTAACTGATTAGTTCATTACAAATTTGAGAATTAGATTTTATTGAGTAGTTGGAACATTTTTATAGAGTGGTCTTGGACTGGCTTAAAGATGGTTCATCTTGCCAAACACTGAAAAAGTGGTCTTCCTAATTCTCATATTTTCAGATTTTTGTATTAAAAATCATGCACTAATGCCATTGACTAAGGGGCCGTTCACAATTATCAACATTTTCACGAGCGTACAAACTGTACGCTGGGGGGGAGGGGGTTAAGGCGCCGCGTACGCTTTTTCAAAAAGTAAAAATGTCGATTTGTAAAAACGGCGCGAAATACACGGCCAACGCCCAGAAAGATCGTAGGCCTCTGAGACTTGGTTTTCTTCAGCTACCAAATCTCAGGAGTTTGCACAATGGACATGATGGAGGCAAAGTCAAATTACAGCTAAATTCTGTGTGCTGAACCATGCAAGTATTATAATACTTCTTTATCATGTTTATAATACTTCCATGGTTGAACTGACCTCGGTTTAAAATATTTGCTGCAGACTGACTGTATATTATACTTTGCCTGAATACATTACTTTTGAACACAAATCTATTGTTTGAAATCAACATTTTATTTTGTACACTTAAAGGGGGGGGGGAGGGGGGTCTGAAAAAGTGTACTCTTTGTACACTTGTGAAAATGTTGATAATTGTGAACGGCCCCTAAGGAAGGCCGAAGAATTGAATATTTTGAAGATTAAAAAATCTGAAATGCCTGAAGCTATTTGTAACAACAAAGTTGTAGTCATGAATATATGTGACTCTAAAAAGGACTTTTCAGCTTGACTGATATTTCATAAATTTCTATTGTGTTGTTTTCTTACACATGTTGCATGATTCTTTACTGTTTAATTATTCTGTTAGAAAACATTTTGTGAGCATCAGTTCCATTTATAAAATTTAACTTTTTGTACACCAATAACTGTTTTCTGTATTAGTAGCCAGAATTTTGCAAACGGTCTGACTTCAAATTTTGTAGCCGTATTATCAATTGAAAGTATTGAAAGTATCAATTGAAAGTACATTTTTGGTACCCAGTTTCCCTGTGGTTTACTTGATGTTATGATATTGAAAAAGTCAAATTCCTCTCCTGGTGATCCCCTGACTGCCTCTTCCCATGTTTAGCAATCATAACTTAGGGTTTGATCTCTGGCTACACAGCATGTATGGTTTCAAATGACTTCTGACTAGGAGCCCCAGAACAATGATATTGATATCATTGAGAGACCAGAATCATAGGGCTAGATAGTCCAGTTGGTTGAGCACTGGTGCAGTAATCTGGTGGTCCCAGGTTCAAGTCCTGATCTATTAAATTGTCTTTGTTCACTTTTAAAAAAGTAATACCTACAAATTGCATTCAAGTTATGAGATAACAGTATTTGTTGGAAATATACTACTCAAAACAATTTAGGGAACACCGGATTTTTAACATCAAATAGGTTTGAAATGTTCCATGAACCGGGATTTTCATTTGCAACCCCCTCTCTCTTTCAGTAGTCGTGTCATGAAATGTGTAATCACTACATGCATCCTTTATCATCTGTTTCATTGTGCAGTTGTTTCTCATCAATTCTGTGAAACATTGTGTTTATCTGAAATAAATGATCTTGCTTTAACTGAGATTATTCCGGTGTTCCCTAAATTGTTTTGAGTAGTATATTATTGACACAAACTATCCTACAAATTATTGTTCCATGTGTTTTGCTTGTTGTCACATAACCCCATTATGAAATGAGAACACATCAGATAATCATTTTTCAGTACGATTACCTTTAACAGTTTTACATAAAGTTAGCTTTCATATAATAATTAGTTAATTTTGTATTAATTACTAAGGTTTGTACACTCCCTTCAAGTCTACAATATATTATGTATCCATGGATAAATCAAGTACGTTCAGAAATCAAGTTAGAAATTTTCAAAAGTAAAGCAGAAATGTGACAAAACTTAACTTCCCTGATTGTGGGAAAAATATTTTATTGTAATTATATGTGGATTTTTTAATATGATATTTTGATAATATCTGATCCTATAATGAAAAATAATGTAATGCATGCCTTTTAACTGATATTGCTGTATTTATATGCCATTTTTATTAAGTTATGGCCTAATTTAAGAATTCATGTTGACAACGAATTTATTATGATAATTAGATGAACACAACTCCATTGATCATGTACAAATGAATGAAAAGATTGTAAATAAAAGCTACAAATACCCACAAATGATACAAAATGTTTCATTTTTATGTAAATGTTACCACTCTAAATGTTACCACTCTAAATGTGACAAGTGCCTTCACTCTCTCCCTAAACAAACAAAATAAAAACGAATAAATACTTAAAGGGACAATATCGTTTCGATCAGAGCAGACTTTCAACAGGGCATGGAATCGGTGTCCTAGTTTAACATGAACACAGTGACTGAAAATTACTGGCTCATTTATGCAGCAGCAGCAGCAGCAGCAATGGTAATATGACCTTATCATGTGGGGTGTTATTTTCAGTCACTGAGTTAACCCTAACTCCCTAGGCATTGTACTAAAACAATAAAAATCCTTCAAAATCCTCCAACTGGCTTTGTTGTCTAGGGAGTTAGGGTTAATCTAAAACTAGCACTCTGATTCCATGCCCTGTTGATCATGACGATACTGTCCCTTTAATTTGATTAAATATATTGGACCCCAGGAGGGATATAAATTAACTTAAATTTGATGGTAGCCATCAGGACAAGTAACAACTCAATTGTACTAGTCATCCTTAATTTTGATGAGCCCTTTGAAAGGTTATTAAACATTCGTACAATGAGCATGAATAAACTAATTTAAAAAACAAGTGTTAAGTTCATGTGAATTTTAATGTCTCAAAGTGGAGCTTTAAAATTAGTTCCACAATTGACAAATTCCTATGAGTTTACATCTTGAGTTTTTCTGTACCATAACAAAGTCAAAGAACTGCCTTGATCATGCCGTCAGCAAATTTTTTTTTTACTATTATAGTTATTGTTTGAATTGTGATAATGTGTTTCTTACTTTTCTACACAAAAATAACTATTGGACCTAGTAGATATCTTAATTCATCTGTTAATCACTAGTCTCCGTGCAGTATGGATCACTGCCCCATTCTATCCCATTTTGAACATGTATTATACATAATTTTCTTTTTTTTTACTGGCAATTTCTTTCAAAGTTTTCCTTTAAATCAGAACATTGAAATATAACTTCAGGAAAAGAAAATTAATACTTTAAGATGGCACATTTCACGAAATAATTGCTAGAAGTATGTTTTTTCAGTACCGATTAATTCTGGTTTGTCCAATCATTGATTCTTTTGAACAATGAATTTCTATTGTTCAACTTATTTTGTGAAATATTTTTGATTAAATTTTTTCCTTTTACAAATTAACAGTGATCCAATCTTTGTACAGAATTCCAGAAATTGAACAACATAGGTTATATATCTTTGAAATAATGCACCTAAAATAAATAAAATTGTAAAATACTAAGTCATATAAGGATTTGTTAATGCCCAATTGCGTTGTGGAATTTGAAAGTAGTCTTTTCCATTCATTGGAACAGTTGGGCCAAAAATAAATAAAAATAATTATCATAAATATGACAAACTCTTGTATTTCTGCAAACTGTTGTATATCTGGAAACTCTTTGAGGAATTAAAAGTAATTTTGAGGCCACTATATTCCTATTACAGATCCTGGTGGGTTTGTAAGCATATTGCAACAGCTTATTCCTTATTTATTTATTTTTTCATTTGTACTTTTTGACAAACTTTGATTCTGAAGAGAAAATGTGACCAGCTCTGTGAAAATGAGTCACAAGTCGCAAATGTGAAAAATTTTCTATTTCTATGTGGTTTTAATATTTTATTGATTGAAATTGACGTCAATTTCAATCAATAAAATATTAAAATCAATAATTTTTTGTGAGTAGGTTGTTTCATTTCTGTCATTTGTTTTCCTTTCGAATGCTTTTCCTAAGAATTTAATTGTGTTAATTACGCAAATTATTGATTATTAAACCCAAACCCTAACCCTAACCCATCACACACCTCTAACATAATACCCAATTAAAGCTGATGATGTGCTCTTTCCAGCCACATAGAAATCTCAATTTTTCAAATTTGCGACTTATTTTCACACAGCGGGTCACATATTTTATAATGTTGGACAAACTTCACGCGCGCGGAGGGATATTTTACGAAAGCCTGGCATTTACATTATTTTGGGGTGATTCATTCTTGGAGGGGAATGTTACCGAATGTATATCCAAAGACCTGGGACAACCACCCGAAACACATTTTAAATGAAAAACATAGGCGTAAATCAACACTTTAATACGTATTTATATAGCTGAGGCTTCCTGAGGGAAAAGGAACTGTATGCATTTTTAGAGTTTATTCAGTGTGCACCCCCTGTATTGAATGCACTGTTCCAAGTGTGAGCATGCGCTGCTCACTTTTACCTGGGAACCGAAAATCAAGCAGGTTGTATTCGCACGTGGTGAGTATTTCGAAATGAAGAATTTTGTGTGAAAAATTTAGGCATAAATAAGCTATTTTACGATTATATTTACATTATATAAATATACTATGACATTATAGATAGGCCCTATAAGTGTGCTATAAGAATGAGGTATGTGACACACAATTTGGGGAAATAAGAGGACCTGAAATAGGTGACATGTTTCCACCTTCAATTGCCCCACCACCAGTGGCAGTGTGGCATGGTGTATCCTTAGCCACACGTTGGTCCCATTGCCACTAACGGCGGGGTTTTCTTAATTTTCTAAATTCCTAGTGCTGAAATTGACGATATTTGAAACTATTTTGACAGACTAGATACGTTCCTTACATGTTGAACTATCTCGGCACCCAAAAAAAATTGTGATTTTACCATGGAGGAAGGAACCATGATTTTACTTTCATTTATATTTCGTGACATCACATAGGCCCAAAAAATTACAAGACGATCGGCATTTTGCATGTTTCAACGAGGACGGCCATCTTGAATGTATGAAAAGTGGTGAACGGAAAACAACTTGCGCGCGCAACAATTTTACGACGGATGTTTTATGTGTGCACATACTATTTGCTGTATTTTAGCACGCAGAGATATGACCACGTGATATGTCACCGATATAAGGCCATGAAAATGAAAGTCATAGATTTGCGTCCACCGCCCGCATGTCCCGAAAGCTACCGCCTAAATTTTTCATTATTTGCCAGAAAAATCATTATTTGCACAAAAAAGGTATTTCCACCAAACAAATTTAGTTCCAAATCATCCACATAAGTAAAACGAAGTTTTTACCAAATTTCCACCAGTATGTGCGCTATAATCATTAGCACATGTTCTCTTACAGTCTTAGTCCTGCGTACGTCGTTCACAAAAAAGGTCGCATCGTGCTAAAACTGTATGGTAAACTCCGTCCGATTCGCACCTGTGCAACTGTACTGCCTTCACATGCACAACACGTTCGCTGTTAATGTTGAGCCTTTGTATCTTATGCCTGTGTGTGCGGCCCGCACGTATAATGATGCACGTATAATGATGCACGTACAATGATGCACGTACGTACACAGATTAGAAGAAACATCTTGTGATTGCGCTGTTATTAATGATCAATGGAAATAATGAATGATGAATAATGAAAAAAAGCCTCGTGTATTTTCGAAATTTCCCGGACGCAAATCTATGACTTTCATTCTCTTGGCCTAAACTTAAAACATTAAAACGTTAGCCCCTGAAGCAAAAACAAGTGGGCAGTATCACCATTTTCAGGTAAAATTTTACGTAATCAAGGGCCTGGCGACCATCATGAGATTACATAGAAACAGAAAATGTACTTTAACCCTAACTCCCTAGACAACAAAGGCAGTTGGAGGATTTTGAAGGATTTTTTTTGTTCAGTAACAATGCTTAGGGAGTTCAGGTTAACAGGTGAAAACGGGAAGGTAAATATGCATCATTTTATTCAACATATTGCATGTACAGGGGGAAATGAGGTTTAATCAGGATGACCCTGACGTAGTATATAACTAGGGATGTTAGACCCAAATTCCTTGTTTCTCTACAAAACTCATATAGATTGAAAGGGCAAAAAATATCAAACTTAATAAAAAAAATAATTAAACAAATTGATGAAACGTCACAGGTAGGCTTTGGCGGTATAGATTTTTTTCATCCATGATATGTCGTCAAACACATATCACGATTTTCGATAATATCGCCATTATTTTTCACGCATGAGTACGTGTTTAGAACCCATGTACCCATATACACGCGTCACAATAAATTGCCAGCGCTCACCCGAGAGATACGTGGAATCGTGCCGTTCACGAGTGCACCATGGCCATTGGCAAAATCGTTTGAGTAATAATTATGTTACTGTGTCATGTGTCCCGATCAAATCATCGGCCCGAGTTCACATGACTCGCGTTCCACGTGACTGTGTCATAGTATAAACACGTGACTAGGTTTATTCCTGCATAGTACTGCAGAGAATAACACCATGTGATTGTGACACGTCATTTGTGCTTCTGAAGCTGTGTCCGAGTTTGGATTGTATTCAAACTATTTTAAATAAACGTCAATCGTTGGTTTATCAAGAGTATGTGTATGTGTCCTAATCCCCCAACTTTGATCAAGTCGCTGTCGATCCATGCTTTGATTTTCTTCATGACTAATGTGAGCACAGAGCACCGGTCACCTGCATTTACTGCAAATGTTATTTTGTTGTCGATTTTTAAGGTAACGCCCATATTCTGCATATATTTAAATATGCATGATATAATGTACTCGCATGTGGTATGCCAGCCAGAGTCACAGACCACCATGGCCCAGATAGGACCCTATCTAGCTTACCGGATTCAAGTTCTGGTGTTAGCAACATAATGTGGGTTCGAATCACGGCCGTGACACTTGTGTCCTTGAGCAAGACACTTAATCATAATTGCTTCTCTCCACCCAGGGGTTAAATGGGTACCTGTGAAGGCAGAGTTGGTTTGCTCTATATGCGCTAGAAATGGCAGCAATTGAGCTGTATACTCCCCAGGGAGCTGAGATGGTTTCAGGAATGATTTATGAGCCTTATGAGCAGGGATAATAATATAATGCGCCTTGAGCACCACTTAGTTGGTGGATACGTGCGCTATATAAATCCACACATTATTATTATTATTAAGAGTTCTTCCCGTTCGTATACCTGTAAAGTTTGAACTGAATTTTCTCCTTTTTTTACCTGTCGTCAGTGCAAACTTTACAGGTATACGAACGGGAAGAACTCTTGGTCAGGACCCTATCGGAAGTGTACTTTGCACTGTAGATAGGGTCCTATCAGGGCTAAGACCACCATGGATGGATAGTGAGACATAAACATTGTTGGATCAAATACCCCATTCAATCCAAAACACTTATTCTGTCTGAATAGATTTCTTTGAGTGGCGGTGGATTTTAAACAACACCCTGTCAGGCAGCTCCTTTGTTGATATAACAGTCGGCTTACCAAAGAAGTAGTTCGATTTTGTTTCTCATTTCCGAAAGCTGAAAAGACTTCCCTAAGTTTTTTCCATGGAATTTATGACCCGACTGACAATCGTAGATTTGTTATTTTTTAATCGCGATATATTTTTTCTTCGCGATATATTTTTTTCATTGCAATTTGCCGATATCTCGATAATTTGAAAAGTTCTACATATCATAATCGAATTAAAAAAAATATCGCAATATTCGATATTATCGTGTCATCACCTAAGCCGAGTCATAAGTGTTTTCATTGGGTCTATCAGCCTCCCCAGAGCAGAAGGAATGTATAATCAACAGCTTGACAAACATCACATATTTTCCTTTAGAATGTGGTAGGGGATACACTTAAGTAGAGCAAAGTGTAGTCAAGTGAGAATTGGGAACACATTTTGGGAGATTTTGAGCAATGAATGTATGCATATCCAGTGAGATGTTGGCTATTTTAGCATCTGATAAAAGCACATGCTTATGCCAAAAAAAAATTCCGGTTTCTGGTCATAGGTTGGCTTAAAAGTTGTTGCAGTGATGCACTTTTTTTTGTAATCTTTTTTTTTTTTTTTTTTTTTTTGCCAACCAGTGAAATACGCGATACATGTACATGTAGGCCTATACATGGTTATTGAAACCAGACCAAATTTCCACCAAAGTATGGTGGCTAAGAGAGGCCTCACAAATCGGCAAACGTTCATACCCCTATGTGAAAAAGTCGTTTAAAACAGCATGGCAGAATTCCAACAATCTAGCAGTTTTGGCTGCAATCATTCATAGCAAAAAGAAAACAGTCCTAACAGTCCTAAATAAATAAGTAAATAAATAAAGTAAATAAAACAAATCTGAAAAAAAATGCAACACTGAACTAAGGGAGGAGGGCCAAAGTCATGGTACAGCCAAGCCTTTGAGAAGCGTTGCCAGGCCTAGGATACCTGGCCTCCAAATTGTCTTTTGTGAGTCCTAATCCTGTAACAAGACAGTACCTGCCAATCAACATAACATGCGCTTCTGGAGGGCCTAGCCCAGGCAAGCAGAGCTCATTATATAGGCCAGTAGGCAGGGAAAAAGCCTGGGCCTGGCCAGGCTTCTCAAAGGATTTCCTGTATCATGACTTTGGCCCTTGTCCCTAAGCTTCAACCAGAACCAGGGATGTTTGTTTTAGCCTAATGGAATAAATAGGTTCGATCTAGAAAATGTCATCCACTGTCGGATGTATCATGCAGCCTCCAGTTTTTTCCATCTCTAGCTTCTCATGGCTATACTCTTCCCATATGTTATGTCATCTCACCATCTTCATCTTTGCCTTCCTCTCCTCTGTTTTCTTGGTTACCATTCAGTTATTTTGTTTCGTCCATCTGTTGTCTTCTCTTTGTGCTATGTGACGGTGCCTACCTTCATTTGGGTTTCTTTATCGTTTATAATCTTTGACTTTGGTTTTACTTATTTCACTATTTTTTTAAAAATCATCCCGTAATGTTTATATGTACCATTCTTCTCTCTATGGCAGGTTGGGCTGTCATGACTTCATGTTCCAGGTATTTTGTTGTTGACCATATTTCAGCTACATCTAAATCATATATCTGATCATTTTTCTGTGCACAGGCTGAATGTTTGGAGATTGACATCAATGCTGATGGTTTCTGATATTGATACCTGCTAGGTACATGTAGCTCAAACACAACAATCTACACATCTGCACTGAAGATGCAAATAATGAGGTGAGTGTTAAAGTTGTAATTATAATCCTCTCCTGTATAAAATTAACATGATTTGGGTGGAGTGGTGTTAAAAATTGTGGTCATTTAATTAATAGCACTATGGAACAAGTGTTCAAGGCAATAGCATAGCTACGATTTTTTTTTCCCAATTTTTTTTTGACGCAAAAAAAGTTACAACCAAAACAAAAGGTAAACCCTTATTGTTATGCTGCAATGTGTTTTTTTTTAATGGTTTCGGCATGATTTTTTAATGGTTTATTTTCATTTCTTTTTAATTCTCAAAAGGAGTGTTATTTTATTTCTGTTAGACACAAGGAATAACATTGGCGTTAGAAAACGAATGTTAATTTCAATTCTTTGATTTAAAATATATATTATCATAAAACTAAACTGTGAAATTTTCATCCCATAGGGAATCACGTTTTTCTTTTAAAGAAATAAACAAAAAAAGGTTGAAATTATAATTTTTTGTTTTTTTGTACAGCCTATTATCTATCTAATAACACAAAACGAATTGATAGAAACGTTCTCTACATAGGCTGTTTCCTTTGTAAGAGGTTTGACATTTCTGAAACTCCTTTGGGTTGCACGTATAGAAAAGTGCACTTATCAACCTTTATGCCATGGGTATTCTACAAATACCTGGCCACCATTGCTCTGGGAAGCTCTTGCCTTTGAACTATTAAAATTAGAACACACATAACACAGTTCAAAGCTACATGTAATTTGGCAGTAAAGATGGCATCATGTTATTCCAGGTGCAATTATTTTATCTGCATCCTTGTTCAGTCATCATCTAGTGCATAGTTTAATTAGCAAAGTTTTAAGGGGAAGTTTGAAATCTAATGTTAATATTCTTGTATATATTTTAGCTACATGTAATTAAAAATGGATATCGGATATAAATATTCCTTTAAAATGTTTGTGTAAAGTGGCCCGGGCTCACTAGATGGACATAGATTATGAACTCAAATTAAAAAAATTTTAACGGGATATTTAACCCTCCTACAATCAGTGCAATTTTTGAAACAATCCATTCAGACCACTCCAAGCCATTAGCTGTTGCCAGTGGCCTCCTATGGTTACCCTTCTATGCACTGTCACACCACTGAGATTGCAGGGTAAAGTGGTCTCCCATCAATACATTGTAGGCCATACTATTATGTTCAAACATTTACAGTGGCCTTGGGTGGCACACAGTTGATTTTGTAAGATTACTTGGAAAGGACAGCAGGCTTGTACATGTATGTACTGAAGGTTGCTGAAGAACAGAATTTAGTGGATCGGAGTGTGTAGGAGGGTTAACTTTGTTGGGTCGAATTATCTAACTGAAGTGGAGTGGATAATAATTCTGTAATATTTGTATTTGGGTAATTATCAATGTTGTACCTTCCCTTACAAAGTAAATCTAACATGGACAAATTATAAATGGATTTGTGTTCTGATGGCCGAGTCGTCACAATGTGGGTTCGAATCCTGGTTGCGACCATGGTGCTTGTGTCCTTCAGCAAGACACTTTACCATAATTGCTTCTCTCCACCCAGGAGTAAGTGGGTATGAGGGCAGAGTAGACTGTTGTTTGATTAGCCCTATGTGCCAAAATGGCCGCAATTGAGCTGTGTACTCCTCAGGGAGCTGCATGAGATGGTTTCAGGTAGGCTTGGGCAATATCAATTTTTTTCCTCCACGATATGTCGTCAAACATATATCGCAATATTCGATAATATCGCGATTATTTTTGTTTTTCACTCATGAGTGCTTTAAAGCCGGTAATGACAGGGATGTACCCATCTACAAGCATCACAATAAATTGTCAGTGCTTACGAGAGACATGTGCAATTGCGCCGTTCACGAGTGCAACATATGGGGCGGATTTTTGCTGCCCTAACCAGAAACAAAACGGCACAGCTACGTGAAAACGCGAACCTAACTATACAATTGTTTTTAGTTTGTGACATGTTCAATCGTCAATGTTTCTCAAAATAGAACTTACTTGTGAGTGCTAGTAACTCGAAAGATATACTGGTATACGAACAATCATTTCATCATGTTTTAACAATTAACAAAACTTTTGTTACTTTTTACAATCCGCCATCTTGAAATTAAGCGTAACCGATCACAAAGTTTGGTTTGGTCAGAACCATGATGTCATCGCAGCACAACCGAACTTGGGAAAACGCTTAACCAATGACTAAAGCCCAAACATGTTTCTGGTTACGGTCGCAAAAACGCACCCATCGCCATTGGCAAATCGTTTGCATAATAATGTGGGACGGTTACTGCATCGTACTTCCCAATCAAATCATCAGCCCGAGCTCACGTGAATCGCGTTCCACGTGACTGGGTCAAACATGTGACTAGGTTTATTCCTGCATAATACCGTGGAGAATAAAATTAAAACCATGTACTTCTGAAGCTGTGCCCGAGTTTTAAATAAACGTCAGTCGTTGGTTTATCAAAGAGTATGTGTATGTGTTTTGTAACTAGACAAGACAAGAGTCCCAGTATGGTATAATCAGGGGTCGAAATTAAATGGATTTTCATGGTAGCCAGCAGGGCTAGTAACACAAATTTTTTAGTAGCCCTGATTAGATTTCAGTAGCCCCAAAAAAGAGCTTTATTCTGTAATTCTTTATTCTTTGTTTAGGCCTATACATTGATTTCATGTATTGTAGGCCCTATCACCGTGAGAGTATTAAGTATAGATAAATGTACCAAAAATATGAAAAACTAAGGAAAAAATACCTCTGAAGTTAGCTTTGAGTATGTTTTTGATGTTTTAGAAATCGCTATCACAAATGTCCGATTCGTCTTCTGTGACATCCCCATCTGTGTGCTCTTCACTGAGATTCTTTCCCCCAAAGATCTGATATGTTGCTCACTTTTCTCATGAGCATTTAAAGATGCAACTCTAAAATGAGTGCACCCCACAACAAATGCAGATTTCTTATCCTCGGAATTATATGCAAATTTTACGCACCACTTGCAATACATCACATTGTTTTTATCATCGTAGTTCAACCACTTACGGTCATTCTGCCATGCCCTCTGGAATTTCCGTGTTCTTTTTTTTTTGTTCATAGGATCGACTTGTTTCCAGATCCTTGTCATCCCGGCCACTTTTTGTTTTTCGGGAGGTACAGGTTTCACTCTTTGCAAAAGCGCCACATGCTTGTTTCTGTACTGTTGATATTAGTTAGCGGCGCACGGCGCCGCCACAAACTTTCAATCAATCACAAATCAGTAAACCGTACCGATTCAGTATAGTATAGTGCGCAGATAATTATAACGCGGCATGTTCTTCGGCATGTTCTTCGTCCGCACTGTGCCTAGCCTTGAGTCAAGGCGAGCATGGCACCCCGGATATTGGCGTATAGACGACACGAAAGACCACCACAGCGCGCCAGTAACCGGGGTGCTACGCGCGCCTTGACTAAAGGCTACACTGTGCCTAGTTCTCACCTCAGCAATCTGATTAACTGCTGAACGAGTGCGGAACCAGTTCGGTATACGAAGCCGGGTGTGTCATTAGATATAGACACCGTGAAATTGTGCACGTGCACAGGACCGAATATTCCGCTGCGCACACTCTACAGTAGGGAAGCAAATTTTTAGGTGAGCAGTATTTTATGTGACACCGTCACTGGAGTGCATGGCAAAAGTTTGGTATTTGCAATGGAGCTCTTGACTGGATTGAGTCTTATTTGTCAAATCGATCCCACACTGTAATTATACAAAATGAAGAATCATCGAGATATTGTATATCTCAAGGGGTACCACAAGGATCAGTGTTAGGTCCCCTGTTGTTCACTCTGTACACTACGCCACTAGAGTCATTAATTGACAAACACAATGTTCATAAAATGTTTTATGCTGATGATACTCAATTGTACATTGCATTTAAGCAGTTAGATGTAGGCGATGTTATTTCACAAATGGTTGATTGTGTTCAAGCGATTAAAGAATGGTCACAAGTAAATGGTCTCAAGCTTAATAGCAACAAGACCGAATTTCTTCACATATCCTCTCGTTTTCGTTCGACAAATCCTGTATCATTCATTGATTTGGATGGCACACGGGTTAATTCGGTCAGGAAGTGTAGAAATTTGGGTGCAATATTTGATGATAAATTTACTATGGACAATTTTGTTTCACAGAAATGCAGATCTGCATCTTTTGCACTTCACAAAATTGGAAAAATTCGCAATATGTTAGATAAGCCAACTACTGAGCTTAATTCATGCATTTGTGATGTGTCACCTTGATTTTTGTAACGGTCTCCTTTCTGGGATTCCGGCTCGTCAAGTGCAAAAGATGCAGGTTGTGCAGAACTCTGCAGCTCGTCTTATTTATCGTGTTAGAAAACAAGAATCTGTGTCTCCCATCATAAGAGACTTACATTGGCTACCCATTCATTCTCGCATTTCATTCAAAATGTTGTTGTTGGCATACGAGTGTTTTTATAATTTTGCGCCATCTTATTTGGTTGAGTTGTTGAAACGGTACACACCAGTAAGAAATCTCCGTTCTAGTAAGAAAAAATGTTTGTTATCCCACCAGTACAGACCAGGTCATATGGTGAACGCAGTTTCACTTACACTGCCTCAACCTTATGGAACAATCTTCCGGAGCATTTAAAAAACATTGATTCAATTGATAAATTCAAGATTGCCTTAAAGACGCACTTATTTAACATTTAATGTACCCATTTTTGTTTGAGACCCAGTACATCTTGTATCTTCTATCTTGTACTTCTTTTTCTACAGTGCATAGGGACATGTTTTATAACTATGTGTTATGCGCTATATAAAAATCGCTAATTATTTATTATTATTATATGCCGCGCCGCTCCGCTCCGTGCGGGGGATCGGACCGCGGCTGGACCGCTGTACGATCGTCAAAGGAATCCATGGCCGATGCATCTCTAGCATGTTTTGATGCAACGGCGAGTTGACAACAAATTTTTCACTACTGATTACAAAGTAAAGAGCCGAACCTTATTGTCAGACAGTTCATTATTATTTGTGATGATGCATTTTTACTATATTTTTCCACTAGCCCGCCGGGATATCAAACTGGAAAAAATAGTAGCCCGGCTGTAAATCCAGTAGCCCCGGGCTAGCGGGCTACCGGCAATTTCGACCCCTGTATAATAGAATAGTGTCTCACAACTTTGATCGAGCCGCTGCTGATCTGGATCCATGCTTTGATTTAATTCATGACTAATGTGCGTGCAGAGCACCTGCAATTACTGCACATGTTATTTTGTTGTTGATTTAAAGGTAATGCCCATATTCTGCATATATATTTAAATATGCATGATATAATGTATTCGCACATGGTGCGCCGGCAACAGTCACTGACCACCATGGCTAGAGAGTGAGACGTAAACATTGTGTACACATTGTTGGATCAAATACCCACATTCAATACCCAATGCTTAATCCATCTGAATAAATTTCTTTGAGTTGCAGTGGATTTTAACAGTGCCCTGTCAGGCGGCTCCTTTGTGATATGACAGTTTTCCATGTTATTTCCATGGAATTTCTGACCTGAGTAACGATCAGGGATTTTTTTAATCGATGTTTTTAATCGCGATATATGTTTTTAATCGCAACATTTTTTTTTATCGCGATTTGCCGATATCTCGATAATTTGAAAAGTTCTCGATATCATAATCGTATAAAAAAAAATTGCGATATTTGTTATTATCGCCCAAACTTAGTTTCAGGAATGCTTTTTGTGCCTGATGAGCAGGGGGTAATAATATTGTAAGTGCTGTCGATACATGCTTTGATTTAATTCATGACTAATGTGAGCACAGAGCACCTGCAATTACTGCAAATGTTATTTTGTTATCAATTTTTAAGGTAACGCCCATATTTTGCATATATTTAAATATGCATGATATGATATCCTAACATACTGACTGTAATCTAAAGTGGGAACAAATTTGTACGGATTATGTCTAGTTTTAGTTTTTTTCTCACAAAATTATTATGAATTAGCAATATGAATAAGATGATTGCGTATTGGTAAGCTATTTCACTTAACGGTTTAACAGCACGTGCCCCCCCCCTATGAAAAATCCTGATAGTGCCCCAGAAAAGAAAAAGAAAATGGAAAAAACCCAATATCCCTGGGGACACACCCCCCCCCCCCCCCCCCACCCCCACTGAAAATGTCCTCGCTACACTGCTGGCACGAAGCCCTTCACGTTGTGAGGTCCGGGGCCTGCTTAAGGGACGTGGGAAAGTTTTTAGTTTTAGATGCTCTCTGGTACATTCTGGTGCATTCCAGGAGATTCCAGGTTTTAGAAATTTTCAGTCATACATTTTTTCCACACCCTAATTTACCAGAAAGCCTCATTAGTCAGTGACCACTATTTTACATTTTCTGCACAAACTTTAAACTGACACATGTAGTTTTAACCTGTTCGCGTCGGGAATAACAACATTTTTCTGGGCCCCTGTGCGGGTTTATTTTTCCCACACACACCGTGAGGCCACGTCTTCCGAGCATGTCACCGTACATGCGTGGCTCAACCAAGCATGCATACCAATATTCCGGAGTTTCCTTTGGCGTGTTTAGATGCTCTCCGATCCATAGTGCAAAAAAAATTGCATGTATACACAGCCTCCGACGCGAACTGGTTAAATCTTACTGTGAAAGTTATATGAAGATATAAAATAAAAAATGAATATAAATAATAGGCTATAAGATTTGAGGCATCGCATGGTAGAGTATCCATTTAATACCCTCCATTTAATACCCGCCATTTTGAGCGGAAAAAGTTTCTTCTGATTTAAATACATTTCTTAATTGTAGTCTATTCTGTACCGAAAACTAGATAAAAAACATTGATTTTCGCCAATTTTTTATAGAGATATTTATGTTATTTAGCGGCTATATGCCGCGCAATCGAGCCAACAAGTTGCTTACGATCCACCACCAGACGCCGCCATCATCACAGCATGGTGCACGCTCTGCGAGCAGTCACATCTCATTCACGGCCAGCCGACCCTTTGCGGGCAGCTTCGTTAAATCCAAGTACATGTATTTATTTACACATCAGCCATATTTCATCATTTTCAAATAACTTGAAATTGAAAGACATAACGTTTATACTCCTGATCCCATAAACATGAATTGTCGATACAAAGTTTTGAAAGGGAATTCCCCCTGTATGTGCAATGTGCATGTACATGTATAATTCATGCATACACGTACATACACAGGGTCCGTCCATGCAGTCAGCTGTAGTCTGTGTATGCAATGCACGTGTGCACATGGTTTATGGTTATTCACGATCAGTATCACGTGCCATTTCCCTCACGTCGCGATTGGATAAATTTGCATGTACCCCCACAAATTTCCAGTGCACCCCCACGAAAAATCTTCATAGTGCCAAAAGAAAAGGGAAAAACCCATACCTCCTTGGCCCCCCCACTGAAAAGCAGTGCCCCCCCACTGAAAAAGTCCTGGCTATGCCGCTGGACATGACAACAATGTGATTGTTTTCGCTACTAACAAAGTGCGTATCAGGTGAAAAAAGTACGTATCGGCAATTTCGGTAGCGTAGTGGCCAAAAAATATTTGCGTATCAGGCCGATACGCTAGCTTATGCGTGGGGAGAACCCTGATATTAGAATAAAAAAATCTCTCGCGATATTTGATATCATGTTATTGCCAAGCCTACCAAAATATTGCTTTAAGTTCACTAAGTCACTAGGATACTTTAGACAGGTCTTAATTAACATGCCCTAACTGAACTCTGAAAACAATTGAAACATTTCCATATGGAATCGTTTGTCTCATTTATTGCTTTGATAAGTCGATAGATGGCGCTGTTCATGGATAAGTGCTCACTATGGAAACAAAGATTGAGCCAATCACAAATGAGCCCTACCTACACCGCGCGTCCTGTGTATGTGTGCATGCATTGCCAGCGGGATCTGTCCATACGACCAAATATGAAAATGACCTTCTCGGCGGCCCATTTGTTAGTTTGAAGAATGAAACTGGGACCTCTTTCAACGATACATGTACTAAAGGGGAATTTCCATGATGACCTTTTATTTAAGTTTACTATGAATATTCATGACTTTAACTTGCTTTTACCGCGTGTACAATCTGTATAGCATGCATGATACTGTCGCACAGTGACTCGAAATTTCAATGGCGTGTTACGGGAATGCGAAAGTGTCATTGCTCAACGCTGGTCTGCCAGCTTGATGTTTGACTTTAGGGATATAAGTACTAACACAAAATTCTCACAAATGGTAACAATTTTCAGATATATGTATCTTTAATAATCAGAGATTATGGTTCCGAGTGTACAACTTGTAAATGATATTCCTACGTTGCACGCAATCACTTTTAAAATAGGGAACAACGTAGTTCTCCATGAGTTTGTGCATGGTTGTCTCTGCTTCACCGTTGGCGGCGCCATAAATGAGACGTTTCAACTCAATATGTTCCAAATTGTCATGTTTCCCCCTGCTTATTGAGTCTTTTGGTAAAGGTACAACATTGGTAATGTTGGTTCCATGAGTACGCTTACTCTCTTTGAATCAAGATATACATTGAAGGGAAGGTACAGCATTGGTAATGTTGGCCAAACTGCTTCTGCGAGTATGCTTACTCTCTTTGAATCAAGATATACATTAAAGGGAAGGTACAACATTGGTAATGTTGGCAAAACTGCTTCTATGAGTATGCTTACTTTCTTGAATCAACAAACAAAAACAATCAAAAAAGATGTTAATGTTTCAGCTCAATGCAGATTCTACATGCAAGTTAGGAGAAAAAAAAACACATTTACTTATGTAAATGTTTTTTTTTCTCTACAATCAATGTACTCCAGACAATAATTTGTCAGGGTGATTCGGTACCTTAACAAATATTGCATCAAGTTAGCTTTTCAGTTAATTTGTAATTAGGCCTACCACTGTTGTACCATTATTCCCTTAAAATAATTTCAAAATAGTCATCAAGAAACGATATTCTTCAAAAGTCTTCAAAAATAGAATATTCAGAATGTTTATTCATTTATATCACAATAACATTTCTATTTGAATAATTGTTGATATTGTTTGTAATATTCAGAGAGGATGCATCAACCAAAAGATACTCCAAGCCTGAAACAACTGACAACAGCAGGGAGTTCTTTCATCTCGGAGGTGGATCTGCAAAGGAGACAATATCTTGATCATGGTAAGTGTGTAACTATTAGATAACCCTCCTATTACTACAAGGGTCAAAATCAGTCAAAATGTTGATATACTTGCCAAGGTATATCTAGCGCACTTAAAAGTCAAACACTGTCAAACCTTACATGTAGTAAGTACATTTACAGGTCAAAATGAGTCAACCATTTTTGACTGTTCAGGGTGGTCAAAATGACAGTAAAAACCAGTCAAAAATGTCCCTGTGTGCACATTTTGGTCAACAGTCAAAACAGGCAGTTGACTGGTTTCGACCTCTATAGCAACTTTCCATTAGTTCTAATGTGCAGCAATAGTAGGTGGGTTAGTAAGTATTAAGGGTAAATTAAATCAATAGTCAATGTACATTGTGAAAAGTTCTATGTCACAGATCATCAGCAGGCACTGAACATGGACATTATGGTGATCACTAGTGCTGGGCGATTAGTGAAATACACTACTCGAGTAATCATACAGTAATTATTTATGAGTTGATTAATCGTGAGTAATTGACTGCATTTTAAACATTATTTAAGCTGTTTTAACCCTTTAAATTGTATACATTACTCATTTATACTCAGACAACAAACAGGGGCAATAACCAACTATTTGACTTCACGCCACAGCTTGATACTGCAATTTATTTAAATGCAAACCTGCAAATTAAATATCAAATATATAACACCAAATAGACAATAATTTTGAAAATGGCAAGGAGCCGGATACCGAACACAGGGCAAACCGGCTTGGACAAACGCACAGGACATACATGTAACAGATGGACTACCACGTCCATCCAACATAAATTTATGAACCATTCGTTCATAATCGCATGTGGCCACCACAAGGACAACCATGTCCTTACCAACATAAAACACAATGGACTACCACGCCCATGTGTATCCACACACAACACCACATGAACACTTGGGGTCCAATGACCCCGATACAGGTCGAAAACCCGACCTCCACAAGTGAACAACCTGTCAACGCACCTTGCCTTAACCATCCAACTATGCACACAGTGCATGTCTATCAATGAAGTATTTAAAAACATACAGTACACAAATTGTTATTCCCCAAGTTGGAAAACGAGGGGGAAAGGATGGCCCCGAAGGAACCGCCGGGCACCCTAAATCTAACTTTACCGTTAATTAACAAAGATAAAGTCTAACACATCAGAAATTCCCCAAGTTGGAAAACGAGGGGGACAGTTAAGATAGCCCGACCGAAACCCGGAAGGCACTATCGTAATAAAATTACATAACCTTGGCCTTTACAAGTAGAAATTACTTGATACAATTTGACCTACAAAATTAAATTATAATACTTCAAATATTTGCGTCATTTTCTGCCAAAAATTGCCAAGCAGCATAGCAACCCCAAGAAAATTGACAGAAACCCAAACCGCAAACCCACAGGCAAAAATTAAAGAGTATTAATACAATCAGTGAAATTACCACAAAAAACAGCATTGCCAGCTTCCGAAAGATGGACACCATCAAACCTATAGAGTGACAAATCTGACCAAATGAACTGTGGGTGCCGCAAAAACATGCACCCATTTCGCAGGCAGCAAGTGCGCATCCACCTATTGATCTTTTTACGCTGCTGCTCCATGCTTTTCTGAGAATGAGCGCCAAAATAAAAAAAACCCGGCAAAATTTCAGACCAGAAAACAAGAGTATGTGGAAACTGAACGCGAACCCACTCCATGAAAATAGAAATTGACTGGCGAATTGAATAAACATCGATAGCAATGAGGTCGTTTGTACCCATGTGTATGATTAGTACTGCTGGTGGGGGGGTATTTTTGGGCATTGATGAAAGTAGTGCCCACAGGTCACTTAACCTGGCCCCGCCTCTACCCCTCCAAAGCACAGGAACACCAACTGGCAAGGAACGCTGGGCCCAACGAATCAGGGAATCCCCCACAATCCACACGTCACCTGCACAAATCCAAAAAGACAACCCAAATGAAGAATTAATTACCCCATGCTAATGCCAGGCAATGCACATAATGGTTCAGGTCTAATATAAGCAAGTGCCGCATCAGAACGCCAACGGCCCATGCGCTGAATATCGGCAAGAGGGACCCCCAAGCCATATGCCACTGTCGCAGCACCAATACGAAAAGAATGAGCCCGAATCCGTAGACCACCCAGGCCACTAAAACCTAGTGCATTCTGAAGTACTGCATTAAATTGATATCGTGTTAAAGGTTTGCCACCAAAATGACAAAACAGAGGACCTGAGACCAATGGCCGAACCTGTATAAAAGCACGTAATGCAGCAACAGGGCAAATAGAAACATCATCTGTACGAACTAGCCTGATTACAAGAGGCCTACCTGACTGATTTGTTTTACATGTTCGAAAAGACACAAGCACAGATACAGTACCAACTGAACTAAATGTAACATCCGATAGCAGTAAAACTGAGTCCTGAATATGATTTGTTGAATCAGCTGTAAATTCACCCACTCTCATGAACCCAAAAAATGCACACAACATCGCCTTGAATAACAGCTCCTCAAAGCGTGATTCACACACATGAGGTAAAGCCCCAAAATGGTAATGAGAATTGGCACTGTAATGGGGCACAGTATCAACAATCTGACGATCGCGACGACAACCCTCCAAAAGTTTAGAAACCAAAAAGTCTTTTGTGGGATCAGGATAACCATGAAACTTATGATAAAACCCCACCCCAGCTACATAGGTGGCAATAGTGGACGATCGCGCAACCCTTGAGCGAGAGCCAAGCAATAAATGCCCTAACCATTGCCGAAGTTACCGGCAGAGTGGGAGCAGCGACCGCTGCCCTGCAAATTCACAAAAAGCACCCCAACCAGTGGAATAGGTTTTGTAAGAATTTTTGGAGAAAGCAACGGACAGCAATCTAGAAATCTCACCCACTACCAAAGGACTGAAAGAGCTGGAATTTGTGTCATCACCAAATCGGCATTGGGAGCTGCAGCCCGAAAGCGGTCCATCTGAAAACGTGACAAAGAATCAGCCAATACATTAGAAACCCCTGGGACATGCACCGCTTTAAAGATGATATTGCACTTCAGGCAATGTAACACAAACAATCTAACAAGATGCATAATCCTATCACACTGTGATGTTTGACTATTAATAATATGAACAACCGCAGAATTATCCGATCGGAATTTAACCCGCCGATTTGCCAACAGTGGACCCCAGCACAATACAGCCACCAGCAACGGGAAAAATTCAAGAAATGCAATAGAAGGTGGACACTCGAGTATGCATGCTGGCCATGCGACCTTGGACCCACTTGCCTTGAAAAAATGCACCGTACCCTACGGAGGCTGCTGCGTCTGTAAATATCTCTACAGAATCATCCCATGCACTGCCCAAAATTGGGGACACCCCATTGAAGTGTTCCAAGAACTCTAGCCACATAAGCAAGTCCAGCCTTGCCCCTTTGGACACACGCACCCGGTGGTGAGGCTTAGCTAGACCACGAGACAGAGCAATAAGTCGTCTCAAAAAGGCCCGACCTGGTGACACTGCGCTGCAAACAAAGTTCAAGGAACCAACAAGCGATTGCAGATCAACAAGGGAAAGTTTTTTCTTACAAAGTGCGGCATTAATTTTGTTGCAGAGTGCATCCACCTTTACCGCAGGCACCCTAACTTGCTGAGAAACAGTATCAATCTCTAAACCCAGATAAGTTATGACCTGCACTGGGCCTAAAGTTTTTTCTACCGCTAAAGGCACACCCAACTCCTCGCATAAACCTGTAAAGGCCAAAAGTGCCTGCCCACAAGTCTGAGAAGAGGTCCCAATAAACAAAAAATCATCTAAATAATGAGTTACAAACTGTGAATGAGCAACCTGCTTAACCTGAAATTCCAAAAATGTACTGAACAATTCAAACAGTGAACATGAAATAGAACATCCCATAGGCAAGCATTTATCATAATAATACAAACCATCAAAGTGAAGCCTAACAATTCATAATCCGCAGGGTGAACAGGGAGCAGTCTGAAGGCAGATTTAATGTCAGATTTTGCCAGTAGCGCCCACACCGCCCGCATGACAAGGTCAACAGCCGTGTCAAATGAAGCATAATGCACAACACAACGATCCCGCGCAATAAAATCGTTAATTGACCCACCCGACGGATGCGACAAATGGTGAATAAGCCGAAATGCACCCGGCTCATGCTTGGGCACAAGACCAATTGGGGAACACTGCAACAGAGGCAAAGGACGGGCTGCAAAGGACCCGCACGGCCTAAACTTAATTCTTTAGAAAGCTTTTCACGCACAACATGTGGGCGTTGTGCGGCGGATGGTAAACAAACTGAATCCCTACTCACCCGCGGACCTAAATAACCAATCCGAAAACCATAAGTAAAACCCTCCAGTAAAACAGAAACCGCATTTTTATCAGGGTAACGTTCTAACCATTCGCATAACACAAACAGCTTAACTGGTGTTGGAGGAACGAAATTCACGGGCTTACCTTGATGCACAGACTTGGCGCTATGAAATTTGATTGTGGCACAACCTGCGACAGCTGACGCTGCCCGCCATATTGTGGCACTGGCGCCCGCTTACCAAACCCCCGTTTACCAGCATGTGACCGGTCACCAGCGAAACCGGCCCCCAAATGCACTAGAGACTGTTTGTTGCTCTGGTTACCAGAGCGGCACGTTAGTGCACTATGACCTGCACGGAAGCATACACTACACTTATGTGCATATTTACAAGGTGTAAAACGGCACCCACCCGACCGGTTAAAAGCATAGCAAACACCACTTGTGCGATTAAGCGTATACGGCCAGAATTAGAAAGCGTTTTGGCTGGAGTAACCATGCACAGTAGGACCGATTGACGAAGCAGCGGCAACGCGTGACCCACAACTCCATATCCATTTCGCCCCAACTACTGCTAGGATCGGCTGCGCGGGCGCAGCCTAAATTGCTCATCATCGCCCGCCAATTCGGCCGAAACTGAGCCGCAGCCAATCGGATTGTCTCAGCATATTTAAGTAGCTCTGCCGCCCGAGGCAGTGTTTCTCAATAAAATGGCCATAAACACATGGAATGCTGAAACCCACTTATCTAACGTATCGACCTTTACTTTGGGCTGCACTGCCGCCTAACCACCATACTACCCGCATCATTAATTGCAAAAACCAACTCCGATTGTTGTTGCGACGTGACAAAAGCTGCACAGAATTACACTGTAACAATTGGGCAAAGTCAACAAATTCCCTTCCCAAATTTTCAGCTTTGTAGCTGAGGGTACTGCAAAGCCCAATGAAATGCCCACCTTAAAACTAGGGACCGCAGTTGGCAAGCCAGCTTGGCAAGGCAAGCCCACACTCGACCCCGCTGGCTGATTACCCAGCTTGTCGCTAAAATTGCCCTGGATTAAACCCCTGCTATGTCTAAGGAAAACTCACCACCCTGGCCCTTAGCATGGTTCGCACCTCCTGCACTGGCGTGACTGGGGCGAGTTGCCACTTCCACTTGCCACTGGCATGACTGGCACCGATGCTTCCTCAGCATGTACTGCAGGAGCGGGAACAAGGTTGCCGGAGACTCTTGTCCGAGTCCTCTTGGGCGGCGGCTCCATGCCCTCGGCAAAACGTGCCGGCGCACGAACTGCCCGCTTTGCCCGCGGCATTCCGTACGAAACCAAAGTTATTTAATAAAACTTGTTAAAGACTAAATTGTCAAATGAACGAAAAGTCACTGGCTGAAGAAAAACAATCCTGTTAATTCCAGACGAAGAAAAAGTCACTCCGTAGCCTCCAAGTGAACACGGCAGCGAAGAACAAAGGACGGCGACGCGACGGTAGCCTCACTACTCCAAAACACAGTTAAGTCCAAGCGAACACGAAAACGAAGAAGCCTAGTCCTATAAGGCACCAAACGCCGACAGCGAAATCGAAGACGAAAACAAACAGTCCTTGATGAAGACTGAGAATCCGACACTCCGTTGCCTCCAGCCGCGAACACTGAGAAGATCTTTAACGTTAATGAATGTGTCAAAGCACCAAACCCGTAGCTGCAATGAATAAATCAGTTATTAAAAGGCTGGAAAACCGTGTCAGTCCGGCGAAAATTCCGTCGACGGTACTTTTGTAGCCTCCAGCGAAGAAAAACACAGAGACGGTTAGGAAGATGAATCCATCACTCAGTAACAGTTAACGTTAGATACTTGAATCCATCACTCAGTAACAGTTAACGTTAGACACGATGACAGTTAGGGGCGTAGCCTCCAATCTCATAGCACAAATCAGCGTATCCTCCGGAAAAACCAGATATGGGGCTAGAAGAGCTCCGAAACTAGAAGATAGCTCGACCTTACAGTTCGTTGCGGGCGAACAACCCGCCGCGAATGTAGGAGCACCAAGCCGACGAGTATAAACTACGGCCCGTCCAGCCCAACATTCGTATGTCGCTCAGCGAAAATAAATATCAAAAGAGCAAATCGTTCCCTGATATATTGATGCTGCTGAATAACTCACACACGACAGCCACACACGAAAGGAACCTTTCACCCTCGTGTAAGTAAAATCCGGAAAGATACGCTAAACAAGGAAATCCGGTCAATTTGCCAGAGCAAATTGTTAAAAATTTTGACTTAAATCACAAGCTGTGACAAAGTGACGCTAAGTCAGAAAAATTCCCTCCAAATTGAGAAAAGCCCTGCACTTACTGCGCTCCCATTGGCTGCAAGTTCCAACTTATGAACTAATCAACCAGTTAGCAATAACGCATATGCTGATTGGTTGCCTGCGGATCCACCAAACCAGTATAAATAGCTTCACACACCAAAACTGCCAGAATGAACTAGCACGCCCGACTGTCAACACCATGACAGTACATAAGCAAAAGCATGTATACATACAAACACTTAACCGCAGGCACCACCGCTCGCAACATGGAACGCAATGTACATGTGACAGGACAGAAACGGGGAAATGTGAGTACCGAATGCTGATTGCTGAGTATAAAGCATTTGATCATAAAATTGATAAAATGAAATAGTGGGGCAGCATGGCCAACCTATTGTGCATTTTGTGATAAAAGCACCAAAATTGGCACAGGTGTAGATGGATAGATAGTAAGCAGATATAGATATTGAGCCATCCCAAATTTGGTCTTGGACGGCCATTTTCCAAGATGGCCGCCAATCGCGTTATGTGAAATTGATTTGAGCATAGAATTAGACACAGTTGATCAATATTGATGTTCTTGGTGTCTATTTATATAGTTTTGGAGGTGCCAAAGCCAATTTTTATGGTTGCAATATCCTCCGAGGTCAAGATTTTGAATTGCTTCAAGGTGGCGCTCAAAATCTGCCTAAAATTGTGGTTTTGCATGAATGTGTAATTTCCTGCTGACATTGTGGTACAAAGCATCAAATTTGCTTGTTTACTCGCATGTATATATTTAATGAAAAACTGTTAGCAATCTCAAGTTTTAACATATGGCAGCCATTTTCTAAGATGGCGGCACTCTTTATATGAAAGCAGTTTGGTAGTTTATGATCTGGATATTGTCACCTTGGGAAACTGCTCACAGTTCTCTCCTGTGGTCAGAAAGTCATTTCTGTGAGCAGTCGCCTTCACACACACACAGAGCTGTGCATTCAAGTCCAGCCTTTTTGCATTTGCAACGCCCCACACAAGCCTTTTTGCACTTGCAGGACACTAGTTCATAGCAGGTGTTGGCTGCTTCGGGTGGGGATTGTCCAGTGTGGTTCATACAACCCATCATCATTCTTTGCCCATCCCCAGCTGGTGGGTGAAGGCAGTTCTGATGCTGGAAGCAGTACTTGGCCCCACATGGCCTCCCTGGTGAGCTGCCCTCTTGATGTGTTGCTCCAGTGCTGCCTTGGTTGGCGGGATCAGCTGCACATCGTGCTTCTTTGCAAATAGTTTCTTTCTCGCCTTGTCGATGTCCTTGCACTTGCTTGTTCTGTCATACAGTAGGATGACAAACCGCTCAATGGTTTGCATTACTTCTGTTGGTATGTCATTTGGTGCAGAGGACAGTTTCAGCAGAGCTTCTGTTAGTTCTGGCATCACAGTCCAGATTGCCCAGGCAGTCTTCTTACCATGCCCAGCAAAACTGGACACAGTGTCACACCCAGTCAGAGCATGGAACATTGGCAGTGCTCGTGCCTTCTCCGGTCCCAGGCCAGCTGCTAGCTCATGGGCTGCCAGGTAACGGAAACCCTTGCCAGTTCGAATGCTAGCCACAGTTCATCTTCTGGTTGCAGCCGCTGAGCTACTGATACAGCCAATACCACAACATCAGTGTCAACAGTTCGGATCAGGATCGTGTGGTGGCCATGCTGGGCTGCATGGTATGCATGCAGCAACATGCGACTGTCTGCCTCTTCATGGCTGCATGGGGTGAGGGATGTAGTATCCCGCAGTGGTGGCTTGCTTTGGACTGCCTCTCCATCAGTGATCACAAGCTGTTTGTCTTCCTGTTCAAACCACTGGAGAAGAGCTTCAGATAGAAATGTGAACAGCTGTGTCTTGTTGCTGTCCACTCTGAGGAAGTTCTGCCAGTTTCCTGGTATTGCTATCCCAGCCATCACACGCCTGCACACTCCCTGTCCACGCTTTGCTCTTGCAGTGCCTTTCAGTGAATCAGCAAAATAGCTGTCCCACACATAAATAAATGCCTGTATCCAGTTTGGTTTCCAAATGATATTTTTTGTGTTATTTTTTTTTGTGCTTGGTCGTGAAACGGACAAAGCGTGAATCAGTGTGATGCAAAACACCAACTTAACACAAAAGTAAAATAAACATAAACTCACGTTTGGTTCATTAATACTGCCTTGTGTCCCAATTCCAGCTAAATCTAACAGTTGGGTGGTAGTGTTACTGCATGGTGTTGGATTTTGATGGACTTAGTACTGTATAGCCCAGACAGGGATAGTTTACATGGGGCCGGGTGTCCCAATTCCAGCTAAGTCCAACAGTTGGGTGGTAGTATTTGTACAAATTCAGGAAGGTTTTTACCCAAAATAGATACGGGTAGGGTTAAAATGAGAACTCAAATTTTGAATGGAAATGCATAATTCACATTCATTTGAACCATAAGATTCCAAATATGGCTCTGGATGAAAACCCTTGCCCCACCCTACATTCAATATCATCATGCATTATTCCACCATTTCTATTTCTGTTTTCATACAAACATTACATATAAAAGTGTTCTTTAACTGGCGAATACGGGAAGGGAAATAGTGAAAAATATATGATTTTATTCAACATATTGAATGTATGGTGTAAATGAGGTGTTTCATCTGTAGGAGCTCTTCAGGAAATACAAATTTTGTGACTTATGACTTGACTTGGACAATAATGACTTGGGACTTTTACCGGTCCAAACAGGAAGTTCAAATTCAAACGCAAAATTGATATGTGTTTTGAATATGAAATATGACTACTCTAGGTGCCCTTTAGTGGGAAGTTGCTATAGTGGTCAAAATCAGTCAATTGACCGTTTTTGACTGTTGAATCAACTGTGCACACATGGGCACTGGTGACTTGTTTTGACCATTTGAGTAGCTGCCACACACTGTGCTATGACTGCTGGTGACTGATAAGATCATTATCAGCTTCAGGGGATCACCGACTTGTTTTGACTGAACAAACAATGATAGGGGTGCTGAAGGCTGCCAGTTTTTGACTGATAAATCAATGCAGGGCCACTTATGCTAGGAGTCAATGACTTGTTTTGACTGATAAATTAATTTATTTTGACCACAGTGCTTATATCAGTCCAAAACGCTGACTCATTTTGAGCACCATCCACATTACATGAACCAACTAATAACAGTCACTTCATTTTGACCAAAGTGCCTTTACCAGTCGAAAATGGTCAACTCATTTTGACCACCTTCAACATTGCATGATAATGCTTTTACCACTACCAGTCAAAAACAGTCGACTGTTTTTGACTGATTGATGTACTTGCTACACATTAGGTTTGACAGTATTTGACCTGTAAGTGCTGTAGATATACACTGGCATGAACTTCGAAATTTTGACTGATTTTGACCCTTGTAGTAGTAGGAGGGTTATAAAAGATGATACACCTTTGAAAAAATATTTTATTGACATAATCGATGTTAATTCGATTGAACCGGAAGTTCACTCGAATACCGTGTTTGTTCCAACAAACACTTGAGCTCTAGTTTTTCATTTTATTTTATTCAATCAACAACTTATTTTAATGAAGTAAAATATGTCTAAACATCTTATATAACATGTCAATATTTACAGTGTACATTTGAGCCTATATGTTACGTTTAATGTTGGTATACGTTTCCCTTCAATGTGTTGCACGCAAATATCGCCGATTATAGCCAGGTTCCAGTTAATAGATAATAAAACCCTATCATGGTAATATGCGCCATGTTTTTGGCAGGGAAATATTGTTACAACACACCTCCCCCCCCCCTTCCCTAAAATCTGCCACATAATTTTTTATTAATGTGACTCATTACAGGTTGCAGTTTATTGGAGCTTGTTTGAAAATGGAGCTCAAAAGAAGATGTAACATCCTACTGAAATGTTGCACATGTTGGGTGAGGAGTAATCACTTACATAAGAAGGAAGAACTTGGTGAGGTGGAAATTATCACAATGGATGTGGCATGCTTTTAAATATTTTGTACGACTACAAGATTGTTGGTCAAATTTGACGAGGAAAAGATCTGATGAAACGGGATTGCACAAGACTACTAATTTTCACAATGCTAAGATTACAAAGACAGAATTACATGGATAGTGCCAAATGCCAAGATAACATAGACAAGATCGCGCAAGACAAGATCATCCAAGACAAGATCGCGCAAGACAAGATCATCCAAGACAAGATCGCGCAAGACAAGATCATCCAAGACAAGATCATCCAAGACAAGATCATCCAAGACAAGATCATCCAAGACAAGATCATCCAAGACAAGATCATCCAAGACAAGATCATCCAAGACAAGAAAAGATTTATACAGTGGACTAATTATCCCTAGTCCAATCAAGACTAGGTAGAGTAATCAAGCATTTTAGGGTCGGATTTTTATGTAAGTAATTATTGTAGTTATTCTAAGCTCAAATTGAGCTGTACGCACCACCAGCAGATTGCTGCTGGAAGGAAGAGAAGACGTCAACAGCTTGGAAGATGAGATCTGATGGACAACAGTCAAACAGTAGTGAGTGATATTTTATCTTTTATTTGAAGGGAAGGTACAACATTGAAAATCTCAAAATCTCAGTGTTTCATAAAACTTACTTGGTGTAAAGTTGATAATAGTAACATGCATGCAAAAAAAAACACCAAAAATGAATTCACAAATTAATAAGATCAAAAATGTTGGAATGAATATGAAGTTACAATTTTCCAATTGAAAAATCTTCATGCATTTTCACTATTTTAACATCACATTGTTATAGGCTGAAGTTTCCAGAGGTTGATTGTTCAGTGTATATCGTAATTCATAGAAAGAAAGCAACAGTTTTGTCAACATTACCAATGATGTACCTTCCCTTAATTATATGAGGTGACGGTAGTGTTGTGGCCGAGCGGTCTAGTTTACCGGACTCAAGTTCTGGTGTTAGCAGCAGAATGTGGGTTCGAATCCCGGCCGTGACACTCGACCATAATTGCTTATAGGGGCAGAGGCAGGTTAACAACTGCCTTGTTCTGGACTAGTTACCCCTCACAGTTCGATTCACACCGTGAAGAGGCTGGTTATTAACTTGTCTTGTTTCGGTGCGAGGGATTGGGGCGACTTGCAAAAAAAAAAATGGTCCCAAAGAGGCTTGGGTGTACTACATGCGGTGTACTGCATGTCACGGGGTGAACATTACCAATGATTTGCCTTCCTTTAATTATATGGTAATTGTACGGGACTTAGCACTGGAGGGACCATGTGATGGTCCCAAAGGGGCTTGGGTGTACTACATGCAGTACCATGATTGTACTGCATGTCACGGGGTGAACATTACCAATGATGTGCCTTCCTTTAATTATATGGTAATGATGGTGGTGGTGTTAGTGCGTGGAAAAAGACGATGATGATTACCATAGCACAGAAGCACGAAAGTTTCTACAGCTGAATAATCTGAGTCACACCGGAAGACCACCGAAAATCAAACTGAAGATCATGTGATGATCCAAAGGGGCTTGGGTGTACTACATGCAAGAGTGCCCGCGGTGTTACTAGCATGTCACAGGGTACAGAGCCCTACCTGCGGCCAGGGTAACAACTGGTGTTGATCTTAAAGATGCATCAGGCTGCACCTCCGTATAGGAGCATGGTACTGGTGTGATCAGAGTTGGTCAACAAACGTTAGGTAGTTCCTTCATAACAAAGTATGGTGAATACTTGAAGGGATGCGCTAGTAAGGGAGTAGGGTTTCCCTCTTCACAGGGGGTGGACCGGAAAGCTACACATTGCATCGTGCAAATCGCACAGTGTAGGACGATGGAACCTGACGATCATACCAGAACGCGTTGGGGCTGGTATCCTGGGACCTGCACGTGGTGGCCCTGCTCTAGACAGACCTTACCAGGATGGTGTGACTTGTTTCATAGCAAGAGTTTGATTCTTAACATCACATAATTAGTCAAACAAAATAATCCTGAAAAAGACTCCAGTCTGGGGGCCTGAAACATTATAAAAAGAACCGAATTGAGTATTTATTTATAAAGATTCATTAAAAATCCAGAATTTGTCGTGATGTATGTGAAGAATTACTTTATGAGAACAGGTCACATTTTTATAAACTTAAATGAAATTTTAAAAATAGAATATGAATTTTAGTTCATCTTAAATTGAAGATGGATAGTAATGGAAATAAGTAATAGTGACCTATAAAAGGTTTGTAATTTGACGAGGAAAAGATCTGATGAAACAGGGTTGCACAAGACAAGACATGATCACCCATATCATGCAGACAGGATCATGCAATACTAATTTTCACAATGCTAAGATTACAAAGACAGAATTACATGGATAGTGCCAAATGCCAAGATAACATGGACAAGATCGCGCAAGACAAGATTGTGCAAGACAAGATCGCGCAAGACAAGATCGCGCAAGACAAGATCATCCAAGACAAGATCCCGAAAGATAAGATCATCCAAGACAAGAAAAGATTTATACAGTGGACTAATTATCCCTAGTCCAATCAAGACTAGGTAGAGTAATCAAGCATTTTAGGGTCGGGTTTCTATGTAAGTAATTATTGTAGTTATTCTAAGCTCAAATTGAGCTGTACGCACCACCAGCAGATTGCTGCTGGAAGGAAGAGAAGACGTCAACAGCTTGGAAGATGAGATCTGATGGACAACAGTCAAACAGTAGTGAGTGATATTTTATCTTTTATTTGAAGGGAAGGTACAACATTGAAAATCTCAAAATCTCAGTGTTTCATAAAACTTACTTGGTGTAAAGTTGATAATAGTAACACGCATGCAAAAAAAAACACCAAAAATGAATTCACAAATTAATAAGATCAAAAATGTTGGAATGAATATGAAGTTACAATTTTCCAATTGAAAAATCTTCATGCATTTTCACTATTTTAACATCACATTGTTATAGGCTGAAGTTTCCAGAGGTTGATTGTTCAGTGTATATCGTAATTCATAGAAAGAAAGCAACAGTTTTGTCAACATTACCAATGATGTACCTTCCCTTTCTTATATGAGGTGACAGTAGTGTTGTGGCCGAGCGGTCTAGTTTACCGAACTCAAGTTCTGGTGTTAGCAGCAGAATGTGGGTTCGAATCCCGGCCGTGACACTTGTGTCCTTGAGCAAGACACTTAACCATAATTGCTTATAGGGGCAGAGGCAGGTTAACAACTGCCTTGTTCTGGACTAGTTACCCCTCACAGTCCGATTCACACCGTGAAGAGGCTGGTTATTAACTTGTCTTGTTTCGGTGCGAGGGAATGGGGCGACTTGCAAAAAAAAAAGATCCCAAAGAGGCTTGGGTGTACTACATGCGGTGTACTGCATGTCACGGGGTGAACATTACCAATGATGTGCCTTCCTTTAATTATATGGTAATTGTACGGGACTTAGCACTGGAGGGACCATGTGATGGTCCCAAAGGGGCTTGGGTGTACTACATGCAGTACCCGCGGTGTACTGCATGTCACGGGGTGAACATTACCAATGATGTGCCTTCCTTTAATTATATGGTAATGATGGTGGTGGTGTTAGTGCGTGGAAAAAGACGATGATGATTACCATAGCACAGGAGCACGAAAGCTTCTACAGCTGAATAATCTGAGTCACACCGGAAAACCACCGAAAATCAAACTGAAGATCATGTGATGATCCAAAGGGGCTTGGGTGTACTACATGCGAGAGTGCCCGCGGTGTTACTAGCATGTCACAGGGTACAGAGCCCTACCTGCGGCCAGGGTAACAACTGGTGTTGATCTTAAAGATGCATCAGGCTGCACCTCCGTATAGGAGCATGGTACTGGTGTGATCAGAGTTGGTCAACAAACGTTAGGTAGTTCCTTCATAACAAAGTATGGTGAGTACTTGAAGGGATGCGCAAGTAAGGGAGTAGGGTTTCCCTCTTCACAGGGGGTGGACCGGAAAGCTACACATTGCATCGTGCAAATCGCACAGTGTAGGACGATGGAACCCGACGATCATACCAGAACGCGTTGGGGCTGGTATCCTGGGACCTGCACGTGGTGGCCCTGCTCTAGACAGACCTTACCAGGATGGTGTGACTTGTTTCACAGCAAGAGTTTAATTCTTAACATCACATAATTAGTCAAACAAAATAATACTGAAAAACCAAGACTCCAGTCTGGGAGCCTGAAACATTCTACAAAAGAACCAAATTGAGTATTTATAAAGATTCATTAAAAATCCAGAATTTGTCATAATGCATGTGAAGAATTACTTTATGAGAACAGGTCACATTTTTATAAACTTAAAAGAAATTATAAAAATAGAATATATGAATTTTAGTTCCTCTTAAATTGAAGATGGATAGTAATGGAAATAAGTAATAGTGACCTATAAAAGGTTTGTAATTAAGAATTTCTATTCATTGTAATTAATTAATCTATTGGAAGAATTCTCTGGCTGTATTATTGTTTTATATACATGTATATGTTTTGTGGATATGTGTATGTGGAATGTGGATATTATTATTACATGTTAGGCAAAAGTCTCTAGTTTCTGGACATATGTCGGCTTCAAAATCAGTGCATTGACACGTTTTTTTGTTGCCAACCAGTGAAATACGTGATGGTTATTGGAACCAGACCAAATTTGGCTAAGAGAGGCCTCAAAAATCGGGCAAACGTTCATACCTCCATGTGAAACAGTTGTTTAAAACACAGCATGGCAGAATTCCAATCGATCCAGCAATTTTGGCTGCAGTTGGATATTGTTTCATAGCAAAAAATAAATAAAATAAAAATTGCTGATGAGCGGCTCCCAGAAACCAGAGACTTTTTTTGGTATTATGTATCAAAGCATCAAGTTTCTTTCAGTTTTGAGTTATTCATTTAAGTAAACAAATTGTATTTCTTAGTCACCATACACTTTCAATATCTTTTTGTCAGTTTTAAAGACCATACAAAGTGTTCAGTATGTATTTAATTATTTAAACAAATCGAAAATTGTGGAAAAAACTATTATTTGCAGCCAAAATTCCAGCGGTTGAAATTTGTGACGTTACTGTTTTAGTGTGGTTGCAGCAAACATTTTGCCCGTTTTGATTACGCTCTTTTATGGCGGTAGCTGAACGCAGCTGTCTTAACAACTGTTTGGCTGCTGCTGCATTGTCCGTGTACATGCAGGTGTCCGGACCTTTGGCTTTGCCATTTTTGACTGAATTTTATCAATTCGGGCTCAAATTTATACGATTCAATACCCCTTATTTCGCCAAATTGGGCATCAGTATAATCTTCATCAAATGACGATGATGAACAACACAATTGGTCACAACTACTTTTGGAAACTTCTTCAAAAACACTTTCGGAAGTCGTAGTTGCTAAAGTTCTTTTTGCAGCTGCAAGCAACTTATGGTTATTCCTACTGAGAATTACTTTTTAAAAATAGGGTTGAAAATATTTACCGTGTTTTGTATGGTCTTTAAGAATGAACCATTTTGTAACTTTTATATAGTTGATTCAACTTGAAATGACCTTTAAAAATATCAAAAGTATTGTGTTAAAATCTATTTCATTTGATGGAAATTATGTATAAATTAATTTGTGCATTCAAGTGTTCTTGTCTTGATATAATACTGCAATTAAAGCCACTATTCACTATTGGTAAATCTTGAAAACATAAAATGATCCAAGTTTTACATGAAATATACTTGGTGTATATAAATGATGATTAAGCTCGGGCGATAACACGATAATATCGAATATAGTGATACCTTTTTTATTCGATTACGATATCGAGAAGCTTCTTAAGTTATCGAGATATCGGCAAATCACGATTAAAAAAAAATCGCCATTGTGATTCAAGTCAGAAATTCCATTGAACAAAATTATGAGTCTTTTCAGCTTTTGGAAGTGAGAAACAAAAGTGAACTACTTCAGAAGTACATACACGCTATGCAAACGAATTTGTGATTTATTGTGATGCTTGTAGAGGGGTACATACCTGTGGTTATCGGCTCTAAAGCAATCATGCACGAATGAAAAAAAAGTCGTGATACTATCGAAAATCGCGATATATGTTTGCCGATATATCGTGGATGAAAAAAATCGATATCGCCCAAGCTTAATGATGATGGTATCAAACATCGCTTGAAATACTTTTGTCTTACGTGATATAAGTAAAATGAGTGACATCAGACAACAGTAATTCCATTGGAATGAATATGATCATTTTTAATGCATTTTCAAACTAAATTTGTTGATGACACAAAGAAATATGCTGAGGTTTACAGGTTGGTTAGATATACAGACATTTTAACAAACGTGTTATACTGGATTTAATTTTCTATTTAATTTCAGTGTTGCTGGAATTGCATATTGTTGCAATTATCTGAAAACAAGATGTCTATTTGGTAACGGCCTCAATCCTTCAAAATCAACTGATATACATCATTGATTGTTGGTAGGCTAAATCAATGTAATTTCAAATCCTACCTCAATCCTACAATATCATTCAAATCCTCCAGTTGATTTTGAAGGATTTAGGATGGTTAGGGTTAATACAAGGTTGTACACACAAAAAAATTTGTCTGAAAAACATATTGTTGATTTATAGTTGAATTTGCTGATTTTTTTCCTATTTTAAAATACTAATTTCATGTCCCTATCCAGTTAAATTACCTTACATCTTCCCAACTTGTGTTCTGCCCTCAACCCCTTTCCTACATTATGTCAAGTGGATCTTCTTATCCATAGTCAACCCACGGACCCATTGATCTTCCATATCAGTGGTCTGTACTTGACCATTTTCCTACATGATGAGTGGATCTTCTTATCCATGGTCAACCCACAGACACATTGATCTTCCATATCAATGATCTGTCCTCGACCCTTTCCCTGCATTACGTCCTCCCCATCTTTTATCATAAATTTGTAATGTACGGGTATTTATAGGGACAGTTTTTAAACACTTAAAAATTTAATGACATTCTGTGCTTTATTCAACTGGATAGTGTTATGGGAAATGTATACCATTGGTAATTATTAGATCACACAAAAACAATTAATATACATGTATAAAGGTTTATTCATTATAAAGTAACATATTATCAAAAATTCTGTGAAATTATTCCATCTGAATTGCTTTAATTTGAAACAAATTTAAATTCTAAAAGTTTCTTGACGGCAACCTGACCAGTGGATCTTCTTATATCCATGGTCAACCCACGGACCCATTGATCTTTTATATCAGTGGTCTGTACTCGACCCCTTCCCTACATGACGAGTGGATCTTCTTATCCATGGTCAACCCACGGACCCATTGATCTTTCATATCACTGGTCTGTCCTCGACCCTTTCCCTGCATTACGTCTCCCCCACCTGACCAGTGGATCTTCTTGTCCATGGTCAACCGACGGACTCATTGATCTTTCATATCAGTGGTCTGTTCTCGACCCTTTCCCTACATGACGAGTGGATCTTCTTATCCATGGTCAACCCACGGACCCATTGATACAGTGGTCTGTCCTCGACCCTTTCCCTGCATTACGTCCTCCCCATCTTTATCATAAATTTGTAATGTACAGGTATTTATAGGGACAGTTTTTAAACACTTAAAAATTTAATGACATTCTGTGCTTTATTCAACTGGATAGTGTTATGGGAAATGTATACCATTGGTAATTATTAGATCACACAAAAACAATTAATATACATGTATAAAGGTTTATTCATTATAAAGTAACATGTTATCAAAAATTCTGTGAAATTATTCCATCTGAATTGCTTTAATTTGAAACAAATTTAAATTCTAAAGGTTTCTTGACGGCAACTTTTGGAGAAAAGTTTTTAAATACTGCTCAAATTGACCAAGTAAGCAGAAGTGCTATACTGTTTTTGCTTGTCGAAATTATTTCCAAAACAAGATGGTTAAAATTTTGCATTTGCTGATAACAAAATGTTTTATTATTAATGACGATGTAACAAGCTTGGACTTTGAAATGTTTATCTTGATTCAAATTTAGTATATACACCCATCACAACTTCTAAGTTCTAATATTTTTTAGAATATCTCAACAAGTATTGCATGAATTTTAAAAATTCAAAAAGCGAATGACATGTTCTACACAGCTCGTAATGAAATGGTTGAAATTCAATCATGCATGCACAATTGCAGTGATTTGAATGAAAATTCAGCTGAAAAAAAAGTTGCAGTACATGTACAAAGCATTGCTTTAAGGGCATGTTACACATGCAGTTTTGTGTAAGAACTCGTGCATCAATAACAATGGTATTGATGGCTGTTTCATAATAAGAAAAGAATATTCAAAGAGCAACATGCAACATGCATGTCCATTGTTTTAGAAGGGTAGAGCAAGAGTTTTAATATGGAATTGGTTCTTCATAACTGAGTTCTTACAGAAAACTACGTGTAACATGCCCTTACTGCAACTTTTTTTTCAGCTGAATTTTCATTCAAATCACTGTCAATTGTGCATGCATGATAAAATTTCAACCATTTCCATTACGAGCCGTGTTAGAACATGTCATTCTGTCATTTGGTTTTTTTAAATTCATGCAATACTTTAGATATTCTAAAAAATATTAGGGTCAACTTAGAAGTTGTGATGTGTGTAATTGTAAATATTTAAGGCCGAAAAAAAAATCTCTGGTTTGTGCATGCATTGCCATTTTACTATGAAACAATTGCAGCTGACCTATAACTGGAAATCAAAGACTTTTTTTGGCCTAAACATCTGTCCGTAAATTTTACCTACCCCCCCAACATGGCAAGGATGTATGGACAATTTTAAAATGCAAAACTCATTACTTTTTGTGTAAATTATGAATAAGTAATGTTATTAATGTTTAATAAATTATACATGATAAATAAAGACGAAAATTTAATATATTCTATCCCAAGGTTTAACTACAAGTTTTATTTATTTTTTCAATTGGTCAATTAGCTCAGTTGGGAAAGACTAAGATTGAGGGTTGGAAGGAACTGGGTTCAAGTCCCAGTTTTTTTTTTTTATAAATTAAAAACCACATTATGCATTTTTTCGTTTTTTTCTTATAAATTAAAAACAAATTATGCATTTTTTCGTTTTTTTTTTATAAATTAAAAACAAATTATGCATTTTTTCGTTTTTTTTTTATAAATTAAAAACAAATTATGCATTTTTTCGTTTTTTTTTTATAAATTAAAAACCAAATTATGCATTTTTTCGTTTTTTTTTTATAAATTAAAAACAAATTATGCATTTTTTCGGTTTTTTTTATAAATTAAAAACCAAATCATGCATTTTTTCGTTTTTTTTTATAAATTAAAAACCAAATTATGCATTTTTTCGGTTTTTTTTATAAATTAAAAACAAATTATGCATTTTTTTCGTTTTTTTTTATAAATTAAAAACAAATTATGCATTTTTTCGGTTTTTTTTTATAAATTAAAAACCAAATTATGCATTTTTTCGGGGTTTTTTATAAATTAAAAACAAATTATGCATTTTTTCGGTTTTTTTTTATAAATTAAAAACCAAATTATGCATTTTTTCGTTTTTTTTTTATAAATTAAAAACAAATTATGCATTTTTTCGTTTTTTTTTATAAATTAAAAACAAATTATGCATTTTTTCGGTTTTTTTTTATAAATTAAAAACCAAATTATGAATTTTTTTCGTTTTTTTTTATAAATTAAAAACCAAATTATGAATTTTTTCGTTTTTTTTTATAAATTAAAAACAAATTATGCATTTTTTCGGTTTTTTTTTATAAATTAAAAACCAAATTATGCATTTTTTCGTTTTTTTTTTATAAATTAAAAACCAAATTATGCATTTTTTCGTTTTTTTTTATAAATTAAAAACAACCAAATTATGCATTTTTTCGTTTTTTTTTTATAAATTAAAAACAAATTATGCATTTTTTCGTTTTTTTTTTATAAATTAAAAACAAATTATGCATTTTTTCGTTTTTTTTTTATAAATTAAAAACCAAATCATGCATTTTTTCGGTTTTTTTTATAAATTAAAAACCAAATTATGCATATATATATTTTTTTTAATAAATTAAAAGCCAAATTATGCATTTTTTTATTTTTTTTTATAAATTAAAAACCAAATTATGCATTTTTTCGTTTTTTTTTATAAATTAAAAACCAAATTATGCATTTTTTCGTTTTTTTTTTATAAATTAAAAACCAAATTATGCATTTTTTCGTTTTTTTAAATAAATTAAAAACCAAATTATGCATTTTTTGTTTTTATAAAAAAAACGAAAATGCATTTTTTTTTTAATTTACAAAAAACAAATCACGCATTTTGTTTTTTTTATAAATTAAAAAACAAATCATGCATTTTTTGTTTTTATAAAAAAAATAAAATGCATAATTTTTTTTTTTATAAAAACAAATTATGCATTTTATTTTTTTATTTATATTTTTTTTAAATTACACAAAAAAAGTGCATTTTATTTATTTATTTTTTTAAATTGTGCATTTAATTATATTCAGACACAAACTTGGCAACAGTATAAATAACTCAAGGTGTTGCTGCAATCCCAATCTTAGTTTTGTATGTTCTAAACCAAAATATCAGACAAATGATCAACCCTTAATTAAGAAGATGTGGCTACATTAGCTAGTACAGTATATACCATTGATTGTCCTCCCAGCCATAGGACCCTGTATACATCAAAACAAAAATGGTTTTATATCATTAGCAAATTACACAAACGGTATCCCTGGGTCTATAGAAGGCAAGTTTTTAATTTCACTATTTCAACCATATTTCTATAAGGAAAATATTGATCTTCAGAAAAAATAGGCAACTCAAATTCATAAAAATGAGATAGAAGTATGAAGCATTTTAGAAAAACAATTTTTAGACCAAATTTGGAAAAAACATCGAGGGGTACCCTTGACGTTTTTAAAAAATTTTCCCACCTCAAATATTGTTCTCCGATTCGTTTCTAAGCCCTGGGTCTACAGAAGACAACAACTGAGTTTATAGCCTTCTTGGGCAAGTTTTTAATTTCACACCCATATTTTGTAATGAATAAAATTGACAAAAATGCGACTCAAATTAAGAAAAACTTGTATCGCCTAAATGAAAAAAATCTTTTTCACTGACACACTGATCATCAGTATCGATTCGGCTGGTGTCTTGAGTCCTATAGATCTGCACATTGGCTACATCCTAGTAGTACAGGATACTGGTAACCACTGATTGTCCTCCCAGCCATTAGGACCCTGTATACATCAAAACAAAAATGGTTTAATTTCATTAGCAAAGAAAATACAAAGATCAACAATCATCTGTTTTTGTACCTATTTATTAATAAACTTGGGTATCCATCTCATTTGGATTGTTAAACATCTACAGGAAGAGAGATCATACCTCCCAATTGACCCACAATTCACAGGTTTGGCTCCAAAATTCACCTAGACTTGGTTCCAAGTCTGTGATCGTGGTTTTGTCTGCCTGAAGCCAATACTGCTCTGCAGTATCGCATTAAATAGCACCCTCTTGTGTATTAACATCCGACATTAACCTTCGATCACAGACTTACGAAATGTTTGTACACACCCTATTGCGAATTAGTCCAAAAGTGGACGGAACAATCTGATTGGTCGGAAAGCCTTCCATAAACATGAATATTCAAACTAAACCTTCTACATGCAGTTGGAGATGTACTCAACGATTCCATTTAAACTGTAGGTAAGACGTTTTTTGTAGAGAAGGAATTATGTATTTTATTTTGTGCTTTTTTACAACTCTAAGATCTCATTAAATTTACCTATCATTTCAAATACTATTTACGTACCAAGCACTATACAAATTTAATATCGAATGAATATTACAGAAAGAATTTTAAAAATCAAATCTAAAATTTACCTTACCCACTGATAGAAGACAACCACCAAGCTATACCTTCTTGAGCAAGTTTTTAATTTCAATATTTCACCCATATTTTGTAATGAAAAAAATTGGAAAAAAGCGACTAAAATTCAGAAAAATGAGATCCAAGCACTATATTTCTCCAACAATTATGAAGCATTTGAGAAACATTTTTAGACCAAATTTGGAAAAAAAACGTTGAGGGGTTCCCCTTGTCATTTAAAAAAAAAAAATTGTTTACCACCTCAAAAATTGTTCTCCGATTCGTTTCTAAATTACACAAGGTAGCCCCCTGGGTCTATAGAAGACAACAACTGAGTTATATAAGCCTTCTTGGGCAAGTTTTTAATTTCACTATTTCACAAATATTTTGGTATGAAAAATATTGATTTCTGGAAAAACTTGGGAAATTAGGCGACTCAAACAAAGAAAAAACAGATCTAGGCACTCTATTGTGTCTCTCAAACAAGTATGAAAAACAATTTTTAGACCCAATTTGGAAAAAACGTCAAGCGGTACCCCTTGTTTTTTCCTTCTAAATTACACAAAACGTAGACATAATAATAGTGAACATTTGTAATGCGCCGGTATCCGTCAAAAGAGACGCTCATGGCGCAGTGACACATAAGTGTAAACAAGAAAACAAAATACATGGTAAGAACAATGCAATATAAAATTACAAGGAACAATGATTGTAAAAAGGCTGACTGGCCCTGGTCAGAATATGCTAGGCAAAGACGATATTCTGACAAGGTTGATTTGAAAAAAATGTAAACACCGTAGCGATACTCTTCACATATTAAACAAAAACAAAAGGTATAAATACATCGTCATAACAGTCAATAGTTAAACATAAGTAAATTATACATTAATTTTCATCAAATGAGTTTTGAGAGCAGTTTTAAATGAAGCAAGAGATGGAGATTGTTTGACATGCTCAGGTAAATCATTCCACAAAGAAGGAGCAGCAGCAGCAAAAGAACGCTTTCCCCAGGATCTCTTTGTCAATTTCTTACTCAGAAGTTATAGAACACGGCTACCGAGTTTTTAATTTCACTATTTCATCCATATTTTGTAAAGAAAATATTGATTTTCGGAAAAACTTCAAATGAAGAAAAATGAGATCCAGGCACTCTATTGTGTCTCTCCAAATAGTATGAGGTACTTGGGGGGGGAGGATCATTTTTAGGCCAAAATTTTGAAAAAACGTCCCTTGTAGTTTTCTTCACCTGAATATATTGTTCTCTGATTCACTTCTAAATTACACAGAAGGTAGCCCTGGGTCTATAGAACACGACAACCGAGTTATAGCCTTCATGGGCAAGTTTTTAATTTCACTATTTCACTCATATTTTCTAAGGAAAATATCGATTGTTGGAAAAATAGGCGACTCAAATTAAGAAAACGTTTATCCCTAAATAAAACAGATAAAGGTTTTTGGCACGTACATTTTCATCATCAGTATTGATGTGGCTGGTGTCTCGAGTCCTACAGATCTGTACATTGGCTACATCCTTGTAGTACGGGATACTGGCTACCACTGATTGTCCTCCTAGCCATAGGGCCCTGTATACATCAAAACAAAAATGGTTTAATATCATTAGCAAAGATACGTCAACAGTTATCAATTTTTGAACAGGTTTGGTTCCCAAATTGACCTAACCCGCCGATAGAAGACAACCACCGAACTATAGCCGTCTTGGGCAAGTTTTTAATTTCACCAATATTTTGTAAAGAAAATATTGATTTTCGGGAAAAACTTCGAAAAATAGGTGACTCAAATGAAGAAAAATGAGATCCAGGCACTCTAACAAGTATGAGGCACTTGAAAAAAAAATTGAAATTTATTTTGAAAAAACGTCAAGGGGTACCCCTTGTCGTTTTTTTTCACCTCAAAAATATTTATTCTCCGATTCACTTCTAAATTACACAAAACGTAGACATGGGTCTATAGAACACGACTACCGAGTTACAGCCTTCTTGGTCAAGTTTTTAATTTCACTATTTCACCCATATTTTGTAAGGAAAATATCAATTTTCGGAAAAATAGGCGACTCAAATTAAGAAAATGTTTATCTCATAAATAAAACAAAGGTTTTTGGCACATACATATTCATCACCAAAGAAAATTTGCTTAAACATTTCACAAAACGTAGACATGGGTCTATACAACACGGCTACCGAGTTGTAGCCTTGGGCATGTTTTTAATTTCACCCATATTTTGTAAAGAAAATATTGATTTTCAGAAAAACTTGGGAAAAATAGGTGACTTAAATGAAGAAAAATGAGATCCAGGCACTCTATTGTGTCTCTCCAACAAGTATGAGGCACTTGAAAAAAAAAAATCATTTTTAGGGCAAATTGTGAAAGGGGTACCCCTTGTCATTTTGTTCACTTCAAAAAAAGTTGTTTCCAAATCATTTTTTAATTACACAGAAAGTAGCTCTGGGTCTATAGAAGACAACCACCGAGTTATAGCCTTCTTGGGCAAGTTTTTATTTTCACTCTGAAATTTAAAAAACATTTGGTTGGCACCCCTCTTCCTCACATTTTGCCATATCAAGATATTCTGTACAAAATACATGCTCCATGCCATACACTGGCATTAGTTACATGGACAACTGTAAATGGACAGTTTGTTTTCAGAAAATCATAGGGTAAAAAGTATTTACCCAGTTGGGGAATATCCCCCCCCCCCCCCCCATTTTTAGCCCTATTTTTATGTAAATATTCCATATATTTTAAGTGTTCCCTCTTTTGATGATGACAGTAATAGATGGTCATGAGACTGCATACAAAAATTCAATTATTACTTAATACTTCTCTTTAAAGGGACAATATCGTCACAATCGGAGCAGACATTCAAAAGGGCATGAAATCGGTGTCCTTGTACTGAAACTTACATTTATGAAGCAGCAACAGGAATATGTAACCTTATGTGGGCATTGTGGGGTATATTTTCAATCACCGAGTTAATCTAAAACTAGCACTCCAATTCCATGCCATGTTGATTGTGACGATAATATACCTTTAACCCTAACCCTCCAAAATCCTTCAGTAGTAAAAGCAAGCACATGACATGTATGCACACATGTGTTTCTAATCTGTGATACATGTACATGGCCAGGTACCCTCCCTGCATGCATGGAGCAATAAACAGTGTCCACTGACCCAAGCACTACAACAAACATGGATGTACATGTACCATGGAAAGGCAAGTATGCCTAACAACCTCAATCCTCCAAAATCCTTCACTTTAACAAAGAGCATGTAGCATGTAACCTCAGTAACTTTTATAGCAAAGAGGATTTTGGAGGATTTGGGAAGGTTAGGGCTAAACTTTCTGTGGCTTAATTGTATCACAGATTAGAAACACATGTGAGCATACTAGGCTTCGGCGGTTCCACAATTTCTGGAACCGGTTCGGTAAAAAAAAAAAAAACTCGGTTCCGACTCGGAACCGGTTCCAAGAGATTCAAAGAAAAACATAAGGATTAAAAAAAATAAAACATACGGTCTATTCAAACTTCGTTGCGCCCTGATACAAAGGAGTTTCTATTTTCAACCGCAAATGCAGTGATGATAATGTTGATTTAAATTATGTTTCAGAAACTTTAAGGATACTTTATGGGAAACGTTAAGCTAAGTTAGAGATTTGTTTCCATTATCTTACCCGTTATACAAGCCATGCTGTGTACATGCCATGGCTTTGCACACACATGATGGGTTGGAGCAATTATACCACCCCCTATACACAAGGTACCGTACTACCGTCCATGCCTATTGAAAGTACATTAAAAATACTAGCAACATGACTAACTTCGTCACAAGATTATCCATATTACGGGGCCACCTTGATCACTCCACTTCTCAAGACACGTGCTGTCAACATTTTTAACAACATCTCCATAACCAAAGTATTCATGTTATGGGGCCAATTTATAAACAACTCAGTGACACACAATGCATACTACTAATGCACCAACATTGCAGTTTGCATCAGTTGTGTGTGTGGCGCCTTCACAAGTTTGCCGCAGTCTTACATTTTGTCAGCGCTCGTCAAAGAGAATTGGGTATTTTGACTGGAGCCGGTGGCTCTCGGCTCTAGAGTTGGAGCTCATACAACCAGGTATTTCAATTGGAGCCGAGTTGGTCCTAAGAGTCGGGTATTTTGCTGGAGCTGGCTCCCAGCCGGCTCTGGGACTCTGGTATTTTACTCAAGCCGTGGCTCTGGGAACCGGGTATTTGAAGGACTTGGTTCTGGAACAGACTCTTGCGGGTACCTGGTTCTTTAAAAGAGTGGAACCACAGTTCCGATTCTCAATTTGGAATCGGGTAGAACCGGGTACACATCGGAAACGCCCAAGCCTAGTGCATACATGTCATGTGCTTGTTTACTACTGAAGGATTTTGGTGGATTCAGGTTACATGTATGTGTAAGCAAATGGGCCTAGGGAGTTAGGGATAATAAGAGAAATAGGCAAAATCTGTGGAATTAATCTCACAGTACTGCACAATTGATTCTTAACTATTTGATAATAAATTGAGATTTCTTAAAAGCAACAGTACCTGAGATAGAGATATTTCAAGGGTTACTTAAGTTCTTTCGGGTGACACCATGTAATGATCTCTTCTTGGAAGAAGTGATGGGCTCTGAGAAGAGCCGGTTGGTTTGTTCTCAACGTTTCGACTAGCCGTCATCAGGAGAAACCTCAGAGCCATCACTTCTTCCAAGAAGAGATCATTACATGGTGTCACCCAAAAGAACTCAAGTATCTATCTTCACCATGCAAAGCCTCAAATCCTACATCATTTCAAGGGTTGTTTGATCATTAACTTAACCCCTTGGTCATGTTTTAATAGCACAAAAACATGCCCATGAGTGACAAAGCCACAAGTGCCTTAATCACTCTGTTCTGAGTCCACTACTACTGATTTCTTCATAAACCTCATACAAAATTAATAATTACAAATGCAATTGTATGCATATTTATTTAAACCAATTAAAATGTTTAAATCAGTGTTATTATCATAACAAATTAGTTACCTAATTATTTACATTTCTCTGCCAAATCAGTAGAGAAATTACAAAAAAAATGATACCACAGTAGGGACTGGTAGGCACTTGTGGCACCACCATTTGCGTGCGTGATGTACACATTTTTAATATTGTGTTCTCGGTTGTTGCGTGCGCCTTGACTAAAGATGCACCCCGGTAAGCTTAGGCGATAACAATAATATCGAGATACCTTTTTTAACCGATTACGATATCGAGAAGCATTTCGCAATCGCAAATCGCGATTAAAAAAAATGTATATCGCAATTAGAAAAAAATAAAACGCCATTGTGAGTCAAGTCAGAAATGCCATGTAAACAAAATTAGGACCGTCTTCAGCTTTTGGAAGTGACAAAGAAATTTGTAATAAACTCATTTAAAAAATAATTATTGAATAACTTTGGTTTTACTGCAATGTTCAAAGGAATTGTGTGGTGTCCCAACAAAACTTTTGTAACAATTTGTACAGATTTGAGTCCGTTTCACAGAACTGACGACATCGCTGATCTGTAATGAAATTTAAGACAGTTTAACAAAAGGGCGGCATAGAATTGGTAATTCTCAAAAATTAATGCCAAGGTTCTGTAATGTTTAACAAAAGTTGAAGATTTTTGAATTTAGGAAAGAGTTATTTGTGACCCGACTGTACGAAATGAGTCGGAAGTCGCAAATGCCTGTATTGAGATATGGACACGTAAACACGAGTCATGCATGTTTGTTTTCGAAAGAAATAAGTAGAAAAACGTGTTAATAAAACTACCCAACAAAAAATAAAATAAAATAAAATCGGAAAATGTTCAACATCCTGATTTTCTTTACCATGTTGAATCAAGAACATGTTCCAAAATTACTCAGCAAAGGATCGTTTTGTCCCCTTTTTGGCCCTAGAATGCCTGGTCCTTGCTCTATGTTTGCAGCCACGTTGACTTAAAACGCATGGTTGCTATGGAAGAATGATATAAAATAAAACCAGAAATCAAGCCCAAACTTAAACGTGCAATATTTCCGTTTTTGGTTTTCTGACAGTGCAGGCCGAGGTAATGTGTTTTATGGTATAACTTCCATATTTTTTAACGTATGAAAATATTTTTTTTATCAAATGTAAGAGGAGAATATGCTCTTTCAGGACCACATAAAAACTCAATTTGTTCCGACATCACCTTAAGACTCATTTCGTAGGATCCGGTCACATTTGCCGAATTCTAGATCTCAGTTAATGCCTGTTAGATTATAACAAGGTGTTCTCTTTAATTTGGTCATATAAGACTTTAAAAAGTATTTGAGGAGCAACCATCATATGTCTTCATCGACACACTGCCTGTAGGTAAAACTTGTAGCTTTGCATGGTGAGGAGGATAAGTAAGACTAATTGTGGTGACACCATGTGAAATTCTCAATTGAGTAGTAATTAGTTCTGAAAAGAACTGGAGGTACAACTCAACGTTCCGATCAGTGTGCTCTGATCGTGTTCAGGTACACTGCCTGTACTTAAATTGCTACATAAATATGAAGTCAAATTTTGGGCATGCCAATAGGAAATAAATGTATTTCTTAAGAAATTATTCTACTTTGTCTAATCTGTGTGCCAAATTACAAAGTCTGTGCAAGTGATGAATGACTACACCTGCCATTGAAAAGGTCTAAAAAACCAAATGCCTTTTAAAACAGACATGTACAGATTTATTTCTAAACTATTCATTCAGGATTAAAATGGGTTTTACTGATTTCCAGGGGTTTATGCTCAAAATGTGGGCCAAGTTTTAATTGAGAAAACTTACTTTTTCCCTCATTGATCTCCAATCCGTTTATACAGCACTGATGTCAACAAGGCCTTGATTGCAGACATAAACAGGGCAGCAAATTGCATTGTAGTCATTTCTCTCAACAATCTGTACAAAGATAAAGTTGCACATTTATTTCAACACTCAAACTCTCCCTTATATCATTCTCATGGTTTGTGACCACAGATTTCAGCACCCTCCTATGCCACTGCTACATAATCCAGCGAATGATTTCCCCTGTATCGCATCGCAAAATGCGACATAATTTGGACAATCTGCGATGGAATTTGAAACAATACATCGCAGATTTTGCGATACAAATTGCGACAGATTTTTTCACTTTTGTGGTTTAATAATAAACAATTTTGAAATCATATTCACAAACCTTTCCCGAAATAACGTTTACATGTATATTTCTGACCCCAAAATATCAAGGGATCCGTCCCGACTGGGTTTGTTTCCGTGTGTCCAGACCACGCGTCCGTGCGACGTACGTGGTCAACGATGACATCGTGACGTGACGGTGTTGATGCAACAGTGAACACATGCACTGGTTTTACCTATGTGCAACCGTACATCCAACTTTATTTCCCATCAATCCGTCAATATGCATGCAATATTTTTCTGCTGATGAATTAACTGCGGGCGAAATTCCCGAAATGGAAAACACGCAACAACCGCCCAGTTTTTTTTTGCTTCGCATGTGTTTATTTTTTCTTCTCCCGAGTTTGGGGGTTGGAACATTGAGCAATTGAGCCACCACCTATACACAATAAAGTACCGTGTTCAGTTCACATGTGCGATTTCATACGATCACTACGGCCGTATTCAAAGGAACTCTAGAAACGTTACTAACTTAGTTTTATCATAAGTTTTTGAAAATTAACAAAATGACCATTCATTTATATATGTAGTGGTGAGATTTAGAATCATTTCGCCACACACAATGATTGCACTTTCAACCACGGTGAGCCACTCATTTTCCTGATGAATTTTTAATAATCAAAATCAAGCTTGATCATACCACAAAGTAACGTTACACTTGGCGAAATTCACTTTGAAAAGCACCCGAACATGTCATGTCACAGTCGGTAATTTGCTTTCGTGATATTGCCTCTGTTTTAGCAATCGATATAACAATGTAAAAAAAAAGAAAATGGACGGAGGACAGGGTTGTAGCTACGCCGGTCGGCGCCGGTCGGGTCTAACCGGCACTCCCTCTGGCCGACCGGCACCAAATGCAAATTGATGTCTTACCGACCGGCACAAAAAATGTGTGAATATTTCATTAAACAGTAATAAAAGTAAAAAAAAGTTCATGTATTCTTCATTTCTTTGAGTTATTTGCCATTATTTTGAGGACTTTAGCCTATAGATCAATTAAAACATCGTACGATATTATAAAATAAATCTCAGTTTGTAGCGGTACAAACAAATACACTAATTAGCATTTATTTATGACGTCAGGGAAAAGACCTGGGAATCCCCATTATGATTGGTTGTTTGCGCCTGCACGATGAGCTAATGCCACTAGTCTCTACCGTGCAAATGATGCGGCGTGCTTCGTAATGTCGATGTACGTAAATTTCAGGTTGGATAAGCGTGACTTAGAACGTCTAGCTTTCCCGCGATGTGCTCAGCAAAGGAAAATTATTCACGTCGTCCCTCCGCCCATTCATGAAAAGTTTTGTGAACGTTTTTGGAAGTGTTTTGATCAAAATAATTGTCGCACTCGCAGAAAAGTATCACCAGCTTTTCTCTTGACCACTAAGCGCAAGGGGCGGCAGTGATAGACACGGCAGCCGGGTCAAGCGAGAAGCCGGCAAATTCGAGACATTCTTCTGCGACCACATCTTCGTGTTCGAGTACAACTGACCGGGAACTGATCACGCTACCGAGTCTCGGCCACTGTGGTTTAGGCCAAAAACCCGGAGCTGCTATGCCTGACGGCCCCGGTTGCTCAAGTGTTACCACCTCATCAAAAAACAGAAGCTGGCATCTAAGTTTAATAGCGAAAAGTGGACACCTGGTAGGCCATACAGAAGTTTCAGTTTTTCTGAGCCAACATTGTTGTCAATTGCATTGGAGGGCACTCCTTCACATCATAAATTCTTGTATAATACTATGAAAATATCATACTATTATACAACAAATTATGTGAAAGGTGAGCCCTCCAAATCCATTCTTAAAAGCTAAAACCCAGGAGCTTTGGGGGGCTTTGCCCCCTCGACCACCACCGGGGCGTTGCCCCCGGACCGCACCAGGGGCCCTTCAGCGGGCCCCTGGACCCCCGGCCGTGAGGAGCTGCGCTCCGTTCGCTCCGCTCACAATCGATAAAATTAGCCGGCACTCAATTTGGTCTGGTGACAACCCTGACGGAGGACTAACTTTCATGAATGCCTGCAATTTGGCAAAAATAATGAAGAAATCTACCTAGAAGAAAGAAACCGGAAGAAAGAATTTCCGGACACTAAAGATGATTATTTCTGGTTAAATTTGAACATTCATATTATGAACAAAACGACAGTAAAGCCTCAAAAAACAACACCTTTACCTATGCACACTACATACTGTTATTTTAAGCATTTTAAATTTGCTACATACAAAATTCACAGATTGCTATACAACATTATTTTGCTATGCAAATTTTTTGAACGAAATCGTTCCCTGATAATCCATAAAAACTAAGTATTTTCTTATTCCCTGATATTGTACTCTTAAAAGCAATGACACATGCAGATTTATACAAATGTTTTGAGATTTTTCCCTTGAAAAAATAGCAACATAATTATTAACATAGATCTACATGTACCTTATGGTAGATGTTAATGCCTGGGCATTTGACTGTTATCAAGAAAAGTCTTTCTAAAGGGTTAATAAAAATATATACATGATGTTGGTTCCAACAACTAAACTATGTAAACCTTAGTGTCATATAAAGCTGTTTCAATTATACAAAAAGAAAATTAAAAATAAACTTTTGCTCCACAACTGACCTGGGGAATCACTTCAAACTAACTTCCATCTTTGTGATTAATATAAGACAGACATTATTCCTGGAATTCTAGGATTTCAAATAATTGTTCAGCCCATATCATTAACAAGAACATTAAAAATGCTTTCAGATTTGTTTGCTTTCATATTAATCATGGCCATGAAGCGCCTGGAATTTTTTACATATAGTTCAGAACAGTGGCCAACACTGCATTGCTTAATCACATTAAGGTTTTGGGTTGTTGGGTTGATTGCAGACAAGTGCACATTTTCAAAATGTTGCCATACATCAACTATTTGCGAAAGTCTCGACTCCAGACTGGTTGGTTCAAAGAAAAAGTCTACTTGAACAAGCAGCTTTACCCATGTCATACCTTCCCTTTAACTTGCTACACCTGACAGGAAGAATGTCGAATATAACCACCACTTGCCTATCCAAATATGACAAATATCACAGATTTTTCCTTTAAAGTAGGATAGGGAGACACTTAAGGAGAGGAAAGTGTAGTCCTGTGAGGATTGTAAATGATATTTTGGGAGATTTTGATTCCCTCCTGTTTTTGTTGGTAAATTATCCAAATTGATTTAACTTGGGTGAAAAAGCGCAACAGAAACATCTTAATATGCTGACTAGCGTTTAAAAGGGAAGGTGCAGTACTGGTCATGACCACATTATTATCTGAAATCTAACTTGATGTGAAGTTGGTAAAGGTACTGAAAAACAATGGAGTAAAAACATAACAGATATGTAACAGTTTTGTTCTTTTCTCAATGTTGGAACCTATTGTGATGAAACATTTACAGGTTAGTTTGATAATTTATATTTCTTGAAAAGTGGAGGATTGGAGTGGACGTGCATTACCAATGTTGTACCTTCCCTTTAACTTGATAATATAACTCAAACTTACCACTAAGTTTCACAGAAATCCCTCAACAAGTTTACACAGTTGAAGCTATCATGTTATTCTCACAACCCAAGCCAGACTAATCTGTTGAAAGATTACAAAAATTTAACTACATCATTCAACTTCAAGCCAAATAAATAGGGTTGGGATTAGGGCTGTGCGTTTTCGGATATTTTTGGAACCGGATACCCGAAATCAGGAAAGTTCGGATACCCGGATACCCGTTTTCATTTTTGTTGAAAACATGCCTCCTTTGGTGTACAAATACATGTAAACGTTAACAAAATTGACCTTTATAATACAGAGGATACCATATTTAATTCGATCTTTATTAAATTATAACAACTTGGTGACAAAATATTGTATTTAAGGAAAGTTATTTCTGAAATAAAACCGTAAAATTTGCTACAGAAGTGTCTTTAATAACCCAATTTACAAAAAAGAAAGCCCAAATGATCGCGCGCGCGCACGCTTTGCCGGTGCATGCATCACACTAGCTACAGCGGCCTCACACGTGACTGTGTCAGGGAGTGACTACCATGTATCATATCAGAAGACGTTGCGTGATCATGTCAGAGCGCGTGCGTATAGCAAGTTGACTTTTCATGTCACAAAACACGTGTTGAATAATGTCATTGGTCGATCAAAGGCGATGTGGGCGGAACTAACCAGTTGTGGGAAAACAATAATGCTTGCGCCTTGCCGCGCCCATGCCTTCTAAATAAGGATATCCTGTACGCCATGTTGGCTTTGGATTGAGGACATGATTTTGCGTACTAAAATAATATTTAATATTATGAAACTAACAAACTGCAAAATATTAACGAATCTAAAATCAGAACTTGAATATTAATATGTTTCTATCACAATGAACTTTAGTTAAATGTCAATAAACCTGTCAATAAACCTGTCAATAAACCTTGTTTCTTGAAAGAATGAATTTTACCAAAATGGGACCAAACTTGACTATTCCTATTGAACGTGGCATCGTGTTGATCGGTCAGTCAAGAAATGAGTCTAAAATTTAGGATGCGCACTCATCAAAAAATAACTTAACAGAACATATCGGTGTAAGTTTTGCCTACTATTCAGCCAATTTGTCCCCTCCATCAATGTTTGACGATCCATAATTCGCAGCTCATCATAAGCAACCGCATTTCGTCCCTCATAAACGTCTTTTCAATTGATAGGAGATTAGGTGATTGTAAAAATAAGCTGCCCAATTGAAAGGATCAAACCCGCAACCAATAAATAAATACCTTTCAGTCAAATCCGACTGATTATGGATCCTACTGTTGGTTTCAAAGACAATGACCGACTTAACACCTCGCTTTTTATTTTTTTCATTTGAAACAAATTGTCACCTTGTCGACAAATGTAATACATGTACACAATTAAGAGAGCTCGGCATCGGTGGGTAAATAAATAGAAAAGTTGATGATATGCTGAGGGATGGTCGGTGGCACATCAAAATAATTAAACAAAACCATTTTCAACACCACTTTTTTATTAGGACAACAATTAATGTGGACGTCCCCTATAATAAAATCCCCTCTATTAACACATCATGGCGCACACTCCAGGTCAGCAGTTGTCCCACTAATCCAATTACTGTGAACAATAGGCAAACATTCCGTCCTGAGCAGCTAGTTTGATACTTGTTTGTAGCATGCGGCAGCTAGCTATTTGAGTCATAATTATTGGATACAATGTATCAGTTGGACAAAAGTGTATGGAAAATGTCAAATACTACAAAGTCGTTATCTTGAATAAAATTGCTCCAAAAAGTGTAAACAGTACATTGTTCAATAGTCAAAGATTTCTGTTCACACCGCTGAAATGGTAAGTCCCAATTTTAAAAAGTCGTTTACGGGTACTCGGAACCGAACAACGGAACCGGGTAATGACAGTTTCGGTCGGGTATCCGGATACCCGGCACAGCCCTAGTTGGGATGTTTACAAATGTACACGAAAATAAATTCACTCAACGTATTTTTAAAACAAATCACAAAACTTAAATTGAACCTTCCATTTCCACAATATTTGACAGGTCTTTTTTATTTCACGGAGTGCGACCAGTGGGCCAGCAATTACTATATCACGATTCTCATGAAAATCAACCAATACATTTTTAAAAACTTAACCAGAATTTGGATGTTTTGTGCCAGGCTTGGATTTTTTGCCAGGCTTGGATGTCCTTTTCTCTAAATGGAAAGAATGTTGTATCCGACCGCCACTTTTTAAGGGTTTTTGAAATTTGTTTTGCAACCACTAACCAGTTAAAAAATTATTCTATCGATTATTGGGGGTACAGAAAGCGAAAACTAAATAAAATTCACTTTTATGATGGTTTTCGGACTTTATTTCCCTTCTAAAAAAATCTTCCCCTTCAGAAAATATAAGGATCCTATTATAGTTGCCACTGTGCATGTATAGTGACCGTGTTGGTCACTAATGGGGGAGTTGACAAGATCGGACTGACATGACTGAGGAAGTCATTGTATACCAAAAATGCCTGATTTTTCATGAAATAAATATTCTGGAATAATTTGAAGTATATGTCTATCATCATCCATACATGTATGTTCTCCACTTTACTGGGTAGGTAATATTAAATTATTGGTTATATTTAATGAATAAAAGTGGCGGTCGGATACTACATTCTACACCTAAATCCAAATTGCCATATTTTGGATTATTTTCAGTACTAAATACAGAAATACTGGAAGTGGTCTCGAGACCGGTCTTGAGACATACAACACTGGTTTAAGGACGTCATATGAGTAACAAATTTTAAAGTTAAACTTTATTTTGTTTGAATTAAAAAAACAATCCGAAAACATCCTAAAAGTGGATTTAAAGATAGTTTTCGCATTCTGTACCCCCAAAAATCGATAGAATCATTTTTTTCAACTAGTTAGTGGTCACAAAAACATTTTAAAAAACCTTAAAGTGGCGGTTGGATACGACATTCTTTCTCATCGTGGTCAGTACCAACAGAGCTGATGCCAGAAGCAGACGATAAAATGGCTGCCATACAATGACACAAATTAAATGCCCACACTTTGTAATGACACGGTCCATAAAGTTAAAATGAGCTGGTGCTATCACATTGTTATACCATCATACCATAATAATTTAGAAATAATGATGAATATAACTGCCACTTTTCTATCAGAATATGACAAATAAAGAAATATCACAGACTGTCCTTTAAAAGACGAAAGAATACACAGGCCCACATCCAGTGAGCTGTTGGCCGTTTTGTACACATGCTAGACATTGTGCACATGTGGCGGGTGGGTTTGACATTCTTTCCAATAATTAATGTTATGTTTGTCTGTAAAAGGTTAACGTTTTTTGTAGAAAATGGTATGATAGTAAAACCTTTCAAATTCAGTACACCAACAACGATACACTATACGGAAACCGCCCAACCCGTACGCCGACCAACTCGTACTCATGACTGCATGCAGTAATTTTGCATCAATGTAATCTGATCACTTTTTATGTTTCCGCTCAATGTTAAAGCTATCAGTCATTAGCAGCTCATTCAATTGGGGATCTGGTGGGAACGCGGTCTTTGACTCGCCCGCCGCACCTGCTCCCAGCTTGCCGAAGCCCACACAGCCAACTGTACTCAGCAGGGGCAGCGTCCAGCGGACCCATCGTCTTTGTCTTTTGAGTTGGAGATGGACTTTATTCCTGAGAACCTTTTATCGAAGGACATCGTCGTAGAAGAGGTGCGTCATTTAGAGTTTATGACGCAAGAACAGGTGGCGATTTTGGACAAGGTCAAGTCATGGTATTTGGATGCGACATTCAAGATTATCTCCAAGCCGTTTACACAGATGTTTGGCATCCATGCATTTGTGAAGGGGCACTCTGAAACAGATACCGCTGGCATTTTGCATGATGTCAAGACGGACCAAGTGTGACTACCGGAAGGTTTTGAGGGCCGTGAAGAAGCAGTTGCCCTCAAGGGGGTCACACATTCAGCAGATCGTCATGGACTACGAAGCAGCTCTGTGGGCAGTGGTGCAGGCATCTTTTGGAGAAGAGGTTCATCTCCAGGGGTGTCTGTATCATTAGACCCAGGCAGCTTGGCGTAAGTGCCAAAGTCTGGGACTTGCCGTTCCCCTACACCACAAATGCTGTCGTCCAGACCTCTGTCAGGAAACTGATGGCGTTGTCGTTCCTGCCACACGAACATATTCCTGCGGCGTTCGACAATCTGAGACGGAGAGTTGAGCATCAACAACTGCTCACTGAGCTCTCTGACTATGTCTTGGAGAATTGGATAGAGTTCCATGTGGCAGCCAAAAAACTGGTCCATCTTCAATCAGTGCACGGACCAATAACGACGTCGAAGGATGGCACCGGAGATTGAACGTCAAGGCTGGCCGTTCCTGTCTACAATTTTACAAGCTAGTTCCTCTGCTTCACCAGGAGGCACAACTTGTCAACTTGCAGTTGAGACTTGTCAAGGAGTCAAAGATGTGCCGTATCAGCTTGTGGGAGAAGTACTTATCGGGGGAACTTGAAGACTTCAGCGCTACTGACTGCATGCAGTCACCTCAATGGTCCAGCCAGTCTCTAAACAAAACCACGTTCAAAAGAGAGATTACATAACCTGTCCTTAATTAAATTTTTTCAAATAATATCTTCCAAGGTTTTCAACAGTTACGGGTAAAAATGACACCAAAATTCAATTTTTTTTTAAATTTTATTTCCTTAAAAATTGGGAATTTTCATATAATTTTAAACCCTGGGAGACTCAACTTACTTAATTTATTCTAATAATATCTTCTAAGGTTTTCAAAAGTTACGGATAAAAACGACACACCAAAATTCCATTTTCTTCAAATATATGAGTACAAGTTGGTTGGGGCATAGAGAAAGGATAGAGAAGGAGTTTGAACTGCGCGGGCTTTCAAAGCTATCCAATTACCGCTGTCAGCAAGCACCTGGTATTCCCATAGCTAAAGCACAGTAACCGCAGTACATTTGCCGACCGCAAGCAGTCCTTTGAACCATACATTTGTCGCAGCGATTTTAGCTGGTAATCAACAGCCTTCCACTTGGTGTGTGCTGAAGTATACAGTTCTTCAATATTGCTACGTCATGTCGCTGCTGTTTTTTAACCATTACTGGAGGACAGATTTTACAACAACCTATGCTAAAGCGCCAATTGTCAGTAGGCTTGGGCGATGACATCGAATATTGTGATATTTTTATTTATTCAATTATGATAGAGAACTTTTAAAACTATCGAGATATCGGCAAATCGCGATGAAAAAAATATATCGGGATGAAAAAAATATATCACGATTAAAAAAATATATCACGATTAAAAAAATCCTTGATTGTCAGTCGGGTCAGAAATTCTACGCAGTAACCGTCCCACATAATTATGCAAATGAATTTGCACATGTCTCTCAGGTAAGCAATGGCAATTTATTGTGACGCTTGTAGATGGGTACATCCCTGTTATTATCGGCTTTAAAACACTTATGCGTGAAAAAAAATAATCGCGATATATGTTTGACGATAAATTGTGGATGAAGGGAAAAAAAAAAAAAGCCTAGTTGTCAGTGGACGGTCATTCACATGTGGAATCTATGTGCAGTTGTCGGAGATTGGAAGCGCTGTCTGTAGCCATTTATTTGATTACTGCAACTCGCTTTTGAAAGGAATAACAGAGAAATATGAATCGTCTTCAGAAACTTCAGAATAAAGCTGCCAGATTTATCTTTAAGACAGGTCGTCGTGACAACACTTCACCATTACTTCAGATATTGCACTGGCTGCCTATCACAAATAGAATCGACTTCAAACTTTGTCTACATGTCTTCAAATCCCTCGTTCACCAGTCACCATCATATATATCTGACATACTACATCCATATGTCCCACCACGTTCCTTACGCTCTTCCTCAGAGAACCTCTTGGCTGAACATCGCACCTTCTCTAGAGCTGGTTCGCGTGCATTTTCAGCTGCTCCTCATGTGTGAAACTCACTACCATCATATCTTCGTCATGCAATGACACTTGGACAATTCAAGAAACTGCTTAAGACTCATTTATATCGTAATATTTGATTGTTTTTTGTTTTGTTTTTTGTATACTTCCGGAACATCTTTAAGTTGAACTTTGTCGCATCTTCTGCAAGCGCTTTGTAACTTAAGGGTAAAAGGCGCTTTATATAAATGCTGATACATGTATGTATGTATGTAAACTTTCGGTAAGTTGTCAAGTTTTTTGTAAAATTATCATCAGTAATTAGTCATTAATTAAAAACGGTATATTATCAGTCTGCTCCATCCTGCTTGCTAATGAAATAGTGCATTTTGTTCGTCATGAATTAAGCTTTCCAATGGTTATAGTTGGGTTGACTCGAAGTGACTCGCAACTTCAAACCAAGTCTTTGTTAACAATGCGCATATTCACTTTGCTCATACTCCACTATAAGTATAACATGTATAAAGATCAGTGAGAAGAAATAGCACACTGAACACTGCTTAAAAATATTATAAAATGAGTTAAATGACTTTTCTATGAATATTGTATTTTGATGGGGATTAATTTTAATATTTTAGGGGCCTAGCCTAGGCCATAAAATAACAAACTCACAAAGACACAAACAAAAAACAGTTTATTTTAATTTAGTACGGTTTTTTATGCAAGGTTATTTTTCAGATTAGGTTATTAATTTTTATGTGAAAATTGTGTGCTTATTAACTAAAAGATCATTCTGAAACTAAAACTAACGTTAAAAGACTCCATGTCAAGTGAACAATTTGTTTATGCATTTTTTGGCCGTGTTTATTTTATTTTATTTTTTTTCTGTATCACAATTGGTTGGAAAGTTTGTTGATTTATTTGCTGGCCACTTCCTTTGAGCAAAAGAGAAAGAAGATAAATGTTTATCCACTCCCATCTTATTAAATTATTATCTAAATTTGGAAACAACAAATCCCTGCCTGTGTCATGCTGGTGGATTGTGGTGGTTTGCCTTTTGATTTTATGCCAGCATTTAGAGCAACTGATTCTGTAGAAAACACAACAGTATGACCATCCGTAAATCAGATGGTACTATTGTTTAAAAGAGTTCAGCTGCATCTTTTTAAAAAAAGAGACAGGATTTACTTGGGTTCGTTGATGCGATGAGTGGCAGAAAGAAGCAGAGAGTCACCATGATGTGGACAAGACAGTCGGGCAGAGTATGTCACCATGTGTCTCAGCAGAGAGACACTTGAAGGACTTCTAATCACAGGTATGTAATTATTATATTAACTGATTGACTGCTTAATTGAATATAATTTTTCTTGAAAAAAAACCCAAATGTTTCGGTAACCTGTTTTTTTTAGGGAAAAGTACTTAGTGGGTGCAGAACTCCATTACCAAAATCCAACACCAATATATTTATATATTTTATTAGGATATATAATGGGGGTGGGGTATATATAATTAGGTGTGTATTGTGACCCCTAAATTATTGTATGAATCATTTTTTATGTACGGGGACACATACCTTATATATATATTTTTTTTCTTGTAAAGAAATATTCATTTTTTATTTTCTTTTAGTGCATTTTTATTCGTGAAGTTGGCACAATCATTGCTGAAAGAAGATTTCTCAGCGAGAAGCTAAACCAACACCCAAAGTATTTCTCAAAGCAGCATGATGCCGAGGGAAGCAGTGGCAACCCAACAGTGGAACAGTTCATCCACAATGTATTTGCCCTTCATGTTGCATCCTTTTGGCACCAAAGACAACTCAACAAAGACTGGTGCAAAGATTCATGTGGAAATTAATAGTACTCCCCTTCCAAAGAGAAATATGGAAGTAGAAAATTCACTTGGAAATGTAAATACCCTGATTCATGTAGAATTTTACACATAAATAAAATGTTTAAATTGGCAGGAATTGTAGAGACCTAAACACATCCTTTCCCCTTATTTTTTTAAATTAATTTAAAAGGTTTTTGTTAAACTGCTTTTGTGCTATTTTGCCAGCGTATAGACCTGGGCAAACAACCTCCATGTTCATAGAAATGTCCCCAAGATATTCACTTGATGTACAAGTTTTGTTGAATGCATGGTAGAAATCCTTTGAAGTAAAAATACTGTTTTAAACATTGATAGGCAGTTTCACGGAAACCGGCGATGGTAACGCTATTTTTGATGCCTTTTTTCTGTCGAAGTTGTGACCCACCGAAAGTTCGTTGACGCGCCCGTTAGTACACATGAAAATGCATAGGCGCAATATCGCTAGCGCCTGGTTATGCTGATGAGGCTTCAAAGTTTTCCTGGACGCCAAAAATTGTATTCAATATAACAATGACTGAAGAAAAACAAATAATGAAAAGTAATAAAAGGTTATTGAGTTATAAATAATGGAAATGTTTGTTTACTTTCTGATTATTAAACAAGCCTTTTATCTCTATAATTTTAATATGGAGCAGTGGACATTATCTACTGTCTTACAGGCTTCATAAGCAATATTTTGAGACCATATTGCCAAGGAATCAAAGTTGTTAATAGCCGAAATATATCCTAAATAAAAAAAATAAAAAAATTGGGGAAGGGGTTCGAAATTAATTTAGAATTTCCCCAAAGCTTTTTACCCATTATAAAAATGCTTGAAAAATAAGGAACAATTCAAAGCTTAATCTGTAAATGCATGGAAGGACATAGTATTGTGAATTGTTGGGCAGATTTGTGGACCAACCATTGAGACCACTCCAAGCCACTGCTACGGAAGGCAGTAGCTTCTTATAGCTATACTGCATAGTAACATAATACCTCATGTCTGTTGGTTTTAGTGGTTTGTGATTGATGTATTGCAGGGGCATACTATTAATGTTCCAGTCTCAGTGGCTGGTGGTGGCTTACTCTTGCGAGTGGTTGGGAGTGGCCTCCATGTGTAGCAGGGTTAATGATTTAATGTAGGGCCTAGGCAGTAGGCTTGGGCGGTTCCACAATTTCTGGAACCGGTTTGGTTAAAAAAAAAGACTCGGTTCCGAGTCGGAACCGGTTCCAAGAGGTTCAAAGAAAAACATAAGGATTACAGAAAATAATAAAACATAGTCTATTCAAACTTCGTTGTGATTGTGTCCCTGATACGAAACGAAGGAGTTCCAATTTTCAACCGCAAATGCAGTGATGATAATGTTGTTTAATTTAAAATGTTTCAAAAACTTTAAAGAAACATTTTGGAAACATTTTGGAAACAAAGCTAAGTAAGAGATTTGTTTCCATTATCCTACCATTAGCAAACAACGTTACAAGCCGTTCTGTACATGCCATGGCGTTGCACATGCTTCAGGGGTTGGAGCAATCAGAGGAGCAATTAAGCAATTGTACCACCCCCTAGCCTGTGCACAAGGTACCGTACTACTATCCATGCTTATTGAAAGTACATCAAGAACACTAGCAACATGACTAATTCGTCACAAGATTATCCATATTACGGGGCCACCTTGATCATTCCACTTCACAAGACACGTGCTGTCAGCATTTTTAACAACATCTCCATTATAACCCAAGTATCCATGTTATGGGGCCAATTTATAAACAGGGGTTGGAGCAATTAAGCAATTGCACCACCCCCTATAAGGCACCGTACTACCGTCCATGTCATATTGAAAGTACGTAAAGAACACTAACATGACTTAACTTTATCACAAGTTTATCCATATTAGGGCCATTCTCTCGTCGCGTGTGTGACATTTGGAAGCATTTTTTTAACATATTAGTCTCAATCTTTGTTTAGTTTTTGAATACTTTTGTATTAATATATTATAATAAACTACAGGGGACAATTGTATAATAGTAAAATATTTATTTCAAATATATCTGAAAGTTTCATTTTTCTCGGGAAAAAGTTTTCTGTCACGTGTGTGACATCAGACGATTGCAAATATTTGACTCGCCAATTTATTTTTTTAAACTCTGTGATTTGGCTGAACTTTTAATATTTTTTATTTTAATAGACAGGGAGAATAGACATAGCCTTAACTTATGGATAGTGTCATCCGAGTTGATTCGTTGTTTTCCCATAACAGAAATAGTGGCGTCACGTGTGTGACCAAAAACCAGGTCACGTGTGTGACATTTGGCTCATTCACTTCTCAGCAGGAATTTAGTCATAAATACTGGACAACCATAATTTCAAGAAAAAAAATAGCAATGCACTAAGTAGCAAATATTCACAGTTCAAGCAAGTATTTAATAACAATTCTATTATTAAACAAGAATAAGTTCATTTTATACAACTAACTTACATGTACATGTACAATGCATAATAAATAAAAGATTAACGAGTTATAAATACATTTTTGAATACTTGTGACTAAACATACATGTAGATTAAAATTTTCAGTCTGGATGCTCACTTACACAAAGGGGTCAGGGTGCTCAAAAACAATACTTTTCAATTTTGATAGATGCCCATTGTGTATAGGGGCCCAGTGTATTTTCTAAAACTTATCCTTTAAGCCTCAGTCACACATTCAGGATTTTTACTACCGTCCTTGATAGGACCATTCCCGATTAAAATTTGTCAAAAGTCTGATCAAGATCCTGTGATTCGTGGCGGGAAATTCACAAATTTGTAAAAACATTTATTTAATCACGACAACAATCAGATATTGTTCAGGAAGCGTCCCGATTCAGCCGTTTCCAGCCGAATTCGTCCCGATTCTCCTGTTCTCAATCCGAATCTGATCCGATTTGTATCTTCCGCATGGTAAAAAATGACCGAATCTGTCCCGACAGCGTCCCGATTGTCCCGAATGCGATCCGACAGAGATCAGACAGTGACCGGACAGTGAACCGACGCTGACGGAAGACATCCGTTAGAAAACCGTTAGTCACGTGATAGTCCGGTCCTAAAAGAATCGTGCGATCATGCCCGTTCATCACGACAGCGTCCCGATCCACAGGACACCGTCCAGACACCACAGGACATTGTTACGATTTTGATCCGATACAGCAGAATCTGTCACGACATAGTCACGATTGTAATCCGACTAGACAAAATCGGCTGAGTTTCCCCGAATGTTACGGGACGCATCTACTGTCGGGAGTGCTTGGCCGACCTCCCTGGACCTTTCCCGATCCGCAGGACTCTGTTCTTAACGATACGATCATGCGTTCAGACAATGATAGGACATTCCAGATCATTGAGGATAGTAATCCGACTTTTTCACTTTTCGTGTCGTAGCGCTGTCTGATCTCAAACGGGAGCCATAATCGGCACTGTGTGAACGCCGCATTAGGGTTTTAACCATCTTGACAATGTTACCCGAGACGAAACATTCAAAACTTAGATCTCAACTGAATTAACAATATCGACATTCTTATCAAACAAAATTATTGGCACTTACATATGTAAGTTAAGTTCTGTTAGTCTTTTGTTTGTTTTTGTTATTACATTTATATTTAATTCGAGACTTGATGTTTCAACAATCATTAATTATTACCAAATTGATTCATTTATTTGAAAAATACATTTTTAAAGAACACACATGCAAATACATGTTTTTTGCATAGTCATTAAGAATTAGAATGCCTCAGGACTGTTCATTTTCGAATAATTTAGTATTCGATGATTATTTGAAACTCGCTGATCAAGTTTTTCATGTCAGCTGCAACGGCATGATGTGCCAGTAAATGGACTAACGCAATTAAACCACACTACTTGGTGCTTTAAGTAAGGCGATCAGTATTATGGGACCGCCCAATCAATATTGTCTTGCATGTGCATCATGTATTAATATCATTATGGTTGCGTATAATGTTCTGATAACAAGAAACCAAACATCAACCTATGTTTTTTATTGCAGTAATTATATTTAAGTGTCAAGGGCTTTACCGATGGAAACAAACAAAAATTACTTTTGACCAAAATGAGGCATTTGACACTGCACAGCGCTGTAACTTTTCTATTAAAATAGCATCAGAGTAATTTCTACACGTGCATGACATACAGGTGTATATATTTTTTTTCGAATGTTTGAACTGGTAAAACAATTAGTATACGTGTAACTCTGCACACATACAATGTAGGCCAAGAAGAATACTGAAAAATGTATTCAACAATTTAAAGATTCAGGTTAACAAAGTTGGATGTTTACACTTGAAGTCAAAGGCATTACATCTTAATTTGAGTAAGCCTTGACATCTGCAAACTTAAATTGGCCATAGCTCCCTGCCACGTCAGGTGGTGGGATTTTTCTCAAAACCTTCTCTTGTGTATAAAACAAAAGATCCCTATTAGATGGCCATTTCCAGTATCCACCAGATTTTTCCATTGCATCAACTTAAATATTGTCATTGACTACTGACTCTACCTTGCCTAGATATTCACATCCATCATACTCAACAATGACCCAATCTCCCTCGCTGAACCTAGACTGTATTTCATCGGCACCTTGATGGCATGGGGGGTTGCTAGAACTTGCAGTACTTGCGCAAGTTGGAGGATGCTCTGTCTCGGTTACATAATTTTCATATGTGATCGTTACCTCAGGCTCAACATCCTCCCCGGATGTATGCCACAACTCAATTTTGCCATTGGGACTTGCTTTTGCTACATGCATTTTTTGAATTCCTGGTACAGAAAAGACATTTTTCCAGGGGCAGTTTAACTCAATGTTGAGATTGATAATCCTCCTGAGAAACATGGACAACTTCTGTGTCAGTCATGAGGTTTTCTGCAACATTTGCAAAGTCAAGAGATGACTGAACAATGGGAGCTTTGTGGCCTTTGCTCATTACTGCCCGTCTTACCATGCTTTTAGCTCTGCCACCAATGCCATCAACAATGCCTTTTCCATGGGAGGTAGCAAAGTATTTCCACCATACAGTGCGATTGTTTTGTACGGATAGGATGTTAATCATTTTCATCGCAAACTTGTTCTTGAATTCCGAGCTTGGCCCATCGCTGAATATGATCACATCACCGTTTGCCGGGATCAAATCATTCAGGTAGCATAAAAAGGTAAACACTGCATTCTTACCCTTGTCAGAACTATCTGTACAAATACGGTAACTTTTGCATTCGCCCTTGTTGAAAATTGCCACTGAATAAATTCACTGATGATCTTGACCACATAGCACTCTGAATTTCATCTTGATACTCACACGAGTATGCCATTGCAAAATCTACCTGTATGACGTGAGCGTTATTCTTGTCACATTCAAAGACGTTAGCCTGAACCCTTTTTACACGAACATGTTCTTGATAGTCAGGGAAAACTTCAATGATTTGTTCTACCAATTCTCCAACGCATCCACCCGTTTTCTCTTTGCGAATCCGCCCAGAATCATACTTGTTCCACTCATACCACTCAACATCAGCACTCTTGTCAAATTCATTGAGCTCACTCTCAAACCTTTTATGACAGTCATCACAAACCCTTTTCCAACATGCCCATTGCAAATCATTAGGATCACACAGACAGAGCTCCCATACTGATCAGAAGGGGTGTCTTTCAAGTAAAAAGACATTTTTTTGGTCTAAGTTTTGCAAATGTTGAGTATCCAATGACACATTCTGGATATTTTTCTTTGAATAAAGCATATGCTTCTTTCAGGTACATTGTGAGATAATATTTACGTAATCTGTGTTTAACACCATTTTCCCACATGGTCACCTCCTCCTTCATACCCGGACATGTGTACACAATGTCGGAATCAAAGTAAAATGCTTTGACAGCACTTAAAATTGCACTAGATAGACCATGATTGCCATTATCTACTGGGCGGTCACAACTTGGAGAAACAGGGACCCCAACCTTTTTAGCCATACCCTCTACAACAACTTTTTGTTTATTGGGAGATGCTGGAAGGGAAAGTAGAGATTTTTTTATTGCCTTCCCTAGTGACTGTGGACATTTGTATGGTTTCTCAGATTTTGACTTGGTAGATGGGTTTACCGATTTCTCTTTAGCCATTTTTGCAGCTCGCGGCTTTCTTTTTCTGAGGGCTGCAGTTTGCCTGTATCTGATTTTTTTGCCCTTGGGTCATAGCCATTACTCGCTTTTTTCTCAATTTCTCTACTCTTACTTTCCTTATTGTAATCTGCCACCTTGCTTTTCTTCTTTCTCCATTTCTTTGTGCGCTCAGCTGATGTTTGCATCTTCCTTGGTCTGAACAACCTGTGGAATGTGAAATAATAAACTCATTATTTTACTTGTAATAATTTCCTATCCTTTAATCCTAACTCCCTAGGGTGTGTGCAAATTCAATGGCGGCGGAACCTCCGCCCCCTCCACTTTTGAAAAGGTAGCTATTTTGCACCCCCTCCACTTTCTACATGTACCAAAGTTAACAAACGATTGGGGCCTTGCCACCCCCCCACTTGTAAAAGTGTTGCACCGCCGTTGTGCCAATTCATATTAAAGAATAACTCCAACGGTTTTGAAAAGTGTTAGAATTAAATGTTATTGTGTTCAATGTATAATAAATTACTTATCCATTACAAAATCATGTTTGTTTTGCATGTCAAGGTCGTGTTATTCTGCGAGAAATTATTACCATTTTCTTTCAAGTTTATGAAAACTTTCCACAAATTGGCCACTGGTGGCGCTGTTGAGAAATGAAAAAACCATGTAGTACGGAGAAAGCCGCAAACGATGTTATGTGCATGTGCACGTGTCGTGTTGTTGCATGTTCACTGGTAATACGTCAGAAATGAATATTCATTCAAATGAATATTCAAATGAGCTTTGACGTCAAGCCGCTCATGGGATAAACTTGCGGAAAGAAAGGCACCAAAAATGGGTTTTTTTACATAAAATTTGTTTTACATAAAAACCGGCGTCAAAGATAGGGATCTTGACAAGTATCTGTTTTATTTGACATAGGCTTCTCAATTAAATCAAAACCCAAGAAAAGTTGGGAATCGTTGGAGTTGCTCTTTAAAGTTTTAGGATTCAAGTACATGTGGTTTCAGAGGTCTTGAGGCCTTCATACTACAAAGTCAAAACCAAAATAACGCTGCAATTAAACATTTGACCTACTACAAGTATGTACCTTGGGCAGTCTGTCTCGGCATACTCTCCCCCCCAAAAAAAAAAAAAAAAAAAAAAAAAAAAAAAAAAAAAGGAGGCACATGAACATCCCCTTGTAGAAGCCTTCATGAACTGCCGTACAAAAATATCTATAAAATGCAATGCAACTTAAGTGTGTTTGTAACACATCAAAAAGTGATCTCTTCTCCAAGTAAGTTTACACTAAAAAGCCCTGTACTACATCTCAAACAATTATGCAGTTGATATAAATACTAAACTATGCTTTATGTGTTACAATTTGATATGCTTACCTTAGCTTTTCCAAATAAAATGCTCAATCTTTCAGTGCAAACTGCTGGTGTAGGCACACATGTACATGTGCACTTGGCAGAGTTTAGCTGGCCACCACATGTACATGTACATGTACAGGTACAGTCAAGAACACATACAGATACACACAGTCAAGAACACTGACTTATTACAATGTTATACATTTCTAGGTCATCTCCTGTCTATTGGAAATCATGCATTGAAGGTATGATGTGCATGAGCTGGGATTAGCAAAATGTTATTGGTCACACATGTGACAGTCACACACGTGACAGAAATGTCACGTGTGTGACCCTCAGATTTTTCTGCCTTTTTTTAAATGTTGAAGCAGTTTTATCTTTTTTTTCAGGATAATATTTTAGGGATTTTAGTATGTATTTATAAAACAAAGTATGAGTTATACATGTGTATTTCACATCATTTTTTTTTAAATTGAAACTTTGGTGTGTTTTTGTCGCGTGTGTGACATGTGTTTCACCACAAATTCCCCATTAGCTAAAACCCCTCAAAAAAATTTTTTTTTCTTTATTTTGACTTAAAACTAATTAAAAATACTCCCAATGGTAATATTTTTACCTCCACTTAGTATGTATTTATAAAACAAAGTATGAGTTATACATGTGTATTTCACATCATTTTTTTTAAAATTGAAACTTTGGTGTGTTTTTGTCGCGTGTGTGACATGTGTTTCACCACAAATTCCCCATTAGCTAAAACCCCTCCAAAAATTTTGTTTTCTTTATTTTGACTTAAAACTAATTAAAAATACTCCCAATGGTAATATTTTTACCTCCACTTAAAAAAAATTACATAGTTGGAAAGCATTCCGTGCAAAAACAAGAAAAGCAAATTTTGGAAAAAATGATTCTTATCAAAATTGATGTTTTTTCACTTTTGCAAGACTTTTTAAAAATATTTTTTCAGAAAACTTAAATTCATATATTTGGTCACATGGCAACTTAATTACATTAGTATATATATAATTAAAAATGTTGATGGTTCAGGCTCACTTTCCAGAGAATGGCCCATTACGGGGCACCTTGATCACTCCACTTCTCAAGACACATGTTGTCAACATTTTTAACAACATCTCCATTATAATCAAAGTATCCACGTTATGGGGCCAATTTATAAACTCAGTGAGGCACAATGATAGTTGATACTACTAATGCACAGACATTGCGGTTTGCATCGGTTGCGTGTGTGGCGCCTTCACAAGTTTGCTGCAGTCTAGAGTTACATTTTGTCGGTCACTCATCAAAGAGAATCTGGTATTTTGACTGGAGCCGGTTCTCGGCTCTAGAGTTGGAGCTCGGACAACTGCGTATTTCAATTGGAGCCAGGTTGGTCCTCAGAGTCGGGTATTTTGCTTGGAGCCGGCTCTGACTGGGACTCGGCTCCCAGCCGGCTCTGGGAACCGGGTATTTGAAGGACTCGGTTCCGAAACCGACTCTTGCGAGTACCCGGTTCTCTAAAAGCGTGGAATCGCGGTTCCGATTCTCAATTTGGAATCGGGTAGAACCAGGTACCCGCCGGAACCGCCCAAGCCTACTAGCATGACTAGGCAGATTTCGTTGCCGCATGCCAACAGTTCTTTAGTTGATAGAGCGTTACAGGTACACTGTCGTCATTTTTCCAGTCGTCACCTGTATTAACTAGTTTACTCAAGTTTCAATCAAAATTGTAAAGATCCTCCTCAAAATCACTAAAATTATCGGTTTTTTTCCATGTCTTCCGTAACACTAACAGTTCTGTACACGGAAGCCATTTTCAAAGGGTAAACATTGAGAATGTGCATGCATGTAACCATGGAGGAAGGAAAACAGATGTTTTCCTTCCTCCAGACCATGGTGTAACCATGCGTGTAACCACAGCTGGGCATGGCATAGGTGCTGGCCAGGACCAAAGAATATTGCTGTCGCCTGGCAGTGTTAAAACCGCAAGTTTTATCAGGTCGGCGATGAACGCATTCCCCTTTGCCTTGGTTGTAACTCCTCTATCCTTTCTCTATGGCTGGGGGTACGAGTAGTTTGGGGTACGAGTTAGTTGGGGGGTACAAGTTGACTCGATGACGGCCACTAGTATTATACTGGATGGCGAATAACTGTTCTCGCATGTCCTAGAACCAAATAAATGCATTTTAAAATTGGATTGATAATTTTTCCCAATTTTAAAAACTAATTAAGTATGAGTACTTACCCAATAGATACTTTCGTTGAGGATGGTTTTCTTTGACTTATTAGCTCGATGTTTATGGATTGATAATATTGGCAAGTCCGTCCGCTCGTGTCAATCTGTTCTCCAGTTCATACCAAGACTAGAGCGCCAAATTTCAAAAACGTGGCGTTGTAGTACAGTCTAATGACCTGACTCGCACCGTGCAATGCATCTTTGATGCAATAGAGACAACTGGAACATGTCTAAAATACGACAATCACTTTTTTGGCGCTGGCAGCCGCGTACGTCCCCAGCAGGGGTAGGACTAGTTCTAACTTCGCTCGTGCCCGCCACCGCGCCGGTACAATCCACAAGTTGTTGTACATATACACTGCAAGATCTTGTGAAGGAAGTTGCAAAGTATTATGGGTCATCCTTATGCCGGGCCCCGTTTTCGCGACCCGAACCAGAAACTTGTTTCCGACGTCATATTCTTGACCAGAAACAAGACGACGGTACGTGAAAACGCGAAAGTAACCAGAAAATTGTTTAGTAATTAGTTCTGAAAAGAACTGGAGGTTACAACTCGACGTTTCGATCAGTATGCTCTGATCGTCCTCAGAGAATTTCACATGGTGTCACCGCAATTAGTTTTACTTATCCTCTTCACCATGCAAAGCGACAAGTTTTACCAGAAAATTGTTTTGTTTACAACGCGTTCAATCATCAACGTTTCTCAAAATATACGGTGTAATTCAATTTTTTGCAAAATAGAACTTCCTCGTGAGTGCTAGTAATAAACTTAAAAGAAATACTGGTATACGAATTATTTCATAAATAATTTAAAAAAACTTTCGTTTCTTTTTACAATCCGCCAAGCGGAACCGATCACAAACTTTGGTTCACGTTTGGTCAGAATAATGACGTCATCGCAGCACGCCCGTATTCGCGAAAACGCTTCACAAAGACCGAGGCAAAACATGTTTCTGGTTACGGTCGCGAAAACGCGCCCCTGATTGCTTATCGTCAACACACACACATACTTGTTCATCAGAAACCTAAAATAAGAAAATAATTTTGATTTTTAATGAACTGCGGCTTCGCCACTTATTTTTCTTATAAAAAACACCATTTGGGAACAAACTTGAATAGTATTGTTTGACTAATTAAAATAAAAAAAAATAAAAAATAAAATAAAATAAAAAAAATGGTTTGATAGTTGGTTTTAAAAAGGAAATACACACATCATTTTCATACAATGTTCATGCAACATGAACATGCTGGTGTTGAAGAATTTTATGGACACAATTTGGGCCATATGGCATACTTCTAGATATACAACGAAGGTGATCAGCTGTTATTCACAAATGCTGATTCAACAATAACAGAATAACCAAAAATGACTAAATTTTTAATTCATGGCATGTAGATGCTGGACCAGATCGTGGCATGTAGATAACTACCGGTACTTTCTCATTGATGAAATGACCTACAAATCAAAAACTAGACAAATGCACTTATTACAGACTCATTTCATTGGATCTGGTCCATCCCAGCCGCGACCGGGGTGCTTGTGTCCTTGAGCAAGAAAATTTACCATAATTGCTTCTCTCCACCCAGGGGTAAATGGGTACCTGTGAGGGCAGAGTTTGTTGTTGTGTTAACTTTGATTAGCCCATATGCGCTGAAATGGCAGCGATTGAGCTGTAGGCCCTATACTCCCTATAAATCAAAGTTTTTGTTTGTTTGTTTGTTGTTGGGGTTTTTTTTTGGGGGGGGGGTGTGGCAGGCATACACATGGAAAATTTATTTTGCCTGCCTTTATTTGGCTCTAAACTCTGGATAGCTACTGGGGAATATCTTAAGATACATCTTTAACAGTTTTCTTATTTGTGTTTCTTTGTTATTTCCATTTGTGCTTGAACTGGGGTTCAATATGAGACTTTTCACTCCTTCATATTTGCAATGATGTAGCCTATATAAAACCAAATACCTAGAAAACAAGCAATCTAGTTTATTTTACAATCAGTAATTAACCAGTGGTATGAACAATACATAGGACAAGTAATTACACAATTATTTACAACTAAATTTAAATAGTTTGTAATTATACAATGTACATTTTAATGGTGTTAAAGAAAATTTGACTAGCAGGACTTGAAACTACGAACCATTCAGATTAATTACCATACCACTTGTAACTAACGTTAACAGAAAAATGACATTTTGAGAGACCCTGAAGCAAACTCACCGCTTTCCTAAACTCTATGGAGACGTCGCTGATTAGTAGTATAGAACTGCTGTCGTCAGATATCTTGACCGAGTAGTGATATCACAGGATAAAATAACCACTTGTCGGAAGTATACTGATAATTAATTCGTGACGTAGCGGACTAAAGTTGCTGTGTATATATCATCATGGTATCATCATCGGGGCAAGTATAGAGTAGTGATATCACAGGATAAAATGTAGGTCCTTAAATAGTCCCTGGATATGCGCTATGCCCTGGAACCACTTGCCGGAACTATACTGATGATGAACTTTAACTGTATAGTATTAATAACGAATGTTGACATCACAGACTAGAGCGATTATACTTATCGCTTCAAAATAATGTTAACCCGTGATCGTACAAGTCCCTGGGATCGGACCATTTGATGATAATGAATTTAATGATAATTTATGTTGATCTTGAAGTTGAGATAGCTTTCAAATCTATAGTAGCTAGGTACGTCACACAAACATTGTTTGGTTACACATTAACATTTCTGAATTGATAAATAACATATACAAACATACAGATTGTATGACGTTTTTTCAACATATTAAAGCAATCAACAAATGTTTTAAAAAATCCACTTTGACATGATTTGACACTTTGACATGTGGAGTGTCGTGGCCGAGCGGTCTAGCTTTCCGGACTCAAGTTCTGGTGTTAGCAGCAGAATGTGGGTTCGAATCCCGGCCCTGACACTTGTGTCCTTGAGCAAGACACTTAACCATAATTGCTTCTCTCCACCCAGGGGTTAAATGGGTACCTGTGAGGGCAGAGTTGGTTGATTAGCCCTATATGCGCTGTAATGGCAGCAATTGAGCTGTATACTCCCCAGGGAGCTGAGATGGTTTCAGGAATGATTTATGAGCCTTATGAGCCTTGTGAGCAGGGGTAATAATATAATGCGCCTTGAGCACCACTCAGTTGGTGGATACGTGCGCTATATAAGTCCACACACATTATTATTATTATGATTTTGGATGGGTATGCCACTTGGACCCACTCTCTACCGTCCCCTGACCCATCCCCCACCCCCAATCAAAGGCCGTACCAAACTAGTCCGACAATATGTCTACCGACTGAGCCTGGTGATGAGATCCAACACCACGCTCCCTGGACTATTTAACCCATGCCTGGAATACTTCCAGAGCAAGAACGATCTGCAGATAGCCGGAAATTTTGAACGCCTTATTCGCCCGTCCAAGACCACTGCAAAGCGGGGACATAAGCGGCAGAGAGACGAAGCACACTCTCATCTTTTTCAAGACCACCACAACTTCAAAAAGGAGTGATCACATGTTACTGTCAAATCTACCATCTGATGAGTAATATAATACGAATATAAGTATATATTATTTAAAACTAATTGTTAATAACTGACAGTGGCAAAACGGAAACTAACGAAGAGAGCAACGTTCATAATCGAAACAGAAAACAAAACGGTTTTCACATGAACGCTCAACCAAAACCAAACTCAACAACACTAGTCTAATGACTACCCCGAGCAGACAGTTTATTACAAACCTATCTAGAGCAAATCTATCTCAAATTGAAAATAATATGCTCTCGGGAAAAGGTTCAAATCTCGTTCCAACCCCTGCTAGACCATGGTTAGAACAACCCGTTCAACCCTTTCGAGTGAAGATTGAATATTTAAGATTTGCATACCTAATGCATAACAAACCATCCAAAACTCAACCGTTCAAACCACTGTTCACTTGTCATCCAAAAACTTCACAGAGGTTCCAGCGCTCGAAAACTACTTGGAAGCCACAAAATATGAACCTTGAGATTTCAAAACATATTCCGTACATTAATCACACAGATGTGAAATAAGCAGTAAACATACTGGCAAATCACATATTCAAAATGGGCAAACTCACTCGAACAAACTAACCTACAAATAAAATCATCTGTTTGATAAACCGAAATATGTCACTCCACCGTTTTTACCAATTGGTCAATATTTATGGTACCTAAACTAAGGTCAATTATTCCTACACTAATTTGTCACACCGACAAATATACCGGAATAATCAGAAACGAGTACGACAAAACATCATTCTGTACTAAAAATACAATCTGATTTAACAATCAACAAAGGTAAAGTGTCACTAAATGGGATTGCACCATCATCTTTCACTCAAGAAATCTCCAAAAACTGTTTACTGATGTTGGTGTGATAAGAGTTATATTTTTCTGTTATCTATAAGCCTGAACTTCAGACAGACGGCATTGAGAGGCAGAAAATGCATTGTGGTTAATGGAAGGGCCATGCAAGTGGTTTCTTTATAGAATACTCGGGCCTACAGTACTAGTTGTATTTACATTAACTGAAGACGCCCGCCCACACGTGCACATAATAATAGCATGATAACAGTAAAAAAGCTCTAGCTCTGATCGCTACAGCGCCACCAACGTCGTTCTGTAGAAAAATTATTTTTCTGTAATGTGATTGGTTAAAATTGTCCAGCTGATCTATCTGCGCGTGCGGGATTCTTGAAAACATTTTCTTTCCATTTACGTGCAGAATTTTGAGAAGTGATTTTGACTATTTTGACAGAACTTTACTGACAAGGACTCTGCAAAAGTAACGTGTTAGAGTGTTGAATTTCGAGGTTTGTTATTTTTTGGATTCACGTCTTACTGCAATTTTGGCTATTTCGAGCAACACATGAGTCTACATTTAACGTTAAAACCAAATCAAATAACACAGTCCACCGTCCAGGAGTCATGACATTTCCTTATGTAAATTCGTTTATTTCCGACACTTAAATTGATCCTACCTGTGTTGAATGTTTAACTTAAATAAGTCAGTTATCCGCATCTGTCCTGTGCCTTAAACCCTAATGGTATGATAGAGGACACTTAAGGAGAGGAAAGTATGAACAAATGCTTAGACATTGTAATACGTGCCATGTCATGTTTTTCACGGGGCAAAATTGTTAAGTCAAGACAATATTTTTTACCAGTCAAAAACGGTCAACTCATTTTGACCTGTAAATGTACTTACTAATAATAATAATAATAATAATAATAATAATGTATAGATTTATATAGCGCACGTATCCACCAACTAAGTGGCGCTCAAGGCGCATTATATTATTATCCCCGCTCATAAGGCTCATAAGGCTCATAAATCATTCCTGAAACCATCTCAGCTCCCTGGGGAGTATACAGCTCAATTGCTGCCATTTCTAGCGCATAGAGAGCAAACCATCTCTGCCTTCACAGGTACCCATTTAACCCCTGGGTGGAGAGAAGCAATTATGGTTAAGTGTCTTGCTCAAGGACACAGGTGTCACGGCTGGGGCTCGAACCCACACTCTGCTGCTGGCAACACCAGAACTTGAGTTCAGTGCGCTAGACCGCTCGGCCACGACAATCCACTTTACGTGCATTATACAACACACGGGACCTACGGCTTTACGTCCCATCCGAAGGACGAAGCAATTATGGTTAAGTACCTTGCTCAAGGATACAAGTGTCACGACCGGGGCTCGAACCCACACCCTGCTGCTGGCAACACCAGAACTTGAGTTCGGTGCGCTACATGTAAGGTTTGACAGTGTTCGACTTAGATATACCTTGGCAAATATATCAACATTTGACTCTTGCAGTCACAGAAGAGTTATAAATTAGTACCATCAATCTTTACTTACACTTGGTGAGTTTTAATTAGTATAAATTACTATTCTAACGTTTTGTTATTTTTGAATTACTTGGTTATTTTAGCTAAAAACATCCTTTTTCTTGTCCTTAGCTTCAGAAACTTATTAAGTTGGCAACATGACATCTCACCTTGTGCAAGCTTATATGGACAAAGAGAACACTGCCAGCCTCACGATAAACATCAATAAAGGTCGAATAAGCTCTCTACCTGGAAGACAAGGTATGCGTAATTTGTGGCATTCAAGCTTTATGTGGACTTGAAGAATTACAAATGAAAATTGACTTATGATATTTGATAAGGTCATCCCTGTAATAGTTATCCTTTTTTTATGAAGGTTATATTTCGTACAAATAAAACAAAATATTCATGCCAGAAAAACTACTTAGTGAAATGTTTGTAAATGCATCCGTACTTTATAAGAATCAAGAGATATGTACAGAAACCAACCGATGTCTGTAAATGCATCCATACTTTATAAGAATCAAGAGATATGTACAGAAACCAACCGATGTCTGTAAATGAATCCATACTTTATAGAATCAAGAAATATGTACAGAAACCAACCAATGTCTGTAAATGCATCAAAACTATAAGAATCGAGATATGTATAGAAACCAACCACTGTCTGTAAATGCATCCATACTTTGTAAGAATCAAGAGATATGTACAGAAACCAACCAATGTCTGTAAATGCATCCATACTTTATAAGAATCAAGAGATATGTATAGAAACCAACAAATGTTTGTAAATGCATCCATACTTTATAAGAATCAAGAGATATGTACAGAAACCAACCAATGTCTGTAAATGCATCCATACTTTATAAGAATAAAGAGATATGTACAGAAACCAACCAATGTCTGTAAATGCATCCATACTTTATAAGAATCAAGAGATATGTACAGAAACCAACAAATGTCTGTAAATGCATCCATACTTTATAAGAATCAAGAGAGATGTACAGAAACCAACAAATGTCTGTAAATGCATCCATACTTTATAAGAATCAAGAGATATGTATAGAAACCAACCTGTGAAAGTTTCAGCTAATTTGATTGTGTCTTTAACGAGAAAATAGTAAAAAGACAATTTTATGCACTGAGCTCAAAAGTCTACAGCAAGAAGATCTGACATTGTGCATATTCTAAAATTGGTTTCTCTCTTGACATAAACACAGTGTCAACATTGCATTAAACTGTTTGAATGCAATCTCATTTCCAGCTGTGAAAACATTTGGTGTTGGGGAGTCATCCATGGTGACCCCTCGTAGGGCTCTGGGCAACCTCAGCAACGATGCAACACGTCTCTCCGGTCTCAACAACAGTCAGAAGAAGCCCTTCAAGTCTGCTAGTGGAAGTGGAGTATTCAAGAAGCCCCTGGGATCACAGTCTAAGACGCCTGGGTTATCAGTAAGGAAACCAAACATGTCTGCTCCATCTGGTCAGGTATGTTCAGGGCATAAATTTAAAGGGCAAAACACTCAGCTGCAGGGTTAGTACATCACAGGAACTGGCTAGATTCTGTTTGCGGCTTCAGTGGGCCATTAGGACAGCAAATGATGTTGACATCATTCTTGTAGAAATGATTAAACACAGTGACTAGAGAAGGCTAGTCAAAACATAGAGAAGACCTAAATGCGGTTGTTATCAGTACCACAATCTCAGTTAGCGCTTAGCTGAGATTTAACCCACATGGTGTTACAACAAACCAAAATATTAGCCAGGCTTTGGAGATAGGGCATCCAAATTTGTTATTCTTTGAAAAACAGGGTGTCCAAAACTTGAACTTACAATACTTCTGTATGTGTATTGCAAATGAAACAGGGTGTCCATTGAGGAAACTGGGCGTCCAAAAGACACCCAAAGGTATTGTTGGCTGATACTTTGCCACAAACCATTAATGATACTCCACCTCAAAACTTTCATATTAAAGATATATTTGGGACAATTACAGACATAAATCCTTACTTGAGCAAGACACTTTACCATAATTGCTGCGAGGGCCGAATTGAACCCAGCCACTGGGGATGTACAAGCCAGTGCGTGCTTAGTGCCGGTCCCAAGCCCGGATAAATGGGAGGGTTGCGTCAGGAAGGGCATCCGGCGTAAAACCTATGCCAAATCAAATATGCGGATCATGATCCGCTGTGGCGACCCCTAACGAGAGCAGCCAAAAGAGGACAACAGACATAAATCCTTCATTTATTAATTTTTCAGGATTATTGGTACTTTTGCCAACTTCACATTCAATTCATGTTAGGTTTCGGATAATAATTAGGTAATTTTGTCATCAGGGTAATTTCCAATGTTGTGCCTTCCCTTTCAGCAAAGTACTTATGTGTACTTTTGAAAACCTCTTCTGCATCAAATCCATTTGTCACTGGCCAGCACTGTACTCAACTGAAGTCCAGTAACAATAATAACTCATCATTTTGTTTCAATTCCTCGTTAGACTGCAGCCCCCAAACCCAAGGTGAAGCATCAAGTACTAACATCAACAAGTAACACTACCAGACCAACAGAGACATATCCAGACATAGAGACAATGCACATATACCAAGACAAAGGTAGACTTAAATGTAGTTTCTGTTGATAGGGTACAAGGATTTAGTTTTTGCTAGGCCAAAATCGGTACGGCGATGTGCTTTTTGTGTAATCTTTTTTTTTTGCCAACCAGTGATACATGTGTACACGGTTATTGGAACCAGACCAAATTTCCCATACACAAAGTATGGTGGCTAAGAGAGGCCTCACAAATCAGGCAAACGTTCATACCCCTATGTGAAAAAGTCGTTTTTGTTTTGGGCCTTATTGACCTTCAGACTTTTTTTCTCCTTTTTAATTTTTTTTATTTGTTACACTAAAAATGACATTCAAAATGCAGTGTTTGTATCCAATTACCAAAAAATGCCACCTACCTATGTTCAAAAAATCATTTCCTTCACTGAAAGTAATATCGTTTCGGTTTTCGTCAGGAGATTAGAGCGCACTAATCGAAATGTAGAGAAGTCCCAGTGATTCTCCTTGAAACACATTCTCAGCGATAGTTGAGAATTGAGTTGCCCAATATTGGTTCTCCCCTGAACCATAATGTCACTTAGCGACAGTTGAGATACGAGTTGTGCGATAATGTTCTTTTTAGAACCTGTGCCTTACTTAGCAATAGTGGAGATAAATACATGGTGTTACTGCAAACCGAAATGATACTCCACCATGCAAATCCTTAAATCTTCACTGAAATTGTCCAGGTACTTCTGGTTACATGGGTGTTGATTTTGAGGTAGATGCTTATATCAACTTTGCAATTACATCCTTGTCATTAGAAAGAGGGACAGAGTTAGAAGTGTTTGAGACCAGATTTGCGTTTCTCCTAAATTTTATCCATAATCATCATATTGTTTGTCCCAAAGCAACACGAAATGAATTAAGTTAAGATTATTTAAAGAACAATACTTGTCATCATGTCTGCTTTTCTGAAGGGGTTATGGCCTTATGGTTAAGCAACGAATGGCTCATTGGCCTATCAAAGTCTTTGCATACTCAATTCCTAATGGAACTAACCCAGACATGGCTTGAGGGTGCTGTACTGTGGTCCATTTCACTCAACAGCAAGTCATGTATGTCATTCACATGTGACGTTCTGATCGGGCACCATCATCTGGACTTCCTGATAAAATCTTTGCTTGCTTTCTTGTCTACTGCTTGGGTCTTTTCAAGGATTTTTAAATATTATAAATTAAACTATTTAACAAAAAATCAATCCATGTTTATGTGATATTACTCATGAATGCATGAAAAAAAGAAAGGAATTGTGATTCCTGGCTTTATACCCTCCGGGATCGACTTTTATCTGATATCAAAATAGATTACTAATACAGTGTCATCTGATTTGTTACAGAGCCCGAGTTCGAGTCGTTACCTCGGGAGGATTGTCTGAGTTCCTACTTAGATAGACAGTCCTCCCTCAGGGTTCCCCCGATGCTACACCCACAGACAAGACCCCAGGCCCATCACACAGATTTCTCATGTATGCAGTCAGAATCAAACAACAGATGGACAGAGAACTGTACATCCGGTAAGTGTTTAATGTATACGCCCTGTGGAATTGGAAAACATGGTATTCTTTGATAAACAAGGTATCAAAATGCAATACTTTGCATGTGTATTGCAAATAAAACGGATGTACAAAATACACTCAAATGTATTGTTGGCTAATACTAGGGTTATCTATCATAAATCTATCACTTTAGAGCTACTTGTGTTTGTTTATTTATTTATAAGGCAAGTTATCCCAGGTTTTTAATTTTGTTTGTCACAGATTTATCATTGAACAGCTTTGATGTTGACCTACCCCTATGCCTGGACCTGCCGCCATTGGAATCAGTCGACTTCATGGATATCAATAACTTCAAACTGTTTGACGAGTAGTGCACTGATTAATGCCACTAGAGGGCGACAAAGTAAGAATCATGTAATGTACACCAGTTGATAAGTGCTGGGAGAATAGTGGGTGTTCTTACTTGAGATTTCCTTGTTTGAAAGGGGGATGTTGGTAGAGTTTAGAGTGGTAAGTTCTCGTGCTAGAAGCTAGATGAGATTTTTAAATAGAAGTTTCCAGGACTCTTTCTACTCAATAGCCTCAATAACGATCACTATCCACAGGGCCAACACCATGTTCATGATGATTTTATGTATTGACTCTCTAACTAAATTCAATCTTATTTTCCCTGCCAAATGTATGTAAATTTGTTTGTTGTTGAAACAGTAGCAGTATCCAATGCCTTATTATGGTCAATAATCATTGGTCATTATACAAATATAACATGGTTTGAGGGTGGACAGTCGATATTGGAAGTTGAGAAACTAGTTTCTCAACTTCCAATACCGAGGGGAGCTAATATCGACTGTCCACCCGAAATAAACCATGTTATATTTGTTTTACTATACCTCATACATATTCACAATATTCTCTAGTTCACCATCATTGAGCTCGGGAAAACGCGAATTTACCGCCATCTTTTCATGTATATAAATATGTAGCTAGGGCGATGTTCGTACTACGCATTTACCCTGTGCGTGAATACTCGCGGGCGCTTGGTAAATAGTCAAAATAGCACGTGACGGTGATCGGACCAGTGAGAATTCAGCTCTCGATCATGAATATGTATGAGGTATAGTAATTGTTAATAAGCTTCAAGGTACAACATTGGTAATGTTGGCAAAACAAGCTTCAGTTTGTGGTGTCATTAACAAAAAGTAGTGAGAATGCATTTAGATTTTTCAATAAGCAAACAAAATATGGAAATTTGATCTAACATAAATGCAGTTTAGATTTCTTTTTATGATAATTTTAAATGATATCACCTCATTGATCGTTTCATGTAAATCTGCGAATACCAATGGTGTACCTTTTTAATAAATGAGCGCAGTAATTATTCACCTGTTTACCAAAGCCATTTGAGGTTTATTTACTTATATGTTGAGTTGATTTTCAGCTATTTATGTATATTTAAATGTATTTCAGTTCAACGCTTTTGTGCTATTGTCAAAACATTTGTAAAATAAACTTCTATTCATTGTATATTAATTTCTCTTATCTTATTTTTGTACTGTAAGTCTGTACTATAGTCTAGCCTGAAATGGAATAGTGCAGATGTTCATTGTAATTTGATGTGGGAAACAAAATGATATTCATTCATACCATGTAAATGCTCCAAACTAGTTGACAAGGATCTGTGTGCGAGTTATGTAATTTTATCCCCTTAACACATCAATTTAAAACTAAAGACAGACAGTCAATTTTCATTTAAGATTCATATTTTTTTTTTCCTTCATTTAACAATTTTATAGTAATAAGCTCTAGCAAGCCAAGCCATGCATACAGATATTTTAAATTTTATCTCTGATAAAATAGGGTGCATGTATACACATATTTTAAACTGTACATAGCTGTTGTTTTTTTGGATGGAGGTTCATCTCAAGATCTCGGTGTCCCCCATCCACACCCTATGCCTGACTCATTAATTTTTCTTTCATATAAAAATAACACTATATGACATATATACAGCACAGCTACACGAGTGATATGGAGGAATCAGGATATACTGTTCACTTCACCAAGAATGCCCGTCACTCCTTACGCGAATCAAGGTGAAACGATGCACAGATACTAATCTCAGAAATTAACCATAATTAGTTCAACTCGCTACATGTACAAACACTATTAAAGGCAAACTCACTCAGTTGCACTCACCTCATTCACACTTAGAAATGGAAAGAAAACACATGTTGTATTACAATAAGATTCATAATCAACCTACATATTTGTGCCATCGTCATTTTGTTTGAACGCACAAGTGGCAATTTTTGTACAAATTTTATCCTTCACTAAAAAAAAGTATTAAAAACAATTTACATACATACTACACACATTTTTGTTGAAATATACAATATCTATACAGAGAAATTCATCAAAGGGCACTTGACTGAACTTCTTTTGTTTTCCTTGATTAGTTTATCCAAATGATCTCTATACCAAGGTAGTAAAAAAAAAAAAAAGGACCAAGTCTTTTATTCCATCAGTCCTGCCTACTTGAAACTATGTAGTGTGGTACTCTAATTACTGGAATTCCTCATTTATATGTACATGCCATATTTCATTGGGATAAATACCAAAAGGAAAGCCATCCTTAATAACAAACATTTACTTGCATTGTGTTAACGCAGGTATATTCCTATACAATAACACAATAGAGAAAAGGCATTCTGTTCCCCTTAACACATGTGAGTTTGTCATCTTATTTCATTGTGTTAATGACAAAATAGTGAAAATGCATTTGGTTTTCAATCAAACATGCAATTTCTCTCTTCGGATGTCAGGAAATCAATTTTCCATAAACGATAGCACCTAAGACAAAACATTTTATGTGATGTTTGATACCTTCATCAAGGTTACACCAATTTTTTGTGTGTAAAACTCATTTGTTTTTCAAATTTACCAAAAGTGTACATATGTAATGGCTTAAAGCAAAATTAGTTGTAAATGAGATTTGTGATGAATTCATTTAAATCAGAACGACCATTATCAGCAATAATGACAAGTAGTTTTTTCTATTGATAATGGCTTCCCAAATTGAATTATTTTTTCTTCTATATTACATCGGGCCCTGCGTAACATTCTTCACAAACAACTTTTTTGTTGGACATGTTAAATCTAGACATTTACAGATCAAGGTTATCTATTCTGTCTGCAACGCAAAACAAATGATAAATGTTTACATGTACACAACAAAAATTGGACCTAGAGAGTCAAGTACTCCTTCCCATTAAGTACCAAGTACTAACAAAAAAACAATAAAAATAATATGTAATTCTTACAACTAAACAATAAAACCAAATATTTGTTTTTCATACAAGAAAAATGGAATGTTTTTGTTGACTTCGTTAGTCCCTTGTTTTCCACCGGTTACATAAACTACTTCAATCAATATCACCAAAGATAGTCACTGTGGGTATCGACAGCTAGATATTTTAATTCTATCTACAGTTTACACGGTTATTTTTAATAGGCTTGAGGTACAACTGGCTTGGTGACATGACACAATTTTGAACAAGCCAGCAGCCGATAAGATTAACATAACATCTCCTGACAAGATTACACAGTTCCTGCAGTTCTCACAAGTAATTCTCAGGCGTAGAAATTAAATCAAAACACAAACACATCAAAACTTGTTGAGGTTTTTACCAATGTTGAACTTCTTCCCCTCTTTACAGCCATTCTGGTAACTATTTTTGTGTTACATTTGTAATCATAACAGTTGATTTCTTACATTAACCCTCCTAGTTCTGGTGCCTTTTTCAGACAAGTTGATGCACCATTTGAAACCATTCGTTTTGTGAAACACACCAAGGTGTAGTGTATCCACCATTTGAATGGTAGTAAAGCTTGCTACCAACATGTGTGTACAAAACCAATGGCCATTTTGGTAAGTGGAAATTTTGAATGGTTTCAAATGGTCAAACACTAGGAGGGTTAAAAAGGCAAAAAGCCACCATTATCAAGACAAACAGAAAAATTTGCGGCTATAAGATTTTTGTTTTTGTCCACATGCAGCATAAAAAAATTGTTCAGATTGCCACCCGACGTATCATCACCATAATTTCATAACTATTTTTCTTATGTCCAGCCATATATATGCAAATTAATTGTCGCAAAACCACCTAGACTGAAATCTTCCAAAACACATCATAGATTCCCCATCACAGTATTTAAATAATTAATTGAAGACATCCACAATCATCAAAAAGCTCCTAATTACTTGTGTAAAGATTTTGAAGGAAAATAATAAAGTATCACACCACGACAAAACAACACATTAATCTGAGGCCTTACTAGGATATCAAAGAAATAAACAAATATGGTCAACCCATTCTCAGGTTCAACCTATCAAACAACTAAAGCCATCTAACTGCAACATTATGTCAGAATGTTTGTGTTAATTACTGGGTTAGATTCTGATGGCAGTCTCACCACATACATCTCTTTCATGTAGCCTGTTGAACAGTTCTTTCAAGATGCCAATTCAACGGCAAAATTGCCATCTACACATTTACAACTCTACAAGCCCAGTCTCTGCTTCAACACTGTCTCATACATCCAACTGTTCATCTTCCAGTAATCACTGATATACTCTTCTCATCTCTCCCTCTCTCTCGAGTCTGGAACCCAGACTGCATGGCCCTCTAACAGGAATGCAACTTGTGCTGGTTTGTAGTCTAGTCTGGACCCAAAGTCTTAATGGTCATTTACGTATTATTCAAAAAGGAAAGGTCCCCCTGTCTTCTTTCTGAATCTTCCAGACGATGAAACAAATTATTCCCTGATGAAGCAATGATGCCTACTACAGTTCCTGTCACCGTGGGGATCCGTTGCTTGTCTGTTGCTTCTCCTGGGTCATCAGGACACCCACCGCATCCTTGACAGCGTGGAAGATGATGTTCTTGATCTGTAGCTTGTCCTCATGGTTGGAGTGGGTGTTGCTGAGTCGGCGGAACTCATGGGTCAACTGAAAACAATTTGATATGTGCTCCGGAGACACAAAGTCCTCTGCCACCTTGATACAGGAGTGAAGGTTCCTCACCTGAAAATGAAATTAAAAAATGGGTCATGATGCTGATAGACTGTAGTTTGAGATCAAGTATCCTATTATCTCTTAGAATATCAAAGGGCACAAACAAAATAGGGGAACAAAGTGGGAAAAAAGGTCTACTGAATGTTTTCTTGTTGTTCAAGACAGAGACAAGAGAATGGGAGAAAACTATTTGTGATATTTGCAAGACACAGAAACAAGAAATAAACTGAAAGACGGCAAAGATGAGGCAAATTAACTTCCATCGTCAGGTATCCAAACAATCTTGGAAAATCAAATAGACAAAAATTCCTTCCTAGCATGAATGTAGCAAATTCTCAGGGATTCATAGGGCAAAACTCTTTGTGAGTTGAAGGCCAAGGTTCAATCTAGGTGTGAAATTTCAATAACTTCCCAAAATTCAACAAAATCTCTGGTTAAAATGAGAGTAATGTGGACCCCATACCTGATGAGGAGCGCCAGCTGGTATGAAGACTGCATCTCCCATACACTGCAGGATTGGCCACCCTTGCACACCGTACTCCCTAAATAGTCGATCCAGAAGGTCCTCATTAAGATACCAACTCTGGTCATGGATAGGGTCATGGTCATCCGGTACATCTTGTCCCTGTTCCTTTGCCACCTTAGTCAACAACTCCCTGATCTTGTCGGCATCATCTGCGCGGAACAGATGCCAGATTGCGCCGGGACGTTCATTGTTCTCTCGCACACGCTGCTTGGTCTGTTCGTCATTACACACCTCGTTGATGGCATCGAGGATGTCTTGAGTGATCTCGCTGGCCACCTTGCCGTTCTGGATGTTCTTGTTGTCACCGACGTACACCATGACGTTGACGGCATCTGAGATGTCAAGATGGAGGTTGGTAGTGCCCTCTTTGGGACGTGTCGCAAGACCTACATGTAATAATCAAACATGTTAATAAGATTAAACTTTGTCATTTTACAGATTAATTAAAAGAAATCTGATGTGATCTGGGAAAACCCTTCATATGGTGAAATTTGTCATTTTTGTGTTATATACATCAAATTAATGAGGACACTGCTGTTTTCAAAACTGTTTTATTCATGATTCTTGGTTGTCTATAACTTGAGTTATGCTCTCGGGAAGTTATAACCGCCGCTGTCCTTAAAAAAACAATGGCGGAAACGAAAAACAAAGACAGCTTTTTAATTATCTATCATCATATAAAACGATGGAATTTTTATTTAATATTTTCAAGAATGATTATTTAGATATTAACAATTAAAATGGTAACAAAAACTCAAATTGTCAAAAAAAAATGGGGGGGGGGGGCTATTTTGCCATTTTCTTCAAAACAAGTTCTCCGACAGGGTTTCCCAGATCGCATCACAAATATCAAGGTGATATGGATAATGTTGGCATAACTGATTCTATTGGTATGTTATATGTACATGTAAACTAAACAACCAACATGTGAGAGTTCAAACCTGTATGAGTCAAAGTCATGAGAAAATTGTGAAAACACAACTTTTTACAGCAAACACTTTGCATAAAAAGTTACCATCGATTTGTAAATGTGCATATTTCAGGCATGAGAATGGGTTGTGTTAGAAAAAACTGGAAAATAGCGATTCACTATTAATGACCCAATCAAGCCGTAGGCTTGGCCCGAGTCGAAGGCGAGGCATGCCGGGGGTTTCAGGGGGCCGGGGCAACCCATACGTAATGCACTTGTCAGAAGAGGTGGCGGAGGATGTGGACGGCCCTGCGCCTGAAGAACTTGTTGGCCCCGCTGATGAAGCCACTTGCACGACATAATTTGTCCTTCTTATCATCACTAGATTTACATGTTCCGCTGTGGTAAGATGAGCTTTTAGTGCACTTTTCCCGCGATTTCCATAGTTGATCAGTTTATTGCAAAGCGTGCACATCGACTTCCCTGGTATATCTACCTTTCTGGCGAACTCGCCGAGATTGCACTTTACTTGATCGGCAATACCACTTTTACCAGGCAGTTTAATTTCCACATCTTCCTCTAACCAAGACCACTTCCATTTTCTTTGACAACTTTATCCGACTCCCGCATTTAATTGTTCTTCATTTCTATCCAAAATTCTCGGCATTTTGAAGTCGGATGCCTCCGATATTTCACGATAATTTTACTATAACTTTTTTCTTTCACGTACACAAAGGCCAAAGCGTTAACACGATGGCGCTCAATCAACAACAGCATTTCCTAACGCTCATTATAGGGGATCGTTGATTGGACAATTTTATGACGTTATGGAATACTTGATACCTAACGCGATCGTTGATTCGTTTAGTAAACTTCATCTCTGTAACAGCACTTCATCGCTCTGCGTACGTCGTGTAAATAGGATCGGACAAACGGGTTTATAAAACAGCTGGGAGCGTCTAAAACAGAGCTACGACTTTAAAAGTGCCGATCTCGGGGCATTTCAGCAATGATATTTCCACAATTTCCTTTAAAAAAAAAAATCACCCTAGACCACCTCTACCCCCCAAATTTTAAACCGGATTCACATTGAACTCGGAGAGGACATATTTTGGCCTCCAAAAAGCGGGAAACCGCGGAACGGCGGGAAATTCTCATGCCTGATATTTGCTGCTGTTTTTTTTTTTTTTTCTGAAATGAGAACACTTCAGACATAAATTGTATTCAAGACGACCAGTACCTTTACCAACTTCAAGCTAGCTTTCACAAAACAATTTGGTAAGTTTGTAACCAGGTAATTATTTATGTTGTACCTTCCCTTTAACCCCTTGCGTAACGGTATTATTTTTACAGAGAGTGAAGGTGGTTGCAGCCAACCACGGAACGTCTGTGGGGCCGTGGAGCACCGGGTCAAACCCGGCCCTGGACATGTGCACAACTCCGCTGTTCAGCCAAGCGTATAGACCTAACAATAAGTGGGCAAGCTAAACCGGGCATACCCTATTCATCGTACGTGAAGTCCCCACATAGCGTAATTGAAAGGCCTGTGTTCATGAAAAGGCTGTATTCAGAATGCTCTCGAAAGCCCAATCTATTATATAACACTCCATTTCAAGAACAATATGGTCCACCAAACTATCAGCCTTCTTGAAGATTTCTATTCAAGGCAAATTCTCAGCAAATGCAGCTGGAAAATCAATTAATTCACCGGCAGCCGCGGCTATAGCCGTCAACCGTACATCAACCATAGGGGTTAAAGACTGCCCATAAAAAGAGTTTTGAATGGCTATATTCAAGATGAAAGTTATGCAGTTTATCTAAAACAGATTTGATGCTTAAATACTGACCTTAAAGAGACAATATCGTCACGATCAACAGGGCATGGAATCGGAGTACTAGTTTTAGATTAACCCAATGACTGAAAATAATCCCCCACATGGTAAGGTCATATTATCGTTGCTGCTGCATAAATGAGCCAGTCATTTTCAGTCACTGTGTTTATCTTACACTAGGACACCGATTCCATGCCCTGTTGAACATCTGCTCTGACGATACTGTCCCTTTAACTATCTATTCTTCTGTCAGCAGTAGACAGCCGCTTCAGACATAGTCCCTGCACACATGTTAATAGTATTTGGATTTATTTCAAAGCTCACCATATGCATTGTACATCTTTGGTCCCAAGTCAGGCTTGACAAAGAAGTCTGGCAGCCTGGATGAGATGTTGAGAAGTCCATCTCTTCTTGTATACTCGGGCAGCGGGAGGTTCTTCATGAGGTCCTGGAAGTGGTCCGGCAGCAACTCGGCGAAGTCTTCAGCCGGTGGCCAGTCTTTCAGCTTTAGGATCAGAGGTTGGCCTTGCTTGGTCTCTAGGCGATCTGCAGTCACACAAAAACAAGTATTTAATCAATGGAGAGAAAGGCCTGCATACACGCAAGGTGCAAGAATTATCTCAACTGAATTCAACTACACAGATCCAAACTGTCTATCAAACAGCAGAAGTCTATCACCAACACAAAGTGTGCCAGTCCAGTAATCATCTGCCTAGTGCACCAACATGTCACTCCAAGAACAATGGCGTTGGCCCATTCATGACGTTGTATTCCACAGACTGACGCGCAGAGTTTCCAAAAAGAAGCAAAACATTCTGGGTGAGCAGGCAGCGTGTGCAAGAACTTCATGCAGTGATATGATGTGCCTATTGTACACAGGTCAATTTAGTACGTTTTTATGCTACCAACCAGGTTTGATGTTTTTTAACCAGTTCGCACCGGGAATAAAAAAGTTTTTCCGAACCCCCGTGGCGGGTTTATTTTTACCGCACAAACACGAACTGTGGTGCTCACCAGAGCGTGACCGGGGAGACCGCATCTTCCACCATATGCTTATGGCTCATTGCCACGTCGACTGGGAATCTATACAAATATTCCCGATAATCCTGTGGCGTGTTTAGACACTCTCCGATCCGCTGTCCAAAAAAAAATGTGCGTGTATACACGGCCTCCGAAGCGAACTGGTTAAACCGAAATAAATTGTGCGACTCTGTTATGCATTACTGGAACGTTATGGAACGTTATGGAACGAGCAATTAGTGTAAAGCTCCTTTTCCAATGATGCTCTCCAGCAGGGTAGCCAGAGACGTTACCATTCAAGTAGTTGGAGCACAATGTTGTGGACTGGGTTATAAGCTACCTGGCACACTTACTATAGGAAATAGACATAAACTTGCTCAGTATATCTCTAGACTGGTCTTAGTATCAACTCAGAATATCCCAACTTTGCCAGTTAATGGCAAAAACCCTTGCTCCATGGTATGACGCTATCATTGCATTTCTTGCTCTTCATATACACCCATCAAATGTAGCAAATTGTTGCTCCCACCTTTGCTCACAAGTAACCGTAAGAATAACTATGTACTTACTGTGTACATCCTCAAAACCATCCCAGAAATCCTTCATGGGTGCTCCCTGGATCACGTTGCCTGTATAACAATCAATCAGGTCATTCTTAAGCTCGCCAAATTTACTGTTGAAGAATGTTGGGTGCCACAGTTGTTCATCTAGAAGCTTACGGACCCCGCTTACCAGGACAGGCTGTAGAGAAGGAATGTTAAATATGCTAATTATATAATAGATTGAGATATAACAAATAAATGAAATATTCTTCAAAAGTAATCAATCTTCAAGCAGAGTTGAAGCAACTTTTTTAAACATGTTACTTAATGCCCTGAAAATCATGTTTGCAATTCCAGTGGGAAAATATTATGATTTTAACCCTCCTATGCCCATGCTGAAATTTGGCCCAGTCAGCACGGCACTCACAGACAGTCACTTGAGTATTTTTGGGTGCATTTCCAATTGGTAGGTCAAACCACAGAGTCACACACAGCTGTGTATGAGTGCACTGCACAAAGTCAATGGGTTGGGAGTTACATACAAATTTTGAGTGTCTTTGGGTTTGACCTCCTATCACACAGCCACATGTGTTTGCATGTATTCGAGTGCACTGCACAAAGTCAATGGGTTAAGAGAGACATACAAATTTTGAGTGTCTTTGAGTGTTAAACCTATAGGAGGGTTAAATAGGATTTGAAGCTTCGCATAACGGAAATGACATAAAACACAATAAAGGGGGCCACTTTCCTACCGTCACGTTAGCAGTTTTTCTAATGGTTGTAATTTTTTTTTTAATATCTGAAACCACCCAAAAAGAATTTCAACATTTGAATAGACATGCATGCTTATCCTAAAGATAATTTGAGTTGATTATTACTATTATTTTTTTAATTACCCTAAAATTTCCATCAACAAATGGACGGAAAAGTGAGGTAACTTTTTCTGTCAAATTTTTATGGAAATTTGAGGGGTAAAAAAATAAACAAAAAAAATACAAAAATAAAATAAATCAACTCAAATTAGTTCTAGTATAAGCCTGCATGTCCATTCACATGTTGAAACACTTTTTGGTCGGTTTCAGGTACTTAAAAATAAATAACAACCATTGGAAAAACTGCTAACGTGACGGATGCAAAGTGGCCCCCTTTATTGTGTTTTATGTCATATGCAATCGGAGTAAGTTTTGCAGTTGATAGCACCATGTAATGAGCATTGGTTCCAAGAAGAACCGATCATTAACAATCTAACCACTGGCTCTCAATTATCTCACCACCAGTTCTTCTCAGAACCAACATACTCATTTCATCTCGAGAGATTGTTACATGGTGCTACTGCAAACACTACTCTTACTGATTTTTAGTGCATTGTAACATCAAAAGCAAAGATTCCAAAATGCGGACACATTTCAAATTGTGGTAATTGTGGCAACTGCTTGATTTATTTGCTTATGCATCCACATAAAAGTATGATCCAGTTTCAATTCTGAACAGTATTTGTTTAGCCAAAAGGTAAAATAAAACATGAATTACCAAAACACCATGAAATAAACAAAGATAACTGGAACAACATTTAAAAGACAGGGAGTGGAGAACACAGCAACAGAGAGATGTTTATTCAGTAATAAAATGAACCTGTACATCACAGATTCATTGACCAATTTACTCACCACGCCTCTTCTCCACTGTTCCTGGAAGATCCTAAAGTTACCCTTGTGGGAGGAGTCATGCAGTCTCAACAGCCGCCCATCGCAGAGCCACGAATGAGGTACATCTGGATACTCCACACTAGACTCCGTCAATGTCTGTCTACCCTGGGGAAGCTTGGGGACGTCACTGGCTGCGTTCACCACGCTGACTATCGCAGGTGAGTCTGACTTGAGGGACGGATTCGTGAAGATTGCTTGGGGCAGATCAACTGGTGTCGTCTGCTGGCTGGCTGGTCTGTTAAACGTTTTGAGTTGCAACCGATCATGTTTATTCAGCGCCGGCGCTGAAATGTTCTGTTCCACAACAGTGGCAATGATATCTTCAAACGTACTCGTCATTGTCCTGGTTGACTTCCTGTTCATGTTGTCCCCTTTTGGGAGGAATGCTGTCATGAGGTAGGCTGATCCATCCATCCCTCCAGATGGACGTCCGAGTTTACCGGCCGTCTTTGTCAAGAGTTCACGTAACGTGGAGCAGGTTTCTTTCTTTGTCAGCTCGCCATCGGACCGGAAAACCTTATCAGTGGTTAATGTGGCTGCCTTGGAGTCGGGCTGTGACTGCTCGTACGTTGTTGGGGACGAGTTTGTAAACCGTTTGGTGCTCTCTGACTGGGCAGACGTAGCTACATTAGCTAGGACGTCCAGTGGAGAGGCAGACGGGAAGGAGGTAAGCTTTGGTGCCTTGGGGCTCCTAGAGTTGCTGTTGATGGGTGTGGAGTGGCCAGAATCACTGGGTTCGCTCTTACCCGATTCACTTGGTGTTTTATCATTCAGTAACACCTGAAAACAGACAAAGTAAGATTGGATTTAACTTGCTTCTTGCAGGGTCTATCAAACTATTAAGCTCAATTGAAAAGCATTTTGAATATCATGAGATTCAATACTTTAATGTCTGTTAAGTCACAATGTATTTTAGAAATGCAGGAAAATAGCATGCAGTAACATGCTCATCTCAAATTAATTTTCTGTAAAGAATTCTTCAAATACATTTCAAACTTTTCAAAATTCTAACTATTCTCAATTCTTAACTACAAAGTTGCATTAGTTGTATAAGGGGAAATTTAATGAGCTGGACAGAAAGCTGGACAGAAAGCAGGTATGCCTATAGGCAAGTTGTATCACATAGTGTAAGTTAGAGAGGAGAGAGGGTATCTTTACTGATAAGGTACAAGTATCATACCAACAATCCTTCTATAACACTCAAATCACAGATTATTTCGGTCAACTCACCGGTGATACACCATTAACGGCAGGCACTTTGTCGGCTGCATTGACCTCTTTTGACTTTTTGCTGCACGGACATGAGGCAGCAATGTTCCACTTGTTACGCATCTGATGAACAAGCATCCCAACATCCCAAAGTGCTGCAAGAAACCAACCAGCAATAAAATTGATGAATTCACATCAAAAAGTGAAAGGACTCAAATTTAAAATTTGTTTTGCCGTCTTTCCTACATCAGGCCTCCCAGTGCCAAATCTACCAAATATAGGTTTTTTAAATTAGGTTTTTAAAGCAAAATATAGGTTATTAGGTTTACCAAATACAAAAATACAGGCTTTTACTGCCAAATTCTCATATCATATCAGTCTCATCACAGGGGTGCTATTTTTTTTTAAATCCTGCAAAAATGGGTAGCAGGCCTGGGTCTCCCTTTGGTCTAGAGGACAAAGCCCCCTGAACCTCCTGTGGGTAGCAGGCCTGGGTCTCCCTTTGGTCTAGAGGACAAAGCCCCATGGACCTCCTGTGGGTAGCAGGCCTGGGTCTCCCTTTGGTCTAGAGGACAAAGCCCCCTGAACCTCCTAGATGTTTAATTTTGGAGGATTTACAGACTCCACATTCCCACAAACAACAAACTAAAAGTTTGGACATCATACAGGCTACTTCTCTTCTTTCAAGAAAACTTTGAGGCAAAGAGAAATTAATATTTAAAAAAATCCTGAAATCAGGAAAACTCCTGAGAAATCACAGACCTGCCATGATTAATATTCTCTAGAGTGGTACCAGAGAATCCAACACTGATTAATTGAATGATGCATTTAGAGATGTTATCTGACACTGCGTGACAAGCCAATGATGATCTTACCAGAGCCAGGGATGATCTGTGTCAGGATGAGACTCTCCAGTTGATGGGACTGATCCTTGATACACTTGAGCCAAGTCAGTCCAGGTCTCTGCTTGCCCTTGACTATCATGGAGACAAAAAAGTTCAAATCAAAAACTTTCACTAAACTGTCCAATATCGCTAAATGAGGAATGTTCCAGTGTTTCATCAACTTGGTGCATTGCATATAGATCCATGTGAGGGTGGGGGGAACTGGAGTAGATCCACTAAATCTCAACATTAACCAGGTCAGTACATGTTTTACTGGACCAAATAGTTTACAAATGAAGCTACATGTACACTCTGTCATAAGGGGGAGGGCAATATTACCAGACTGCTAGTCCACTAAGATCTTAATGTTGGCTGGACTTCGTCAAACAAATTATTGTATCTCTTGAATCCCGCATTATTTTTTACAGAGGCATGAGCAAAGGGGGAATGGGGGTGGGGTGGGGTGGGGTGGGGTGGGGTGGGGTGGGGGGGGGGGGGTGGGAACAAAGGGGTATAGTATTAAGCTAGCAATGTGTCTGGGCAACCTTTGGACGCTCTTGGTACATAGATTCCCTGTTTTATTTGGTAATGCACACTACAAATGCAGAAGCGTTCGCACACCTTTCCTGAATAACACCTTTCCTGAATATAGAAATGGACCTGTAATAAAGCCCTGAGGAACTCGGGTAATCCAACTATTTACACAAATGATAGTTTGGTTCATAGGTTTGTTATATATCAAAATGCAAGTGCAAAAAAGCAACCACAGAGAGATGACCACAGACAGCCACCACAAAGAGATGACCACTGACAGCCACCACAAAGAGATGACCACTGACAGCCACCACAAAGAGATGACCACTGACAGCCACCACAAAGAGATGACCACTGACAGCCACCACAAAGAGATGACCACTGACAGCCACCACAAAGAGATGACCACTGACAGCCACCACAAAGAGATGACCACTGACAGCCACCACAAAGAGATGACCACAGACAGCCACCACAAAGAGATGACCACTGACAGCCACCACAAAGAGATGACCACTGACAGCCACCACAAAGAGATGACCACAGACAGCCACCACAAAGAGATGACCACTGACAGCCACCACAAAGAGATGACCACTGACAGCCACCACAAAGAGATGACCACTGACAGCCACCACAAAGAAATGACCACTGACAGCCACCACAAAGAGATGACCACTGACCTTTAGGGGCTGGATTCTTCTTCTGTTTGTAACAGTCCAGACAGACCACAAAGCCACACTTGGGACAAGTCCAGTGGATGTTGAACAATGTCGTATCACAGGTGTCACACATCTCCCTCACGCCCGTTACGGCCCTCTTCCAGGCTATTTTACCTGCAGATGAAACATAATTACAGGTTTTAAATGTTGTGCTTTTTCAAAGGTAACTTTTTACTGCAGGTTTAGAAATACAATATATTTATATATATATTTATATATATATTTATATATATATATTTATATATATATATTTGTATATATATTTATATATATGTATATTTATATATATGTATATTTATATATATATTTATATATATGTATATATATTTTTAAATATTGCACAATGGATATTGACAATCCATATTGGCAATTAAATTTCATCAAGCGTACAACATGTACAACAACTTGCAGGGGCTTGCAATTTTAAGAAAGGTAAAATAATATTGATTTTGGAAAGAGTACTATTTCCTAAATTCAACTTTAAAATGAATACCGAAAATCTTCATTATTTTCTTGTTAACTACACAAGCTGAAACTTTGACAGGTTGGTTGCACAATGTATATCTTGATTCAAAGAGAGTAAGCATACTCGTAGAAGCAGTTTGGCCAACATTACCAATGCTGTACCTTCCCTTCAATGTATATCTTGATTCAAAGAGAGTAAGCATACTCGTAGAAGCAGTTTGGCCAACATTACCAATGTTGTACCTTCCCTTAAACCCCAAACCTACCCGGTGCTGCACTCCATGACTGGGCCTGATGTTCCTGCTCCACTAGCTCACAGAACTGATCCCCAACCTTCTTCAGGATATACTTAGATGTCTCAATGTCCAGTTGGCAGTCAGCATCAGGTGGATACGGCAACCAGGGAGTCAGGTCTTCTGGCTGGCAGTGGCTTGGCTCAGAGAAACCAGCAATTGTCAAATTTCCATTTTTGGAATATCGCAATCTGAAGAAGAAAAAAAAGATGGAATATGAATCTGTTTCATTAAAAAAAACCAGGATTTCTGAAATAAACTGAATTTCTCAAGATCTCTTTTACTGAAATAAAGAATGACGGCATTTAGTATTTAAGTTTATTGTATTTACAATGATAACACCATAATCAAGTGCTGATATACATCAGATAATCCCAATCTGCTGCAAACGTGTTTGAAAAAAAGTTCAAGTAACCAGATGTTTGTTACCAGGGTTAGAAAACCAGGGAAAGAGATCTGCAATTGTTAGAAATCCAATAACTGTTGATAATATGCCTACAGACTATGCAGCAACAGTTGGGCAAATTCATATCAATGGCTGCCAATGCAAGACTTAAAACAAATTGACGGCAAGAATTAAATACCCAAATAATTTTCTCCCAGATTGTAGGATAAGAAAACCAGGTAAACTAAGGTTACAGAAAGTGATATAAGGGTTACGGAAAGTTTGGTTTATGATTGAAAATCTCACCTTCTGAAGGCATAAAAACGACAGAAGATATTCATCTTAGACTGTTTGGAGCTTGGTTTCATGCGACACTCTCGGCATTTCATGAGGCTGGGGGTGACGTCACAACACGCTCCATCTTGTAAGAATGCTTCACCTGATTTCTTCAATTTGGCAATGGAGGGTTTGATGAGGGCACGACTCACATTCAGAGCTGTTCATTGGGAAGAAGAATATTCTTTTAACTTGTAGTCGAATACTTCTTCATGAGTATGAGCACAGAAAAATGTACACAAGTGTAAGTACAGACAAATGTATAAGGGTGAGTAGCACCACTCTGATTAATTCATTTTATTTGTTTTTACTCCAAGGGAGGTCCTAACAAGCTATCATAATATCAAGTTTTTGAAATACAAGAAATGGCTTAGATATAAAATCTTGATATAACAAATAAGACAAAAAAGAACAGAAAAAATGCATCCAAAATTTAAAAAAACCTCTTTTCTGATGAGGGAGAGTCAAGTAAGACAAATAATGGAAATATATTGACACTGGAACAAAAATTATAATGCAATTTGGATCTTTCCCAATCAAAGTGAAATTCAGACCTCATAAAAAATGCAATCAAACAAACTTTTCCCCCCATTTTCAAGTTGTAACCTCCAGTTCTTTTCAGAACTAATTACTACTCAATTTGAGAATTTCACATAGTGTCACTGCAAACAGTCTTTACTTAAACAATCTTCATACACTACATTTATTTCAATACACAACATGTCTAGTTTTATTTTCCCAAAACACGATAGAGACTGTTTTCAAACTTGGTTCTTGTTAATAACTGATTACTGACTACAAAGTCACGTATCATTGGAGAAATGCACAAATCAATCAGCGTGTTCCCAACTACACAACAAAAATTGTTTACAAAAGCTTTGTAAGTCGTGTATACATGTGTAAATATAATATAACCAAAACAAAAGTTGGTTTTTTTTTGCTGGAAAGGAGGTACTCTTATTACAACTAAACTTGAATCAGGCTAATTAAAGTGGTCAAATTTGGACAACAATTTTAAACCCTCTAACATTGCTAGACAACAACATTTAACTACACATGTTCTTTACTCATGTCACAAGTAGATGAATATTTTGGTTTATATTTATGTATTTGTTAAAACTACAGTACAGTGACTGTTAAAAATATCACGTTTACAAAACAAAAGGAAAATTATTCATTATATATTTCATTGGTACAATGCCAATAGAAACCATGAGAAAGGCTAAATATAACTCAATGAAATTAATCACAGTAACCTTGAACCACATTGGATTGTATTTAACAGGAAACGTAGTCATGACTTTTGCCACCTACCATCAAATTTGTCCTTCTCCTTGCGTGCTCGAGTGACAATGCGTTTCTTGGGGGCCTGAATTAAGCGATCCATTATTGCTGGTAGCTGGGCCTGTACAAATGAAATTATATCATTAGTTATCAGCTGCTTTTGCTGAATTAGTTATACAAAATTGGACAATTTACCGTGAAGCAGGAAGCACCCAGTGTTAATCTATGGATACACTTCAGCTGTCATCCTTCATAGCCAGGTGGACTCAATTGTTTTTCTTAAATCCCATCAGAGCAGCACACGTAATGAAGTCTTTGCTGCTTTGCACTGGTTTTAGGGTTAATGCACTTTCACCAACGCTGAGGGTTTTTTCTCACACTACAATGACAATATTACCAGCAGCATAATGTATCAGGAGTAAGTACCAGTACTCTCCCTGAACAAAACAATATCTGTTACTGTGATCAGATAATTGTAATTACTATTAAAAGATCACCCGTGTTTTTTGTTATTTTACATGCAAATCATGTTTGTTTTTAACAGGATATTGTTATTTCCTTTTTAGAAAAGGAAAAAAAATACATCTTAAATTAGATATAAAATAACTTTAATAAGATTAATCCACCTACAATCAGTGCAATTTTTGAAACAACCCATTCAGGCCACTCCAAGCCATTAGCTGTTGCCAGTGGCCTCCTATGGTTACCCTTCTGTGCACTGTCACACCACTGAGATTACAGAGTAAAGTGGTCTCTCATTGATACATTGCAGGCCATACTAATATGTTCAAACATTTACAGTGGCCTTGGGTGGCACACAGTTGATTTTGTAAGATTACTTGGAAAGGACAGCAGGCTTGTACATGTATGTACTGAAGGTTGCTTAAGAGCAGAATTTTGTGGATCGGAGTGGCCTCCATGTGTAGGAGGGTTAATAGAAAATTAAGTGTCCAACTGACTATGATGGGACCTACCATATATGTGTGGCAGTCGGGGAAAACCTGTCGGAAGTCGCCACGCACATTTTGTAATTATGGACCGATTTACGTAAAAATTTACCATAACTCCTTTATGTGAAAAATCTTAGTTTGAAAGAAATGAAAAACACTTTTACACTATTTTTACTATAATGTCAATTTCACCTCAATTCAAGGGATTTACGTTTACTGCATAGCCAACTTTGAATCCTAATTTCTCCATTTGTGGGTTTTAGAACCGTCTTTGAAAGGTCATAACTTTAGTTGTGGTTTGAATATTGAACTCATTAAAACTGTTATGAGATCAGTAAAGGGTATATTACTTGATTAAATGCTCAACAAGAATTGTAAAAATTTGACCATGTGTTGGGTTTTCCTGGACTTTAGTGTTACACCATGCCTATCACGATTATTTTGTGATATGTGTTATTTTTAATTACTTCTTTCCTTTCCTAAAATAGCAATATTCTGCTGAAAAAGAAAAAAACATCTGCTACTGAGCTAGTAGTATTTATTTTATGCATTATATTTTTGTCTTTCTGTAATCAGGATAATAGGAACAAGCAGTCATGCAATATGTTCCACGAATTTGGTTGAAAAAAATAGGACTTTTTCCAGGCTGGTTACAATATTCTCTGAATTCGTAAGACATCTATAAACCCTGTGGTTTCTGAGCTTCAGATATGTACATGATTCATTCCAAAGACTGCAGGGAGCATAATAATTCATGGCCTTTGCCATCTGTTAGGCAACATCAAATGGGCATGATTTATTTCATTTCAATCTGTCATTCGTTCCACATCACTCATAAAACTGACTCGGAATAATGAGAATTACCAGGGCACCAAACATACATCAGATAAGGAAAAATTTCCCTGAAAAAAAAAACTGGGGCAAAGAGGGAATTGATTGAATTCTTGACCCAGTATTGGCACAGAGAGAGAAAAAGAAAAAGTCTCCAGCGTTTCCCCTTCACTGAGACACATGTTATCACCTCAGGGGAAAAAAACAGCCAGCACTGGCCTCCCTATTGACAGATACGTCTGGCTGTTAATTCCAACGGTAAATGAGGATTCTTGTCACACGCTGTGCTCCTAATTAAATAATTTACCGAATGGGCCAATGACAACAATTCCCTCACAATGCGTGACCACTACTATGAAATCATGATATTGTACTGGACGGCCTATGTGCATAATGCTTAATTTCAAGCATCGTCGGAGACCCTTTACTATTCCACTCGGTGGTGTGAAAACATCCGGGTTTAGAAAACATTGATAAATTGACCTATAAAAAAGAAAGTCCAATATGTTTGGCTTTGAATGGAAGCCTGCTTCTCATTTCAATCTGAATCAGAGCTTGTAACAAGATGGGCACATGACCTATTTCATGGTGGATGGACAGAAATGCGGTTTTCCTTAGGATTTTTTTGTCCTTAATAAAATGTTTACTTGACCCGAGCTTTGCTGAAATGAACAGAGATACTGATTACATTGATTTCATCTAATGGAATTTTCAATTGATTTACTTTCTTCCTTTTACTGTTCTTATTTTGGAGTGATTTACTGAAGAAGGACAACCTTCAGATAATTGTATCATAGCTCTAATAAATCAACTATACACATATAAGGAGTGTCGTGGCCGAGCTGTCTAGCTTACCGGACTCAAGTTCTGGTGTTAGCAGCAGAATGTGGGTTCGAATCCCGGCCGTGACACTTGTGTCCTTGAGCAAGACACTTAACCATAATTGCTTCTCTCTACCCAGGGGTTAAATGGGTACCTGTGAGGGCAGAGTTGGTTGATTAGCCCTATATGCGCTGTAATGGCAGCAATTGAGCTGTATACTCCCCAGGGAGCTGAGATGGTTTCAGGAATGATTTATGAGCCTTATGAGCCTTATGAGCAGGGGTAATAATATAATGCGCCTTGAGCACCACTCAGTTGGTGGATACGTGTGCTATATAAGTCCACACATTATTATTATTATTATATAAAAGGATGGCACTTAGCAGTCTACTATATATTTCATTTACTCAACGACAACTATGAGTTTGTTTGAATGATTACTTAAGTCCTTAATCTTACCTTCAATTCAGTAGGTCTGTCTCCTTCTGGCAACATGCTAAAGTTCTTGTAGCCATCGTAATCATTTTCCTCATTTGCATCTTTGTTCATCATAGTGTTGTTGCTTCTCCCTTTCACCTGGTCTTTACTGCCGTCATTGTGTTTGCTCTTGCGATCCCCAGATCCACAGTGCTTCTTCCGTTCACGGTGTTTCTTGGAGTGTTTGGACTCCCGGCCCCGCTTCGCCCGACCCTTGGAGGTAGTAGAGCTGTCCGAACAGGTGGACGAATTGTCGAAGTCGTAGACGTGATCGGGGACGCTGCTCTTTGGAATGTCTGCGAGGGTGACAGCACTGAGGGGTTTATCACCAGTCCGATTGTTCAAGAAGCTGGCCTGTTGCATGTGGCCATTGGGTATTGACTGGGATACCCTTTCCTTTGGCTGGGAGTCAAGCAGTTTTATAGAGTCACTGTTGGGTGTTTTAACACCAAGCTCATACAGTTTACGCTCTGTTAGAGTACTGGTAGTGCCGCTGGACGGGATGAATGTAGAGGTATTGCTGTCCTCTGAATGACGCTGTAACCATGCTTTCTTGAGATTCACGTGACCGCCGGATCTGTTGGGTGAAGCCGTTTTCACGCTTCGGCCGTCAGAGGACTCACTGCCAGTTGCCTTCGGGGAGCAAGATCTTGTACTGTCACTGTCCGACATGGCTCCATTATTAAACCTATCACTCAGAAAGGACATAGGGGCACTAGGATCAAGACCCAGTCGGTACTGATCAACTTTCTCAATTTTGAGTTCAACATTCTCATTGTTCCTTGCATCACGATTATGCGCCTCAGGAGCTGATCCACCGGTTATTTGACTGTTGCGTGCATCGAGGACAAACGATTTGTAATAATCACCAAAATAGGCCCCACTGGGTTTATGATCTTCCGTGCTTGAGTTCAAAGCAGCAGTTGCCTCATCGCCCCCTTCTGATTTTCCCTTCACTTTTGGACGTTTGCGGTTTGCAGTCATACCAGATCCACCGGATTTCCGTTTCGCAGGTGGTGTTTCTGTACTCCTGGATGAATCAACGGATGACTGGTAATCGCTTGGACGACCGACATCATTTGGCCTTAAGGCTGACCTGAGTAGAGAGGGCTGTCCTGTTTGAAGGTTGTAAGGGGCATGGGATGTTGATTGAGGGTAACCTGACGGTGACTTCCCAGATTTCTGCAATTCAATGGGCTGCAGGGCAGCAGCAGAGAGTTGCTGTGGGGTCGCCACACGGAGTGGGGATTGTGGCTGCAGACTGCTGTTGCGATTAGAATTTGCCATACTCTGGACTGGCTGACCGTGCAGGGGAGGCGGCTTCCCGATAGAACTATGCACAATGACTGGCACGTTGTGGACACTATCGCCCACCCGGAGATCCATACCTTCGCTCGCGTACACAGGTTTGTTGGCCTGTGAGGATGGATGCTGTGTGGAAGCTCCTGCAACCGTGTACATCGGCGGACGTCCAGAGTAATCTCTGCCCTGAATAACACTTGTACTGTGAGGTACAGGTTCTCCTTTTATGGGCTCAGGGTCTCTCCTAAGAGGTGGCGGTGTTGGGATATCCTTGCGGGAGGCAGCTGCTGCTTTGACGGGCAAACCAGAGGTTATACTCCCCGTCCTGAGAGAGTCAGCAGTTCTTGTTAAATATGCAATGTTTTGTTTGCTATCAATGGCAGATTTGTCCCCTTCTAGGCCTGTATTTTCTGTGTGGCTGCTTGTCATAGCATGCCTGAATGGCTGGTAACCAATAAGAGACTCGCTCTTCACATGAAAGGCAGGCATGTGCTTAGACTGCTCAGTTCGTACAGGCACCCCAGACCTCGAGTCCTCATATCGTACCGGTGCCGTTCCGTAGTATGCTACTTGCCCATCTGACTTGGGTGAGGGCTGATATACCTTAAACCCATGGCCTTCCCTTTCTCGGCTCTCGTCCGTTTTCATTTTAAGGTCTATGGGGGTAGTGTGGTCCTTCTCAAGCCTCTGCAGTCTCTCGCTCTCTGTGGTGCGGGCAATGTAAGCCTTCCGGTACAGCTGGTCTTCATGGAGGCGGGCTTGATTATCAGAGGAGTGCATCTTCAGGTAACGATCCCTCTCCATTTGACTCAAGGAGTGCTGGAAGTAAACAATATATATATATATCATAAATGTTTATTGAAGACTCATAATACAATTGTTATAATCACAGTCCACATGATACCACACAATTCTCACAAACTCTAACTTCAAGTAATGAATTGCACATCAAAATACCACAATAGAATGCACATAATTATTCCGGCGAGTATTTATTCCCGATGTCAGAGACATGGTCACGCATGATTCAGAAGGGCCTGTGAGGTGCCCAGCATATACATGAAAGACGAGAATGCCTGGCAGTGTTCCCTTAAGCATACTACCAAATCACAGCATGTGGGATTACCAATGTCACTGGGTAATGAGATGGTAACATGATCACATTGCTCGTATCAAATCACGGGAGTATGATAGAGAACACATACAGGCAATAAGCAGGAACTAGACGGTGTGGATTCAGGTGGATGCTTTGCCGGTAGGCTGCTGAGAATGTAGGACAGTACTAATGTTTCTCTTGCCAATGTTGGTTTACATTAGCTTACTAATTTTTGCATGTATATTGTAAAGTGATTTTGCCGATGTTCTTATATTTGATTCATTCCTTCATTTTAAAGATAGGGGTGAGAAGAAAAAAACCCAGATACATTATCAGAATATCCCCTCTATACACAACAAATTAAAGGCATTATTTTTCTGTTCCTTTTAAGTACATTTACTACTACCAGAGAAGTGAAAATGCAATCACAAAAACACTCAATTCCTATTCAATGTTCACATGGGTAGGCATAAAAAAAGGGTTGAGTGTGTTTTTTTTTACGGGGAAAGTACAAAATCCCCAAGTATTGATTTGTTCTCCCTTAGTAGGCGTCAATGTGAACACAGCTTGGAATGCGACGGTGTTTACTTTAACCATGACAGCTGAAGAAATCCTCCCACCATAGACCTCCTTAGTCTGGCCAGACAATCAGATAAAATTGCCACAGGAAGCTTAAGAACTTTTTGTATAAACAATATCCAGGACATCAGTACATGCAGTTGAAACATCCTTCTCTCCCCCAACCAATATAAAAAAAATCAATGTTAGTTACAACAGAGACAAAGTGGTGTACACCTCACCCAAGGTACCAGACTGTCTAGGCTAAATCTAAAAAGCAAAACATGTTTCTATTCATAGATCCATTAAGCTCACAAAAATTGCCTAGGTGAACAGTAATGCATTCCTAAAAAAAAGGAGGGGAGGTGTTACATTTCATTTCTCAAATGTATGGCTCCAAACAGATTATCAAATGCATTTGAATACAAATACTGAAGATAAAAATCTCAAGAACCAACAAGAACCCATGTGGTATATTTGGACAGGGAGGAGAGACAGAGTATTGCAAAAACAATTCAACGTTCTTCTCTCAGACTTTTGAAAGCAAACACGCTGAAACCAAAAAGACAAATTTACAAATAGGTTAACATAACAATGAAATCAACTCAATAGAAATGACAATGGGAATTTTTTTTTTAGAGGGGGGACTGACCAAAAATGAGTTCATGTCAACTGAGTGGATAATAACCAACTGCATTGAGTTTCCATCATTTTGTTTGCGAATCAGCAAAAGTAAAGGCAATCCCCCATAAGATAACATCTTAATATACAGTGTGTGTCGCCCACTCAACCAATCAGAAATCACATAGTAAGGATCTGCCTGCATAATGCCTATGATAACCATTGGACTTGCTCATCCATGCACCACACCACACCAACCCCACTCAACCGCTGGAGCTATCCACAGAGACAAGCAGCACCTTAACTTTACCTCCCTCTGGCATTCCAAGCACTTAAGATTCAGACTGTCTGGTGTGCTGGCTGGCACAAACCTTCCTATTTAGTCAAGGGGTTCATGGAGAGGCTTGGCCAGATAAGTGTGGGGAATTTAATCTAATCTGCTTCCGAACAATGACTAGGAATATGAGACCATCTCTGTTCCACATACTGGATGATATGATGCAAAGATAGCAAATAAAGAGATATGGACTTTTCTGAAAAACAAATGGATCCTTAGTTTCATGTTGTAAGTTGCTAAAAATACATTTTCCTGCTGAAAGATTCGTGTAAATCGATCAAGATTTTTGTTATGGGAATGGTTAACATCTGAAACATGTGTGCCCTTGTTTCCATCCAATGTTGAAAAACAGTTTACAAAATGTCCAAGATGGGCCTACAACCTGAAACCTGTTTATAGCCAAAACATGAACTAGGACAACAACCTGGTCTCTTTGGATGTATATTAAAGTCAATTTTGTAGCTGTGTTTCTGTCCAGCAAACCTTGAATTATGTCAGCTAATCTAATTATACCACACATGTACAGCAGATACTAGATACAGTAGATAGAGTGAAGTAAATACTAATGAACAGCATTGGCATATTTGACCTTTAATCTTGTTACCTGAGCCCCTCTACTTAGCAATGAAAATGTTGGATATATACTACTCAAAACAATTTAGGGAACACCGGATTTTTAACATCAAATAGGTTTGAAATGTTCCATGAACCGGGATTTTCATTTGCAACCCCCTCTCTCTTTCAGTAGTCATGTCATGAAATGTGTAATCACTACATGCATCCTTTATCATCTGTTTCATTGTGCAGTTGTTTCTGATCAATTCTGTGAAACATTGTGTTTATCTGAAATAAATGATCTTGCTTTAACTGAGATTGTTCCGGCGTTCCCTAAATTGTTTTGAGTAGTATATAATGCTCATTAGTTATTTCACATTTCATAGACACATTGTCTGTTTTATCCATTTGAGAGAAAATTGGCTTAATCCAAGGGGTAGGGGGGGGGGGGGGGAGTTGCTTGAAAGACAAAAATCATTATTTTATGAAAAGATTTCATACATTCCTATGTGTTATAATGTGCTTTAAGACATGACACATGGCACAACACCAACCACGTTTGTCCGTTTTTTCAACCTCCAATGGCTACCCATACCCATAGCTGCTCAATGTTTATAGTCAAAAGAAAGGTCTACATATACTTGGATATGTTTAATACTAATTACCAGGGTACTGAGAGCCATGGGGGTTGAATGACTTTGAGAATAAGGTTAATGTTTCCCCACCCCAAACTAACAAAGAGACATAGGATGGAGGGATGAGCCTAGACTCTGCCCCCCCCCCCTCCCCAATTCAATGTAACACAATCTTGTCTTGGAGTTCCAACAATGAATCAACCCACTACATGTACATTAACAGAGGGACCTTTTCATCATTCAGCAAGGAGCAATCGATCCATCTTCATTCCTTTCCTGTTTCATTTCATCTGTCTCTCTTTGTCCAGTGGCAGCAGACAGATAAACATGTCACTTGTCACCCCCCCCCCCCCCCAGTCCTTGGGCCAACTTCATGCAACTGCATTGCAAGAAGCACATTTTTTGTCTGTTCAGCATCCGGCCCCAGAAAAAAAAAAAGTCCGCTCCATGTATCCACTTACTACTGATTTGTATTGTCACACATGCTTGCAAATAATGGCTGGCGAGACAACCTGTTTTTTGCTGGGGTAAAAACAGTTAATTTCTCTATGAAATTCAAAATACCATATAGGTAAAACATCTCTTCTATAATTAGGCCCAGATTACTTTTTCACAAAGGAAAAAAGATGCATTATATTTCCCTAATAAAATGCTCAGGGCAGTTCATATATTAATCTTTATAAATTAATCATTATTTTAAGAAGGGGGGGGGGCAGCCGAAATGTCTATTTTATCCTTAATTTTATGATTTAACCATTCATACTTAATGAATGACAAATGTCTTCAGTTTGACATTTAATTTGTGTATGGTTTAAAACCCTCCTACAATCAGTGCAATTTTTTGAAACAACCCATTCAGGCCACTCCAAGCCATTAGCTGTTGCCAGTGGCCTCCTATGGTTACCCTTCTGTGCACTGTCACACCACTGAGATTGCAGGGTAAAGTGGTCTCCCATTGATACATTGCAGGCCATACTAATATGTTCAAACATTTACAGTGGCCTTGGGTGGCACACAGTTGATTTTGTAAGATTACTTGGAAAGGACAGCAGGCTTGTACATGTATGTACTGAAAGTTGCTCAAGAGCAGAATTTTGTGGATCGGAGTGGCCTCCATGTGTAGGAAGGTTAATAGCCTTAATCTAGTATGCTTCACATGACTACATGGAAACGTGACTGAAACTGTGCATGACATCATCCAAGCCAGATGGATATTCCCATTATATTGTGTTCAATCTCTGCACCCTGGGATGTTTGCCCGGAAATAATAAAATCAGGTGGGACTTGGGAAAAGAGTAATGGATGGCACAATTACATTAACAGCATTTCTTTGAAATCAAGCACTCATTAAATGTCAACATATTTTCCCCCATGATTTTCTTCTATTCGTTTACTTTTCATACTTTTTTTTTCTCACTTAATAGATGCATTTATTTGGACAATGTTTGTTATCCTGTTATTAAATTTATGCATGTAACCTTTAAAACAAAATCCTTTGAAAGCAAATTTGTTACTTAATGTATTTCTATCTGCAGGGCTGAACTGAAGTTTGGTTAACATTTGTTGAAAAGCAAATCAACAAACAGTTTAAGTTTCAAATCTCAATGAGACAAGCGTAATGCAGTAAATGTTATCAACACACACTCCAAATATGCCCGGGAATTATGTTGCCTAAGTAACACCCGCCCCCCCTCAGGTTGGTCGTGTTATTTATGAAATCTCTCAAATTAAAACTGCCATTTTGTGTATTTATGCTTCACACAGGCAATGTAGACGTCAAGTGATAATAATACAGAATGTTGAAGTACCCCCAAGAGGAAGGGGGAAAGCATAAGAACACATGACGGCAACCAGTCCTGAACAGGAGATTAATACCACATGAGGAAGATTAATCTATCTCAAACATGCCCCGACCCCTGCAGAAAAATGTCTCAAATGTCGGGGCGATTTAGTTAGCCTGAATCATACAACGCGTTGAAGGAGGTGGCGGCGGCAATGGGTATGATCACATTTCAGACGAGTCCTCAAGATTTAGGCCAATCTATTACTCGTGTTTTTTTGCCCCTCAGCTCCTGGTAAACGATCAAGAATAACCAATGCGCGTCAGACTGGGGCCTGTCCTATTTTTTTTTTTTTTTGCCGACATGAGGAAATTGAAGTGGATAATTTTGTGTGTGTGTGGTCTGTGGTTTTTTTTTTCTTTCCAAGACACACCCTAAAATGAGGTCATACTGTTTGAAATACGATGCCAAGTGCAATAATACCTCAAGTTATGAATGTGATTGTGGAATGACGGAACATTAAACAGGGAATGAAATGTGAAGCATTAGGAAGATGGAAACCATCCATCCAAATATCAGGTACAGTACATTACAGTCGACATTTACCAAATATGACCCTTTGCTTACATATTCACTGCAGTCATGAAACACCATAAAGAACGATTGCCACTGCGAATATTTTGTGTATGCCCCATGATGTTTGTTAAAGAAGCACCCTTGCACTGTATTCAGAAACCTGTAATGGTGGCCACGCAAGGCTAGGACTAAAAACCATGGGTAACTGAGTGAATTGCTAGGCCTAGTTGAATAACCCTCCAATCCCTTAATGGATGTTACATAAGCGATGCAGTCCATATTGTTTGCTCATAGTTCCAGATAATCTGTGATTATGGTCAGTGTATTTATGTTTGCAAGTCAGACAACCAAACTGAGAGACAGACAGACAAATGGATGGACAGAGAGACAGATAGGGATGCAGACGTGTAGACATACCTGTCCTTTCTCAGGTTGTTGTCTCCTCTCGAGTTCCCTCTCCTCTCTCTGATGTTGCTGTAGTTGTTTCATTTCCTTGTCTCGTTGTAGTCTCTGCCATTCCAACTCCTTCTCCTCGCGCTCCCGCCTCGCCCGCTCCTCAGGATCAAATTTGTCTGTAGACTAATAATCAGAAGACAACCACAGCACAGGTCAGTCAAAATGTGTGATTTCTCCTAAAGCCACAATTTTACAGAAGCGTCAAATTCATGACACACAAGATTACAAAGTTCTGTTTAAACATACATATATATATATATATATATATATATACAAGCCAATTGCTTAACGTGTAGACATTTTGTATTTTACCAATGGTTTATTCTCCTCCGAGTAAATAAACAAAAATTATCTGTTTCATCTGACAGGCACTCACCCTTCTCCAAAAAATAAATACTTAAATGAAAATTCAAAATATCACAAAATACATTATACAAAAATTAAAAAGGGATTCATTATCGTATCTTTAAAATGTCAGAATTTGTTCTTAATACCAAGAGAAATGGAGAAGCAACCTCTTAAGGTCAACTAGTTGACCTTTTTAGAAATGGAAGTTGACTAATTTGTATTCATAAGTCCTTGTCAATAGTCACAATGTAAAATCAAAAGATTTATGAATGATTCAACTAATTTCATAATCTCCGTCGCTAGGGCAACAACGTGTTTGTCTGCAGAGATCGTTTACTGTTCCAAGTATGCGCATATGCACAGTACTGCCACGCACGCAAATGTTCACGCAATCCTCACTTGACACAAAAGTGCCCTATCATCAAGTGACTGGTTTCATATTCACCACTAGAGGGCTTTAATGCGCACGTAATGGATAGTCCATGAGTAGGCCATGCAAAAATGTAACCATGTTTATGTGTAGTTAAAAAAATAAAAAATAAATTGACATCCATATCAAATTTTGTAGAAATTTAAACTAAATAAGATTTGAGATACAGTGCCTTGCATAACAGTTCAGTAAAAAATATTTTTTCAGCTGATGTGTCATAAAAAATAAGATTTTATGACAACTTCCAATGACAACGATTCTTCTTTCGCTTTAACATGATATCATGTGTCACATCATCGACAGACAGGAATGACGTCTTACTGCATTTTTAACCCTAGCAAGATCGATTTAAGAGTTGTGGCTTAATGCTTGGGGTTCAACCTCCGCTTAAAAACAAAACAAAAAACCCTGAACTGAAAAACAGGCCTACTATGTCTGTTGTTGCAGCTGGAAGGGCCCTTGGCTATGAACGCACATGATGAAAGGCATCCTACAAAGTTTAGCTAGTCTTTAAAACACACACACACTCACTGATACATGATAGCAATCTCATTGACATATTGACTACCACAATTTAACTCTGTAGTCTTATTTCTCACTACAAAGCAGGCACAAATTATTAGTAAATCAAACAAATTTTAAACGAGGGAAGGATCAATAATTTCATTATGATGTGACAACTGGATAAACACATCCAAATAAATGTTCACAGACTATTTTGATGAAGTGGACATAATACAAACCAAGTTAGCAGGTTCAATCTCCAGTTTGCTTGCATCTTTTTGTTTTTTTATGAAAGGGAGAAAGGAGGAAGGACACGCTTAGTGACTGAAATTCAAACCAGACACCCATCAAGGACAGCCAAGCATAAACTGAGTCAACCAAAAAGTGCAAGCACCCTCAGCGGAGAGCAATCCCACGATCCGAATCAATTCCATCTCAACCTTTGACGCCCTGTTATATTTGTAAATTATCAACTCAGTGCTTTGCCAAGAACATTGCCAAGAAGTTGTCATCCGCTAACCACCCCCCCCCCCCCCTCGTCTGACCAGACTCAGGTCCTCAGAACTATTAGTCGTCTGAGTCTCGACATGACCTATGTTTCAGCCTTTGAGGGGTTGATGGTGATTACCGGCTAATTTACGCATAATCAAGAGTGACGCCAAGTAATGGGGAGGAACAGGAATGGGTAATATGCATACAACTCCCTCAAATACAGCCATGGTGACTCATAGCCATTAAGCCGTGTATGTCCTCCTGCATCTAGTCATAACTCATTCAAATATAACAAACCTGCAGAGATTTTGGATTTCAAAGGGAATCAAAATGCCTAAGATGCATAAATGGCCACCGTTGTGCTTTCAATGTCTAAATCCTCATTGATAATTCACGAAGCAAAGCATTTTTCTTCTTTCATACTCGTTTGTGGCTTTTTCATTTTTCTAAGAATATTCATACCGGGGTATATCTACAGGCTACATGAACATCTGTCATGGGCAGGCAATAAATGACTGTTGTCACGATGCTAGCTTGCAGGTGTTTTCCTCATATCTTAAGTAGTCACAGTGTAAACCCCCATACCTTTTTATTATTATTAAATGTCACTAGATACTGGATGGCACTTCAGGAAGTCACTTATAATGTTTAGACCAAACAACACCACGATGCATTGAACCAATCAATACAATTATTAAAGGTAAAATATGCAATTAAAACCCTTATAGTTTGATCCCTCAAAACACTATGAAAAACAAATGGTTTTGAGAATAGGAGTTATTAATTAATGCACATTACAATCTGCATTCCCTTGGAGCACAACCCAATGAGTAAAATTAATCAATTTATCATAAGCAATCAATAAGTGCTACATGACTTGAAACATGAAATATGAAAGAGTCATTACCTAGCGAACCCGATGCAGCTGACTTCATGTATATAAATAACTCGGGTAGAATGCTCTGATAAATGACTACCATTACACATATGTGCCCGATTCAGTCTAGCAATCTCTAGCCATCTACTAATGGTTCCTACATGTCCATCTTTGGCACTCAATCTAAATTGAGAACTCCGTACCTCTCCACATATATTTTTGATCAAGTCATTTTAAACAGATCTCTCTTGGGTTGTACTACCATTGTTAAACAATTGCAGTTTGATTTCTTCACACTGTGACTTGGCATCGTCGAATGAGTAGAGAGCACAATTCTGGTATCACTAGATGGAACAGAAAGAGAGCACTCCAAAGGTACAGTACACGGCACTTGGTATTGATTTTGAGGGCCGAGATAATTCAAGCAAATGAACAGGTTAACAAATCAACAAGGAAAGGTAAAACATAGGTTATGTTGGCAAAACTGCTTTCTCTCTTTGTATCACTGTACACATTAAATGACCAAACTGCACGTGCAAAAGTTTAAAATTACATTAGATTGTGTTGCAATTTTTTTTTAATGATACACCTTATGATACACTTATTGCCACTAATTAATTTTTTTCTTCAAAAGACAGAACCTAAAACAAAATTTGTTTCTGGTGTTAGCAGCAGAATGTGGGTTCGAATCCCGGCCGTGACACTTGTGTCCTTGAGCAAGACACTTAACCATAATTGCTTATAGGGGCAGAGGCAGTTTAACAACTACCTTGTTCTGGACTAGTTACCCCTCCCAGTCCTATTCGCACCGTGAAGAGGCTGGTTATTAACTTGTCTTGTTTCGGTGCGAGGGGCTGGTTTCTTCAGTGTGGAGTCATTGTAACAACTCAATGACTTAGTAACCCCCACCTTGGAGTGGCCATTAGCCTTGTGTAGGGCGATTTGCATAAAACAATTTAAAAAAAACAAAAACATCATCAGCTGTTAATTTAAAAAATAATTAAAAACCAATTATTTGACCAATTGGTTATTTTTCTATCAACAAACTATATCTCATCTTCAAATTTAATAACAAAATGATGCCTTTGATTGACTGTCACTGACAATGTACAGTTTAATAATGAACAAACAAATAAACGTAATTTGACAAGCATCATCACAACATAGATGCTTATAGACCATACGATTTGTTTACACTTTGCGTGACCTTTCGAGTCCACATAACATCAAGAATTTTGTTTTAATTTTAAGAATAATAAGATATGAGATGTTACATCGGGGCCATATTAAAAATTAAACAAATTAATCATTTTTCTGCTGATATCTCAATATATCAGATGTTATGGTTTCTTGTCATAGACCAGTGTACGTTTTGTGGCCTGCACAGTTTCACCTTTGGGGCTCTTTTGTAAACATGTGATGTCATTGGTCACATAGACTTGTATGACAGCATGTAAATACCACAGTATGCACACTCATATAGCAATCTTTTGAACACCTTGTTTTATTTGTGATATCACATGTTCAATAGTTCAATATTCGGACATCCTGAAATCTTTTTGGACATCCTATTTCCAAATCCTGGCTTAACTAGTGAACATGCAAGCTGATATGCTTAATGCATGATGGTCTAGGTAATTTTCAAAACTGATACTACCTCCCTCCCCAGATACTGATGCCGCCTCCTTCCCCAGATACTGATGCCGCCTCCCTCCCCAGATACTGATGCCACCTCCCTCCCCAGATACTGATACCACCTCCTTCCCCAGATACTGATGCTACCTCCCTCCCCAGATACTGATGCTACCTCCCTCCCCAGATACCTATACTATCTGTCAATGTTACAATTTCACTGAACAACAGTTAGCAATGCTTTTCTTGTATTGTATGCATTCAGTTTGATATTAACCCTAACTCCCAAGGCCCATTTGCTTACACATAACCTGAATCCTCCAAAATCCTTCAGCAGTAAAGCAAGCACATGACATGTATGCACACATGTGTTTCTAATCTGTGATACATGTACATGGCCAGGGACCCTCCCTGCATGCATGAAGCAATAAACAGTGTCCACTGACCCAAGCAATGACCTTGCAATCACTACAACAAACATGGATGTACATGTACCATAGAAAGGCAAGTATGCCTAATAACCTCAATCCTCCAAAATCCTTCACTTTAGCAAAGAGCATGTAGCATGTAACCTCAATCCTTCAAAAACCTTCACTTTAGCAAAGAGGATTTTGGAGGATTTGGGAAGGTTAGGGTTAAAACAACTACTTGGATTTGTTTGAATATAAACAACACAGTATTTAATGTAGAGGTTGCTGACTAGACTAAGATATATTTGCAAAGTAGTCAATTACCAGCAATGAATATGGCCAGTAACGCATTAGGCTGTTATTTCCGTTTTTCCAATCATCGTAACCATTCCCACACGTTAGCAATCATTATACACTAATTCTTTGTCAATTTAGCCAAATGAATAGGGCAAATTTGTGTTTGAATAATGCCATAATGATTGGGATAGGCAATGAGCATCATGTGCTGTACAGCATTACGTTGATGTACGCATATGGACTTTGGAACCTCGATGTACATGTACGTGTGATGCATGAGACTGCAAATGCTTCACTCGTTATCAGTGCCTCACTTCCCAAACAGAATCCGAGTAAAAATAGTTAAGCCTTGAACTTCAAGGAGGCAATGAAGAGAAACTGCCTCCAGGTCCCTTGTCTAATTTGGTATCCCTTGAAACATTCCCATCCAAATTTAATATTTTCCAATGAAAGTCCATCTTAAAGCCCCCTCCGCACTATTAGGTAATCTCGAAAATCATAAGTGATCACAATTTTACAAGAAACTAACTTAGTGTCAAGTTGGTGATGGTATCAAACATCCTTTGAAATCTTGGGTGCTACTTTTTAGTAAAATTGGTGAAATAATTTCCAAAAATGATTTTCCGACATCTGAAGACAGAAATTCCACATTGGAATGAATACAAACAATCTGAACGGCATTTTTTACTTTTTTCTTTCTTTCACAGATAAAATTTTACACATATTTCATAATTCTTATAAAATATGGAATCATTTACAGAAAATTTTTTGTCTGGCTTTAACAAGAATAAAATGCCTTGCCACTATAAAAATGTAGTTCAAGCCCTGAAATAGGCGTATGGGTACCAACCTGTCTGTCTAGAGATTCTTTAGTCATGCCATGACCCTCTCGCTTGGGTATAGCCGTCCCTGTTGTAATGCTTCCGACTGAGCTGGTGGGAGAGGAGGTATTAAATGAAAAGGGTACTTGGAGTTTACGGAGTGACTCCTGGAAGTGTCGCTGTACGAGAGCCTGGGCATCAGATGGATATTCCTGAAGGTAAAACATGAGCAATAACAAAAAGTTACGTCAAACCATACAAGAAAATAATTTAACGTCTTTGTCATGTACAACATTCCCTGAGAATACTTTTGTTTCACACAAGTGAGCATATGAAATAACTTAACGAACAGACATGTGGTTGTAAGCTTGGGCGATAACACGATAATATCGAGTATCGCGATACCTATTTTTATTCGATTACGATATCGAGAACCTTTTTAAGTTATCGAGATATCGGCAAATCGCGATTAAAAAAATATATCGTGATTAAATAAAATCACCATTGTGATTAAAGTCGGAAATTCCATGGAAACAAAATTTGGACGGTCTTTTCAGCTTTTGGAAGTGAGAAATAAAAAGCGGACTACTTCAGAAGTACATACACACACGATACAACCGAATTTGTGATTTATTGTGATGCTTGTAGAGGGGTACATACCTGTGGTTATCGGCTCTAAAGCAATCATGCATGAATGAAAAAAATAATCGCGATACTATCGAAAATCACGATATATGTTTGCCGATATATCGTGGATGAAAACAAAATCGATATCGCCCAAGCTTAGATGTGGTTGTGCTTTGTGTTATTCATTTGTAATTTGGTAATTTTTTGTTTAACTTGTAGCCACATGCAAGCTTGGTTGAAGCGTTAGCTGTGATCAGCTATTTTGACTTGGATTTGGCAATGCCTTTAATAAAAACTTCAATCACTGACTGGATAATTTTGTTCTTACATGGTAATGTCTAACAGTTGTATCTCGAGCGTTATCACGCTGTGCTGTCACTGCTTGATGGGGAGGGGGTTGAGATGTTGGCCTGGGTGTGTGGAGCTTGCTATCTTGATGTGATTGAATGGAGTGTACCTGGCCCTGAGCTTGCTGCGATTTCTCCTGTTGCTGTTGTTGTTGTTGCTGTTGTTGTTGTTGTTGTTGCTGCTGCTGCTGCTGCTGCTGCTGCTGGTGCAAGTGGCCGAGTTCCTCAGGGTGAACAACCCAAGCAGTGGGCAATCCAAGGGAGGCAGCATGTTGCTGCTGCTGTTGCTGCTGCCATAGCGACTGCAGCTGTGCAGTGGACATGCCCGGATGAAGCCCCTGCGCCTGGAGCTGGGCCACAAGCTGGGGGCTGATGAGGGTCGGGTATGCCAGTTGAGGTCTCAACCGGGCAATGGAATCCTGATGAATGAACCCCGCCACGTGGGGAGGATGCAGGTGTTGCTGTTCCAGTGCTGCCAGGTGTGGCGCCGCAGCATAGGATGACAGTCCATGAGGAGCGAGTGGGTGAGGAGGATACATGTGAACCTGGGAAAACATTGGATGGCGCGGTATGGAGTGATGCGCTGGAATGTGGCCTACTGACTGGATGGCTGCGGATGGCACAAAAGCACTTGGCTTGACTCCGATTGCTGTCGGCGTTGCACGCAGAGTACTGTGAGGGGAGTGGCCTAACAGCTTGTGGCTAGGGGATGGTGTGTGCTCACGGGTAAAATGTTGGAAGTGCTGGATAGATTCAATGTGCCTCACTGATGAGTCCACCAGGCTGGGGTCCCGATATACTTGAACTGGCTCAGCTACGCAAAAGGTCAATTTAGCACTTGATGGACGACTATCGGACTGGACTTCTTCCCTTCTAAACTTAGAATCTGAATCCTCAGATTCTCTCTTGAAGTCCCTTAGTTCTTGTGTTCCATCCGATGATTGTGAGGTAGCAGTGTTGTTCTCCCTGCTACCGTCGTCTTCTACCTCAGAGTCTTTCCTGGAATCTTGGCTCGGCTCCGTTACTGTCCGTTCCTTCTCGGGCTGAATATTGTTTTGTCTCTCTTCCACCTCCTCCTCTTCCGCCTCTGATCTCAGAGGTATAGTCTCCTCGGAGGAAGGGAGTTGGGCAATCGTATCAGATTCCAAATTCTGATTGACAGTGTTATGTTTGGAAATTACGGGGACAGTGTTTTGTGTTGGATTATTCCAGATTGTTGTGTTGGAGATGCCAGAAGCAGTAGTGGAGACAGTGGTTTTCAATTCCGTACTCACTGTTGATGCCGCACAAACAGTCGCAGACCCTACCGTGGTCGTCGTTGTAGCATTAAGCTCAGAGGGATCTGGGACCTGGAGCGGTGCCCATACCCTTGACGTTGAGTCTTTGCTTGAAGAAAATTGGTGTTCGGTCGTATCCAATTCACGGGTCACCTCCCTCGTAATGATATTATCAACACACTGTGAAAAAAAGTTGGTGACTCTCGGCACAGATGCTGGCAAAAATATACTTGAATTACAGCTCTTTTGAGTCTGGGGGTCCACAACAGTGGAGGTAGGAGTTTCTTGTTGAATGTCGGTTGACGTCGGCTCGCAGTCAACTTTGGCCTTCGGCTCCCGGTTTTTAGACTTGTGTTTGCTTTTGTGGTGCTTACGCTCCGTGTGTGCTATGTCCCTGCCCTCGCTGGCAACAAGCCTCGTGCTGTCTTTGGTTTCAGATTTCCTCTCCTCGTTGCCGTGCTTGCGTGATTTGCTCCGGTGGCGGCTGGAGTGTTTCTCGTGATCCGGTGAGCGGGAGGAGTGATGGTGATGGTGTTTGCGTTCCTTCTTCTCCTTCTTATCTTCCTTCGATTTCTTCTCCTCTTTGCTATCTCGCTTCTGTTCCTCTTTTTCCTTCTTCCCTTCCTTCTTTTCCTCCTTGCTCAAAGTCTTTTCACTTCCTTTGTTCTCCTTAATAATAATACTCTGTTCGTCCTCCTTGGGCTGCTCTTCCTCTTGCCTCTTCTCTTTATCTTTCACTTTCTCTTTGTCCAGTGATGACTCTGAGCTAGCTGAACGTGACCGAGGTCTCTTGGGCGGTGATGTAAGTTTCTTGGGATCTTCGGTTGTTACCGGATCACCGGTTTTCCTTTTTCGGTCTTTCTTGGACTTGTGGTTGCTGGAGGACTTTTCTTTAGTGATTTTCTCTGCAGACAGAAAAAAAACAAAGAAAAAACAGTCAAAAAGAAATCTATTTATCTTATTATAATGGACCAGTTTGCCTTACTCGAGCACTAATTCCATACATGAAAGAAAACATGTATTTAAAATCAACTGTAAGTAAATAATGTTCAAGCACCATAGCATTAAGAAAAACAACAAATTTTGACAGAATTCACACTACTTTTGTATCCAGTTGAGCACAATTTCACCATACTTTTATTGATAAAGGAAAGACGGAAATAGTCTAAGCATACATTGGCATATTTCAATTGACAGTTATTACAGACTGGGTGCTTTCCTATGGTGAGTAAGTCTGGTATTACTCCAGCTGTTGTTAAGGAACACAAACTTGACCTACTTCACAATGCCTTCAACCCAACAACAAGGTAGCTGATTCCCTCTTTTCCCACCAACCTGGACAGCATTTACAATTGCCATCCGCAATTCAGCCTGATCCCAAACAAAGCTGTGTCTTTAGGGACGGCAAACAAGCCATGAGAACGTTGCAGAATGAAGCAGGCCCCATGAATTGCACAATGCAACATTTTGATAACTCCAAACGTAATCCCCTGCATTGAACCACAAGGGGGCCTTACATGACTGCTCTGGAAACTAAGAGAAATTAAAAAAAACATCTTGCACTTCGGTAGCGAAAAAGCCTCAGGGATATAATATGTCCGGGGATAAACTTCTGTTTGCTTCAGCTAAATCACACCCTTTTCCACGACTCAGCCGTGGGAGACAGGCAGGGGTGAAAAACAAAATATCAAAAAATGTCCACAATTCTGCCCTCTGGGCTCAGACCAGGCACTGTCAGAAAGAAAAACAACACCGCTCAGTTGATGATGGGTACCAGGAGAGAAAAAGCTGAGGTCAGCCAGGATAGGTTGATAGCTGGGTCAAAATTGCTCCCACTCAAAGACTCAAGTTGCAACAAGTTTTAATGTTGGTTCAGTATTAAGAAGATAACTGAAGCAACAGCTTCAAGAGTTAGACCCTGGGAAGTCCTGATATTTTATGAGGGTGGGCTAGAAAGGTCACGTGTACTTTCATATAAAAAAAACACAAATAAATATATAGATTGTACACATTTTAGACCCTCATTGGGGGGAAAATACACACTAATTGATCGTTCCTAATTTTTTGTTTTTTTGGCAAGAGAAATGCGAAAGGAAGTGACACCCAGTGAGAGGGAATTCATGGGATTCAGTAATTTAATCAGTAGCTTCCTAGGATTCCTAAGTGGATAACCATGTGATAATAATACATCAACACATGCCCAAACAAAAAAGATTTTCACTGTTGATGTAAGGGAACACTCGTCAAATTGGATACTACTTAAGTATGGATTTTGGGTATGTCTGAACTCGGAAAGTGCACAGTGTACAATGTACTTTAATAATTCAGAAGTTTCAGGGTTGGGTATATTTTGGTTGGTGGATCATGAACATTACAAAATACAATGCACAATAATAGCATGTTGTATTGTTGAGGAAATCTGGGTGTGGGTTCGAGCCCCGGCCGTGACACCTGTGTCCTTGAGCAAGACACTTAACCATAATTGCTTCTCTCCACCCAGGGGTTAAATGGGTACCTGTGAAGGCAGAGATGGTTTGCTCTCTATGCGCTAGAAATGGCAGCAATTGAGCTGTATACTCCCCAGGGAGCTGAGATGGTTTCAGGAATGATTTATGAGCCTTATGAGCAGGGATAATAATATAATGCGCCTTGAGCGCCACTTAGTTGGTGGATACGTGCGCTATATAAATCTATACATTATTATTATTATTATTATGTATGTGTTTTAATATTATTGGTTTCAGTTCTTTTCTTTATTTAACCCTCCTACAATCAGTGCAATTTTTGAAACAACCCATTCAGGCCACTCCAAGCCATTAGCTGTTGCCAGTGGCCTCCTATGGTTACCCTTCTGTGCACTGTCACACCACTGAGATTGCAGGGTAAGGTGGTCTCCCATTGATAAATTGCAGGCCATACTAATATGTTCTAACAACCAGCTACAACCAGCTGTAAACCTGACCATGCATTTTGACTGTAAACACCTATACAAAACCACTAAAGACTGTGGTTTGTAATGGCCTTCAATGTGTGTGTTGAGTATGTAATCGGATATGGTCTTATTTACAGTGGCCTTGGGTGGCACTGGGTTGATTTTGTAAGATTACTTGGAAAGGACAGCAGTGGCTTGTATGCTTTAGAGGTTGGTGAACAACATATTGGAAATTTAGTGGATCAGAGTGGCCTCCATGTGAAGTAGGGTTAATGAGCATGAACTGCTTCAAAGCAGAACGTTTCTCAAGACAGACTGGCTCAACTAAGTTAAAAAGAAAAATCAACAAATTCAATATGTAAATTGGAACATGCCTAAATAACTTTGGGAATTTCATGTCCCCGGCCTAATCATATCTTTCATTAGCTTTCCATTTCCAGCAAACAAAATAAGAATTTGCAATGCTCTTTTACATACAAATATATCCATCTCCGGAACTTTTGTGATTTCTGCTGTCTTTGGGGGCAACAACAACCAGCCCATTACAGTAAACCTAACCGAGAATATTTATATTGCAATCTGACAAACGTAAACATTATTTAGTTTGTACAACAGAGACGGAGAGAAAATGACCTGTTACAAAATATTTTAACTTTGCATTGGAAAGATTAAAATTTTCTTATGCAAAGTAACTGCAATGAAGAGCAATGAAGAGCAATGAAGCAATACAGATGTTTTTTTTTGTTATGTTGCTCAGTACACAAGCAGTAACACGAGCAGAGATCGAGCCATAAATTTACTGGAAATCCCTAGGAATGCGGGAATTACTTTACAAATCCTCCCTACCCTTGACATTTTGTGGCTGTTTGGATCACTCATACATCTGATCATGGCTAAAGAGAACGGAGGGGAAAAAGGGCAGCTGGGTTAAATATAGACCAAGCACACTACGCACAGGTGTTTCTTGGTGAAATGTCAGCAGCTTAGAGTGCCCTCAACCATGACATCTTTGCCTACTTTGATCAGCATGACTCGCCTTGAGATGCTTTGCCACAGATGCTGAGTGACATCATCAAGATCATGGAACTGACAGTACAACCATTTAAATAGACAATTGGTCTCATTGTAAAGGTTAAGTGTGTGGCATACATGTACATTTTGAGAATTTTTTTCCTGGAAATTCATTGAGGGTTGGTCACAAGAACACTAATCAAAATGTCCGAGTATAATTTCATTGTAGAGCCACACGAGTTGGGGCCAAGGAAAAAAAATAGTTACAGAAATTCCACACTGGAATGATTACAAAACAATCCAAATGAGTTTTCATTATTTTATTTTAAAGCAACAAAATGAAACAAGCTAAAACCTTCTCAAATTGTTGTTGATATATATTTTGATTCTTTAATATATGGAGTATGGATGCATCTGCTGACATTTCACCATAAATGTATATCACCTTTAAATCGTATACAAAATAAAATCTCTCAAACTAATTTTGTTTTCTTAAAGTGAGAAAATAGGTTTAATTTTTTTACAATCCCACTCAATGATCTGACTGCATAGGCCCACCATGGTCAACAGAGCAAATACCATATGCATGGCCAGCAATGTGAGAATGCCTAGGGCTAGTAATTGTCATTTCTGAACAAGCAGACTGGATTGGCTCGGAGATGCCACGTGCATAAAACATTCCTGACCAACTGATTTAAGATCATACACAAAATGATTCTGGTACATTTTAATGCTTTTAATTTATATTTATTTTCCAATAATTGGATGGGTGGGTGTTTTTTTTTGGTAGATAAATACATAGGAAATAGGAAATAAATGATTCTGCATAGCAATATTTGACAAACGAAAAATTAAAGTTTTGTGAAAATTGCAATGAAGAGCAAATTTAAAGAAGAAAGAATTTTTTTTTTTTTTTTTTTTTTTTAAATCAGTTACTATTTTTAGTCATACCTTGTACTGATAAGACAGAAATTTCAGTATAAACAATTGTAAAAGAAACACCAATGTTAATTCTGTGAATGTACAGATTTCTCCAGTACACTATTTCTAAAAGTAGCCTGAATTGCAATCAACAGGATTACAATGAAACCGTTTTTTATTTTTTATGAATGCCTCCTCAAGACAATTAACACAAGGACAGACAAAATAAGGCACTCTCACAACAGACGAAAGACGAAAAATCCCACAGGAAAAAAAACACCATGCAGTCCACAAAAAATATATATATAAATAAATCTTTAGTAAAAAAAAAAAAAAATAATAATCACAATAAAAAATGAATATGTGAGGTATAGTCTCCAATGTGTCAGGTGTAAGTCTTCAATATCTCATTGCCGTAGCAACCAACACCCCCTTGGATGCAAAAGGTTAGAGGATCTGGACAAACATGTCACAGTGGCGGCTGCTAGTGGCTATTATGTATAATATCCCCACTACTGCTGTGTGCTTCACAGAGCAAATAAGATTTAGGATTACTCCGCAAGCAGGCAAGCGTGAGGTTTTCCGTTCATTTGGGCAGTCTTTCTAAGCAACAGTACAGTATAAATTGCAACAGGGTCTCTTTTTAAATATAAGGCATGCATGTACGTGTCCATTGGAAGGTTTTTGGACATTCAGATATTAGGGCGATCCAATACTTCTGGGAATACAGACCAGCAGTAATTTGATTTACGAGAGGCGATAACAATGAAGTATCTGTGTTTTTCAATTTAAATGAAACCGGTCTCTATTGTTAACATGTGATATCTGAACTCATCATGTAGTTAGTTGGTGATATTGTTCATGTCTGAATTTATATTATCATTTATTATCACCAAGAACAAGTTTAAAAACAATCTACACAAACATTTTCACAACTTGGATATAGACCTTATGCATATGATGTCACAAACTGAATATCGCCCTCTATCAGAGGCTAGAGAAGGTCACTCATTGGTTCATGTATGCTCGCTGTGTGTGCGTATACGCACAGTGTGCATACATGAACCAATGAGTGACCTTCTCTAGCCTCTGATAGAGGGCGAACTTCCATTTGCGACGTCATATGCATAAGGCGTATAATAAAATTAAATTAAAAAAAAAAAAAAAAAATTAATTTAAAAAAAACCTACTTTTCTAGACATTTCCCTTGAAGAAAAAAAAATCATTCCATTTTTCCCCCTACATTGCAGTTTTTTCTGCAGTGACAATGTTTAAAAAGAAATTTATAATGTGAATTTTTGCAAACGTGACTCTTCCAAGAATTTATCAGGTGTGCACAAATCATTAAGAATGTTTAATTATTCATATAATTTAGCCCAGTAAAATTTTGAGCAAGTAGCAAAACATTTTGTCTCCAAATGTTTTCCGGTAATAATAGGAAGAAGAACGATTTACCTTTTATAAAATGTTAACGAGTGCTTTCATACCTTATTGGGATCAAGATTATGTACTCTGATCAGATATTTTTAAATGTATGTAACAAGTAAATTTTAAGATGATTAGTTTTTTGTAATTGGGTTATTACCAAAGGTGTGTTCTAGCTTTAAATAACAATTTCAATACAAATTTCTTACCCTTCCATCATTCTCCTAGTTCCAGTGATTGCCAAAAACTGACACAACCAGCTTTTCAAGTGGGATTAAAGTCACTTGTGAATTGCTCAGATGGGTTTTAAGAGATAAAGTCGCCGGCATGCTGCATACCTTACTCGCTCAATTTCATGCATACCAGAGCAACACAAATGAGGTTAAGCATTCAAGAAAGAGCCCATGAATTATATGCTCCCATCCAGAGATCTTAAGAGGGTTAACCAGTTGATGTCGGGAATATTTATTTTTTTCCGGTCCCCCGTGCGGGTTTATTTTCAGTGAAAAATCTGAAAAAATTTCTAGCCATTAATAATTTTTGTGTGTCAATGAAACTAAGTTCGGACAACCAAATAAACACCTTTACTCATTGACATTTCGAGAATTAAATGGCTAGTTTTTTAAATTACGGTTGTGTTTGTTCAGCACAATTAGACCATTGGCAAGCTCCGATGCAACAGCCTATTAGCGACCAGCGCCCGGTCGAAAAGACGGCATACCTGGAGAGAGATCGAATGCCTCGTAAACAATGGATATAAATCCGTCTTTACAAATGCTTGGCTGGTACGTCAAAGGAACAGGTCTTGGATAAAGGGATTAGGCAAAAATCAACAAAAAGAGTGAACTCGTTCAGTATTTGCAGTGCATTTTGTCCGGGGCCACCGAACCGTGACCCCATGGACTCCGAGAAACGATTGCGTGTATACACGTCAGCCGCCACGACGGCACACCACGTGTGGCGTGTTGACAAGTCTCCCGGTGACACACACAAAAATCGGAATGCGTGTTTAGACGCTCTCCGATCCACTGTACAAAAAAAATTGCGTGTATACACGGCCTCCGAAGCGAACTGGTTAAGAAGTATTCAGTCCTATCCATTAATGGAATAATGGCACGAGGCACTTGTGTGCTTGGTTCTGCACTAACTTGCAATGCACCATTCATGGGGGCTTTTTGGAAGCTTTTCATTTCATACGCAAGTACATGTAGGCTATACAAAAGAAGATCCTAGCTTACTGAAAGAGCAGAGATTTATATCCAAGTGTCATGGGTTCGTGTAGTTGAATTTAGTAAAAAGAAAAAAAGAAGATTGATCAGTAGTACTACTGATTCAAATTGCACAATTGTTATTAATAGGCTATGTAGGATATGGATGTATCAGTGAACAGTTTTTAAGTGCCAATTTCCTAGAATGCTTTGACCTTAAAAGCCATATACACTATCAATAATCTTAAATAACAACACATTATTGATTGCATTTTTGTATAGATGTATCAAATAAATGATGAAAGGTTTTCAGTTTGCCTAGAATGCTATGACATTAGTTACAACTTCTGTATTGCGGGGTATGATTTGACAAAAGTAAAAAAAATCCTGACAAATGGGTAGCGGGCCTGGGTCTCCCTTTGGTCTAGAGGACAAAACCCCCTGAACCTCCTGGATGTTTAATTATGGAGGATTTACAGACTCTCCGCATTCCCACAAACAAGAAACTAGAGGTTTTGACACAATACAGGCTACTTCTTTCTTTCCTTGGTGGCTACTTCTCTTCTTTCAAGAAAACTTTGAGGCACAGAGAGATTTATAAAAAAGCCAGAAAAATCAGGTCTGACACTGGTAATCTTTATTTTAAAAAAAACCAAAAAAACTACCAATCACAGTTTGAAATACAACTTAAATACAAAATTATTCCAATACCTTATACATACATTGTGGGTCACAAACTAAAAGAAAGGACACATTCTTGCTCTGTGGCATGAGTAGGTAACTAACTTATTGGTTCTTGTTCCTTTGAGTGCCTTCTCATTGTTAGCTCTCCAACATGCCACCCCCCCCCCACCCCACCACCAGCAACAAGGGTAATTAATACCCTTCAGTCACGACACTAATTGACCTGCGGTTAACAGTCTATGGACTGGAGGTTCGAGTCCCTGTGGAGTCTCTGACCATGCAGGATCTGATCAACAATGACCATCACATTAATGGCCTGTATATATTTCAACACAGTTCTGAGAATGTAATCAAGTGGAAAAGGAGACATCAAACCACAGAATTGAAATGATAATGGAAGCTCTGAGGTTTCAGGACAAATATGTGACTCAGGGGAGTCTGGGTAAGAACATTGTTTGGTAAACACAATACAAACCACAAAAACAACATTGGTTTCCAGAGCCTGACCTAACCTATTGTTTATTTACATAATTTCCCTGTTCTGGAATTGGAGGAAAACCCATTAAAAATATTCAGTGGGAATGTCAAGGAATAAATATACTTAGTCTTCATTTATCTTTAAGGGTCATACTTGGAAAAACAAGCCATTTCAGCAATGGCGTTCACTGGTTTTTTTTTAATACAGACATGAAGAATGATGTAAGGATAACAGTTGGTGACACTTCTGGCTGGGATTGAGTGCCACAGTGAGAGATGAGATCAGGTGTAATTTTCCTGGATTACCACTCTAACCATACAGTTTGTTTATCACAGCTAACACTTGCAATGTTGATTCACGTAACAGCACAAAATATGAGGTATGAACAGACAAGATAAGTAAACACAATAAACCAACTGGCATAAACATATGCTGTACTGCAGTGTATTATAATATCAATGATTTTGATTTATTCACACTGTTACATATCAATGCTTTCCACTAGTGACAACACCTACAGGCAATCAGGGAGAATGACAACGACTTTAAGTCATATGCATCTTATTAAGTGCTCCAATGCAGGCGGCACACACTTTGCCAGACAGCCAATGCTCTCTGCACTAATAGCATACACACATTCAGTTCAGATGCTCTGTTTCCACTCATGTCCCCCCACCCTCCCCAACCCACCTCTTTCCTTCCCCAAGAGGATTCACACAGTCAGATCCACCCACCATCCTACAAAAAAAAAGCTTGTTCACCGGTAATTCATCTTCATTACAGAAAATGGGTATGCTTCAATCAGAAACTGACTGGTTTGGTTTCAAAAGGTTGGAGAATCTATGTCGCCCTAATATGAGAAAAAAAAAAGAAAAAAAAAATACCAATCACAAAATCTAAATGCAAGAAAAATGTAAGGTAAAATATCAAGTTCCCAAGATGGCCGTCTCTTGACATCTGAAGTAGTAAAAGTGCCTTGGCCTAACCATAACAAGCTAAATCTACAATCAAGAACTCAGGTGAATGCAATACGGGTCCCAGCTGCACATTAACGAAGGGCTGTGAACGGATGATGTCAACGATGACGGAGCTTACAGACAAGGGTTTGCTTTAATGAGTCGATGAATCATACACATGTGCCAGTGTAGAATCACTCCCTGAAATCATCAGAGGACAGCTTGATCACCTCCAGTTGATATTGCATACATCATTTGAAAGATATAACTGTAATCTTAGATTAAACCATTTCCAGTCCCTTGCTTGCCGAGGTCTGTACATACACACACACCCACACACAAGAAATATTTGCCCTCTTCACAGAGAGAGGAAAATGTTCCAAGTCATGACATTTGAGTACACAATACATGCACACACAAATTAATCAAAAATAACTCACAGAAAAGGGGAAAAAATAGTAATAAATGTCACCTGAAACTGAAACTAGATCCGGACATACAAGGACAAAGAAAACTATGCACAGATGTAATTGTCCTTCAGGTTTTGTTAGTAGGCAATAAACAAAATTAGGTGTGACTATCAAAGTCTGGTAAGCAATATTGTCTGGGGCAGGCTCTACTGTAAGCTTTGTGCATGAAGCTAGCAGCCTTTGATAAACATTGACAAAAGCATGTCAGGATAGGTAATCGTGTATTATTCGCCTGTCCCCTGTTGGTAAAGGCATAGAGGAAGGATAGGCAACATGTTTGGAAATAAGGAAGTTGTTATGGGTTTTGTTTGCCAGTTATGCTTGAGTTCTACAAAATTGAATAAACCCTTTCACGGTAATATGCGTCATGTTTTTGACAGGGCAAAATTGTTTATTTCGAACATCCATTGCTGTCTGCGACCCAGCGCTCGAACTTCACGCACGCGTCTGGAATGTACGTGAAGTTCGAAATAAACAATTTTGCCCCGTCAAAAACATGGCGCATATTACCGTGAAAGGGTTTATTGATGCGTCTACGCTAAAAAACAGATTCCCAATTTCATTGAGTTGCTTAGCAGAAAAATGCTTAGGGGGAAAAACGTACTGAGCGGCTTTTGTTGGTTACTAGCTTAACCAGTTCGCGTCGGAGGCCGTGTATACACGCATTTTTTTTTTTGCACCACGGATCGGAGAGCGTCTAAACACGCCATAGGAAACTCGGGAATATTTGTATGCATGCTCGGTTGACGTGGCAACGAGCCGAGTGTACAGTGACGTGCTCGGTAGACGTGGCCACACGCTGTGGAAGCTTCCATTAACGTGTTTGTGTGGGAAAAAGAAACCCGCACAGGGGCCCAGAAAAACTTTTTTATTCCCGACGCGAACTGGTTAATATTCATACACATTGTATGGATGTCTGTTCAATTTTGCTAAGCAACAATATTTGCTTAACAAATTCAATGCAAAGCAACTCAAAGACATTGGCTCCTTGAAAGGTCGAAAACACTGCACGATTGAGTTTTTGTTATGATCTGGGGAAAAGTGGGTGAACAGCGGGGGATTAAGGGGTAGTATACTTCACAGTATCACAAAGGATTTGAACATAGGGAGTCCAACTGAGTAATTCACAAAACATCAGGGTGTATAAATATTGTACTGTAGTTGTAAGGGAATGAAACATTTAGCAGGATGTATTCGGACTTCATTCAGCCTAATTTAGATCAAAATCAACTTATGCTTTTCCGGACTTCATAAAAAAAAACCTTCAAACAACACGTTTATTTTTCTACAAGCATTCATATGAAAAGTTAAATAATAAATGCTCATTTTCCTGATAATAATCATTTCACTTGAATTAAATAGATTGAAATAAATAAATGCATGAAAAGTATAGAACAAAAGAACCATTGTTCTAGCTGATGGATAAAGCACACTGCATTAGAACAAAAGAACCATTGTTCTAGCTGATGGATAAAGCACCCTGCATTAGTTGTTGGATTGTGATGTATTCAGTTAAGGTTTCAGTAAAATGTCTGTAGGAGTGTTAGGGTTAATTGTCAATTTGTTCCCCTTATGGTGACATCATGATGAGCTCACCACACCACTTCAAGATCACTCTGACGTAAATCCTTCCAAAAATAACCACATTCTGTCAATTTGACAATAACGCTCCAGACAGCAGATGAACCAAGATGCCCTCAGCTATAACACACAGGTGCTTAATACATGATCCTCCATTGAATAAAACCATTTCAATTGCGACAACAAAGGAGAGAGTTGCTTATCAGAGCCATAGAGTATTCAAGGACACCAATGGCTGGGTATTGTGTGAGTTACATGCGCACGATTTATCCCAGTTAGCCAAACCTTCCACCACAAAAACCACAAATACGTTTTCAAACATGTACTTGGTAAAATTAAATCAGCCCTGTACAATGATGAAACAGAGGGTTTTACAAAGCGGGTTGATTTCAAAATTAAATTTACTTTGATTCTTATTTTCATTATTCAATCACTTTCAGTATGCACACATGTACTCGTAGCAAATGGCTTTTTATAATTTTATTCTACACTTGCAATAGCAATGTGCATCAGTGATTGCAAAACATGCAACTTAGTGCGAATCCAATGATTAACCCTCCTATGCCCAGGCTGAAATTTGGCCCAGTAAGCACCGCACCCACAGACAGTCACTTGAGTATTTTTGGTTGCATTGCCAATTGTTCACACATGTGTATTTTTCTCTAAGAGTGCTGGAGTTAGTGGCAAAGTTAAACACACTTGTGTATGTCCTACATAAGTTATATGCAGAGTCACACAGAGCTTTGTATGTACTTAGCAGCAGACTCATATACACTTGAGTGGTTTTGGTTTGACCTCCTATCAGAGCCACATGCCCTTGCATTTATTTGAGTGCATTGCACAAAGTCAATGGGTTGGGAGTGACATACAAATTTTGAGTGTCTTTGATTGTTAAACCTATAGGAGGGTTATCATACTGATTAACATAATGACACTAAAACTAGAATGCAGAGACACCATGTAAAAATCTCAACAAACATAATAATTATAATATCATATTACCAGAAGTCTATTACCTACATGAAGTAAGCCAGTGGCATGTCTAGTTAGTCCACAGCTCTGTCTCCAGAAATTGATCTGGGCAAGTTTTCAGAAAGAAACATGATATACTGCATGGGACTCTGCTGTAGCCCAGTCGCGTGACATTTAGTTGAATGTGTTTAGGCACCTTATCCCATGTGCAGAGAACACAAACTTATCACCATTCTCGTTGTGCGTGCGTACATGCGTTTTTGCATACAATGCTGTTGACTGTGTAGGTAACACACTCTTAATATTACTGATGTTATAATTTCATTATATCATTTGTCAAAACAAGTTTTGACTCCAATTGTGAGACAACCCATTGGTCATAGCAATTGACCTACATCATATTGAGAGGGCTGAAGGGGGCCTGGCAAAGAGAAGTATCAATTAAAACCAAATCCTATCAACCTTTTGACCTCCATAATGACAAATTGGTTTGGACATTTCTGACCGAAGGTGGGATGGAAAACACCCAATGGTTAGTTAGTAAGTCATGATGACCCATTAACCTCAATGGGAGTTCCAGCATTTGTAAAAAAAATGCTTCTACCAGACATGCAACTTTGTTATTGCACAAAAAGAGAAAATGGCCGAGCACATAAAACTTTGTACAGTGTTTTTCAGTTTTCTATAGCACTATTATTAAAGAAAAAAGAGGAAATCAGCTGATCAGCTGAAAAGTTGCATGCCTGATATACAATAAGCTTAAATTCTCTTTGAATCATGGTATATACATTAACCCTAACTCCCTACACAACAAAGGCAGTTGGAGGATTTTGAAGGATTTTTATTGTTCAGTAACAATGCTTAGGGAGTTTGGGTTAAACAAGCAACCGACACAATGAAAACTTGCCGTTAACAAAGGAAAATTGTAAAAATGCATGAAGATAATTTCACATTTCTTAAAATTACAGCACCTCGGACAACAATTTTTCTAAGAAAGACTGGTACCAACCAATAACATTATGTATGGGGGATCTGCGACTGGTGACCCATTTCACATAGCCTCTCTTCCACAAGCATTCAGCAGCGAGCACGTAATAAAATTAATACAAGTTCAAAGCAGCAATATATAGACACATGGACCCAGACACATCTGCGTTTGTTGAAGGGCAAGGCCACTTACGCAGTACCCACAGACAAAGAAATAACACCCAATGATGCATTATGTAAATGTAACAGCTGGTTGATAGAGCACATGCTACACTGTGCCGAGTCCCTTCAATATTCTCTGGCAACAGAACAGTCAGGACAATTAATCTCTGGGGATTGAATTCAGAGAAGGATACTCTCCTGGAAGTTGTCTCATGTTACAAGAGCAAGGTCAACCAAGAACCACACACACACAACCACACAGAGACTATCATAAGCATTAAAGGAGCACTGACACAAGGTCAGCTTAAACCTACTACCCCCCCCCCCCCCATACACAAACAAGTTTTAACATGGCATTGTTATGCAGAACAGAAAGCAGTATAATCTGCTGGACAAACAAAGCAAATGAAACAGCAGGGACAAGGCAATTGAGAATCAGATCACTCCTGTAACCTGCTTAACTCAGTTTGTGTTTAATGCAAGCTCTTCACTCATTGGGACGGGAAGTTGTTGGCTGAACAATCAAACATCTCTGAATGGCCCCCCCATTGAATCGCACAAGAAGAAAAAGGCTTCTAGTACGTCCAGTCATTATAATCTCAACAGCCATTCAAGCTGCAATTTTCACACAGACGGAAGTTTGGGATATAATCACTTCATGTTATGGGGTATCTCAGCAAGATGTGACACAGGTCCTTTGTGCGGTCTAGGGAAATCACTCATGAATCATTTACACGCCGCTGCTATCACTATTGTCATGTTCCCAATGGGCATAAACAAGATTGTCATGAAATGGGTCATCGCATTACTGGGGGCCAGCCTATTTGGGACATGAGCCTAATTTTGATTCTCCCAGGCATGTGTATAAGAGAAACCAAGATGTAATCCCCTAGTCTCATTCTTACAATGATGTAATCAATATCAAACCACTGTCATTTTAAAGGGCACTTAATTCCTACCCTGGGTTACAGGAAAGAATTAAGTAGAAGCTTAATACGGCCTGCCCCAACAAAGAAAATACACTATGGGGCATGAAAAGAGGTTAAAGCCCTTTACTCTATTGGTAATCTTAAAAAACCAAAAATGATCACAGTATTACATGAAACTTACTTGGTCATACCATGGAGGTCATACCATGGAGGTCATACCATGGAGGTCATACCATGGTTCCTTCCTCCATGGTCATACTAGCTACAAGTAGTAATAATAGTATAAAACATTCCTTGAAATCCTTCTGTCAGAAGTCAGGTGCTATTATTTCAGTCAAATTACTTCATTAATTTCCAAACCGAATTTAACATGAAAATGAATATGAATAATAAGAATACATTTCCATTATTTTTTGTTTGATAACGACATGATGTAATAAGTGGAACTCCTCAAAGGTTAGTTGTTCAATGTATATCTTGATTCCAAGAAAGCAAGAATACTTTTATAAGCAGTTTTGCTAACATTACCAATAGTGTATAATGGCTATAGCAGGAAAACATCAACTTAACCCTAACTCCCTAGGCCCATTTGCTTACACATAACCCGAATCCTTCCCAACTCCTTAGGCCCATTTGCTTACACATAACCCGAATCCTTCCCAACTCCCTAGGCCCATTTGCTTACACATAACCCAAATCCTTCCCAACTCCCTAGGCCCATTTGCTTACACATAACCTGAATCCTTCCTAACTCCCTAGGCCCATTTGCTTACACATAACCTGAATCCTTCCTAACTCCCTAGGCTCATTTGCTTACACATAACCTGAATCCTCCAAAATCCTTCAGTAGTAAAGCAAGCACATGACATGTATGCACACATGTGTTTCTAATCTGTGATACATGTACATGGCCGGGGACCCTCCCTGCATGCATGGAGCAATAAACAGTGTCCACTGACCCAAGCACTGACCTTGCAATCACTATAACAAACATGGATGTACATGCCTAATAACCTCAATCCTCCAAAATCATTCACTTCAGCAAAGAGGATTTTGGAGGATTTGGGAAGGTTAGGGTTAATGGGGCAAATCAATTGACGATCCATTCAATCAATATACTATTACTAGTATTAATCCAAAACGCAAATGATTCTCCTTCAATTTAGTTATTGATTTGAACCCATAGAAAGAGAAATTTCAATTCATCTAAATAAATAAACATGGGGGGGGGGGTGTTATGAAGCAAGGAAATCTAATAATAACAAAAGTGTTTTCCTTCAACTTTGAGGAAATCAAACATGTACAGTATTTGTATTTAATACAGTCATGAGTCATGAGTCATTATAGAGAAATAATGCCTGAACATACATGCATTGTTCAAGTGTTAAAAGATTATGGAAGCTAAAACCAACATAATTGGTTGAATGATTAACACATTATTCATAAAATAAGGGTGGTTATAACTTGTATTTATCACAAAGAACTGAAAGGAAACAAATTGAAATACATGAAGAGTTTCATACCTGTGTCTTTCACAAAGCCATTGCACTCGAGGCTATCTGTGAGTCTACATCCCAATATACTGGAATCTGCTGGTAATACTTCCATGTATATCCAAAAGCCAATAACAACAGGTGAAGTCCCCTACACAATGGAAATTGCTTCACACACAACAGCCCTAATCAAGAGATTCAGTAATCCCGTACTGTATAATTCCAGACCAGACTAGCAGAGCACCATGCCATGGGGGGAGAGAGAGAGAATGAGCACAAATCAGGCTGAGTGAATCATCCTTGGTGGACAAGCTGTTGTTGGTAGTGTTAGCAGAGGGGGGCTGAATCCGTGGTGTCTACTCAAAGAAGAGAGGCTTCAATATTCAGTGAGTCTACAACTTCTTATCGATGTCCCAACGGTGAAGAATTTGCACACCAGAGTTTACACTCCATAGCACAGGAAAGGGACTCGAGCACTACTTGACAATGCTACACACTGGTAGGGTACACAGAAACCAATGAGTGTGGTTTCAGTTTCAGGAACAGGGTCGTCACCTCCCGTTGCCTGATGGGCCAGTGACAAGAGCCAGTAGCAGGAAACAGCATGCTCAACGCACAGGGTTAGAGGAAGCTGTGAACTGGAGAGAGACCAAACCTTTCTCTCTCTCTATTGACTGGCTTGTGTGCGTGTGTATAGCACCATACATGCATGTGTGTGTGTGCACTAGCTACGTGATCAGATTGTTATCTGTGTATACTATTCCTGTCCATGTGTGTGTGTTCACTGGCAGAGAGTGAGGCAAGTCAGGTGACCTCGACCAACCACAGACGCAGACACTTAATCAATAGGCCATTCACGAGCCAGCCAATGAGTCATCCTGTTACATTGTGCTTGCAGGTGTACACACATTCAGGGATGGTCTCCCATGGCCCAACATAAACATTTCTAGGCCAGGGCAATCGTTAGCATACACAAAGTGTACTGGAGGGAATGTGGGGTAGGTACAGAGATGGGGCAATCAATAGCAGTCCACAGTTATTGTCCACACTGACCGACGCGCATGATTAAATGCATTGTTCATGGCTGTGTAGTCAAGGATTTAAATAACTAATGAATTATACAGGTAAATTTTAACACCACCTTTATCAACATGTAATTCAACACAACGCATTGATGTAAACTTATTCATCAAATGTGATAAACAAAAATAAACAACAGACCTCATTTCAAAGTAAAACACTTCCCACTAAAAAAAGAAAAAAAGGAATACAGTGCATACATTAGGGTTTCAATCATTAAAAAAAATTTTTTGAACAAAATCAAAAACACACCTCCCCCACTGCTCCAACCTTAATCCCCCAACCAATTTGAATGTCTGTCCACTGTAAGGCACGAACGGTTTCTCTTCCATGGGTGCATATTTTTCAAACAAATAGAGCTATTTATATGCACCCTAAATACAGCATTGTAATAACCTTTCACTTCGAATGAACTGCAAGTGCAAGCAATTATGCCTTCCTGTATTGTGAGGTAAACGACCGTTTGAGCCATGAACAGTGAGGAGTGTAAAACTGTTTCCCTTCGTACTAAACAGTTCCTGGGTTGCACAACTTTGTCTTTATTTCTCACTCACTTTTGACGAGTACTTCCTGTATGTAACGGTGACTTTCTAATTTCCTGCATTCAGAGTTGCTTGTTATCATAATGTGAGCATCATGAGTATCTGAAACACCTTCGGTAATCTCCCCAAAATAGAAACCCCATAAAAATCTATTGTATTATTATGTTCAATGGCACAGCTACAAACAGATCCACAGAACTGATTATTTCCAAAGTCAAAGGTGAATATGGCCGGTGGGAAAAAACACTGAAGATGGTCTGGGAATTGCCTAGCATTTGTGGAATTGTGTGGACTTATATAGCGCACGTATCCACCAACTGAGTGGTGCTCAAGGCGCATATTATTACCCCTGCTCATAAGGCTCATAAATCATTCCTGAAACCATCTCAGCTCCCTGGGGAGTATACAGCTCAATTGCTGCCATTACAGCGCATATAGGTCTAATCAACCAACTCTGCCCTCACAGGTACCCATTTAACCCCTGGGTGGAGAGAAGCAATTATGGTTAAGTGTCTTGCTCAAGGACACAAGTGTCACGGCCGGGATTCGAACCCACATTCTGCTGCTAACACCAGAACTTGAGTCCGGTAAGCTAGACCGCTCGGCCACGACACTCCAAAAACGTAAAGTATTCATATTTTCGAAAAGCAAAAACCCATAAAACAATATTTTTATGAGATAACAATTTTTCTAAGCGACGCAAACAATTGCGCTGACACAGTAACATGTAATTTATACAATGATGTAACAAATTATCAATGACGTGCATAGCTTCTTGACATACAATTTAATTATTTACAAAAAATGTTACCACCAGATGATAAAAAATGATAACTGAACAATGAACAAAAAGGAGTGAGCACATTACAGCAAATAACATTTAGATTTGCGATAGATATTTAAAAAATATCACTATCTGAATACCGAGTGCTGAATTCAAATATGACAATTAAAATTTCTGATTGGCTACCGTTTCCAAGATATTTAAGTTTACATTTCATGTACTATGTATATGGTGTACATAGCAGATTTTTAATCATGAATTGTAAACGTAGGTCTTTTCATGTGTTTATGGTTGTTTCACTTGATATTATGTCACCTGCCCTGTTTATGTAACACTTACTATGTATCAGTTCATAGTTCAGTCCTTATTCAGTGTCTATTCAGTGTCTAATCTGCGCTTCTTGGCTTGTCTCTTGTAGTCATTAAACGGTACTATATCTTGAAAACTAGAGCCAATCAACAATTTTAAGCATCATTTCCATTCTCAGTGACCCATAATTAGTCAAGTTTGACTTCATTTGTTTCGGAAGCATTTTGGCTGTACATCTGGACTTTTTGTAAATTTGACATACACTGGAACAATTCCTTATTTCTCGAAGATGAAACCACATGAAATAATTTCTCGGGATGATCGATTCATTTACGAACTTAACCCCAAATTAGTTTTTAGATACTATTTTCTAATTTTGATAATCTTGTAATTGCGAATGTTGTACCATCCCTAAAGGGAAATTATTAATGTTTTGGACTTCCCCTATAAGGAAAATAGTGTGTATCCTAGGCACCCAAATTTACTCAGATTCTTTTAGATTATGTTCAAAGATTAAACCACACTAATCGACAACTACTTACACATGGTATCACCTTGATGCAACATGTGCATTTACAATCAAGCAACACTTACTTTTAGGACCTCCACTTGTTTACGCGATGCCTTGCAGCGTCACGAGACACTTATTCCACCTTCTCCCAAATTTATTCAAAAAAAGAGCCCGAGAGAGTATATAGCCTATAGGACACCCTTCCATCTCTTAACCTGAGCTGCCCGCTGCTGATTACAACTGACGGACTCGTGGGTCACCACCGGTCACCAAGCTTTCCCCTTTCAAGTCATTCACCCTCTGGCCTGCATGACTGCAGACAAGATCCACATTTAATGAGAGGCATAGGGTCGATTTGAAATCTTACAGAAGACAAATCCTTTAGCTTCCATCCTTGCTGAATTTAAAGACGGCATACACCTTTGGTAATTTTCTAATTCAAATTATGAATACTTGAGGTGAGGTACAAATCATCCTGAGAAATTATTCCGTCTGAGAGTACTTCTATTTCAGAGAAAACAGGGGGGAAGAGGATTTCACCAGAAAAAATTTCCAATTTCCTCAGAAACATGCAATCCAATTGACCAGACAGGAACTTTATACTCAAGAAATTATAAATGTTTTTGTTTCTTCACACTTTCGTCATGACGTACGAATCCTCACTGAGCTGAAACTTTCACAGGTCATTCAATGTACATCTTGATTCAGAGTAGTTAAGCCTGCATTACTGAAGCGGTAACCAAGCTTTAAACACACTCTCTCTAGTCTAGAACACAAGACATAAAACACAATAAAGGGGGCCACTTTCCTACCGTCACGTTAGCTGTTTTTCTAATGGTTGTAATTTTTTTTTAAATATCTGAACCACCAAAAAAGAATTTCAACATTTGAATAGACATGCATGCTTATCCTAAAGATAATTTGAGTTGATTATTACTATTATTTTTTTAATTACCCTAAAATTTCCATCAACAAATGGACGGAAAAGTGAGGTAACTTTTTCCATCCAATTTTTATGGAAATTGAGGGTAAAAAAATAAACCAAAAAAATAAACCAAAAAAATACAAAAATAAAATAAATCAACTCAAATTAGTTCTAGTATAAGCCTGCATGTCCATTCACATGTTGAAACACTTTTTGGTCGGTTTCAGGTACTTAAAAATAAATAACCATTGGAAAAACTGCTAACGTGACGGATGCAAAGTGGCCCCCTTTATTGTGTTTTATGTCACAAGCATTTCTGCCTTGTCTAATGTCTACAATTCTGCTGCTTTTTAAGCTGATGATGAACCATTACTTTCAGAATCCTCTGACCCAGTTTCACAAATAGGACTGATATGAAGCATCCGTAATGCCCCCTTCCATGCCCTCATGACATTTGAATCATCTAGAAATCTCAAGGCTTCTTGTTCTTAACAATGCTGAGCGGAAAAAGAGCTTCATAAAAACAGGGAGGAGGTCTCTTTGATGCATCCTGCCCCTATTCCTCCATTGTTGTTGAGGATAAATATATTCCACAGGTCAAATAAATAATGAAACCCATTAAAAACCAAGGCCTTATGAAGAGTTAAGTCACCATAGATAAAGGTGAGGGATAAGTAAGTGCAAATATATTAAAGCCAGCATACACTTGGGTAAATTTTCTAGAAATGCATCCATACTTTATAAGGCAAAAAAACCTCAAAATCTGTGCGGTGATTTTTTTTTTTTTTTTTAATTTTTTTTTTGCCATCCAGTGAACATGTACATGTATATGCAGGGACCACACAAAGTATGGTGGGCTAAGAGATGCGTCACAAATTGGGCAACGTTCATACACCCATGCGGAAAAGGCGTTTAAAACACAGCATGGCAGAATTCCAATCAATCCAGCAATTTTGGCTGCAACTGGACATCGTTTCATAGCAACAACAAAAAAAAGAAAAGAAAAGAAAAAATGCCGACATGCAGGTCTGAGGCGGAGACTAGAAACCAGAGACCGTTTTTGGGGGGCCTAAAAATCATGATATCAAATTACACATCCATGTATATGTCAGCTTTTTTAAAATTCTGTCATAAACAAGAAAATAGTGAAAAATGCATTCAAATTGTCAGTACACATTCCAATGTGGAATTACTGTCTTCGGATGACAGAAACTAAAATGACAGCACCAGAGACAAAAAATATTTGCTGGGATATTTGATACCATCACAATCTTTTCAATTTCAATTCAATTCAAAGGATTTGAAGGATTTTTATTGTTCAGTAACAATGCTTAGGGAGTTAGGGTTAATATAAAACATTAAGTCATTGACAGTGTATAGTGGTTATGTATACTGCAGACAACAGCTTATCCCTAACTCCAAAGACAACAAAGGCAGTTGGAGGAATTTGAAGGATTTTTATTGTTCACTAACAATGCTTAGGGAGTTAGGGTTAATGATATGTACATCTGCCATATGAAGGATGAATATGTAACCTTTTGAAAAACATTCTGGTTGAAGTTATGATGTCAAATTATAGATATACCACGGATGAGTAACAATGCCATTGCTGTATGAGCAGAATGTTTTAACTGAATTTATTTATACTTGCTGATAACTTATATTGTTTTCTCTGAATGCATAGGCTAAAATCAATCATGCTCAAACCCATATATTACACATATTGATCATCACATACATGTAATTATCGCAACAAAACAGGGAACACGACGCTGTTAACCCGCCTACAATCAGTGCAATTTTTGAAACAACCCATTCAGGCCACTCCAAGCCATTAGTTGTTGCCAGTGGCCTCCTATGGTTACCCTTCTGTGCACTGTCACACCACTGAGATTGCAGGGTAAGGTGGTCTCCCATTGATACATTGCAGGCCATACTAATATGTTCAAACATTTACAGTGGCCTTGGGTGACACACAGTTGATTTTGTAAGATTACTTGGAAAGGACAGCAGGCTTGTACATGTATATTCTGAAGGTTGCTCAAGAGCAGAATTGTGGATCGGAGTGGCCTCCATGTGTAAGATGGTTCATGAATACAATGACAATACATACATGTTAGAACTGCAGTAAGTCAAAAACTTCAGAGATACATTTATTTCAAAAGTTCACGACTGTAGTGTTGCTCTCATTTTCCTAAATGAATAAGTCAGTCGGCATAAATCCTGCTTGCGTAGGAGTGCCAGACAAGCTGTCTTTATAAACATCTTCCAAGAAGCCTTGGTTTATATCTCTCTATGAGATATCAAACAATCAGAAAAGAGAATCATCGCTTTCATCAAACATCCTCCATTGCAAAACAAGATTATGTAGAAATCTCTCGGCCTATAAATGCGAGTGGACACTTTTAGTAAAATGTCTGTAAATTCATCCATATTTATACTTTAGAATCAAGATGTCATGTCTAAAAATCAACCTGTAAAAAAAAGAAACCGTCATTATAGCAACATTGCAATGTGCTGTTGACTTCACCAATGTGATCTATCTCCTGCGTGTTGTGTCCATGCTAGCTCTAAGTAAAGGCAAATTATGTTAACAAGCAAGCAGGTGAATGAAAACCTGGTCAGTGCCACCACCCAAGTCTGTTATTAAACCGCAATGCAGCAACAGAGCAGGAGTTGCAGAACAGTCATAATGGCCAATGACCCCTTACTGGCTGCGTATCATGACAGACTTCATTAAATCATAGAGCAAGGACCTTAAAACATTCTCTGGGAGAGGACAAAAGGATGGAGGAAAGTGTATGTCAGTCTAGGCTTACGAATCGTCATTGCGGGGGGGGGGGGCAATTTCATTGAACTGCTAATCAGAGAATTTTGCTAAGCAAATATTTTTGCTAATGCATACATTTTGTATGAAAGTTTGGCTGGTAACCAAAGAAATCCACTAAGCAAATTTTTCTGGTCAGCAATTTTATCTGCTAAGCAGCTCTGTGAAATTTGCCCCTGCTCTCGGATTTCTTAAAGGGCAGGCACAAAATTACTTATCTATTCACAGCATGGAATGAATAGTGCACTTCTCTTTAAAAAACAAAAAAAAAAATTGATCCCTCATGAACTTCGTTTTTATTTTTCTCGTTTTCTTTTGGTTATTTTTGTTTAAAAGTTCAGATCAATTTTATCATGCAAAGCTGTTTTTACAAATAGGGCAAGTTACAAGTATTTTTTTCATCTTGTACAATAATATTTGGTCGATTCGGTTAGTTACACCACCATCTTGATAAAACATCCAGAGTTAAATTATCCAAGTGTAGACAACAGGAAGAATTACCCACTGAAATGTTATCCACGTTCCCTGTGAAACGTTAATCCATTGTGAAGATGGTTTTTACATAGAAATACAAACAGGAGCCATTCTTTTTTTGGACTAGAAACTAGCAAGTCTGTCTTTTTTCCACTGACAGAAGACCGCATACTTCGTTCTCAAAATAACCTCACCTAGGTCTTATCTCCCTCTACTCTCAAGTGAATTCGAAAAACGGGTCAATGACAGAAAAACATGATGACTGGCACCGGGACTTGGAAGGAGAACGACCTGGCACAATAACGAACTCCATCCAAACTAGATCACCGTGGTGTTATTACATAAATTACAGGGCAGGCAGGCTCGAGGCAGATTATCACTGGTGCATGGACGGCGCGAGAGAACGGCGAAGAGAAATAATTAGTGGGTGATGGCACGCTCTGCTCACAAAAAGCCATCACCTCTTGCTTGACGAATTGGAAACCTTTGATTTCCCTTGCAGTACCTGTCAGGGGTTTTCAAATTGTTTCCTTCATTTTTTTTTTACCTTGACAAGACCGAGTATCAGTTGTTGATTGAATGGGACAGTCTCTCCTGCTAAAAATACTCATCAGACCATTTGTGGAAGGATTAATTGTCCGCTGATGGCTGACTCCATATGATAAGCTCATTGTTGCAGTTCATGCTACAATGCTTCTGACTCAAATGACCCCTTGACTTGATGAGTTGTTTCCCCCCCCCCCCCCCAACAACCCATCATTTAAGGATACTCTTACCAGATAATTAGTGAACGGCTCGTAAAACATGTATTGCCCAAAACCAACAAGTTAGAACATGTTGTAGTGATGTGTTTTTAACAGTAAGCAATCGATGTATGTCATTTTGTTTTCAGAGCATGGCTGGTTTTCTGGACTATTTTTTTAATTCTAATTAGTCATGTCGGGGAAAACATGTCAACTCAACATGAGCAAATGTTGAACTTTTTTTTTTAAAGTTAAGCCTTATTCAGTTCATTCTGTAATCAGATTGTCACAGAGTCGTTATTTAATCAAGACAAAACAAACAGAAATGAAAAGAGCCACATTTTTCTTCACAGATCAAACTATCCAAAGTAGAAATACTAAATTCTCACCTTTTTCTTTTTCTTCCTTGTCTTTCTCCTTGTCTACTTCTGGGACGTCAGCCAGTTTAGAGCGAGGCGTCTTCTTCTTACTCGGTAGGGGTTGCTGACTCGAAGCCTGACTGGGGCTATGGCTCCTTGGAGCGGTTCTAGAAAATGTACCCTAGAAGGAAACCACAAACCATACAAAACCAAGCCATTATTTCTAATGCACTTGAAAACTCAAAGAAAACTGAACAAATGAAGAAAGAAAAAAAAAAGAAAAAAAACGGAACTGAATGATGCGTACCTTTCAATGAGCATAGACTGTAAATCATTGAAAACAAGGTCATATCTGCGGTACTGCATCAATTTGCTTTCAGTTAGACAACTGACCGGTCGATGCTGTGCCCATTGAAAAATGCATAACAAAGCCAAAGTGTGTATGATCTAAAACATGTACAAGAAGACACATGCCTACAGAGCTCTTAGTACTAGTATATTTTTACCCGCAGCAAACATGCGACCATTCAACCAATTTAATTTGTCAATTAGGGACTGGATTGGCATCTATTGATTGCCAAACTATCATAGATTTTGCCTGAACACTCTTGATTTAGAAGATATATATATTTTTTTCTCTGTCCAGGGTGTGATTTAAAAAAGTAAACAAAATCCTGACAAATGGGTAGCGGGCCTGGGTCTCCCTTTAGTCTAGAGGACAAAGCACCCTGAACCTCCCGGATGTTTAATTCTGGAGGATATACAGACTCTCCACATCCCCACAAACAAGAAACTAGAGGTTTGGACACAATATAGGCTACTTCTTTCTTTCAAGAAATTTTTCAGGAAAAGGAATATTTGAACAAAAATCCTGCAATCAGGAGAAATCGTAGGCCTGCCATGTACAAAATTGAAGGTTTGCAAAGTTACAAGGTTCTATCCTGTGCTATAATGAAAGATGATGCATTTCCCACACACATATACATATCATGTCCCAAAGTTTTAAAACATACAGGGATATCTAACACCCACACACAAACCTGCTCACAACATGAACATGAACATGAAAACATTTATAACCTTTGATATTATCTAACTAAAAGCATCTTCAAATGTAACTGGGTCCACGCTGACTTTTCGAAATCCTTTCTCGAATGAGTAAACAGCCATTCTGGCTAACAGTGGCATGTACATGTAGTGTATAACCAAAACACAAAAGCAGCAAGCAAATGCTATTTTCTCACAATGACGTATCACTGTGGATAATATCTTCAAGTATACAATAGCCATTTACACAGGGCAGATCCATCAATGTTGGATTACCATGATGTGACATGCAAGGACAAATAATTACTGCTTTGGATTAGGTATTTCCACATCCCAACCAGCCAGGTGAAATCCCATTGCTGTCAAATGATATGCAATGTCATTATCGATATTACATTTATTGGGTCAAGAACCATGTCTGAGAGTGTTATTTGATAATTAATAATTAAACAATATGTTTGGTTTTAATATACTACTCAAAACAATTTAGGGAACACCGGAATAATCTCAGTTAAAGCAAAATCATTTATTTCAGATAAACACAATGTTTCACAGAATTGATGATTGAAGAGAAACAACTGCACAATGAAACAGATGATAAAGGATGCATGTACATGTAGTGGTTACACATTTCATGACATGACTACTGAAAGAGAGAGAGGGGGGTTGCAAATGAAAATCCGGTGTTCCCTAAATTGTTTTGAGTAGTATATTAATGCCTTGATGCCGTACTAATTAAATTTCTAACAACAGATATTATGCACAGCCGTACGAACCAAACAATTCTATCAAAATGACCTTGTGAGGTAACGCGTGTAGAAAGAAAATCATTCAAATTTTAATTGTTTTATAATTAATTATTGACAATAAGGGCTGTATATGTAGGTCAGTCGGTACAGCCTTTTAATTTGAAGGTCACATGATCAAATCCAGTCATCTCTGTCTTTCTTCACAATTTTAATTTCTACACAATTTTAATTTACAATTTAATGTCATTATTCTTCATTTTCTTTGTTGATTGTTTGATAATTTTAATTGTTTTATAATTAATTATTGACAATAAGGGCTGTATATGTAGGTCAGTCGGTACAGCCTTTTAATTTGAAGGTCACATGATCAAATCCAGTCATCTCTGTCTTTCTTCACAATTTTAATTTCTACACAATTTTAATTTACAATTTAATGTCATTATTCTTCATTTTCTTTGTTGATTGTTTGATAATTTTTTCTTAAATATACATATTTTTAAAATGTAGTACTAAGACAAATTTTCAATAAATAAAAATACGAAAATGCATGGTAAATTTGTATTTGTTCATGTCCAAAATGGCCAGGAAAATCAAAGAAAATATGCATATTAAGGCAGAAATATTTGTGTGTGAGTAAATATAAATGACAAATTTGAATCGCAAATCTCGAATTCGGATTAGCAAATTTTGCTAAGGGATACAAGTTTGCAGTTTGAGGGGAACGTGCGTATTTTCATAATGACTCATCATCATTATATCTCTCCTCACTCATTTGATTTAATTGCAATGCGCCGACTTGCTCCACCCCAAGACCCAGATAACCGTCCCTTTAATCGTGTGCTGTTGAAACGTCTCCAGAGTGTGGGCACTACCTTGGCATTTACCACATGCAGTTGATGAGCCATAATGGATTCCCATCACTGGCTAAGACATTGAAAGCAATTGGAATGACCTCTTTGCCAATATTGCAATTCCCATGTGTTACAACTGGAAACATTCCAGAGACCCAAGCTGAGACTCAAGCTGACACACAAGCCATACTAGACCAGGTGTTCAGGTCCGCCCCCATTTAACCACATCCCCAATTTAACAACAGACAACAGGAGGGAGAGTAAAAGGTCTGGACATGATATTAATTTTGTTTTCATCACAGGGAGGATAATTTTTTGGCTCCAAGCCCGAGACAAATATTAGTAATGGTTTTTAATGGCAGGATTGCAGAAAGGGTCAGTGACTGTAAGTGTATCCATACACTGCTGAAAATGAACATGGCTAAACAAATATAAATCAGAAAATATTGTTCTGTGATGATACAAATTCTTCTCATGCACATATTAAACGCATCATTTTCTCCCCCACCCACATGAGAAAATCACTTGACTATCTGTTCAAAATCAACGTTATCAGGAATAAACTCAAACATTTTTCTGCTGTAAATTCAAATTAAGAACTGTTTGAGGAATAAATTCCTCAAACCTTTTCTTCGACAAGAAATAATTCTACTCATGTAGTTACTTCAACTAGACTACGACTAAGCTTATAACAAGAATAAATACATAAAATTCGCATGTTGGGATATTTAATTAAATTTTTGCCTTTCACTGTAATCACTGTATACTCAGTGGATACCCTACAAAATTTGTATAAGATTTTTCAATGTTTTGGTGGATTTATGGTGTGACATATGGGGGAATGCACTACAGAATTGGCCAAATGAAATATTTGAGAGCTTACCGTGTTAGCTGTTTGTGTTGTATTTGCTGCATTGACTCTACGTCTGGGAGTAATACCAACATTCTCACCCTTCAGTAAGGAGCTCACAACTATCAAAAAGATCAGGGGAAATAAAAACAATTAGCCAAATAAAGAGGAAACAAAACAGGAATGTTTTTTGCACTTATTTTGTATGTAATACTAATTTTGGTTAGCCTTTTATGCTAATTTTGAAAAGCAAATCTTGAATGTTGATTAGTAAATTGTTCATTTTTGTATAGTGTTTTGCAAAATCGTTCATTGAATTTAGTTTATCAATTTAAAGAACACAGTTATGTAAATAAAAAAGGTTTAATGATAGATCAAAACCTTAGGTGCCTTACAGGAAAGTGGACGACACTTAACTTAACCTGTGTTATACAATGTCATACCTAAGCATTTGAAACAGTAACAGTTTTGTGGGAAAGGGGTTACTGGGAGAGATAAAATATTGAAAGCTTAAAATTAGCATTTTCCTTATTTAAATTTGCATTTTCCATGTATGAAGTCAACCGCTGAGGTTGTAACCGTTCCCTAGGCAACAACATCAATTGTTGCCTGTAGAGTCCTGATGAAAAATCTGAAGTGGAAACATTCTCTGAAAATGTTCATGATTACTCATCTGGCGTACACACTGTTAAATTGACTCCGTTTAGAGTGTACGGAGTGGCTTGTCTGAACTAGGCTGTGATATGTGCAAAGCTGGCTAGAGCAGAATTTCTGAGAGCATGGCAGCTTCGGCTGACTGGGCATGTGATCAACTCTGGATTGGTCATTGTGGTTGCGCTCAAAGACTTTCTCTTCGACATTTTTTTTATATTGAAAACGCTTTGAGATTTTTTTTTTTAGTTGTGCAATGCATTCTTTAAATCTGCTGAATTTGTATTATTAATTTCATCTGAAGGCCATTTTCAAATTAAGAATGAAAACTTGTGCAACATCAGGGCAGCATATAGCCCTTAATAACTTGGTGTAGGGATTGGTGGGGGTTTAGTTACAGTATCACAGTGACTGCTTGCAAGGGCCACCAACTATTCATTCCCATTATTAGTTCTGACAACTTAATCAGTTTTCATTCCAAAGATTCCGGACCTGGCAGTTTCTGCTTATGGTGTTGCAATATAAACTGCCCAATAACTAAAGTGTTGATTGACCAAAACCACACCTCCCAAACGAATATCTCTGCTTCTGCAGTGGCAGTACAAAATTGACTTTAAAGGGAAGGTGTAAAACATCGGAAATATTGGGCAAAACATATGCTTTCTCTCGTTGAATCAATATTAAAAAAACAACCTGTGAAAGTTTCAGCTTAAATTACCTTGTATCGTTTTGTAAAATCTCGTTTTGAGATAATGGTGACAAAACATTCAGAATCTAAGATTAAATTTTGACCCGGAGAACAGAAATTATATTGGGAAATTGTTTTACCAATTACCTCAGACAGAAATATTTATAGAAGACTTGATACCATCATCATCTGAACACCAAAAAGTTTAATGCTAAATCTATCATTAATGTCTTTTAAGATCTTCAGTAGTTGCTTTAACATCCCATAACAGCCATACAGGTTCCCATAACACAGGCCCTTATGATACAGGTCCCCAGAACACCCTATGGATGTTAGTCACAGTAGTTTTGTACTGCAATGTATAGTGTGTCAGGGTCTGGAGGTCACAGCTAAACCCCACCCTCTATTTAGGTTGCTGTAGTCCAACAGGAAACCCTATCCTCCCAAACAGTATAGCCTTACAATGAGACAATGACAGATTCCTTTGTTCATGGCAGTGATGTATTACCTTGCTGGGAGGTATATATTTTAAAAGATGTCATCAAACCACTGATAAACAATCAGAGCTAAGGGGACTCCTTCGAAAATCAGTCTGGCAACAGATACAATGTCTGAAGACATTTTCCCATTCCTAGAAATCAGTGACCGATAACGCTCGAGTCACATAACAAAATGCTTCACCAATTCCATGATCAGCTACCAAAATGTCTTTTAAATATTACAACGACATACAAAAATAGTTGTACATTAAAATGTTGCAATGCACAATTTATGAATAAACTCATTTTCTGTTAATAACAAATATGTTAACCCTCCTACTACTACAAGGGTCAAAATCAGTCAAAATGTTGATATACTTGCCAAGGTATATATCGAGTGCACTTAAAAGTCAAACACTGTCAAACCTTACGTGTAGTAAGTACATTTACAGGTCAAAATGAGTCGACCGTTTTTGACTGGTAAAAGCATTGTCTGGTATTTTTCAAGGTGGTCAAAATGACAGTAAAAATAAGTCAAAAATGCCCCTGTGTGCACATTTGGGTCAACAGTCAAAACGGACAGTTGACTGGTTTTGACTTCTAAAGCAACTTCCCACTAAAGTGCAGCTATAGTAGGAGGGTTAATACAGTGTATACCAAGCAAAGCCAGTCTACGCATATGGTAATAATTTCTGTGAATCCATCTATACTAAGGGACAGTATCATCACGATCAACAGGGCATGGAATCGGAGTGCTAGTTTTAGATTAACTCAGTGACTGAAAATAACACCCCACATGATAAGGTCATATTGCCGTTGCTGCTGCATAAATGAGCCAGTCATTTTCTGTCAGTGTTCATTCATCTTAAACTAGGACACCGATTCCATGCTCTGTTGAAAGTCTGCTCTGATCAAATATTGTCCTTTTAATGAGAATCAAGAAATACGGTTGCGTTGTGTACGTATCAAACTGTGAAAGATTCATTGTATTTCTTTGTGTTGAAAATGGTGAAAATGCATTTGGATTTGTTGAATGTATTCTTACATGTACATGGATGTATGTGGAAATTTCATATATCCATAAATAATTTGATTAGTTTTACTGAAATGATTCTTTACACCAAGTAAGTTTCATGGATAATTATGATCACTTATTAAACATCATTTAACCCTTCTACACATGGAGGCCACTCCGATCCACAAAAATCTGCTCTTGAGCAACCTTCAGTACATACATGTACATGTACACAGGCCTCGATCTTGGGCAAAAAAGGGGCAGGCCACTTTGGCCTTGCCCTCATCAAAATTCCACAGGGCACCAAGGCCAACTCAAGGGGGAACCAAGGCCAATCATTTCAAACCTTTAAATTTACATTTATTTACAGCCAGTGTATACACGTCTACTTTCTAGGTCACATGTATCAATCAAGAGTATTCAGTTCTTGTACACGATCGTGTGAAGGCATCTCACTTTTGAGCGAAGTTTTTTGAGATGGCGTGTAAAAACGTTGCATGTGAATGGTCAGAACTTTTTCATTCATAAAAATAAGCGCTGGTATCCGACTCATTTGTGCTGAATATACGATCACTGCGCTGTTTACCGTGCATTCATGTATGCAAGACTACACCACGTGCGGCTGGCTGTATCTAAAACGTGCGCTGGTATCCGACCCGTTTGTGGTGATTTTACAATCACGACACTGGTACCTTGTACACATACAGCCGGCTGTTCAGCGCATGGGGACGAGATTAGAGCCGCTTGTACAATCACAGCAACGCCGCGCCGTGTGTGTGGGGCCGAGAAGGGCCGGCTAGCCGGGGTACGGTGTGAGTCTGATCTGATCTGACATCGACATGGGAGCTAGCTAGCATGCAAGCTACGACGCGTGATGTACGAACAAACGACAATAACGATAAAAAGACGTGTATTATTTTCACCGCCGTTTGTTGAATGGTGTTTGTATGCACGGATCATCTACACAATGTCCGTGATGTATGATTGTCATGATGGGATATAGAGGTAAATACAAAAGGGCACGCTGGCCAAGTTGGCCGCGACATGTGTACTTTTTGAGGGGGCATTGCGGCCAAGTTGGAAGGGCATGATTTCATTGGCCGCGGTAAAGATCGAGGCCTGTGTACAAGCCTGCTGTCCTTCCCAAGTAATCTTACAAAATCAACTGTGTGCCACCCAAGGCCACTGTAAATGTTTGAACATATTAGTATGGCCTGCAATGTATCAATGGGAGACCACTTTATCCTGCAATCTTTACCCTGTTGTGACAGTGCACAGAAGGGTAACCCTAGGAGGCCACTGGCAACAGCTAATGGCTTGGAGTGGCCTGAATGGGTTGTTTCAAAAATTGCACTGATTGTAGGAGGGTTAATCAATACACCAAAAAGGGCATACTTAATTGATGGCCATAACTGTTTAGCCAAAAAATTATGCAATGTATCAAATACCATGCAGTATCTACTTTTCTTGCTATTAAACAAGCTTACATATGGATGACTTGTTAATGGGTAATTTGCTAATGGGTAAATGACAAAAAAGGCCTTGGATGTTCATTCCATGGTTAACACAAACAGCTTGAAAGCTCTTGACATTTGCAAAAATCAGAGAGCAGATAATTTCAAGAAAACAAACCAAATGCAAAACCACAAGTTGCCGGGGAGATGAGAACTTACCGTCGTCGAGAAAGACCATCTGCACTAGGGCTGGATTCTCAGTGTGACTCTCCAGCACCGTGTCATCCATGACAATCAGCTCCTACGATAACAAGGTAGAGAGTACTTGATTAACCTATTTCACAAATGATGACCAATCACATCCCATCCTACAGATCACATGAACATAAGGTCTTAAAACAAAACGTAGAATGGTTTTATCTTCCACAGCGAGTAAATTAGCATAAATTTAGACAAATGAGTGCAAAAAATAAATGAACTTCCATAGGTATTGTGTGTACATGAGATAATGCTCTCCCTCTAACAAAAGAGAAAAGAGGAAGGCAAGATGGCGGATGTGCTAGAGGACATTGTGGGTATCGCCATAAAGGGTATTATTGTGTGTGAATTCTTAGCGGATGAAACCAGCGAGTTAGGGAAATATGCAATGGCAGTTGCTCGACAGGTAAGTAGAGTGTTGTAGACTTCCAGGTTTGCAACAAGATTATACACTATATTTATCACTTTGAGATCTTATCTTACGTTTGTGAGATCTTATCTTACGCAACCCACTGACACTACAGTACAGTGGTTGTAAATAAAATACTCATAAAGAGATTACACTTTAAGTTCTATATGGAATATCCAGGCCTTGTCCTTAAGGATCCAGAGGGCAAGTGGCCTTAGATGCCTCAAAAATTCAAGGCCTACCAAACGAGGCATTAAGACCACGTTAATATGAAGGCCTGAACATTTGATAATTTAATCATAATGAAAAAGGGTCACTCCTGAACAAAAAATAAGGTCAGTCCAAAGTGAGATTAATTGCACATGGAAGTATACACAAACAGGCTAATAATAATGCATGGCATAGGGTAGAAGTGTCAGCTTGACATATGGCACACTACAGACTGATATTGCCATACCATGTACTCACTCTGGTTGTAAGGTCTGTTACTCCTATGGCCCATAAATTCATTGGTCTGTGGTCCTTGATTGATTGTATGAACTAATGGCTTTCCCTTTTACCGTAGGTCATTCTTCCAGACAAATAGTTCTTTTCAGACTGATGACTGGAGGGCAATGGAGCTATATTGTACCTTGAGTTTAAAAGCTGGTATACACTAATGGTAAAATGTCTGTAAATGCATCCATTCTGTATTACAATCAATATCATATCTGTACAGAAACCAACCTGTAATCGTTTCACCTTATTTCATTGTGTCCTTTACCAGAAAATAGTGAAAATGCATTCAGATCATTCCCACGTGAAATGTCCGTCTTTGCACAACAGAAATCCATCTTGCAAATTGTTTCTGTCATTGTACTAAAATGATAGCACCTCAGATGGAAATATTCCAAGGTATTTTTGGATACAATCATCAACTTAACACCAGCTAAGTTCAGGCAGCATATTCCTTTAGTATTCTCAAAAAGCATAAATGCATGTTAATGCCTTCAAGAAGGCTCTTAAAACTCACTTGTTTCCTCATTAATTTTGCATCAATTTATGTCTTATTCTATCCTGATTTGTATTTATTATGTCATATTAACTTTTGTAAGCGCCATGAGCCTCTCGGGAATGGCGCATGATAAATACTTGTTGTAATGTAATGTAATGTAATAAATGATCCCAATTTCTAAACAAAACATGGTGTAAAAATAATGATGGTATCTAACACCCCCCCTTTAAATCTTTCCGTCCAAAGTATTTTTAAGAACAGTCAAGTATTATTTCCCAATTATTAGTAGATCTAAATGTTCATGACGATGGGTTGTTTTAAAGTCAATAACACATTATTGCTACAATATTGCAATTTTTTAAAATACTTACTACAGGGTCAATCTAGCAAGAGGAAAGAGCCCTGTCAATGCTAATTGTACATGTATGTTACATTATACAAGGATCATGTCAAATCTCAATTGCATAATTTGAATAACATGTCCTTTTTATTTTACAAGATATCGTGTTCATTTCTGCATAATCCATACATGTACATGTATATCAATCATTTCTTTACACGTTGTATGCCATATTTTAATAATTCTAATAACATTAAGCCGTATAAATAACAGCGTTCCCAGAATCTAAACTTCCCCACAATTCTAATTTATTTTCATTACCTTCAAAATATAATAATTACCATGCTAATATTTCAGCTATGGGTTAAGGTGACAAATTCCATGGCAAGGTTATTTTAACCCACAATTTTTTTTCATTTTATATATTTTTCAAAAGGTATGGTGCGACAAACCCATAACTAAGTAATGATTGGACCGACCAGCATTCCTTAAGCCAAATACAGTCAGGCAAACCAAGTCACTGAGACATTCTCTGGATTCTTCTCGCCACAAGATGTCCCGCTACTTCAAATTCTTCAAGAAGACTGAATGGGCCCTGGACACACAGCCCACCAGAGTGCTGAATGGTTAGAGCCCCTCTGATATCAAGTTGGAGGCCACAAAGTGAGTTTTTTATGAAATAATAAGTGTCATGATGACTGACATGATGACTGACATGATACGGTCTGTCCCCATTTGGTGAGAAATCCATCTGGCCCAGAGCATTTAAGGTACAGTGGCCATGGAAATATTGTGAGTCTGTACATAATGGTAGGGGGATTGCAATACAACCCCCCCCCCCCAATAAATAAGTAAATACATGTAAGTAAGTAAATAAATAAGTAAAATAAAATAAATAAATAAATAAATAAGTTTAAAAAAAATTATAAAAAAATAAAATAAATAAATAAACAAATAAATAAACAAACAAATAAATAAATAAACAAACAAATAAATAAACAAACAAACAAACAAACAAACAAACAAATAAACAAATAAATAATAGATAAATTAATAGATAAATAAATAGATTAATAAAATATAACAAACACACAAATATAGGCTGCCATTGTGTACCTATCCTACAAAATCGTAGAATTGAAGACGAGTTTAGAATGTACTGACTGCCCTTTTTGCACTGTGAGCATAGCTTGAATGAATGTTTATTAATAAGTGCGCATTTATCATAATTACAATTGCATTACATGCAATATTTTATTAAAGCGAAATGAAAATAGCCCTCCCCCAACAACACTACTAAATTGTTAAAAACAAATAAACAGACACATTTTATTATGGTGCTTGAAACTGCAACATCCTGGATTTGCAGAGAACAATCAATGACACACTGAACCGAAAGGACAATGTTGTTTCCATTATCAATGAGTTCATGAACCCCATCAATCTACATACGTACACACACAGCCCGCCCACAACCAACCAACACGTACACCTATCCAACCCAATCATCAAGACTGGGTACAATCTACATGCACAAGCAGGTGCGTATGCACCACAATCCCTAGACAGGTAAATATTATCTCACCCTTTTCTGCATCCCACAGATTTGTGTGGGAGTACTAAGCAGTATTTAGCGGGCAATCCAGCCGCATATTACCCTCCGTTGGAAAAGGAAAATGCTCTGCTTGTCAAAACAGCCAGGTCAAACTGTCTGTCCTTGTACAAGTCCTGGTATGGTGAACCCTATTAAATATTAATCTGCAGGCAAGTAAGCAATGGGGGTAGACAACAACTGGCATGTGATCCTTTGCAATGTATGATACCAGTGCTAATCCCATTTGACAAGGCTGGACTGATTGTATGCGACAGGCAATAACACCTTTTGGGTTATATTCATAGTAAGCTAATGCTTACGCTGTAATGGTTTGCCCATTCACAGTCGTCATCAGGAGAGCCTCATCAGTCCATTTTTCCCCTTCTCTTTCTTCAAGCAGTGAATGCTTTTATGGATTCTCCCAGACACACAACAGTTTGCCTTTGAATACTTGTACTTATCGATTTCAATCAATTTTATTGAATTTTACTAAAAATTCGCTCCGAGCGGAAACCTAAACTGTCAACACAAAAGAAGAGGGGGAAAAACATGCTGATTGCACTAACACACAGGCTGATTTACTGAAAACACCCCCTAGCAAATTTGACTCTTTATTTTTGGATAGGAGGGGGTGCCATTCAAATAGAACCAAACAAAATGTTAGGTTTGGTTTACAGACCATGAAAAGATTTGTGTCATGATTATAAATGCATTCAAACACCCCTTTAATCTAATCAAATTTTATCAAAGCACTGAAGAGAAATACTGTACTCTTGTAAGGTCGCAGGGGAATGTGTGCCTCGATGCATTTTGTTTTCTCCCCCGACAAAGCTGCTTTTGACAACCCTAAGCAGGCTACTGTATTCCAGACTTCTGTAAAGCTATTACTGAGTCTGTACTTTGATAAACACAGCTCTCTGGCTATCAATGCCTGTAATCATTCCAAGCGATGAACTTTGATATTTGTGGGACTCACTACACAAATCTCATCCCTCAGGTTTGAGCTTCCTATCAGGATTGCAATCAACCTGATTCATATCCATCCCGGTTTTTTTTAATTTATTTTTTTATTTCTCTCCTTTATTTCCTGCTTAATATTTCTTTTTATTTCCCTCCCTCAAAAATACTGTATTCCTGCTCTACATACAGTGCAGCCGTGGGGTGAATAACTTATACAGTTTAGAATCTGCCACTGAACCGTCTATGCATAATATTTCAGCATAACCGGGAATGTTTGTCAGACATTAAAACCACTTGGGTGAAGTCTGAAAGGAACTCCCACTTCCCCTTAAGAAGACAACAAGGCGATAAGAAAAATTATAACAAATAGAAATGAGATCACAACATTTACTTGAACAAAAGCTGCAGGGGAGAAGGGGCACTATACTTTTATTTCGCAGGCCGTCGTGAATAAATTCCCAAAATGAAATATCCTTGGTATGAATTTCTTTGCCAGTTAACAGGAGCAGACATAATTTGATAACTGGGTTTGATTTTCTATTTAAATTTGTGTGTGGTTTTGTGGTGCTGATGAGTTGATGAGTTGAGAAACTGAATTCAATCACTTTGCCCTACAGGCAAAAACTATTTCCAGGAATAATGTTCATGTCTGGAGGGAAATCATCAACCCTCAGCACACACACATGAAACCCAGGGCACATGTACTTTTCGCATGTTGATCGCTTCCAAGTAGACAACTTGTGTGTGTGTGTGTGTGTGTGTACATTTGTGGGTTAATGACGGGCACTGTGGGACTAGGCTACTCACACATTTACATTCAAGTTCCTTTCTTTAGCAGGATTTCCAAGAAATTTCCGAGCATAACATGTGAAGTGTGTGCTTAGTCATTGATCCAAATATAGACAGAATAATGAAGGTTATTATGCTAGGGCAGGGTACTCTTAAAGGTTAGGGTAAAAGATTAGTAATTCAAAAACAAACAAAAGGGTAAACCAGCAAATGAATGTATTAATCTTTCTTACAAATTATTTTGTCACTTTAAAAAAATACAATAATTTGTTTCCAGTTCAAAATTAGGAAAGAATTTAGAATCAGCCTAATACAAACAATGTGAATGCATTTTCAGTAATATCTCGGAAAAATAAATAAAATTAATTTATACCTTGATCGAATGAGGCAAATAATCTATGTCAACGCAGTTTAGCCAACATTACCAATGATATACCTTTCCTTTAACCAGTTCGCGTCGGAGGCCGTGTATACACGCACATTTTTTTGGGGACAGCGGATCGGGTCTAAACACGCCACAGGATTCTTGGGAATTTTGTATAGATTCCCGGTCGACGTGGCAACGAGCCATAAGCATACGGTGGAAGACGCGGTCTCCCCGGTCACGCTCTGGTGAGCACCATTGGTCGTGTTTGTGCGGTAAAAATAAACCCGCCACGGGGGTTCGGAAAAACTTTTTTATTCCCGACGCGAACTGGTTAAAATACTTATAAAACAAATCATAATTTAACAAATTCAACTCAACCAGTATTTTACTGTATTCTTTATTTATATGATTTTTAACAAACAAAGAAAATCTTCTTTATTTATTGAAGCTAATTTTTGATTAATTTGTTTAATTCATCTATACACTGACCTTAATTAAAGTTGATTTTTGTTTGTTTATAGGATTTATATTTGTGTCTTTAATATTTTGTGATTTATTTAATTTTATTTATTTATTTATTAATTTATTTATTTATTTTTTTGGGAGGGGATAAGATTATTATTGATGGTTAGGTTATCAAAATAATTATGTTGTTATCCATTGATTTCTTTTTAGATTTGTTCAATGCTATCATAAGTAAGGGAGAGAGGGATGCAATTCACTTACCCTTGTGTAGAGATCATGTCCTGTAATGACAGCCGAGAACCACTGTGTCGTTGAGCCGAGTCTATAGACCTGTACACGATACCCAGTCAGTGGGTAAGGTGCTTTCATCAATATGTGCTGTACTTTTTGCTCATTCAGCCATTGATCGACCTCGGTCTTGACCTCGACGTAGCGATGGAAGACTGGATGCTGGGCAGTCTTAGGATTGTCTTCCTGTGGGGGAATAGAAAGCAGAAATACTTCTTTTTAAAAAACAAATGGACGTCTTTGAATTTATAGGTTGGTGAAATTCTTGCGTTGGGTGTTGCACCAACCTATCGTGGAATCCGCTGCTATATAGGATTCTAGCCGGCCAATCGTCATCGGGCAAGCTCGGTGGTCGAGAGGTTAAGACGTCTGCACTAGTAAGCAGGAGGTCGTGGGTTCAAATCCCGCCCGAGTTGCCTGTGAAGTTTTTTCACAGACACTCGGAAAGCATGGAGTATGCAGTGCTGTACACACATGGGTGTAGGGCAAAATTAAATCAATTCTTTGAATTTCAGAAAAGTCATGGAAATTATAGCTCATATAAGATTAAAAAATTATTGTACTGGATTATCGTACCGGAGCTCTAACAACTGAGCTATAATTATTGTTTCAGTTTGTGGTAGGGGTGACGATATTGAATTTTTTGATAGTTGATTATCGATGGCCATGATATCGGCAATATACAATATTATCGTCTCAATACGCGGATTTTTTAAATACATGAAAATGTTTGTATCGTACATTAACGACATTGGACACCGAAATATGAACTACTTTTACATGCAAGTTCTACAGGGAAGTTGTGTAGGTAACAAACGGTTCTGAAAATTATCAAAAATACAATTGAATCGCTCTAAAATGAGCCGAGTCCTTAGATTTTTGCCGCTCGGTGTGACGTCCATAAACAAACCTGTGGTTTATAAATACCTTCTTTTGTTAAGAAATATGATGTTAAAATTTACTTGTTGGTGCCGTGTCTGAAATTCTCGGCCGACTGTTGATTGACCCTCTCATAATGTATCCCATGTTTCCCCCATTCAAATGATGGCATGGTCCTGGGAACCTGAGCGGCCCGCATCGCGATTTCGAACTGTTATTTAGCTCTTCACGGTACCATAACTTTGTTCATATTATTACCGTATATTGACATAAAATTTGGAGATAATTTATCACTCTGGCGATATTTTAACTAAAAAGAGCGATACCTTATCAGTTATATTTTTGGAATATCGGAGATAATTTTGGAATATCGTCAATATGGCGATATTTCAATATCTTCAAAACAATAACCGATTTAGCCGATAAGTGAGGTACAGGTTCTGAAAAGAACTTTATCGCACAACTCTTATCTCAACTGTCGCTAAGTGAGATTATGGTTCAGGGGAGAACCAATATAGGGCAACTCGTTTCTCAACTATCGCTAAGTGAGAACGTGGTTCAAGGAAAACCATGTGAGGTCCCGGTATGATAATCTTGGATTTCTAATCATATTTTGCATCAAGCATTTCAAAACGATGCTTTCAATGATTATCACCCATGTTTTACCAGCAATTTTGTTGTTTTCATAGGAACATTGATAATTTCCTTTTAGAAAGGAAAACTAATAGGGCCTACTTTGAAATGAGATATTTCCCAAAGTAGTTGTCAGTATGGTTTAACAGTAAACAAAAGTACCAATTATTATTTTTTTTTCCAGTACATATTTACTATAAAACCATGTTTCTAACAATTATTTTGAAAAATGAGTCATTTAAAAGCATTTGTTTTTCCTACCTCAAGTAAAATAGCAATGTTCTGATGAAACGGAAAATTGCTGTTAAAATAGAGAAAGACACTGGTTCGTACATCTTAATTTCATTTTCTAGTTGAAAGCTTTTGAATATCAAATATTGCAGTGTTATTCTATATTTAATTAAATTGGTCCCTCCCCCACTTTCTATTTACAATCTTTATATTATGAGTCTTTGGTGATTGAAGCTTTTAAGATTGTACCAAGGCCAATGACCATCCATCCAATATTAGGTAATGTCCTCAGAGGTCATGAAATATTTATAAGCTTGGCCACAGGTGCTTCTAGAAGGGGGTACTCCCAGAAGCGCTTGATTCACTCTGACGTTGCCGTTAATGTCTTGATTGAGTGCACTTAAATCAGGAGGCAAATGTTAAATTCCACAGTTGGGGAAAAAACAAAAACCATTTGACAGCGTTGTGCAAACAAGACCAGTAGGTTCTTTATGAAAAACTAAAATCATTCAAGCACTGTTTGCTGTTAAAATTTATTGACAGTACAAACATTAAATCAATCGACTATTATTTAGTTGTACTAAAAAAAAACATTTGTGCTTAAATATTGCACCTTTCATTTTAAAAAGGAATACAAAAGACAAATATTCCAATTAACACACATGTAGCACTGACTGCCTTAAAAACCTCTCAGAAATACATACATGTAGTAGACAGCAGAAACAATTATTCTATTTTTATCCAGTAATGCCCCATTATTATTGCTCAGTAATGTACTGTAGTCTCCATTAACCCTCATACTACTATAAGGGTCAAAATGTTGATATAATTCCTAAGGTATATCTAGTGCACTTAAAAGTCAAACACTGTCAAACCTTACGTGTAGTAAGTACATTTACAGGTCAAAATGAGTCGGTCATTTTTGACTGGTAAAAGCATTGTCTGGTATTGTTCAGGGTGGTCAAAATGACAGTAAAAACCAGTCAAAAATGCCCCTGTTTGCACATTTGGGTCAACAGTCAAAACAGGCAGTTGACTGGTTTTGACCTCTGTAGCAACTTTCCACTAAAGTGCAGCAATAGTAGGAGGGTTAAATTCTCCCTTCCCCACCCCCTTAATGGTTCCCACTGAAAAGGAGTTAGGGTTAATTACCTACCTATGGCAGCTTGAGTAGAAGTTATACATACACCTTTCAGATAATACAATCAAACACAATCCCATGTACACTGTACATGTACCAGCATATTTTCCCATTTACAAAACTCACTTAAAATATTTTACGCCCGAGGCATGCTAAAATTCTCTATTGCCTTGTTTGTTCTCCACATAATGAGACCCACTCAAATCATTCAGCACACCACTCAGCATACATGTAGGTTAGTGGGTTAATGTCTTTTAATGAACAACCCTTTATTTGTGCTTGTATAGTTACATCCTTGTAATTGGCATCGGTGAGTGCACAGAACTGTGCATAATGAGTTTCTCATTCCACATAAAACGAAACTCAAAACTTGTAATTAGTATTCATTCCATGCCCGACCTGTTGATGGTGAAAATTCTCGTTTCCGTGTATGAACTGAGGGAGAAAATGAAGGGCAATTGAAGGTACCGACATGATGCGATAACATCATTAGTGTGTCAGACTTAAACATCAACAAATCTATAAGGGTCAAAATTATGCCTAGTCCAACTAACAGAAGGACTTCAATCTCCTAATAATAACCCCGCAGTCTCGCGTACAAGAAATAAGAAACACTTTCATGATTTTTTTGCCGACGGCACAAATGCTCAAAATAGGTGTTTGTTATTGGATGCTCAAATTTCTTAGTCGAGTCTAACAAGCAGTCATCTGTATGTGTTCATTTGTTTGTTTGTAGTGTTTAAAAAGTATTGAACAAAAGATTCAGTTCTTGCATCTGTGAAACTACATCATTTTGTCATACGTATTGCACTGATGCTTACATGAGATGATATTACCTGTGCAACTTGATAACCCATTGGGAATACAAGTGAAATAGCCTGCGTATGGTGGTTTTTTGTTTTTTTTCTCATGAGACATGGATAGTGTTTGGTTTTACCCAGTTTGATTATGCATACAGCTTATGCTCCCAGGTCTTCATGATTGGGTTGTTATTCAAGACAGGGCATTATAATAACAGCTGTGGTTAATGGTGGATTAATGGCGATTCTGCCGATAATAACGTGATCACTTCCAACCAAGATGGACTTTGAGAAATGTCTATACAGTCTATGCAACTTTCCAAAACAAGGGAAAAAAAGACATCAATCTTGGATGAAACATACCGGGTCCTTTGGACCAATGAAAATCTTTCAATTCTGGTAGAAGCTCAGCTTCATAAAATGGCCCAATGATGCAGCTTTTTTGTATTCTTTTCATTTTAAAGGGAGGGAGGTGGTGGGGAGGTGGTGAGGAGGGGGGGGGGGAGAGATAGCACAGTGTCTTTAGGACACCCCATTTTGTAAATAGACACCGTTTTATTTATGATGTTAATATATTGTTAACATTTAGACATCCTGTTTTTCAAATAACTAATTTGGGCAACCCATTTCTAAATCCTTGGTTACATGTATACATAGGGGAGAGGGAGGAAGAGGGACCATCTACATATTATTCAGGGAACAATTTTGTGTAAATATTTTGCAAATAATAATAAAAATAATAGAATAAGCAACTCTTGAATTTTGTGTAGTATTGCTATGCTTTGCTATGTGAAAGTTTTACGAGTCAACAGTTGATATAAATGAGCAAGATCACTATATGGCTCTGGCAAAACCCTAAACTTGGACCCAATTTTCAAAAAGTGAGATTTCGGTATAGTTTGATTCTGATTGTTTGATAGTTTGATTTTTCCCCCCTGATTTCTACTAATCTGGTATCAAATGAAAGATTAAATCTAGAGAATCAAACTATACCAAAATCTCACTTTTGAAAATTGGGTCCAAGTTAAGGGTTTTGCCAGAGCCAGTCACATCTACATGTACAAGATGAGCTAATGTTACATGTAGTTTTCCTTCTGACAAAAATTTGTTTGATCTCATTTTTGAGGTCTGGAAACAAACAATACAGGTATGAAAGGCAAATGTTGTATTTAGAAAGTGTTGCGTACAAAGCTATACAATATAAAATCAATATAATAAAAAGCGATCATGCACTGTCATGACAAATGATGAAGAGAGTAATAACTACAAGGCCATGAGGTGATATTTCACATCCTGTCTGAACAAACGAGCCGTGAACAAAACACTGCCATAATTATTAACACACCAAACAATAGGTGAAGTCAACATGCATGCCAGCGTAACACAACAAACCCTTTCTATTATGCAGGCATCCGCCCACAAAAAAAAAAAAAAAAAACCTACTCCGTCATCGCATGGTCTTGTAACTGACTCATGCCACAAATAGGTAAACTGTGGCCATCCTTAATGTTTAAGTGTTATTTCCTTCTTTCCTGTGTGAAATGACTTCACAAAAGCTTGGAATCAAGAGGTGGGCAAAGAGAGAGAAAGGGGTGGGTGGAAGTGGCTTGATTCTCTCCCTAATAATAATAATAAGGTCACCTGCTCAAACCAAAATTAACAGTCACAAACTTACAACAATGGAAGTTATACCCCACCATTTCTGGAAATAAATCTCAGGTTTCGATTGCCAAATTAAGATTCACAGAACACCAATTAACCATCATCAGTATCATAAACAGTGTGTTTTAAGTTTTTGATTTATTTTTGATTTTGATTTTTTTTTAATTTAAACTTTTCATGAAAGAATATTACTGGTATATTTGTTTTGCTTTGGCTCACATCATAAACTATTTATAAAATGGACTCATGGACATGTCAGATCATTATGTTGTTAATGAGAAAGTGAAAAAAATGCATTCAGAAATCAGCAAACATGAAATTCCTTTTTATGACAACGTGGAATTTTGATACAGTTCGCTAATAAACTTCTGACTGAGCTTGGGCGATAACACGATAATATCGAATATCGCAATACCTTTTTTAAATTCGATTACGATATCGAAAACCTTTTTATATTATCGAGACATTGGTAAATCGCGATTAAAAATATATATATCACGATTAAAAAAAAAAAATTTAAAAAAAAATTGCCATTGTGAGTCAAGTCAGAAATTCCATGGAAACAAAAATTAGAAGTCTTTTCAGCTTTTGGAAGTGAGAAACAAAAGCGAACTACTTCAGAAGTACTTACACGCTCTGCAAATGAATTTGCGATTTATTGTGATGCTTGTAGAGGGGTACATACCCGTGGTTATCGGCTCTAATGCAATCATGCACGAATGAAAAAAAAATCGCGATTATATCGAAAATCGCGATACTTGCTTGCCGATATATTGTGGATGAAAAAAAAAATCAATATCGCCCAAGCTTACTTCTGACATACATTATTTGGGAATGATATTTGGGAATGATATTTGGGAATGATATTTGGGAATGATATTTGACTATACAAAGATTTCAAGGAATATTCAAAATTATCGAATTGACACAACTAAGTTCTATGAAAAACTGCTATCATTTATGCTTTTTTGAGAATCCCAGAGACATACACGTCTATATCTGGACAGAAACCATTCTTTAGAGCAGGTGGTTCTGAGTGCATTTCAGGGAACAATTTCATTCAAAGAAATGATACATAGGAAAATGTTTCGGTTGGAATATTTCTGTGTGTATGTTAATGCTGATTTTGAATAGCACATCGTGAATTTTGTGTAGCCTTTACATGGAGCTATGCGACATAAGGAAAATCATTCACTGCATTTTCCTTACAAAACAATTCTGAGAAATAAACATTGTCAACTATGATATATATGTCAGCAATGAATCATTAACCCTAACTCCCTAGGCATTGTATTAAAACAATAAAAATAAAAATCCTCCAACTGGCTTTGTTGTCTAGGGAGTTAGGGTTAAAGACTTCCAATCAATCACGTTATTTCCCAGTTATCATGACGCTGATTGTCTTGTGATTGTTCTTTTTATTTATTTATTAATTTGTGACAAGCTCTATGCATGAAGGGAACATTTTTTTAAGATGGACTCTAAGAAATGATTAATGATTGACCATTCCCAGTTTCAGAGAGGTAACATGTCGGTCAGAAGGAAACTAAACAACATTAATTTTATTATCTAAACTGGTAAAATACTGTAAAAGTCACCTTCTCCGAACCCCTTAACGCCTGTCTTTAAATGCCCAAGAAGTTACATTATATGTAATATTGAATCTGTAATTAATTCAGTATGGAATAAAAAGGTTTTTTTATCAATTAGGCCATGGCACAAACAATGATAACTGACAATTCTTACCATGTGCAGTAATTTGTACATAATGACTACATCATTGGGTTCCTTTCTGTATATAGACCTTGCAGAATAACCCTAACCTTCCCAAATCCTCCAAAATCCTCTTTGCTAAAGTGAAGGATTTTGAAGGATTGAGTTTACATGCTACATGCTCTTTGCTAAAGTGAAGGATTTCAATGGAGGATTGAGATTATTAGGCATACTTGCCTTTCCATGGTACATGTGCATCCATGTTTGTTGTAGTGATTACAAGGTCAGTGCTTGGGTCAGTGGACACTGTTTATTGCTCCATGCATGCAGGGAGGGTCCCTGGCCATGTACATGTATCACAGATTAGAAACACATGTGTGCATACATGTCATGTGCTTGCTTTACTACTGAAAGATTTTGGAGGATTCAGGTTGTGTAAGCAAATGGGCCTAGGGAGTTAGGGTTAACACACATACATGTAGCACTGACTGCCTTAAAAACCTCTCAGAAATACATACATGTAGTAGACAGCAGAGACAATTATTCTATATTTATCCAGTAATGCCCCATTATTATTGGTCAGTAATGTACTGTAGTCTCCATTAAATTCTCCCTTCCCCACCCCCTTAATGGTTCCCACTGAAAATGGATCAAACTCAGCTATAATTTGGATGACAAATACTGGAATACTAATGTACATGAGCTATGCTCGATATGGTGTTTGCGAGCAATACGTCAGGGTGTCTAGTGGATGCCATATTTTGTACACAGACATCCTGTTTGATTTGTTATGCATAGGCAAATGTTTTGCAAGTATTTGGAACCCTTGTTTTTGAAAAAAAGTAACCAATTCGGAGAATCTATTTGTAAATTCTGGCTTATATACATAACAGCAAAAGAAACGTCACCCCTTAAATTTTGTGAAGTAATTATATTATTAAACATAATAAATATACAATGTTGTGGGATGGTTGGCTGCCAGGTCAACCAAATTTGCCACATTGTGTTCGTGTTACACTCCATACTCATAATATTCTTCATTAAACAAATTATATTAATTATAAAATGAAAATAATAAATATTTTTAGGGGTGACGTTTCTTTTGCTGTTATGTATACAATATAAATGGATTTTCTTGTCGATAGATTTTGATTAAACCAAGATGTATACAAGTACATATAGAAGAAAAACATAAATGAGTAAACATCAAAAATGCTGTGAAATATGTCTATATTCAATGTTGGAAGCATGCATATAAATGCATTGGCTGTATGAGTCTTCTAGGAAAAAAAATAACATTAAGAATACATAATGCATTCATGAATGCTCACGTTCGATGACTCATTTGCAAATTAATGACTTCAGAAAGGGAAAAAAAAAAACCTGATTCCTCTTGAATATAAACCTCTGCTCTTCATTTGCATTTGTGATAACATTTTTTGATGTACCTTAGTACATAGCTGCTGGCTGTCCATCCCTCAGCCAGACACCACACACACACACACACACACACACACCCACTCACTCTGGCTGGGATAACCCAATGGGATTAGCTTGCCCTGAGACAATCTATTTATAGACCCACAGGGCACAGGTGCACCAGGTCCTGTCTGCATGCTGCTCTGCAGTTACAGGAGTAACAATGGGGCTAGTCTGGTGTGTAAATTGTGAATGGGTCAAAATAGGAAGGTTACCACCCATGGACTGAAAACATGAACAATGCAATCAGCAAGACAAGGGTTCAATTTAGGTTCATTTCTATCACACGTTCCTAAACCAACAATTATAATATTTTTGATTTTTTGGGAGTTTTTTTTTTTATATTCAGGATTGTTCTTTTGTGTATGCCGTTAACAGATGTTCTGATCAGAAACACGTTTCATTAATTTCACAAGTAAAACATTCTGTGTACGTGCTGCGATTAAAAAAACCCAGAAACAACAAAATGAATAAATAGATTTCTCAGGAAACACAGCAAACAAGTCTGTAAATCATTGGCCATGATAAATCTGTCATTGTTTATAATCTGAGCCATCAATAGGAGAGATAATATTTTATTACTTACACAAGAATGTTTCAGCTATTACTGAGTTTTTATCCTGCCAGACATGATAAGATCATATTCATGACGAGGTAAAGTTCAAACTGCCTAACATGCATACCATTATCAGTCTCACAATGCAGCCACCTTTACTCAAGCTGTCAGCTTGTCTTCTGTAAATGTCTTACGTCCTGTCTAAAGTTGTATTGGTGAAATGGGTACAAAAGCGTAATGCTTAACTTGTTTTCATACATGTGTTGACACATAACCTTTTCAACATGTTAAATTATTGTAAAGGATTTATTTTGGCTATACTACATGTATAATGTATTTGTTATTGTCAGCATAAAAATAACTGTTTTTATCAATCAAACCTTTTTTTTTCCTGATGTATACACAAGTCTACTACATGTAGTAGGCAGGTCAAACACACTCGCAGCACAGCTTGCCGTGTGCACGTTCCTCGTAAATACACTCGGTATGAAAAAAATTGCCAACTTTTGGCATGTTGTTACGATGTGAAATATAAATAAAATGAAGAAATAAATACCATTATAGTGATGTGTGTTGTTTTATCATTCCATCGTGTGTTTTTGGGATTGATTGGGTCCGAAAATCTTGTACTAAACACATTTGAAAAACACCTCCGAGCGACCGTGAATCGCGGAAGCGCCATTAATCGTTGCGGGACTTCAGCACCGGGCGCTTCAGCCCTCGCAAAATGGTAGATTCCGATGCGTTCCTGTCAACGTAAGCGATCCAGAATCTAAAAACAGACTCGGAAAAGCCCAAGCTTTCATGGGTATGATCCGAGAATTTTCAAAATGGCGTCCCGGAGTGGCAAACGACGATTTGATAAGGAATTAATCTTTTTCCCCAAAAATACCTCGAAATATAAAATTTCGGAATAATTATGTTAAAGTAGAGGAGTTGAACTTTATTTTACTTTTTAGTTTGTAAAGAAAATCAATTAAGAACGCTACGAAATCAAAGGCCAAACATGGGAATGCGTGATTTTTGTTTCAGTTTCGGAAACCACTGACCACGACGACGAGTTGGATTTTGTCACGCGGTCGAGCGCGTGTCGGGATGGAGCAGCGATGAACTCGAGCTTCCGCTCTCAGAATATCGACTTCCATGTATAGTTTCTTGTTTTTAAGTGTGCAGTTACTTGCAATCTTGCAGTTCAACACAGAAAATAAGATTAAACGAGGGAAAAAAATCAGAAAAAATGTACGTTATTTTTCATACTGCATCTGGGGGTCATGCACAATAAACGAAATGGCAATGTAAGGAGTCACGTGATATCTTGTAACTACAAACACAATGCTACGTCACCGTCATTGATTTGTCTGCTGTTCTATCCTGTAGTGTTACTCCCCGTAATTTTGATTTTTTTTTTATACTTTTAAATTTTTATACTTTTAAATTTTAAAAAGGCAGAATTTTTCATCATAAAATTAGCTTTGTTTCCAACATGTATTGTTTAAAATTTAAAAGGAATTTTTCACTAAATGGATAAACGATGTTCTTTTTCAATTACCTTGACTTATTAACAATTTTCAATAAAGGCAGGGAGCACAGAGTTTCGTTTATGAAGTTGGAGGGAAAAAAATGGAATATTTAATTGTTTTTCTTTATTTTTTTATTTTCAACAGATCACTGGCAAGGAGTTCCAAACTTAGCTTTTCGTACAAACAATACTTGTGCCAAATTTCAGGCTTGTCACATGAACCATTCTCAAGTTAGAGCATTTATGTATATTAATTAGCTGGACTTAGTCATTTTTCACGAAACCCATCTTGTCCCGTGATGGGACCACAGCATAATGGACCATCTTTAACGAGCCCTATGTCCAAAACTAAAAAGAAATGTGGCATTTTTTTTTTTTTTGATAAATTTCTCTGCCCAAATATTGGTAAAATTTAAAACTTGATTGACCAAATCTGCTAATTGATGTTGAAATATAAAAGTAAAAATGTTAAATATTCAAATTTCCTCTTTTTTGACCAAAATGGCTAAAATCGCTATTTAATTTTGACCTCATTAATTTGCCATAACTCAAGAACGGTAGTTCCGATTTCAATTTTTTTTTCTTCAGATTTGTGTTTCTTTCATCAAGCCCTTCAAGTTAAGAACCATTTGAAATGATTTATGCACAATATTAAAATTTGTGTGACCTGCCTACTACTAGGATCTTATTGTTCAATAAATTTGTTGTAATTCAAAATGTTAAATTCCAATGTCCAACCCTGACCCTAAGTTAACACCCTCTCCTCAACAGGGGTATGATTTGACAAAAGTAAAAAAAAATCCTGAAAAATGGGTAGCGTGCCTGGGTCTCCCTTTGGTCTAGAGGACAAAGCCCCCTGAACCTCCTGGATGTTTAATTTGGAGGATTTACAGACTCTCCACAAGAAACTAGAGGTTTAGACACAATACAGGCTACTTCTTTATTTTCTTGGTGGCTTCTCTTCTTTGAAGAACATTTTGAGGAGATTTGTATATAAAAAAAAATATTAAAAAAAAAAAATTAAAAAAATTAAAAATTAAAAAATCCTGAGAAATCACAGGACTGCCCTCAAGCACTAATTTTTTTGGGTTTTAAACATTGGATTTTAAACATAACTTAATTAATTTTAAGGGGAATGTTCCCCTCAGAGAAATGTTAACTTGAGAAACAATAAATCCAATCTGAAGCACCATCATTTCTGCTGAGTGTGATTCACTTGTGAAAGCATTTCTAACAATATCAAAATATTACTAACTATGTTACTATCCAGGGCTTTTCAGGCCACGTTTACCATTAAGGGTCACTAACCTACGTGTAACAAATTGTGATGACCCATATCCACAACAAGGTCTTTGGAAAATTGATGGAATTATGTGCATCAAATTCCAGGCAAACTTGGATCATCCGAGTGAATGCGCAAAGTGAAACATGACCAAGGTCACTGCCCCCAAATATGATGGATCCCCACAGCGTAATTGGAATGGATGGTTGAGTGATATGGTTCGTTGAACCCTGTAATGAGAGCACATTCGATCACGGAAACAGACTGTACATGGAATCACTCTGAAATTACACCTTAAAAAAAAAAAAAAAAATGGTCGGAACAACTGGATATAATGTAACAACTGGTTTAAATGTTAACCGGTCAACAATCAGACGAATGTATATTTAAGACATGTTGCAAGAGACAAACAAGAGACAAATGAAGACTAAGTCTAGAGACCCCTCCCCCCCATTTTTTTTTTAAATTTATTTATTTTATTTAAAAAAAATTTTTTTACTGTAAACTCTGCATTACGTAATTTCTGTTTGTTCAATTGTATTTATTCTAATTAGGCTAGCGCCCTCAGCGATATCATTTAAATTATTTCGTGGGCTTCTACCTTCATAATATTCTTTACCGAAGACTAATCAATATGCATCTGTTTGTCTTCGTACAGACAGAAATAAAACGATTGCTGAAACCAAAGAAAGTGTCCTTCCATGCAACATCTCAAAACTATACATATATGTATAAATTGCATTTATTTACTTCCTTGGGCCCTACTCATTTTCCATTCAACTTAATGTTTATTTTGTTTAAGTACACAGGTCACACTGGTTCCTGATTGGACATTGAACCCGCCACTAATGCCCAAACCACTGGTCCCCTTCCACACTGCTGACTGTGATCTGACCTTTGACCAACCAGTCAGACACGACTGCCATGAACTCGCCCTTCCCAGCACTCAATGGGTTCATAGACCTGTTAGCTCATGGTAGGTTCATGCACCATTGCCCACTCAATGCACAAAGCACAGTTGTGAGCAGCCAAGGAAGCAGGTATTATGTCTGGTGGAGACACACACACACACACACACACACACACCCCAGCTATGCATAATCCGGCTGGCAGTCTTATCAGCCATACTTGTGTTTGCTTACAGTATGTACATATTGATAGTGTGTCTTTGACAATTAATCCCCCTTTGTATTCTGGACTTTGATCTGTCACTTGGGAAAGGTTGTTACAGAATAGCTGTACTGCATGTATACATAATTATTTACAGCCATTTGTATCAGAAATCTCTGAATCTTGACAAAAAGCTGTCAAATATAACAAGATTTTTATCATTACCTTTGGGCAATGAGGTTTGATGTCATCAATTTCTACTGGTTATCTTGAAAAACAGAAATGAACACAGTTTTACACGAAACTAACCTGGTGTAAAGTTGATGGGGGGAAAAAAAAAATCAATTGAAATCATTCTGTCTGAGGCGCTATCATTGGTGAAATAATTTCCCAACTGTATTTGTTCAAGAAATTCAATGTTAGAAGGAATCAAACAAATTTGAGTGCTTTTCATTATTTCTTGACAATGACAAAACCTAATTAGCTGAAAATCACAGGGTGGTTGTTTAATGTTTATCTTGATTCAAAGAAAGTGGGATACAAGTATAAGAAGTAATTCTGCCAACAAATATTGATCCTCATAATGTGGGTTGTTTATTGTATAATTTGCTTTACAGTACATACACCCACTGGCCAAAAGTATTGCAACATCAATTTGTACGAGACATTGCCTAGACGGATGGCCGCAATTATCAGGTCACGAAGGACTTTGTTTCTGAGCAAGAACAGTAAAAAAGAACATTGACTTCAAAACACAGGCACTTTCAAGAAGTCTTATGTAGTGTAAATAAAATAAAATAAATTATTGTAACAGTTCTCCAAACTGAACTTTGGTGTGAATTTCAATGTTGCAATACTTATGGCCAGTGAGTGTACATGTAGTATATTTGTAATATAACGAACCCTAACCCCTAGGAACCATCCGAAATCCTCCAACATCCATCAACATGCAGTAACAGACGATCAGAGCATACTGATCGAAACGTCGAGTTGTAACCTCCAGTTCTTTTCAGAACTAATTACTACTCAATAGAGAATTTCACATGGTGTCACTGTAATTAGTGTTACTTGTCCTGTTCACCATGCAAAGCTACAAGGTTTACTTATGCAGTAAAAAGGTACCCCAATTGTTGGACTTAGATGGAATTGGTACAGTAGCAAATGCAAAGCATCCATGGCTTGGCTATACACAGTCCTGAATCCAACAAAAGCAGCCGGTGGAGTTTGGTACACATGGCGACATGCTCTATTCACTGGGCTATACTGTGGGGGGACTGAATCCATCAAAATCAGGCAAAACCAGGAGAAGGATTTTTTGAGGATTTGGGGTAGTTTGGGTTTTAAATGATAAACAACAAGCTAAGTGCAGCTAATTATAGAAACAAAAGATATACACATACATACCACTGTCTGCACTGAGTAATGTGCAGTAAATATAGTCACTCCTGCCAAATTGTTATTTCTCACTTCCTCCACAACCACTGAATCCAGTGACAGTTTGTAGACATGTTCCAGAGGTACATACATTAAAACTCCATACTGTTTTTCATCACATGTACATGCATAAATTGTGGGGGGTTCTAAAAACCAGACCCATGGGGACAAGTCCGTGTTTGTGCTGATCACTGTGGTTGGCTATTTGTGGTACAACTGAAGGGAGTCATCCAGAGACACGCTGCACCATGAGGGCAAGAGTTGGGGTCCTATCCGACACCAATTCACCACAAGAGAACAATGAATGGAAGCCAGACACAGCACTGGCTGGGCCATTCGCTGGCTAAGTAAACAAAGCCAGGGATAATACAATCCACTCTTGAACTTTGCCTTGCAAGCTTGCTGCAGGCGCATGATGTTGGGGGGATAGCTCTGCACGGCTCTGCACGGCCCTGCCGGGACAGACTAGGAGATGGGTAGGAACTACACACAGTTGAGACAAGACTGGGTAGGCGTTCAGGAAGGGGCTGCAGAGCATTCTTAATTAGGAATAAAAGTCAACATGGTTCCTTTCTCATTCAGTCAATGGGCTTCTCTCCTTCAAGATTACAATGCCCCTATTGATTCAGATTTGCATATAACTGATGCACAGATAATATTTCCAAGAATGCAAACCCACTGAGATGTCCAAGGTTGTTCTATGGTTAGACACATAGGACAGACTTTAGCCCTTTTCACACTACATCTCTTATCCCCATGGAATACAACCCCGGGGAGGCCCCGGGAGTTTTTTTGCCCCACTGTTACCCCGGCGCACTTTCACACTATCCCCGCACGCGTATTCTCTGGGTCCTTATTCCACGGGGGTCCGCTTGCACGTTTCACACTATCATGTCAAACCGCGGTGTATTTCTTGGCTAGCGGAAGTCACCGCCGGAGCTATCCGGAAGCGTGCAATCCCAGTACGCCATGCGTGCACGACCACTTAACAAAATGGCTACCCATGATGACGTACATGTTGCTCAAATGTGTGTATTAATGTACGTATATTTGTGCATTCGAAGCATGCGGTGCGTGAATTGTCAACCGCGAGACTGGTACCTTTATTGTACTGTACTATTTTAACTGCAGTGAGACGGATACTAACATTTTTCCCTCGTTCAAACCATTTTTAAATTTAACCCAATAAAAATCATTACTTTGAAAAACTGTACATTTTTTCCAAAAATATAACGTGAGATAATGTTGAAGTTGATTTTTGATTTCTTCAAAATGTAACAAACATGATAAATATTTTAAGTACAAATCTGTAAAAACAAACAACTATAACGCAGACCGCGCAATTTATTTCGTGCGCATTTCCTGACCTCGACTGTTTGGCTTTTGCTCTCTGACCTTCCACTGTCCGCCACGTAAACGGGGTAAGCAAAACCGCTTTCATTTCCCACTACCAGTTATTCCCCGGGAGATTAAAAATTCCCAGGGGTTTTACCGCTTACCCCTACTCCAGAGCAGGGGTGGCTATTCCACGGGGTATGCCGATTTGCCGGGGCAGAGCGGGGGTAAAGCGTTCATAGTGTGAAAGGGCCGGCCGTTATTCCCCGTGGATGCCCCCGGGGAATGGAGTAGTGTGAAAGGCCCTATACATGTACAATAGTGAGCAAACTACTGGCACACCATGACACAGTAACATATACCAAGAAGTCTCACCAAGAAAACCCCCCCACCTTCCCTCCCATTGTAGAGTGCTTTCAATTTGGCTGTGATATCTTACCCCCAAATGTTTCCAAGGAAAATCTTGTTTTAAATAAACATTGAATTGGGAGGGAGTGTCAACAGGCTCTGCAGACCTTTGTAGAATAAATCCATGAAAACGTCTGTCCTTGAGCATTTAAATTGGTTCTGATTGATGGATAGTCATTGGAACTGGGTTGGAAGCAAGGGGGACTATTATTTCTGAGTCATGAATGCACTTTCTGCTGAAGGGGAAAAAATTAGTGATGAACAAACAAACGTCCCTTGAAATTTGTCTGTCTGAGGTACATGTACCACTGATTTAAAGACGAGTCAAATAGACCTTGATTATGAATGTAAGAATTACGCTAATGAACTGTATCAATGAATACAAAGTTTGTCTTTGCCAATCTAAATTTCAGAATGCATTTTTTTCCCTTGTTAACGACATAATGTCATGAGCTGAAACTTTTAACATTTGTATTATAAAATATCTTTATTCACATGTTTATTCACATCAATAAGACTTACAGAAGAATGGAAGTTCACCAATGGTATAATTCCCTTAACAATGGATTGATTTTCTAATTTCATTCGAAAATCTACACCCAAACAGGAGGGCAAAATCAAATCAATTGTTACTATCCCTGACAATAACTGAATCAATAACTGAATCCGAGCGGCCGGTTTTCCGGCCGCGCGCAAGAAGTCCCAAAACCCCAGCGGCCGGTATACCGGCCGCTGATCACGTGCGTTTACTGGGGATCAGTGTGGGGTAGCCACACAGCCATGGGGGGTCAGGGTTCAAAGGGTTAACACAAACAGTTATTTGAAGAAATAGATTTTGAAGAGAAAAAAAAGAGTGTGGGTGGGGAAGTGGAAACAGTTGAAAAATTGAAAGAAAGTGTCCTAAAAATGAGCTACAATAACAGTTTCTATGCCAGAAATTGAGAACTGTTTTGCATGGTTGTGCACTGCAACTATGGCCCTTAAGCATATATGTCATGAACTGAAGAGTGCCCTAAGTTAATATAAAGGGCACATATATTTGCATCAATTGACCAAATTGTATTAACTACCACATGTTTGGCTTGAGTGTACCAGTTAACAACCTTGCTTGCATCTAACAGCACAAAATTTGCCATTCAAAATTACCATTGCATACAAACACATGTGCGAAATAAACTTGCTATGCAATATGTTTTGAATGAAATCGTCCCTGTAAAATGTTGGAGGATACAAACATTCTTGTTTGCAGAAAAAAATTGCAGGTTAACAAACAAAGTCACATCTGTGATCTTTTTTACACTGATGTGACTATGTGTGGCAGTGACTATGTGTGGCAGTCGCATGTTGGCAATCCTTGCCATTTACGTACATTCATCAGAGCAGGACCAAGTTCTGTAATAACATTAAATTGAACAGCACACGCACACACACAAATCATCTTCCTCAAAGCAGACACTCCAGTGTTATTGTCAATGTTTGCCAATTATGCTGTGGGCCCATAACACCTGCCATAGAAATGCATTGATTCTCCACAACAGACATCCCCGGAGTGATCCCAGGCAAGCTCTGTTCATTCCGTTTGGCATTATCACTAAAGGGCATTTGCTCCCACACTTGACGATGACGATAAATGAGAGCGGTGCTGAGCCATCAGCAATCCCACTACCCTCTCTATTGAGGAAGCCAGGCATGACTAAACTAAAGAGTACTGTGTTTCAACCCCTTTTGAATGTACATATGTTGGACATGGAACACAACACAACACCGGGGTTGTAGGCTCAACTTCTCCATGAATCAAATATCTGCAACTCACACAACCTCTTTTAACTACAGAGCAAAATTTGATGACAGGGCATAGAAATCTGAATCAGTTTAACAACAAATCTAAGCTTGTCCCTTCTTGTTTCCCTTTCAATTTGATTAATTTTCTTTCAAGAATATCAGATTTCTAGAGACAGAGGTTGGATTTACTGGAACAGGATATTGCCAGACCGGATGGTCATATGCATGAATGCACACACAAACATGTGGCCCTCGGGATACAATTTGTATTTATTTTCCAATTTTACCAGGATGGGATTTGAATTGAAAGCCGATCCTCTCTTAAGAATGTCTACTTTCTGCCCCATTTCCAGGTATAATTGAGCATGTTTTTGAGCATGTGTTGCAAATGCCTTCTCTTATAATGCGAACGGATGTTTGAATAATAGCAAACACCCGCTGGAATGATTACAGCAATGGACACACCTACATGTGTATGAATGACTTGGAATGTGTTCGATGCTTGACTGAATACCGACTCACAATAGGGCACAAATATTATAAAGGTCAGTGTTGTCTCATAATTGGTACAATATTGATAGTACACTTCCCAACCCATAAAACGTAACAAATAATGTGCATCTAATGTGGGTACGTACCTGTAACTAATCTTGAAGGCAAGCAGTGAAAGCTCTACAGTGCAGAACTCATTTTTGTCTGAACAGAGTGAATGAAAACTGTGCTCTTTCAACCTCAAGGCCAAACCCTGGCATATCTATTCATTGAAATGTATGCCATTGATTGCAGGTCTTATATTCCAATGTAGATTACAATCTACATTGTACAGTGTACTGTCTTGTGAATGCCCATACAGTGGCTGGCATATTCTACCTAATCTATATGTATCCTTAAGCATGCACAGTGCAAAGTACATGTATGTATCCTAGTGTTTTCAACCACTCAGTAGCCATTAATCCAGATAGCATTGCTTTGAGCGGGACCCTCTACAGTAGAAATGCATTCAAGGACATCGATGCCTATCAGACTTAAACGCCTCCACACCAAGGCAAATAGTACAATCAGGAGTTGTATAAAACTTGCAATGAATCAATAGTATCAATATACACAGAATACAGGTGCTTGCATTGTGCTCCATTTGTGTATGTTGAAACAATAATGGAGTCTCACAAAAAAACAGCCCAGGCAAAGGTCCTTGAGGTGACCAATGCTCACTCAGGTATACTAGGATTAAGGTTCAGGTTTACCCCCCCCCCCCCCCCCCCCCATGGCTAGGACCATAACGTCAGCACAGGCCTGCTGAGGGCAGGCTTGGAAAGAACCCAACTAACTTCCTGTCCAGTTGTGGCATACATTACCTGTCTGCCAGAGTCTGTAAGTGTGAAAGTTCACAGGTCTGTGATTGAACTTTAAAGTAAACAAACATGAGGGGTATGATATCCAGGCTAAGTTTAGGACAAAGAGCGTACACTGATCATGGAGGGCAGCTATTTCTACTTGAATGCATGGAGAGAGCTAGCAAGGACATTATTGAGCTTAATGTTGTGTAGCAACGTGACCCTGATTATCCAGCAGGTTATAATTATGCCTTCAGTACAAGGTGTTGGCTTCATGATGGAGTGTGTGGCACATTTCATACACATATGGAAAATATTTATAAGGCAATGTGTATAACGTTGGTATAATGTTGATTAATTACCGCGCAAAGCTGGTGTGGATTCAAGAATGATTGGAATCACCAGAATAATAATAATAATAATAATAATGTATAGATTTATATAGCGCACGTATCCACCAACTAAGTGGCGCTCAAGGCGCATTATATTATTATCCCTGCTCATAAGGCTCATAAGGCTCATAAATCATTCCTGAAACCATCTCAGCTCCCTGGGGAGTATACAGCTCAATTGCTGCCATTTCTAGCGCATAGAGAGCAAACCATCTCTGCCTTCACAGGTACCCATTAACCCCTGGGTGGAGAGAAGCAATTATGGTTAAGTGTCTTGCTCAAGGACACAGGTGTCACGGCTGGGGCTCGAACCCACACTCTGCTGCTGGCAACACCAGAACTTGAGTTCAGTGCGCTAGACCGCTCGGCCACGACAATCCACTTTACGTGCATTATACAACACACGGGACCTACGGCTTTACGTCCCATCCGAAGGACGAAGCAATTATGGTTAAGTACCTTGCTCAAGGATACAAGTGTCACGACCGGGGCTCGAACCCACACCCTGCTGCTGGCAACACCAGAACTTGAGTTCGGTGCGCTAGACCGCTCGGCCACGACACTTGAGCTCAATGCAATCTTGCATTTCTGAAAAAAAATGTGACAACTCAAGTTTCAACACCCCCCCCCCCCACCAAAAAAAATGCAAAACCTGCATTTGTTTATGAAATACATTCATTTCTGTCGACAAGTAATAAAATTTAGATCCTCCAAAATAAGGGCACCTGTATAACAGGGGAAAATCTATTTTGTAATTTTAACACTCTAAAGGCAGTATATCCATTTAGTAGAATGTCTATAAATCTCCTATTAAAACCCTCCTATTCTATCTGCAGTTTAGGGGGAAGTAGCTAGCTAGAGAGGTCAAAACCAGTGAACTGCATGTTTTGACTGTTGACCCAATTGTGCAAACAGGGGCATTTTTGACTGGTTTTCCCTGTCATTTTGACCACCCTGAACAGTACCAGACAATGCTTTTACCAGTCCAAAATGGTCGATTCATTTTGTAAGTAAGTAAGTAAAACTTTATTGCTCCATAAAAGGAAATTACGATGACCTGTAAATGTACTTACTACACGTAAGGTTTGAGAGTGTTTGACTTTTAAGTGCACTAGATATACCTTGGCAAGTATATCAACATTTTGACTGATTTTGACCCTTGTAGTAGTAAGAGGGAATAAGGCTGTGCCGGGTACCCGGATACCCGACCGAAACTGTCATTATCCAGTTGCATTTTTCGGTTCCAATTACCCGTAAACGACTTTTGAAAATTTCAACTGAATATTTAAGCCACAAAATGTGTGTGGGCCTGTGGGGAATGGGGATGCTACGAGTCGTTTTTAATATAGAGGCGGGAAATTATTACAGTAAGTCCACATTTATTATGACTCTAATAAAACAAGAGAAACTTGTGTTCATATTGGTTATTTTATACATTCGGGAGTATTTATGGGTTTTTTTGACAAAATTGTTTACGGTTACCTGGGTATCTGATTCCCAAAATAACCAATTACGTACAGTCTTATGTGCTGTTACTGCATCTAATCCCAAAATAACCAATTACGTACAGTCTTATGTGCTGTTACTGCATCTAATCCCAAAATAACCAATTACGTACAGTCTTATGTGCTGTTACTGCATCTAATCCCAAAATAACCAATTACGTACAGTCTTATGTGCTGTTACTGCATCTAATCCCAAAATAACCAATTACGTACAGTCTTATGTGCTGTTACTGCATCTAATCCCAAAATAACCAATTACGTACAGTCTTATGTGCTGTTACTGCATCTAATCCCAAAATAACCAATTACGTACAGTCTTATGTGCTGTTACTGCATCTAATCCCAAAATAACCAATTACGTACAGTCTTATGTGCTGTTACTGCATCTAATCCTTTATAAGAATCTTAAGTAGGGCTGTGCGTTTTCGGATATTTTTGGAACCGGATACCCAACATCAGGAAACTTCGGATACCCGGATATCCGTTTTCATTTTTGTTGAATACATGCCTCTGGTGGTGTACAAATACATGTACTGTAAATGGTAACAAATTGACTTTTATAATACAGAGGATACAATACTATCGATCTTTTCTTTATTGGAGTGTAATCTCTTGAATTTAAAGATAATTGTCTGTAACACTAACAGTGTAAACATTACATTGTTCAAGAGTCACAGATTTCTGTTCGCACCGCTCAAATGTTAAGTCCGAATTTTAAAAAGTCGTTTACGAAAAATGGAACCGGGTAATGACTGTTTTGATCGGGTATCTGGATACCCGGCACAGCCCTAATCTTAAGAGATATGAACAGAAACCAACCTGTGAAAGGTCCAGCTTATTTCATTGTGAGAAAAGTAAAATTGTATTAAGATACATATGTATTTATTCCTTATGTGGATTGGATCACCCAGCTTGGTAATAATAATAATAATAATAACAGTGGCTTCTTATATAGCGCACAAATCCATCACATAGTGACGCTCATGGCGCTCAACAAAATTAAAAATGGGATTTGAGTGTAAACAGATAGGTTTTGAGTAATTGTTTGAAAGAACTGGTTGAAGAAGCTTGACGAAGGAAGAGGGGAAGACTGTTCCAAAGAGTAGGGCCAGCATGGGAAAAGCTGTGGTCACCCCAAGAGCGTAGCGATCTGGGAACTTGAAGAAGTGAGGAGTCTGATGGTATTCCAAAATGTCAAATGGAATTAGATTCTCAGAATGATTGGTACCATGGAGTGTCGTGGCCGAGCGGTCTAGCTTACCGAACTCAAGTTCTGGTGTTAGCAGCAGAATGTGGGTTCGAATCCCGGCCGTGACACTTGTGTCCTTGAGCAAGACACTTAACCATAATTGCTTCTCTCCACCCAGGGGTTAAATGGGTACCTGTGAGGGCAGAGTTGGTTGATTAGCCCTATATGTGCTGTAATGGCAGCAATTGAGCTGTATACTCCCCAGGGAGCTGAGATGGTTTCAGGAATGATTTATGAGCCTTATGAGCAGGGGTAATAATATAATGCGCCTTGAGCACCACTCAGTTGGTGGATACGTGCGCTATATAAGTCCACACATTATTATTATTATTATCATCACCATCTGGAAGTAAACTTGTAATAATGGGATAAACAATTGTGTTGTGTGTAATTGGGTCATTCCACCAGGGCCGCGTTCACACTTGATCCGGCAAGGGCGATCAAAGGAGGATCAGATCCTGCAAGGGCGATCAAAGGGCGATCAACAGCTAGTGTGAACGCAAGAGCGATCAGGATCTGATCCTCCTTTTTGATCCCCTTTATTGCGGGATCAAGGAGGATCTGATCCTGCAAGGTGGATCAAAAGCGTAGTGTGAGCAACGCAGGATCAGACCCCGCAATTTGACCTACCGACATCCGGTCTAATCAAACAGACTGGGCGCGAGTTGAAAAAATAAACCGCGAAAGCTTGTAAACAACCAGTGTTGGTTATGCAATGAGAGCGTCCCCTTATTACACTGGTTCCAACACGTAACACAGCATTTCTGTGCACAAAAAGAACATTACGATTTGAATGGTACTTGGCATTTGCATCCCTGTTCTGCATGCAACAACCGTGCGTGACGAACCACATGCTTCGACCATTTCTACCTCTATGCATCGACCAGTTTCCTTCTCATCAGGCTTCGTGTTTTTATCATAATACCACGGTTTTCATTAGTATTTGAAAATCATTTTGTATATCCATATTTTGTATTTTCTTGTCGTAGTATTATAGTACACTTAAGGTTTAGTGTTGTTGGTGGTTGTTTACGTAATTTCTTGTACGACATGGCAAGCTGCTGCTGTTGTGCGGGGTCGAATGTGGTCGGAGGGGAGCTGGCATGTTTTTGGACATCTGGGCCAGCGAAGAGATTCGTGGTAAGTTGGATGGTACCACCAGAAACACTGCCGTGTTCAAAAACATAGCGTCAAAGATGTCAGAGATGGGTTTCGAAAGAACTCCGAAAGAAATAAAAAACAAAATGAAAAACATGAAACGCGTGTGCCTGCGTGTGCGCACAATCAATGACCTTGCTCAGTTGACCTGTCACACGAGCAGTGTGGAACTTCCGTTGAACCGACGGTCGGGCTAGGGGGATCAATGCACGATCAGACTCAAGTGTGAACGCGTCCGCGATCAGTTTGATCGCCCTTGCAGGATCTGATCCTCCGTTGATCGCCCTTGCCGGATCTAGTGTAAACGCGGTCCAGGTTGGGGTAAGCTTTGTGATAGGTGTCCCATGTTAGGTAAATGTACCATTTATCATGATAGGCAAGGCACAGAGATTGATTTCATTCTAATTTGAAGAAAAACTAAGAATGTGCACTCATAATAAGGATACTGAATGGTACATCTACCTACGTAACAAGGACACCATGTCACAAAGCTTGCCCCAGCCCAAAGTGTACCATGTCTATAAATGATTACGGAGAGACACAGTATATGTTATAATTTAAAATTAAATAAATAAATAAAAAATAAATAAATCACGCGTCTCTATTAATCAATTCAAAAGTAGATAAACATCAGCACTAATTTTGCAATCAATTACAATTCTACCTAAAGAATTCAAACCGAATATGCTGTAATACATGTATGTAGGTGATTTATGAAACTACAAGAAATCCACTGGACTTCAAACCTCAACGAATTTGACTGGGAGTATAATCTAGAGCTAATTAACCTTTGTCCAATGAGAGAAAAGAATGCAATGCTGTCTATAACACTGTTCATCATATTAATGGTTAACTGTCCTTGAATCAAACTGAAGTACCTCTAAGTTGATGGGATCCAGTTAATGTTTTATACAATTAGACTTAAAACAACATTTGAATGTGCTATCTGTGTGGAAGACATGTACAGTACATGTACAGTTCAGGCTGAGAATGTTTATCTGTTCAACTGTGTTTAGTCTAGTGGTCATGCCATCATTATTATTCAGTATTTTAAAGGGACAGTGTGGTTGTACAATGCCTCATTTTGATTCTGATGCATTAGAAAAACCAAATTGGCTGCTCGATTGCACGCTATATGCCATTAGCTTACCTCAAAGGGGCGGATGTCTTCTTTCTTCACAAAGAGCAGGTGCTTGTCCAGAAAGAACTCTAATGGGATAGAGTTGCTGTTGGAGAGACCGACGCGGTCTACCAGGGTCTCAAAATTCTGTGTTAAGAAACAAAACCAAGAGTTCTTATCATTGTTTTAATCTGCATACCATGTACATTTTACCTCATGACTGGATTCTGAAGGGATTTACCTACATTTATTCAAGGGTTAATTTCCTATTATGATTAAGGGTGCAGGAATTTATTCTTGTTCAAATGAGATATTGAATATAAAAAACACTCATTATCATATCATGACAGAATAATATTTTTAAAACGGTATGGAATAGGATTGGTAAATCAAAAGTAACAAAATGATCAAATAATCTTAACCCTAACTCCCTAGGCCCATTTGCTTTAAACACATAACCTGAATCCTCCAAAATCCTTCAGTAGTAAAGCAAGCACATGACATGTATGCACACGTGTTTCTAATCTGTGATACATGTACATGGCAAGGGACCCTCCCTGCATGCATGGAGCAATAAACAGTGTCCACTGACCCAAGCACTGACCTTGCAATCACTACAACAAACATGGATGTACATGTACCATGGAAAGGCAAGTATGCCTAATAACCTCAATCCTCCAAAATTCTTCACTTCAGCAAAGAGGATTTTGGAGGATTTGGGGAGGATTTGGGGAGGATTTGGGAAGGTTAGGGTTAATGTTAAAACAGCTTGGTGTAATGCTGGTGTATCAATCGTGCCGTCATTTTTAAGAAAAGTGAAATAATTTCCAGTTCGAAAATTCCATAATAAGCTGAAACTTTTATAGGTAGGTTGCTAAAGGGACAGTATCATCATGATCAGAGCACACATTCAACAGGGCATGGAACTGGTGACCTACTTTAAGATTAAGAAAATTACTGATTCATGTATGCAGCAGCAAAGGTAATATGTTCTTATCATGTGGGGTATTATTTTCAGTCACTGAGTTAATCTAAAACTAGCACTCCGATTCCATGCCCTGTTGATCGTGACGATATTGTCCCTTTAAATGTAAAGCTTGATTGAAAGAGAATGTAGAAGCAGTTACCAATGTTTTACCTTCCCTTTAATTCAATAATTATTATTATTTTACTCGGGTCAATGTTTAGTATTTAACTGCACAGTGGGAAAATGAGCCATAAAAGCTCATCAAAAAAATAATTTATATGTAAAATCTGATTGCTTGTGCACATGAAAATCTCAGAAACCTATTCAATTATTTCAGCAGTCATTTAGCATTTTTGTTTTCAGAAAACATTGACCTCATGCAGACAGTTTTATCTCAACCAGCCCTCCCAGAGGCCTCAAGCTGTATACACAGTTTGAACAGACAAGTTCAGGTCCACATGTAGATCTGCTCTTCCCAGAAACATCAGCCACTAATCAGCCTAATGAACAGATAGTTGAGTTCTATGACAATCACATTCCACGGAGAAGTGCCCCCAACCTCAGGGATAAGGGAGTGACACGGTGATGACTCACACCTGATTTTTTTTTTTACAAAGTACATACACTGTCACTGTCCCTACAATTCCAACCACAGCACTCAAAAGGTATGTAATATATGTTTACCAGGTTCCTGAAAAATACATGTACACTGTACCTAACCACTTTCACAAGGTCAGGGCTACTTTAGATCAATCAATCCTATCCAAAAGAAAAAAAGAGGGGATTTGAATACAAAAGGGAATTTTATACTATTCCTACATTACAAAAACACCTGCAAATTTGATAAAGAACATTGGCCATGGCCTTAAGCATGCATGATCCTGGATTTATGTACCATTCCATGTCCCCCGGGATGAAAATTGTACTGCAGATTGTATTTGGTGGTAGTGCTAGTAATGGTACTATGCACATGACACTGCCTGTGTACACTTTTGGTATAATGTCTAAATTGCAACAATACTTCATGAGAATCAAAAGATACACGGAAAGTGCTTGTACATAAATCAATCTGTGGAAGTTTCAGCTAAGGTCAAAAAAAAAAGTCTCCGGTGTCTGGTCAAAGGTCATCTTCAAAATCGGTATGGTGATATTTTTGTTTGTTTGTTTTGTTGCTAATCAGTGAAATACATGATACATGTATGCGATTATTAGAACCAGACCAAATTTCCCATAGGCAAATTATGGTAGCTAAGAGAGGCCTCACAAATCAGGCAAACGTTCATACCCCTATGTGGGGAAAAATCATTTAAAACACAGTACGGCAGAATTCCAATCGATCCAGCAATTTTGGCTGCAATTGGTCATCATTTAATATAATTATTTAAAATAAAAAATAAATAAAAAAATAAATAAAAAAAATTAAATAATTTTTTTTTTTTTAATTAAATAATAAAAAAATAAATAAAAATGCTGACGCGCGTGTCTGAGGTGATGCACGTGGAGACCAGAAACCGGAGACCTTTATTGTTGGATTGATGTTGTTGTAGTTGTTGTTGTTAAGGAGAACATGGTGAAAATGCAATTCAGATAATTGGCATTCATTCTAATGTGGAAGTAGATCATCAGCTGGTGATCTACTTCAGATTTGAGGTTTTATTCGCGTTTTCTTGAAAATGACAACATGTCAATTCAATTTCAATTTAATATCACAGATGGAATGACTTCTCAGTATGTTTAGTACTATAACCATCTTGCTTTAAAGGGGCAATATCATCACGATCAACAGGGCATGGAATCAGAGTGCTAGTTTTAGATTAACTCAATGACTGAAAATAATACCCCACATGATAAGGTCATATTACCGTTGCTGCTGCATAAATGAGCCGGTCATTTTCAGTCACTGTGTTCATCTTAAACTACACGTAGGACACCGATTCCATGCCCTGTTGAAAGTCTGCTTTGATCATGACAATATTGTCCCTTTAACCCTAACCTTCCCAAATTCTCCAAAATCCTCTTTGCTGAAGTGAAGGATTTTGGAGGATTGAGGTTATTAGGCATACTTGCCTTTCCATGGTAATAATAATAATAATAATGTATAGATTTATATAGCGCACGTATCCACCAACTAAGTGGCGCTCAAGGCGCATTATATTATTATCCCTGCTCATAAGGCTCATAAATCATTCCTGAAACCATCTCAGCTCCCTGGGGAGTATACAGCTCAATTGCTGCCATTTCTAGCGCATATAGAGCAAACCATCTCTGCCTTTACAGGTACCCATTTAACCCCTGGGTGGAGAGAAGCAATTATGGTTAAGTACCTTGCTCAAGGACACAAGTGTCACGACCGGGGCTCGAACCCACACCCTGCTGCTGGCAACACCAGAACTTGAGTTCGGTGCGCTAGACCGCTCGGCCACGACACTCCATGTTTGTTGTAGTGATTGCAAGGTCAGTGCTTGGGTCAGTGGATGCTGTTTATTGCTCCATGCATGCAGGGAGGGTCCCTGGCCATGTACATGTATCACAGATTAGAAACACATGTGTGCATACATGTCATGTGCTTGCTTTACTACTGAAGGATTTTGGAGGATTCAGGTTATGTGTAAGCAAATGGGCCTAGGGAGTTAGGAAGGATTCAGGTTATGTGTAAGCAAATGGGCCTAGGGAGTTAGGAAGGATTCAGGTTATGTGTAAGCAAATGGGCCTAGGGAGTTAGGAAGGATTCAGGTTATGTGTAAGCAAATGGGCCTAGGGAGTTAGGAAGGATTCACGTTATGTGTAAGCAAATGGGCCTAGGGAGTTAGGAAGGATTCAGGTTATGTGTAAGCAAATGGGCCTAGGGAGTTAGGAAGGATTCGGGTTATGTGTAAGCAAATGGGCCTAGGGAGTTAGGAAGGATTCGGGTTATGTGTAAGCAAATGGGCCTAGGGAGTTAGCAAGGATTCAGGTTATGTGTAAGCAAATGGGCCTAGGGAGTTAGGAAGGATTCGGGTTATGTGTAAGCAAATGGGCCTAGGGAGTTAGGAAGGATTCGGGTTATGTGTAAGCAAATGGGCCTAGGGAGTTAGCAAGGATTCAGGTTATGTGTAAGCAAATGGACCTAGGGAGTTAGGGTTAAAGCCAGTTAACACATTGGGTAAAATATCTGTAAATGCATCCATACTTAATCCACAGATGGAGGGTACATCCATATAAAAACCAACCTGTGAGAGTTTCAGCTGATTTCATTGTCGTCAACAAGAAATTAGTGAAAATGCATAGAGGAGATACTTCCATTATTGAATGATACATGTACATGTATGTAAAGGCTTTACTGTTCATTTGACATTGTGCCTATACTTCCCATACAAAAAAAAAGCCATGAGGTGACCTTTGACCTACGTTGCACCTCTGAAAAGTGCTAAATGAAATTGAGGGGTGGATATGCACTTTTTTCTTGTTGGCATGGGGGGGAAAGCCTAGTTCCCTTTGGGAAATGACACAACCATATGACAGCATTGGGTTGCCTCCCAAATGTGAACTACATGGATGTTAAACTTTTTTCAGACTAGCATTCTTTAAGGGGAAACATATGTCTGAAGATTATGTTTTATCAAGATTGACAAGCAAATTACCACACTAACAACATAATTGAAACATTTATTGGATCCCCAGCCAAATTTTGAGGTGGCAACCATGCGTACTGTCCCTCTTCACTTAAAGAGAATATGCAAAAATGCTTACCAACATTTGGAATCATGATCAATGCAACCAACCTATGAACAGTTCAGACCTTAATATTACATCATTTCGTTAATGAGAAAATAGTTGAAAATGCATTCAGACAGTTCATATTTATTCTGATGTGGAATTAAAGAAAGAGTACTTTTTCTGAAATGACAGCACCACGGACAAAATTTCTGTTTGGGGAGATTGATACCATCATCAGTTTAACACCAACTGAGTTTCACATTTATTAAATTGTTTAACTTTGATTTAGTTTTGAAGTACCAATTCTACTACTCAAAACAATTTAGGGAACAAAACAATTTAGAGAACACCGGATTTACTGCAAGAGGTGGTCACACCCATTATTGAAATGTTCCATGAACCGGGATTTTCATTTGCAACCCCCTCTCTCTTTCAGTAGTCATGTCATGAAATGTGTAATCACTACATGCATCCTTTATCATCGTTTCATTGTGCAGTTGTTTCTCATCAATTCTGTGAAACATTGTGTTTATCTGAAATAAATGATCTTGCTTCAACTGAGATTATTCCGGTGTTCCGTGAATTGTTTTGTTCCCTAAATTGTTTTGAGTAGTATAGGTTCCATTGTACCTTTAACTCTGAGCACTTGAAAATAGTTTATTTTTGAGAAATTTATAGTGAGGAAAGTGTAAAATGAGGTTACGATAACAAATAGCTGAGCCTGTACCCTGAGCGATATCAAGGCATTGAGAGAGTGATTGCTGGGCCCTGCACTTACAGATGCTGTACATAAATCCCCCTTCAGTCCGGGGATAACCAGGGAGATTACATATGCTGTTGTGCTGGTTCATTATGTAGCTTTTGTTCCATGGAGGAAGGCTGACTGCCAAACAAGCCACTCCCCCACCCAACCAGTCCCATTAATGACCTCTTGTAATGAATGTACTTTACTCACAGCTAGCTTCAGGAGTACCATCTGCCATTAATGAGTGGGTACGTGGACTGTTTAAAAAAAAAAAGACTACTATTGCAATTTCCTCAGTCATAAATATTTGCTGGGGACTGGGCAAAACCATCAGTCTGCATGACATGGACAAATAGTAATACAGCAATAACTGGGTAGGAGCAGAAAGCTGACGGAGCTATTAATAGACTTCGTCAGGTTGTCTGCTATTGATTTGTTAGTGCAGCTGAGTGATCATAAAAAAAAGGTCAACTGTACAAAAGATACTGACTGATTTATTTCATTTACATAAATGTAATTACAAGGTAATATTATTAATGCCAGCTCCTCAGTTAACCCTAACTCCCTAGGCCCATTTGCTTACACATAACCTGAATCCTTCCTAACTCCCTTGGCCTATTTGCTTACACATAACCTGAATCCTTCCTAACTCCCTAGGCCCATTTGCTTACACATAACCTGAATCCTTCCTAACTCCCTAGGCCCATTTGCTTACACATAACCTGAATCCTTCCTAACTCCCTTGGCCCATTTGCTTACACATAACCTGAATCCTTCCTAACTCCCTAGGCCCATTTGCTTACACATAACCTGAATCCTTCCTAACTCCCTAGGCCCATTTGCTTACACATAACCTGAATCCTTCCTAACTCCCTAGGCCTATTTGCTTACACATAACCTGAATCCTTCCTAACTCCCTAGGCCCATTTGCTTACACATAACCTGAATCCTTCCTAACTCCCTAGGCCTATTTGCTTACACATAACCTGAATCCTTCCTAACTCCCTAGGCCTATTTGCTTACACGTAACCTGAATCCTTCCTAACTCCCTAGGCCCATTTGCTTACACATAACCTGAATCCTTCCTAACTCCCTAGGCCCACTTGCTTACACATAACCTGAATCCTTGCTAACTCCCTAGGCCCATTTGCTTACACATAACCTGAATCCTCCAAAATCCTTCAGTAGTAAAGCAATCACATGACATGTATGCAACACATGTGTTTCTAATGTGTGATACATGTACATGGCCAGGGACCCTCCCTGCATGCATGGAGCAATAAACAGTGTCCACTGACCCAAGCACTGACCTTGCAATCACTACAACAAACATGGATGTACATGTACCATGGAAAGGCAAGTATGCCTAATAACCTCAATCCTCCAAAATCCTTCACTTTAGCAAAGAGGATTTTGGAGGATATGGGAAGGTTAGGGATTAACCCTCCTATAGATTTAACACTCAAAGACACTCAAAATTTGTATGTCTCTCTTAACCCATTGACTTTGTGCAGTGCACTCAAATACATGCAAACACATATGGCTGTGATAGGTCAAACCCAAAGACACTCAAAATTTGTATGTAACTCCCAACCCATTGACTTTGTGCAGTGCACTCATACACAGCTGTGTGTGACTCTGTGGTTTGACCTACCAATTAGCAATGTAACCAAAATACTCAAGTGACTGTCTGTGACTGCGTGCTGACTGGGCTAAATTTCAGCCTGGGCATAGGAGGGTTAATAGAACTTTGCATTTGATGGGAAATGGCATCATGTATATAATATATTGCAATGAATAACTATTTATGAGAACATGTATACACAAGTACTGCCCTGGAACATCTCTGAAGACAAGACATAGAATGTAGAGGGACAATAACAATCACGATCAGTGCAGACTTTCAACAGGCCATGGAATCTGTGTTCTAGTTTAGAACACAGTGACTGAAAATGACTAGCTCATTTATGCAGCAGCAACGGTAATAAGACCTTATCATGTGGGGGTATTATTTTCAGTCCCCGAGTTAATCTAAAACCAGCATTCTAATTCCATGCCCTGTTGATCTTGAAGATATTGTCCATTTTAAGACACACTACAGTTTTACATATAACTTACTTGGTGTAAAGTTGATGATGGTATCAAACATCCATTTAAGTTTATTTCTGAACTTCAAAAATATATTTGGTCCGCACAGCAGTACATATTTCATTTTGTTTATCACTTGTAAAGGCAAGGTAGATCAAGGTAATGCTAGCAAAACTGCTTCTATGGGTATGTTTACTTTCTCAAAGCCAAGATAATACATTAACCCTCCTACTGTTTGACCATTTGAAACCATTCAAAATTTCCACTTACAAAAATGCCCATTGGTTTTGTACACACATGGTGATACCATTTGAACAGTGTTTGTAGCAAGCTTTACTACCATTCAAATCCATTCAAATGCATAGAGGGTCCATTGATTCACCACTTAGAAGTATCCAAACAAGGTTTTGTATTAGCTGTACTACCATTTGGAAAGATCCAAACAAAGTTTTGTATTAGCTGACCTACCATTTAAAACCATTTGGGGGAATCAATACTGTACACAGTTATTTCACCATTCAAAACCACAAAAGCGAATGGTTTCAAATGGTGGATCAACTTGTATGAAAAAGGTACCAGAAGTAGGAGGGTTAAACAACCAAACTGTGAAAGTTTTAACCAAACTATGAAATGTGTTCCAATTTTTATAAAGAGAATGCTTTCCTAAATTTAGACTGAACATTATTTAACTTTTCTGCAAAATGACAGCACCACAGGTTGGTTTTTTATACATAACTCTGATTCGTATAAATTGTGGATGCATTTGCAGACATTTTACCAAAAGTATACTGGCTTTAAGAATTCTCCATGGTGAATTTTTGCCACTGTTTTGACAAACAAAAGTAGAGTTATGTTGTATGTCACTTGCCATAGAAAGCCTACGTGCAAATTTGTCATGTCAGATATCATTCAGAATGTCAAACCAACAAACAACCTGAGCCAAGACCCATAAATATTTCACCCACTCTAGTTTCATTCCTCTCTGCTGGTGGATTGGCTCACTTCATTTTTTTATTTTTTATTAATACAGCCCCAAGGATGACAGTTGACCCGAAACACTGAGCTTCATCTATTGGGGGTATTAATTCACTCAGGACTTGCTGGAGATATTGTAAAATACCATAAGGCATCAATATAAGGCATCAATCATGAATTAAATCAGAGAGGCCAACAGATGCTGGGTTTAGAAAGATGGCACTGGGTTGGGGAGGGAGGTGGAGGTTCTTACAGGCTGATGGATGTGGTTGTGTCATCACCATAATGACCAAGCTAACAGAGGAAGGCCCAGTTATCCCACTAAATTAATTTTCAACAAATAGAAGACAAGGGCCAATGGGTCAAAGGGGCACTTGAGTAACTGCTGAAAACAAACACACAATGGCTATGTCTAGCCCATATACACACAATGGCTATGTCTAGCCCATATACATGTATATATGGCTACAGCAGAATGAACTGTTCACATAATTTAACTCACAAAATAAAAATATAGTCTTTGCAATTTGAACTCGGAAACTGTTCCGTGTTGGTATCATGAATTTTGATCTGGACCTAGTTATGAGATTCATTCATGTATTTGGCGTTGATCACAACCTTTTAAAAAAATCACACATGTGCATTTTCTTTTCTTGGGAATTTTTCGTTGTGGTTTTGTGAAACAAATTAAAATTTTCAGGCGTGTGATTTGACAAAAGTAAAAAAATACCTGAAAATGGGTAGCGGGCCTGGGTCTCCCTTTGGTCTAAAGGACAAAGCCCCCTGAACCTCCTGGATGTTTAATTTTGGAGGATTTACAGATTCTCCACATCCCACAAACAAGAAACTAGATGTTTGGACACAATACAGGCTACTTCTGTATTTCCTTGGTGGCTACTTCTCTTCTTTCAAGAACATGTTCTGTCCATTACTTCTCTTCCTATTTTATCCACTTGGGTACTGAAGAAAAACGTGGAAAAGTAAAACACTTTTTTTTTTTACCATTACATGCCAATGGCATGTCTGCAGATTCTATTGATTTTTTTTATTAGGATCCCAGCAACCCAGAGAGAGAGAGAGAGAGAGTAGTTCCTATGGTGGCGGACGTAGCTTAAATTAAAACAATGAATAATAGTGATCAAATCAAATTTCGAGCAAAATTTTCTTTTTATTTTCTTCTGCCGCTCTTTCATGAATAACTTGTTTTTTTTACCTTCTTATCTTGAGGCTGTAATACAGATTTAAATTGGCTAGACAGTTTCGTGGTTTCGGCTGATAGATAGATATATAGATAGATATATAGATAGATATAGATAGATATAGATATATAGATAGATATCGATAGATATCAGGGTTTTCCCTTAACTTTTTTTTTCACTCGCCGGCTGGGCTAGTAAACCAAACTTTTCACTAGCCCGCAAGCCTTTTCACTCGCCCGTATGTTTTTTAAATACTTTTAATCAAATCACTGTTTTTAGTAATTTAGGCATTTTGCATCAGAACGTGCATTATAAACAACAGTTGTCAGTTACCTTATTATTATGTGCATATTTGTTTCTGAGGCAATACTAATGTTTCTTTAATTAATAACGGATTCTATTCTAATAACAGAGGAAAAGATCAGGCACATTAGTGTACAGTAATGCTTTTGCTTTAATTCTGAAATGAAGAAGGCTCATTTCATATTTTATTTCTAACCAACTGAACACAACAATAATGAAAACATTAAAAAATCAGGGCACCAAGGCAATTTTTAAGATTTTCAAAGGGCATCACGGCAATGATAAAAAACGTAAAGGGCACCAAGGCAATCTTTTTAAAAATTGTTTTAAAAAAACAATGAAAAATTAACACACTCCAGTTCCTTTATCTGTCTCCGTTTGGGTTTTATTACATGTAGGCCTACATGAAAACAGTATTGCAACACTTACAGTTTATGTCACCAATTAAAAATAAATAAAAAACACAATGTTAACCCGAAAAAAACATCAAGTTTTATGCATTTGGATGTGGCAGTATTCAGTTCACTCTTTTTTATTTGCTAGTCGACCCTTTGACAGCATGTTGACGACCACCAAAAGCCCTGGCCATAATGTACATGTACATACGTACAGCGACACGACGATTGATGCTATTATCCGATGCACACGCACACGCTGCATGCATGTCTAGGTACAGACTCGGCATGTATTATTTACGTTGCATGCGCCCCAACGCCGCGCCATGCTATCTTTAGCTGGTACCCGCGAATGCCTGGCATAGTGTTTATGTTGTGGGTACTGTTGACACCAACCAAAGTATTAGCAAGGGCCAAGTTCATACAACGACCAAGCGGCCGATATTGCCTGGTAACCGCTATATCATTTTGGTCATGAGTACCAGGTAATTTTGACTATTTTGTTCCCAAATGGTCGTTGCGTGAACTTGGTCTTAGTAGCGCAGCCACCGGTCCGCAATCGAGCGTGGCGGCGATATATTTTTTTCCGTGAGAATGTACATGTACATGTACGTAGTAAATAGTATGTGTAAACAAGTGGGCACAACGGCAATGCAGGGAAAAAGCACAGCAACTCGTTGCCGTGAAAAGTGGCAGAGGGTGAGGGCATTGACGGCAATTGCCGTCGATGCCGTCGTGTAATTTCAGGGCTGATATAATAGGCCTATCGGTGACAATATTTTGACTCGCCCAGTGGGCTAGTGAATGAAGGGTTTTGACTCGCCCGCCGCCGTTTTCACTCGTATTTGGCGAGCGGGCGACCGCTAAGGTCGAACCCTGGATATATAGATAGATATATATAGAATAACATCCAAAGGGCAAGCAGGGTAATACTGGTCAGAAACTCAAGCCTGTTATCTGGTCAGTTTTCCCCTGTCCTTAGTGAGGAAATGGAAGTGATATTTCATCCCTGGGTTTGAGGCAGATTCCATGGTGTGCAATTAACCCAATTGAACAAGTGAGGACAGACACAGTGGAGAGAGTGGACAGAGTGTAAAACTGCCTCAGGTCAATGCAGTGGTGATTTGTGAGGTCAGCCAATGTCAATATATCTCTCTCTTGGTCCTTTGCTGGTCCTTTGCCCAGGGTGTTTGGGGTTGAGTGGTTTAGGGGGTTGAATGTGGGTCAGTAATTTCCAATACTTAGACTGAAGGGTTGTTGTTTTTGTGTGGTCTGAAATGTTCTGTTTTTGTTCTGCTTTTAATCCAAGGTGAGTCAACTTAAGTGCACTGACAGGAAATAATGTTATTGCCCACACTTCTCATGCTGCGGCCATCTAGGTCAGATATCCTGAATGCGAGATGACAATCAGAGAACTTATTCTCAATATGTAGAAGAGGCCAGCCTATTTGAATGGAAGCCAATCAGGTGTCATGGGAGTTAAAAGAAAATTACTGTGACATGATAAAGGTCTATTGATATAATTTGTAACGGGGAAAAAATGTCAAAATCTATTTTAAAAAAAGCAGTAATTTCTCACCCACATTTCTCTCTACAATCAACATCTTACTGGTTTCACTTTGCCGATCTCCCATGAAAAACTTAACCACTAGTTTTCTTTTCACAAAAAAATTAATAAATAATTTTTTTTAAATTAAGGCAAAAGGTAAAACAAAATAACATGGTTAATCGTTTTGTTATCCTCCAATGTGGATGTCTACTAGGTCTCTGAGATTCCCAATGGGTTGAATGTGCTGCTTAGAAGTGGAAACACAAACTATGTTTTACTCACCAATGCTGGCCACAGGATGTTACTGGGTCGTGAGCTGTACGGGTCAACGCGCTGTCCCCACACGATGGTCTTCTCTACCAGAAACACCTGATGGGCTTCATCCTGAATACGTAACCACTCGCGTTTCTCCCAGTCTAGACCATCAAATTCAACATACACCTGCAAAGGAGATGATAGAAATGGGGTTTAGACACGACATTCACCGACCCGGGAAGTAACCAGGGGCTAAGCTGCCAGTAGTCTAGTCTATGAACCCACAAAGATCATTGCTGCTAAGCAAAGGAAGGGTTCTCTTTAAAAACAGTTCAAAGAGTTAAAGGAAAAGTATACAGTGGTTCAGCGTACAAGCCAGGATTTGAAAATAGGGCGTACAAATTAGTTATTCTTTGAAAACTGGGTGTCCAAATGTTTAACTTCCAATATTTTTGCATGTATAAAACAGGGTGTCCATTCAGCAAACAGGGCATCTTAAATAAAAACCTAAAGGTAATGCTGGCTAATAATATGCATTGGTTTAACTTCCATTCTGATGTGTTTTACTTCATGTGAAAAACATACCTAAATATATAAAATTTTGATTGGCAAACACAAACTATCATTCTAACGTTGAATTTGTATACAGCTTGATCAACATTCTTAGGGGAAACACTTTTCTTAAAACGATAGTTCATACCATCATCAACTTTACACTAAGTAAGGTTGATATCAAACTGATCATTTTGGATTTTTGAAAGTATCAAAAGGTATGTAACCCTCATGATGTTTATTATGTAAGCATTCCTTAATCCTCCTGTTACTGTACATGCCAAAACCTGCGAAATTTGCACTGTGTAATAAGCATAGGGCCCACAGCATTAACCTGCCAATGCATGTCATAACACTTGTATAGTAAGTACATCCACATGCCAAAACCCTTTGGAGGGTGATGATGATGATGATGATGATGATAATAATAATAATAATAATGACTTATATGGCGCACGTATCCACCAAAATGGTGCTCAAGGCGCATTACATTATTACCCCTGCTCATCAGGCGCATAAATCATTCCTGAAACCATCTCAGCTCCCTGGGGAGTATACAGCTCAATTGCTGCCATTTCAGCACATATGGGGCTAATCAAACACAACAACCAACTCTGCCCTCACAGGTACCCATTTACCCCTGGGTGGAGAGAAGCAATTATGGTAAAGTGTCTTGCTCAAGGACACAAGCACCATGGTCGCGGTTGGGATTCGAACCCACATTCTGACGACTCAGCCATCAGAACAAAAATCCGATGCACTAAACCGCTCGACCATGGCACTCCATGATACTAAGTCATAAAGTAAGCTTAGTCTGTAGCAAGTACACCTACATGCCAAAACATGTTGGAAGGTTTTGAAAGGTATTGGCACTAAGTCTTAAAGTAAAGCTACATGTAAGTAATCCTCAATAAAGTTCATCCAACTGTCAAAACCTTTCAGAAGGTGCCTGAGCTACCCTGTACATAAAGAGTAATCCCTAAGATATACACATCTACATCAGTCTATTAATTGTATCAGTTTATTACTTGCCAAAGGGATTTGAAATGTGCAGTGACTAACAGTAAACAGTTATGTACACAAACTATGTATCATACATATGGTAGTATATCTACACCACCATTCAAAACCTGCCAGTGTAGTGCATAGTGAAGCAATTAGTCTTACTTATCATTCTCACCATGCAAAGCTACAAGTTTTACCTACATAACCTTTCAAAACCCCTCCGGCAGACAGGTTTTGAAAGGTGCAGTTTCTAGGCCCAAAACTGCAATTTTTATAGGAGGGTTAATCTAAAGGCACAAAATGAGCAGTTGTAACATCCAATGGTTGTGTTAATAAGCAAAACATTTCTGTGACCTTGACCAAGTGTTTACCTGATTTCAGATGATAATATTCACAACAGGTGTGTCAATAATAACTACCTAACCTGAACATGTGACTGAAACCCCCAACACAAGGTACAACCATGGTACAACTGACATTCCCCAGACACCTTTGTATGTGGTAACCTGTAATCCCACACCAAGCTCAAACCCCTCAACATTTTTGTGTGTATCTTTCTCTCTACATCTTTGTCTCATGTATTCCTACCCTGTAAGGTCTTTAAATATGACCCATACCTATGCATTAAACACTAGCCTAGAGGGGTTGTAACACCAGAGTTCAAGGATTTGTATTTTTTCTTGTTCTGCAGCAAAGCTGTGCACAATGAGGGGCTTTGTGTTGGCAGGGTCACAGGCATAGGTCATGCTGCTTATTGGTTGGCTGATTTGCTGTGTAAGTGACCTGGCTGCTGGCTTCTCTCATGTTTTGACTATGGGGGATCAGCTTGGAAGATTTCCACATTTTTACTAAGTCTTTCATACTATATTTTCCACTTATTTTCAATCAATTTCTTTTTCTTCTAGACTGTAATAATGAAAAGAGAGATCGGTTCAGTGAATAATGAAGGTGATTATTGTGCACAGAACTGACCAATAAAATTGCAAGGTAACAAAAATAATGTTTGAGCCATTTGAATGTCAATTTGACTGAAAGCACATCTTACTCAAATTAAAAGAGAACAAAAATGAAAATTGGACTTTGTTATAATACTCCACAAAGAAGCGCACTGCAATATCATTATAATATTTATGTTACAAGGCAACTATTTCATGCACTCTGAACTCTGAAGACTGATTCCAAATGACCTTTGACATGCTGCAACCATCTTTGTAAAGTTCCCTGTATGCAAATAACAGAACTTTATAGTACTGATTCTCAAATGGGGGTAGCCTATTTTCCGCTCCAACCTTGGTTTTTGTCACATGGATTTATATGGGGGAAAAAACCAGATGGCTGATTGGTGATAAAGGTCTTTCAGGCATAGAGGTATTTTTCAATACAACCAATTTCTTAGCTTTGACATTACAAAACCAGGTCAGTCCAGATACACTGTACAATAAATCAAGAATTGATTGAAGTCAGAAGTAAATATGTGTAGCAACAATTCTGCGATTCCATTCACTGAAGCCCTTTACAATATGAACAAGCTACAACACAAAACCCACAGGCTTGCTCGTCAGCGCCCTGCTTTATAATAAATTCACTATTCAATGACTTTTTTTTTTTTTTGCAGGGCCGGCTATTGAATCTGGATCAATTATGCTCGCTTGCATTGAGAGCCCGAATGGCTCCATTTACGGCCGACTGCACGGCTGCCGCTCGCTGCCAAACGCTGAGTCGACGAGACTGGCATGTTTGTCTATTTGTGGCTAATCCGGAACAACAACTATTCTGGGGGAAATCAAACCGGTAGCTAACATGCCTTGTAGTGCAAAAACACCTACTTCAACGTGGGGCCTGTTTGGATTCAAAGCGACAGGCACAGGAGAACATCAATTATTCACCCATCATGGCTATAAATACATTGATTTCATAAATAAAATCATTTCAGTATTGCTGGATAACTCAATTCATTTCTGCTGGTATTAACCCTTCTTTTGTTTACCAAAGGAAGGCTGCTGAAACAATTAATGGATTTCACTGTGTGAGCAAAACATACACTTGTTATTTATATTTGTGTTGTCTTAGAAGTATCACTGAGATTTAAGGTTAATTTTCCTACAGTCAATGCCCTTCAAATGAAAAGCAGACACATAATTTCCCTTTGAAAATATTTAATGTGAGAACCGAAATAACTAATGACATGACTTTCATACAATTAAACTCCAGGAAGCAGGGGAGTAAAACAAATGTTCTCAATAAATAAATTAAAAAGTAATAATCAAATCAAATGAATATTAAATTATGATGGAATACATAAACAATTGTATTATTCAAATGAGTAAATAAGACAACATCTGGTTGTATGCCTGTCAGTGATCCCTGGTTTTTTGTTTTACAGCACAGGGGCATCAATCTCCCTGGGTCAAATTTCAGCAACAGGAAGTGGGTCCATCACATTTTAGCTCACTCTTTGCATTTGAGGGGAAGAGTCGTTACTGTGGACCACTCATTACTAAAGCTACAACACTGCACCTCGTCATTTTCTGAGGTCAACTACATGGGGATTAAGCATCTAAATTCCACACTGAAAATACATGACAGGGTTAGATGAACAAATTTATTACTGCTCTCCTTGGGTGAAGACCATTAATACTTGTTTGAAAAAAAAAATTAAAATGGCCGGAGGACGACAGCTCCACACATTGCTACTATATCAAGGCTTAATTAACGCAGTTTGCTTTTACACGCATTAGAGATTTTAGTCATTACTGGTCGGCACTCAAGTGGAAGGGACCACATCCTGGCGGGCAAAAGGTTAGGCAGGAGAGTACATGACACCATTAAACTGACAAATAAAATGTTGAGTACTAGTCTGAATAAGCAGTCTGCTATGTGTGTGTGTGTGTGTGTGTGTGTCCTGCGGTGTTTCTAGTCCAGCATTCATGGCCAGTACAAGGATAAGGCTGCGGGCATTCCCAAGAAAATGGACTCTCAATTTGTGGGCCAACAGTTAAAAGGCCCCCCCCCCCCCCTCAGTAATGTTTAATATCAAATTAATCCATTGAAAAAAATTCATTGTATAGCCTTTGTGGAGAATGACTGAATAAACCACAGAACACATTCCCGGAATATGGCGGTTGGCACAAAACCACAGCGGCCTGGTTAACATTAATTCTCATTGGTACAAAACCACTACCAGGGGTTTATAAACCCTTATCCCAGCCTAGGAAAATAATACCACAACAATCTAATGAACACTGACTCCCTCCTTCCTTGTAAAAGACAATCTTGTCCCCATGGTGATTGACCCCCCCCCCCCTTCTCATCCTGGTAAATAGACAATTGACCAATCGCAGTTAATAAACAATGACCAAACATAGTGTCTATGTTACACATCACATGACCGACCTTACCTAAGACAAACCAAGGATAATGTCCAAGCATGAGGAAAAAGGCTGAGCCTGTATGTTTGATGACACGGACATTTGTTTATAATTTAATCACCAATAAGACAAAAAGACATTTATGTGTAAACAGTTGTCTTAGAAAATCTAACACAACTTAAAACCCTCCTACTATTGCTGCACTTTAGTGGGAAGTTGCTATAGAGGTCAAAACCAGTCAACTGCCTGTTTTTGACTGTTCACCCAAATGTGCACACAGGGGCATTTTTGACTGGTTTTGAGACTGTCATTTTGACCACCTTGACAATACCAGACAATGCTTTTACGAGTCAACTCATTGTTTTCAACAGTCGACTCATTTTGACCTGTAAATGTACTTACTACACGTAAGGTTTGACAGTATTCGACTTTTAAGTGCACTAGATATACCTTGGCAAGTATATCAACATTTTGACTGATTTTGACCCTTGTAGTAGTAGGAGGGTTAACAATGTCTATTCATGTCCAATGCGTTGATATGAAACATGGATTGCATACAAAATACTCCCCTCGTGTTGTGTGTACAAATTGTCTTGGGGGCGTGGCCATGTCACAAACAGCAATAGGTTAAGAGGTGTACATCCACAAATATCGGATCACTAAAATGTAGAGTGCGGGATGTGACTACACCAATCACAATAACCAATCAGTGCCGTGTAAATCACTAAGGGAACCATAACAAATACGGATAATTACAGCCAATTGCATGTTCCTGCCAAAATGGTTTAAGCTTTTGGTTTTTCTGTTAAATTTATTTATTTCCCTACTTCCTGTGGTCGAGGGAGAAGGATCTTTAACCTTATGACCCCTGAGGCTTTAGATCTTTAGAATGCAACACAATTAAACTACCGGAACTACTCTCCATTGACTTGGATATGATTAGACGATAATGACTTTCAGCCACAAATACACTATATTGATACACATTCCAGTGTCCAGTCGTAATTCATTCAACTGTTTTGCCACTCTTATTTGATTTGAGAGTTACTTTGGTGGTCCTTTTTAGACACAATAAGAATGGCATGGGTACATGACTATCACAGGCAAGGTTCCTCAAATGAAAGACCAGGGCCAAATATGATTTACATAACCGAAAATTCACACTTTTTTTACTTTGTACACTCACTGGCCAAAAGTATCGCAGCATGCTCAAAATAGCACTTTACAAGTAACAGGTGAGATGATCATTTAAACCGATTTCATCGATCGTGTATTACATAATTTCCGAGCAAAAACAGTAAAAAAGAACATTGACTTCAAAACACAGGCACTTTCAAGAAGTCTTAAGTAGTGTAAATAAAATAAAATAAATTATTGTAACACAGTTCTCCAAACTGAACCTTGGGGATGTTGCAATACTTATGGTCAGTGAGCGTATGTAAGCAAGTGTAAGCAAGACATTTCTGCTTTTTATGTACATGTATGCATACTTCACATGCAGGCATACTTCACATAACCATAAAGAATTCACCACTTAAGCCCTTTTCACACGACGAAATAAAGCCAACATTCCTTGAGAAATGTTCTCAATGTTGGAGAAATATTACAAAATGAGCTTCGTGTGAAAGGACACCAATGTTTGAGATGTCCTACATTCCTTGCAATATTTTCTCAAACATTGAGATATTTTGTCGGAGGTGTGTACTCTCATAGAATGTTGGTTTTTTACTTGGTGTCGTGCGAAAGCTTGTGAAAAGCCGTGTTCGCACTGGACTTTTTTTTGGGGAAGGTTTTACCGAGACGATGGTAAAATGAAAAATGGTCAAATGTGACCTCTGTCCGCACTTGGACTTTCGACACGGGAAAATTTTACCGAGACCGTGGTAGAAGTAACCGAGCTGTCAGTATAATGACTCATGAGGGCGCTTTGCGTGACCTTTCTACGTTGACCCTACGTTGACGTATAGCCGACACATCCGTTGTTGTGCTTTCTTTCTTTTGCACTCGGGCCAGATGTACGCTTTCCTGAGCCGCTTTTACCGACTCGCACTGTCCGCACTGGACTTACCGTCTCGGGAAAAGTTACCTGGTCAGTTTTCCTGGGCAGCAGTTGGCCAGTAGAAGTAACCACTGGACTCAGGAAAAGTAACTGAGAGGAAAATGTCCCAGGCTGTCCGCACTGGACTTAAAATGGTAAAAGTACCCATCGTCTCGGTAAGTTTTACCAAAAAAAAGTCCAGTGCGAACACGGCTAAAGCAGTCACTCGTGGGATGATAAGATAAACAATCCTCGCTCGTAAAATTCGTCTCAAGTAATCTATGGTTTTTTTGGTCGTGTGAAAAGGGCTTTAAATGGTTAGAGCAAAAAAAAATTTAAAAAAAAAAAAACAACAACAACAACAACAACAACAACAAAGAATGAAAAGGTTCTTGTGTAAGATTGGAATTTTGTGTTAAGGAATGCCATAAAATTGTAACCTATTCAGGTCCATCATAAGTGTTTGTAATAAGCTTGGGCGATATCGATTTTTTTCATCCACGATATATCGGCAAACATATATCGCGATTTTGGATGGTATCGTGATTATTTTTTTCATTCATGCATGATTGCTTTACAGCCGATAACCACAGGTATGTACCCCCTCTACAAGCATCACAATAAATCACAAATTCGGTTGTATAATGTGAGTATGTACTTCTGAAGTAGTTCACTTTTGTTTCTCACTTCCAAAAGCTGGGGAAAAAAACTGTCCTAATTTTGTTTCCATGGAATTTCTGAATTGACTCCCAATGGTGATTTTTTTTTTTAATCGCTATATATTTTATTAATCGCGATTTGCCGATTTCACAATAACTTAAATAGGTTCTCAATATCGTAATCGAATAATAAAAGGTATCGCTATATTCTATATTATCGCCCAAGCTTAGTTTGTAAATCATCTTGCTTTAGGCAAGACAGACTTACTTTATAATCATATTACAAAACTAGTAATTATTAAACATGTTCATATGGCAAAATACCTAAGTGTCTTAGAAACAGTTTACCAGTCAATTCAAATCAAATATGGTTTAAATATAACATTTGAAATCCCATTGAACATCTACCTGTTTTATCATCCACCAGTCAAAAAATTCATAAAATGGAGTCCATATGGGACTTCAGTTGTAACCTCTGTTGATAGGGCATTTCCTGGGTTTCTATTACTGGTCCATGTGTCAGCCATTGAAGGTGACCTAGCCAATTGACATTAGGTTAGAACTGCACGTACCCAGTGTAGAGTCCTTCATTATAAATGGCTACAGTAATCTACTATAGACTCAGCTGGATTGGAATTAATACACATATGGCAAACATACAGACATGCCGGCCCGGCAGGCCAGCCAGCCAGCCAGTCATCACAATGGCAAGTCACTCATCACCTTGAATTATTATCAAGCCACTTTCATTAACAACACGCACACATCCACACTTACAAATTTTAACACTGAATTGGCCTTGGCATCTTCTGTGGATATTTGATCACTCTGGCCTCATTACTGTTTGAAAGGGAAGGATACAACATTTGTAATGTCAGCAAATCTGCTTCAATGGGTATGCTTCACTCCTCTGAATCAAGACATACATTTAACCAGTTCGCGTCGGAGGCCGTGTATACACGCAAGTTTTTTTTTGCATCGCGGATCGGAGAGCGTCTAAACATGCCACAGGAAACTCCGGAATATTTGTATGCATGCTCGGTTCAGCCATGCGTGCACGGTGACATGCTCGGAAGTGCCGGCCACCCGCTGTGGAAGCTTCCATTCACGGTGTGTGTGGGAAAAAGAAACCCGCCACGGGGGCCCAGAAAAACTTGTTTATTCCCGACACGAACTGGTTAACAACCAACCTAGGAGAGTTTCAACTCAATGTGAATTGTTGATCATGAGAACAAGAACCATTCAAACAAACAAAAAGTGCAGTCTGGCAATTTTTTGAACATTTTTTTGGACATTTTTCATGAGGATTGTAACCTTTACAAACTTAACATCGCGTTAGATTTTGGAAAACAATTATGCTGTTATTAGTTAATTACAAATGTTGTACCTTCCCCTAAACGGAACAACATTTGCTTTGTGAGTGAATGGTCTGGGAACCAAGACCACTGCAGTCACTCAATGAGAATTGCAAACATTCCAAAGAAGAATATTCAAGTTGCCAATGACTTTTACACTTTATTAACATCCAAGGAAATAATTACAAAGTTCATGTAAAAGGTGGCAGCACTGTTACCTGTATGTGTACATCTAGTCAGAATCACTCAAATAATTACTCAACAGTGACCTGATGAAAGATCAAGAGGTCATATTTTTGGTTCCACCAAAGATAATAACCCCACAACGCAGTGTTTATCGCAATTATTTTGATAATGACTGGTTTTCCATAATGTACATCAAATTATTCTACTGAATGCAGAAAATATCCTTGGACATAATTACATTCACTGTAAGACCCAAGGGAATAAAGTGAGATTTAATTTACATTATTAACCCTCCTACTATAGCTGCACTTTAGTGGCAAGTAGCTATAGAGGTCAAAACCAGTCAACTGCCTGTTTTGACTGTTGACCCAAATGTGCACACAGGGGCATTTTGGACTGGTTTTTACCGTCATTTTGACCACCCTCAACAATACCAGACAATGCTTTTACCAGTCAAAAACAGTCGACTCATTTTGACCTGTAAATGTACTTACTACACGTAAGGTTTGACAGTGTTTGACTTTTAAGTGCACTAGATATACCTTGGGAAGTATTTAAACATTTTGACCCTTGTAGTAGTAGGAGGGTTATTAATAAGTGCAAATTAAAATTATTTGCAAAGCAAGTATTTCATCAACTTTTTAAAAACATCAGTATCGACAACAATCACAGATTTAACTTACCCGTTAACAGAACCCACTAAATCAAATAAAAAACCAATCCTTTATCCTGGATCAGTCCCAACTCTAAGCTTAGTGCTCAAGAGGTTAAGATATCTGCCCTAGTAATAGTAAGCTGATGGTTGTGGGCTCTGGGTCACGGGCTCCAAGTCAACGACCAAAGCACTCATTATACTGTGCCAAGCCACATTGGTATAGGGAAAAACAACAACGTCTGTAACATATAGTCATAAAACATGCAATGATAGACACGGATAATGCATTAACTGTGCACAGTACATGTAGATGAAATTAACAAATCTTGACGTCAAGGAATTGTTGAACATTGGGACCACTGATTAGTTACAGTTTAACCCATGGTCTGCAGTCAGCGACCAATGAATTAGGAGTGGTGAACATGACTGATCCAGGCTTACACACAATTATCATAAAATCAATGATCTGTATGTAAACTAAATTAGGCAGTGATCTTTACTCCAACAGTGGAGTGGAACCCAGAGGTGAAATACTACATAGACAACTAATATATATATAAAACAGAAAGAGAACCTAGCCCATATGGCAGTTAATATGAACCCTGCATGGGTAGCCAACCCACAGTGCAATGGTGTGAATAAAAAGACCTTGGATTACCAGTCCTTACAATCAAAACAGAAACAAATCTAGGCTAATTAGCTGTCACTCATTAAACCAACTCATCAAACAGGTGAACAACCCTAACTCCCATTCCCTGAAAAGAACTCCAGATTAAAAGCCATTAGAAATGCAAGCAAGAGATAGGGGCTTACGTTTTTGCAGTGAGCAGTAGTTGTGTCTTGCAGATAAACATGGCCGTCTTTGTTAGCGCTGTGTGTGTGTGAAAAGCCTACTGTGTATTCAATCCCAGGCTAGGAGGCCCTGACAGACAAGCTGACTACATGTAGGTCTCGCCACACGGACTCTATTAGCAGTACACACTACCCATACGTATGCATGTACATGTACACACATTACAACAAGCTAAAAAAAACTCATTCGCTGTTGTAGTGTTGCAGTGTGGTTGGAGCACAGGCCAGGATTTACAATGCTGAGTTGAATGCCCTAGGGCATACGACTAGCTGGCTTATGCTGGACATGTTAGCACTAATTTATCATGCATGGACTTGCAGTCTGTCACCACACTGTACATACTGAATGCATGTATTTTTATGAGTATGTATCAGCCATTTTGTACAAATAATTATTTATTTATATTTTATTTTGATTATAATCAAAATACAATTGGGGTTGTGTTTTTTTCAGAGATTTCAGATGACAACTGACCATTTTAAATTTTCACAAGATGTTGTATAGCCTGTCCAGTTCTCTGAAATATGAAATGTGTGACGTGTAAATAGTTTATAATTATCATGAATATAAATGTATTGAAAATAATAAAAATAAATACGATACTTAATAATTTCAGTGTTCAAATTACGATACCATTATTATAAACTGAAATTGATTCTGACAGAAGGAGAGCAAGTGGCCAAGCTTTTCTGGAGGAAATTGTCCATTTAGACTGAATTTGTCATTTCATATATAATTATTTAATTCATTTGACAAAATGGACATATTCAAGAGTATTCCACAAAACACTGATTCAGAAGGAAATATTTACAACAGATAACAATCTGAATGACAGGGAAGGGTACAACATGGGTATTGTACGCTAGTTTTCAAGAAATATATAATCAAACCAACAAATAATGAAAAACTGTTACATGTTTTTAATTTTTTTTTTCAATGTTTTGGGTCATTCCACCTGGTTGTGGCAAGCTTTGTGACATGGTGGTGTCCTTGTTACGTACACTGTAGGTAGATGTACCATTCATTATCCTTATTGTGAGTGTACATTCTCAGTTGTTCTTCAAATTAGAATGAAATCAATCTCTGTGCCTTGAATAGGAAGTTACAATAATGTTAATTAGGAATCATAAATGATAATAAATGGTACATTTACCGACATGTACGTAACAAGGGAAACCTATCACAAAGCTTGCCCCAACCTGGTGGAATGACCCTTTTACAAAAATTTGTTTGTCTATAAGATCCAGGCTATTTCATGTTAAAGATCTGCTGAAACTCATCAGAAACACACGCATAAAATGCCCCGCGTTTCCTAGAAAACTGTGAAAATTAATGCCCATTTTCTGATACATGACCAATAGAGGGCAGTGTTACTATGCGTAATGAGAAAACATAGTACATCCTAAATACTTGAAAGCTATTGCAGAATTGTTCAAAAATAATATTTCTATCACATTTTGAATGTAAAAGTTGTCTAATGTTTCCATTACAAAAAAGGAGTTTACACCAATACTTAAAAACCCAAGAAAATATAAAAACTAACTTAGTTTTAGGACTGAAAAGTTATTCTGTCTGATATTTTGTCATTTTCCGGAAAAATACAAATTCAAATCTGAAATGGATGACTTGCCAGTGATGTATTTCCACATTAGAATGACTGTTTTTCATTTCTGAATGCATTTTTCACTAGTTCTTGATAATGAGACAACAAATTATATATCTCTTGATTCTTATAAAGTATGGATGCATTTACAGACATTTGTTGGTTTCTGTACGTATCTCTTGATTCTTATAAAGTATGGATGCATTTACAGACATTGGTTGGTTTCTGTACATATCTCCAGATTCTTATAAAGTATGGATGCATTTACAGACATTGGTTGGTTTCTGTACGTATCTCTTGATTCTTATAAAGTATGGATGCATTTACAGACATTGGTTGGTTTCTGTACATATCTCCAGATTCTTATAAAGTATGGATGCATTTACAGACATTTTAGCAGAAGTGCATACTGCCATTGATAGGAGCATGGATCTGTTGAGTATCTGTGATACAATAGAAGCATTCCCTGATGCAAACCATAAAAAGGATCCGACTATAAAGATCGAGAAAGTAAAGTACAGGTATGTCAAGTTGGCCCAGTAAGCTTGTGTTCATCTCTGGTTTCCTTGGCAAGAAAGGACTGGGAATATTTCTACTTCCCCCCTGGATGGGATGCCATTCTATCACAGGTTACATTATAGAGAAGCAATTATGGTCAAGTCTTGGGGAAAGATCTATAACTTCTTTTATTACAGCAATGTGTTCAATGTGGATTAACATACTAAAATCAGTTTATGAGATGCATACAATATGTGTTCCTGTAACTGCCCTGTATTCATGAGTAACTTGAGTTCCCTTATGCTAGAAAGCAACAGCTTTTAATTGTGTGAAAAGAGGGATTAGATTGCAAGTAAAATGCATAGCATTATGTCAACCACAATGAATTCTTCCATTTCCAGTGATTAGAATAATCTGATAGCCAACAAAACCCACTGGGTTAAGCAGTTAACAATACAATGTCCTTGATTCAAGAAGACAAGGAAAGTGGCCTCAGTATAAATAACTCCCTGAAAAGAAAAACAAAATGAAAAAAAAAGAGAAAAGAATGCTATCAATAACAAAAAGAACAATAGAGTAAGCTGGGGGTAGTAGTTATAAATTAAATCGAGCAAAACAAGAACTAATGATTGCACTGGTTAACAACCAGAGACCTTGAGATCTGAATGGGTGATTTATAAGACCGATTTCCCCCACCCCCTTCACTCCTGTAGAAGGATACAATAATCACATCACAGCTACATGTAGTGGATAAACAGGTTAGACAGAAAGGCTACAAACAGTCTATGGTGTGATCACTCTGGCATTAGATCAACATGACAAAGGGCATTGTCAACGACAAAAGAACACTGGCTGTGCTGAGGGTCACGAGGCAATTAAGGTGTGCAAACGACTTGAGATCATCCCTGGTGACGGGAAGCGAGAGACCAGTGGGTACGCTAACAAAATCAATACAATCAGCTGCTGGAAAAAAATTAATTAATCGCTGACTTGCTCATTCTATCCGCGCAGCCTTTCATGCATACAATAATGGGACATTGACTACTAACAATGAGAAGATGGGATGACAATAGGTACGATAAAAACACACGTAAATGATATAATTCTTCATGATGAAATCATGAGGACTTATTCATTCCTGCTGTCCTTGGCTGGTTATTATTTTACTATGCTATGCCATTATCATTTTTAACCATTCATCAGCATGCAGTCTTTGCTCTGAACACGATGAAGGCTTTCACTGTACCAGTGTTCATCAGGTTGGTAAATAATGCTGGGTGCTTGTCAGCCGGAACTACTTTTGACCTCTTGCATTATGCAAGATGTCACTGACCCTTATTATCAACAGGGCAACTGACAATAATGACAGAGTGGTGCTTTACCAGGCTCTGTTCCCTAAGCATGGTTCCTTTGCTCTATGCCATTAGGAAAACCAACTGACCTAGCCTTGGTAACTCATTATTGGCAGTGCCAAAGATAGCTTACATTTTTGATGTCTTCTTATTTAAAGTGTATTCACTTCATAATGCCCTGATCAGGAGTGACAATGCTTAATTCCACACAAAATCTGCACAACAACTGGAGTTGTTGATTTAACCAAGAGCAAATATTTTCATGAGATCTGATTAACAATCAAGCGCTCCAGCTGGGTCATAATGCCCCAAGGTCGTTCAGGGATGGTGAACAAAATCATCCATTACTGCTAGAAAACACTGCTTTTTGCAAGCAGAACAGCTTCAAATGTTATTTATTCCATTTGAGCACGGTCCAGTAAGTAATGCGCCAACATCCATCAACATGCAGTAAAAAGGTACCGTAATTGTTGGACTTTGATGGAATTGGTAGAGTGGCAAATGCAAAGCATCCATGGCTTGGCTATACAGTCCTGAATCCAACAAAAGCAGACGTTGGAGTTTGATGGATTTGGTACACATGGCTACATGCTCTATTCGCTGGGCTATACTGTGGAGTACCGATTCCATCAAAATCAGGCAAAAGAAGGAGTTTGGAGGAGTTTGGGTTAAAGGGGGTTTACACCAAATTTAGTAATAACCCCCCCAAAAAAACTAAGTTAATTCTTTCTCAGTTTGGGATTTAATGGTACCAAACAACCTGAGATAACATGAACAAAAAGCTCATCAGCTTTTCCAAATAATGAATAAAAACTTTTCTTCCCCAAAACACAAGCTGAAACTTTCACAGGTTGGTTTTTATACATATAATCATGATTCTTATACAAGAATGCATGCATTAAAAAAAATGTTTACAAAAAGGGCATCCAGCCTTGAAATTTGTACATGTATGTTATCACACCATATCAGCAGGGTTTGAAAACATGTGGTAAATTTTCAGGCGGTAACAGGAAATAATAAAAGTGAATAGGACAACAAAATACAATGGGTAGTTTTGTTCCAGCCATTTATTAGTCAGCCTTTTAGAATAATCATCGGAGGAACTTGGGAATGTAAACAGCTACACAAGGGCTTTGGAGTTCTTCACATGACCTGATCACAAATCAGTCAAGCGAAAAACCCATGCTCCAATGGCGCATCTCAACAAACAAGGATTATTATACATGTACTTACTGTAGATGCATCTAGTTCAAGCCCCAGTTGACATAAATGCCCAACCTTTCACACAAATAAGCACACATCATTACACACTAGGTAAACATTATTGATCAACATAAATGACTGGCCTATGCTTATATTATCCCATTACTTTTTGTCCAAATCAAAACAAAATATCTCAATTTGATGTCTAATAATTTAATATATTTTCCCCTTGCTCGGCGGCGGTTAACATTTCAAATTGGAAATCCATTTTTGCAGATCTACTAAATTGTCTAATTATAACATCCAACCAGTTCGTTTTATAGGTAAACAGCTGCAAAAAGAGGAGCATACAACAGCACTGAATGATGTCAGCATTTTACTGCCATTCCCATCCCAGGGGGGATATGAATGTTATTCATAAACTTGAGCCCAGAGTGAGTTGCAGCCTGCCTATAGGGTCAAGGCACTATGAGGCACTGTGGAGTAGACACAGAGCCCGGGCATGTGCTTTGATAAGCATTTTCAGAGCGCTTCTTTCATGTTTTCCTCTCTTCACTCTCCCTAGCTGCTTGCGCTTGTCAGATCTAGAGTTCTGCCCAGGGGAAGGCTGCACTTTGACTGTTCTCTTTAAAGCTGTCTTAGACCAAAAAAAGGACAGACTTCTGCCAGTTAAGTCCCTTTTTATTGCATGTCTGTCAAATTCATACATGACAGATACACGTATGCAAAAATAGTTTGAATTAACAATCCCTTTGGGCAAATCAATAATGAACACTCTCTCCCTTTGTCCACAAATAGATTTTAATTTACGAACTAAATCTTTTCAGCTGCATGAACAATATTAATTGGTTGAATTTTTGTGTTTGTGGATTTACAACAGAATCATTGAAAATACAGACATACTGTTTATGTATGTATGTGAAGTTGACATCTTGTGAAAACTGAAGAAAGAAAAAAAAAAAAAGAAAAAAAAAGGCCAAGGTCTCATTCCCCTCTGTTGATTTGCTGAATGAAGAAAGTACCTATAATCGATCAATCAAAGTATTACCAGCAGCAAGGAGACTGTTCAATTGTCACAACTCGTTGTGTAAGGGATCTACACATTCTCCAGTTCTGATTCAACCCCACGCTTGGGCAAGATTGAATGCCAATAAAATCTAGTTCAACATCTAACTTTGTTAGTGGGTCAAAGTACTTTTTTCATCCAAGTAAGCACTTAGGTTGCGCCGATTTTGACAAAAAACAATTTAGTATCAGCATTCAGTGCCTGTAGCGTACTTATTGGCCTTTGTATATATTTTCTGTCTTTCTTTGGCTTAACTAGACTGTATCGGTCAGTACTCAGAAGGCTGTGCCGCTCATAAGGGTAATCAGGGAGAAATTATAAATGCTTGTGACAGTGTGTATACCAGATAAATTGATATTTATTATTTAAAAGGGACGGTACATTGACATTGATTTTTTGGTATAATGTACGTTCATTTCAACTCTCCAGTTATCTAGAAATATACGGTACCATAAAACTAACATCAGGGGTGTGGTTTCACAAAAGTAAAAAATCCTGAAAAATGGGTAGCGTGCCTGGGTCTCCCTTTGGTCTAGAGGACAAAGCCCCCTGAACCTCCTGGATGTTTAATTTTGGAGGATTTACAGACTCTCCACATCCCCACAAACAAGAAACTAGAGGTTTGGACACAATACAGGCTACTTCTCTTCTTTCAAGAAAATTTTGAGGCAAAGGGAGATTTGTAAAAAATCCCGAAATCAGAAAAAATCCCGAGAAATAACAGGCCTGTAACATGTGAAATTCATTATAGGTGCTCATGTTTTTGAGAAATAACAAACAATTTTTATTGATTTACATGTTACGTAATTGTGTTTTACAAAAAGTCGACATACAAGGGAGATTTGTAAAAAAATCCCGAAATCAGAAAAAATCCCGAGAAATAACAGGCCTGTAACATGTGAAATTCATTATAGGTGCTCATGTTTTAGAGAAATAACAAACAACTTTTATTGATTTACATGTTACGTAATTGTGTTTTACAAAAAGTCGACATACAATTCCGGTTTGTCTAAGAGGAAGCCACTTTAACCCTCCTACTATTGATACACTTTAGTGGGAAGTTGCTGTAGAGGTCAAAACCAGTCAACTGCCTGTTTTGACTGTTGACCCAAATGTGCACACAGGGGCATTTTTGATGTCATTTTGACCACCCTCAACAATACCAGACAATGCTTTTACCAGTCAAAAACGGTTGACTCATTTGGACCTGTAAATGTACTTACTACATGTAAGGTTTGACAGTGTTTGACAAATATGTGCACTAGATATACACTGTACCTTGGCAAGTATATCAACATTTTGACTGATTTTGACCCTTGTAGTAGTAGGAGGGTTAAACAAGATAATTTCTCAGGATGGTTACTCACTGAATCAACTTCACACAAAGAAACTTTTGAGATAATAATTTATTAATTTGATAATCTGGTAATTACTAGATTTGCTTTAATTGTAACAACCAGCAATCATTCATGATAATTCAAAATAACTCGTACTTCCTGTACAATGTCCAAGACTGGCTGTGAGAAAATGCCATTCACAAATACATTATTGTTTCACTGTTCAGAATGTGTGTAATTAAATACAAATTAAGGATCACAATTCCTGATTGATGAAAATAGAGCATCACAGGTTGACTTTACATACAAATTAATTATAACAAATACATTATTGTTTCACTGTTCAAAATGTATATTTGTAATTGTATTGTAGGTACATGTATCTCAGTACATAATTTTTTTTCTCCTATGCTATCATTGTGTATTGTTTGTATTCATGTTTCTTTTTTCCTTTGTTTCCGCGCCTTGAGCGCCCAGCAGGGTGGATATGTGCGCGCTACAAATCTTTATTATTATTATTATTATTATTATTATTATTATTATTATTACTATTACTATTATTATTATTATTATTATTATTATGTGTGTAATTATACTAATTAAGGATCACAATTCCTGATTGATGAAAATACAGCAACACAGGTTGACTTCACATACAAACTAATTATGACAAATACATTATTGTTTCACTGTTCAGAGCGTGTGTAATTATACTAAGGATCAAAATTCCTGATTGATGACAATAGTGCATTACAGGTTGACTTCACATATAAATTAATTATGAGATGGGGGTTGGGTTTTAATGATTTTTGTGTCACTCTAAACCAAAAATACCTCATCATATCTGGAACTATTTACAATGTCTGGTTGAAGTTCAGGTGGATAAAAGTGCAAGCTACTTGCCCTTGCCACATGTCAGCGCTCAGGAAGGGAGCCTATTGGGAATCAATGTTCAATGTGCTGTGAGCAGGCCAGGGAGGCCCTTGACATGCGCACATAGCAGAGTGACAGTAAATGATGTAGGGGGGGAAAAAAAAACAAAAAAAAACCATGTCTACCCATGGACAATAGAGCATTCATTTGCATACATTTTATGGTATACCCGCAGATGTCTGGCTTGTGCAAAGGGGAATTTTCTGTTAATATTCATACCTCAATCTGTCACATAATTTCATCACTTAACCCTCCTACTTCTGGTACCTTTTTCATACAAGTTGATGCACCATTTGAAACCATTCGCTTTTGTGGTTTTGAATGGTGAAATAACTGTGTACAGTATTGATTCCCCCAAATGGTTTTGAATGGTAGGTCAGCTAATACAAAACCTTGTTTGGATATTTCTAAGTGGTGAATCAATGGACCCTCTATGCATTTGAATGGATTTGAATGGTAGTAAAGCTTGCTACCAACACCGTTCAAATGGTATCACCATGTGTACAAAACCAATGGGCATTTTGGTAAGTGGAAATTTTGAATGGTTTCAAATGGTCAAACAGTAGGAGGGTTAATACAATCAAGATCAGCAATCATGGAACATCACCATGATATAATTTTGTTAGAAAATTATAATATTCATCAGTAAAGCTCTTTAGTATATACATGTACATATCCTTTTGAGCTCAACACTAGAAAGTGGTTTTCACTTGCTTGCATGATTTCCCTGATGTAGAATTCTCTCTAAGAGATGACATTGTTGTGCACAGGAAGAGGCAGGCTAATTTGACTAAAAATAATAGCACCTGAGACAGAAATATTTCAAGGGATGTTTGATACCATCATCAATTTTACACAGTAACTTTTTGTAAAATCGACATAATTAATGTTTTCCAATTTCTCAAAGATAATGGCAATTTAGAAAAATAATTTCTTAGACTGATTGATATAAGTATAAACCTTACGGCAAGTAAGTTTTTATATAATATTAACCCTCCTACTTCTGGTACCTTTTTCATACAAGTTGATCCACCATTTGAAACCATTCGCTTTTGTGGTTTTGAATGGTGAAATAACTGTACAGTATTGATTCCCCCAAATGGTTTTGAATGGTAGGTCAGCTAATACAAAACCTTGTTTGGATCTTTCCAAATGGTAGTACAGCTAATACAAAACCTTGTTTGGATACTTCTAAGTGGTGAATCAATGGACCCTCTATGCATTTGAATGGATTTGAATGGTAGTAAAGCTTGCTACTAACACTGTTCAAATGGTATCACCATGTGTACAAAACCAATGGGCATTTTGGTAAGTGGAAATTTTGAATGGTTTCAAATGGTCAAACAGTAGGAGGGTTAATTTGATAATCTGATGTCGTACCTTCCTTTTACAACCAAGCATTTTGTACAAACAAAAATCCTGTTAACTCTGTATAGCCCCAGACTGACAGCAACATTCCAGGAGTTATTTTACAGTGTCCAGTTACTTTGAAGTACATGTATCTTATAACAGAGGTTGCCCTTGACTGTTGTGGCCTAGTTAAGAAGTACAGAAAAGGATTGATATCCTCTTGTAATGAATGTACATGAAAGAACCTCAGGAAATCCTCCATTTACTGGGGAATTCAATTAACCACCATTCTTCCTGGCACAGCATAAGATGCAGTAATCATTCAGGGTCCTTGATATAATACTCAATTTACACGACAACCCTGTTAACAATTTTGTAGTAATCCCTCCTGTTCAGGTTTCCATCATGGTACAATGTACGTCCTCAGAACTCAACATGCTTCCCCAGTTATTTTCAGTTTCAATAAACGCTTTAAGATTATCATTTATTAACCCTCCTACTGTTTGACCATTTGAAACCATTCAAAATTTCTACTTACCAAAATGCCCATTGGTTTTGTACACACATGGTGATACCATTTGAACAGTGTTGGTAGCAAGCTTTACTACCATTCAAATCCATTCAAATGCATAGAGGGTCCATTGATTCACCACTTAGAAGTATCCAAACAAGGTTTTGTATTAGCTGACCTACCATTCAAAACCATTTGGGGAAATCAATACTGTACACAGTTATTTCACCATTCAAAACCACAAAAGCGAATGGTTTCAAATGGTGCATCAACTTGTATGAAAAAGGTACCAGAAGTAGGAGGGTTAAAGGGACAATATCGTCACGATCAGTGCGGACGTTTGACAGGGCATGGAATTGGTGTCCTAGTTTTAGATGAACTCAGTGATGCGCTAAGATCATATTACCATGACTGAAACATAACTATCATTATTATGTAGCCACTGTTTTATTTTGATATTCATTAGCCACAGTAAAGTTATCGAAAACTTGGACACTGATTCCATGCCCTATCGAAAGCATGCTCTGATTGTGACAATACTGTCCCTGTAAGTGTTGCTTGCAAAGGAAGGCAATTCAAAAATAGTCAAATTTTAATGTAAACTTCCTTGGTGTAAAGCTGATGATGGTATCAATCTTCCTTAGAAAATAATAAGTTTCAGCTTATTACGTTGTGTCTTTGAAAATGCAATTCAGACTGTTTATATTTATGAAAGAGTCGGCTGTGCTGAATAACCGAATATCTGAATATTCAATCAATGGTTCGAATATCCGATTGGTTTTTTTCCAGGTGGAATATTCAAAGAAAAAAATGCAGCTTCCCCAGAAAGTAAAGTTTACATTAAAAATGCTTTTATTGGAGTTTCCATCATTATTCCCCCCTCCCCCAATCATCCTCTCATCTACATTTGCAAGCCCATCCTATTCGCAATGTTATTTGCGTGGTGTTGACCAGGCTATGTCAGGCCTTATCTATCGTGCGTGCTCATTGTATCACATGGCACAATTACAATCAACAGCCTTTGAATATCGAATACTCGATCAAATTCAAAATCCGAATATCCAGTTACCAAATTATTCGAAAACACACAACCCTATGAAAGAGTACTCTATTAACCCTAACCACCCTGAATCCATCAAAATCCATCAAAATCCATCCCCCTGTTTTGGAGGATTTCGGCGGATTCAGGATATCTCCACATTGAGCATATGGCTGACTTTGATGGATTCAGGATTTCAATAGTTTTTAACTGCTTAGTCATGTTGGTTGATGTATTTTGATGGAATATAGTTACATGTACTGTACATGTACAGCCAACACTTGTATGTGTTAGATTTTGATGGATTCTATGCAGCAACATACATGTACTATACAAAGTTTCATGTGAGCATGGTATCCTGAATCTGCCAAAATCTGCCAGAAATTTAGTGGTGGATTTTGGCGGATTCAGGATATGTCCAATATCTACACTGGCAGATTCTGATGGATTCAGGACACCAGCATTTTGTGTGTGACAAAAATGGTGGATTTTGGTGGATTCAAGATACTTTCTAGTAAAAATACCCAAGGGGTTAGGGTTAAAACATTTGAACAGGAAATGATTACCTCAGACTGAAATTATGGGAAATCTCCAGGGAAAATGTTATACCATCATCTTTATACCACATGTAAGGTCTAAGTTTCACATTACAATCAATGATATTTTTGTATTTCTTATCTTTAAATAAATGTTGCCTGATTAGTAGCTTTATGAAATTAGTTCCTAGCAGTGTCTATGCCCCAGTCTGGTCATGAGACATGCCAATTGAACAAACGTGACTGAGTTAGAGTGGTTTGTATTTCTATAGAGGGAGGCCAAGTACACCTCCAGTGGGCGACCTATGGGGTAAGGAATGACCTCACGGGCATCCGACAGGTGTGCATGAAGAAAAAAGCTTCACTGGAAACGTTTGAGAACAGGTTTCTGATTTAGCATGTGAATTGTACTTGGTCTAAAGCAGATTAGATTTACTTGTACAAGTGGCTGAACGGCTTAGTATAAGAATGTATTTTTGATAACAACCACCAATAATTCAGGAAACGAATGACAAAAATATGACTTCACAGATGTTGGTTGATCTGGAATGGGACACACTTGAAAATAGGAGGGAGAAAAATAGACTTGCCATCCTGTATAAAATTCAAAATGAGTTGGTTGGGATTGACAAAGACAAATACATTAAAAATTCACCTGCTGCTGGTTTAACCAGTTCGCGTCGGGAATAAAAAAGTCTTTCTGGGCCCCTGTGGTGGGTTTCTTTTTCCCACACACACGTTAATGGAAGCTTCCACAGCGGGTGGCCGGCACTTCCGAGCATGTCACCGTACACGCATGGCTCAACTGAGCATGCATACAAATATATCGGAGTTTCCTATGGCGTGTTTAGACGCTCTCCGATCCGTGGTGCAAAAGAAAATTGCGTGTATACACGGCCTCCGACGCGAACTGGTTAAGAAGAAACCACAACTACCACACTGAGATTCCATTTGCAAGTAAGGACGTCTTCAAGTACTCCTTTTATCCCACAGACTGGAAAAACATGGAATAACCTGGGTCACCATGTAGTTTCATCCACATCATACGAGATCTTCAAACAAAAGCTCAACACACTCTAGCATGCAAAAGCTGAACCATAAAGTGAGCGACATGCGGACTAGATTCGCCCTGCTGACTACAACTTCAGAAGGTTCAGAAGGTTCACAATTATGTTTTTAAAAATATTGTATTCTGAAACTGCAAAGTGTTAGATATATTAATAATTGATCATCACATCTTTTGATAATTTTGTGCAAATCTAATTGCTTTTCAATCCAGTAAAATATGGGCTGTTTGCGAGTGCATGTTCTTACCAGAGCTAAACACCATTTAATTACTTCACATACTCCCCACTTTAATCCATCTTATCACTGACTCAGCCTGTAGAAACTTGTAGCATGCACCCTAATGTGATTGATGCACTGCCAGGATGCATTTCCAGATCCATAAATTCCCTTTGGAAGTTGTTTCGCTGCATTAATAATAAAATGAGGAAAATAGTGCTCAGGCCAAGAGCGAAGGAAAGGCGTAGTGAAGGTTTCTGTTTATAACACTTAATGTACATCTCAATCGGGTGTCAGCAATTTACATCTTTCACTCTGACATTTGCCTAAAATGATGGATCGCCGTGGTACTCTGCATTATGAAACTTAACATACATGACTGGATGGGAAGGCTAGCTGCCTGCAAGAGATTTATTTGTAATTAATTTATACTGAGCTGATTTGACTTGGGGGGGAGGGGATTCAACGAGTGATGATGCTTTTATCACATTGGATATTTTTATCTAACCATAGGTAAAGGTATCGTAAAATCTTTAACACATTGCAAGTTTATTTACACAGCATTTGAAGTCATACAGTGAACTATAATCACAATCAATTTACCTCGTATCAGATGTTATGTATTATTAAAGAGAAGGTACAACGTTTGTGTTTGGGAAAAGTTCACTCATTTCAACTATCTTGTTTTCACAATTTAAAAAAATAAATAACCTGTCAAAGTTTCATATAATTTTGAGAAAAGAAAAAAAAGTAAGAAGAAAAAAAAAAAGGGTTATTTTTTTTACAGATATTTTGGAATGCGAGAATTCTTTTTTTTTCTTAGTCTTAGTTCAGACAGAATGATGTGATAGGCAACCTACCTTCCACCAAGGAAGTTTTTATACAATAATTGGTTAATTTGATAATCTGGCAATTACCAATGTTGTTCCTTCCATAGTGTTAACCAGCAATAACCTCTGAACATTTTTTGGATGCCCAAAATGACCTGTTTTATATGAAATAAGCACGCAACAGTATTGTATTTGTAACTTTTGGAAACTTTTTATTTTTCAAAGAATGCATCCATTTTCCAAATCCCGACTTACACTTGTTTTTACCATTATGCAAACCACCATACTATTTTTATTTTCCCAGTTTTGATTTCCTTAGTAATTTGATATCACTCCAGGGAGCAGTGTACAATAACTACAGCCAGCCATTCAAAGCATCTAGCCTGTAATATATTACAAGTCCCCTGCATGTCCACAGGTGTGTGTTTAGGTAGGGCACACCTAGGTTTCTTTGTTCTCTGCTGTCCTACAACAGGATACACTGTTATCAATAAAAGGAACACTCTCTTGTCATCTAACAATCCACTGCTGTGGGATATCCAAGACGGTTTACAGTCTACGTTATGCCAATTAAAGCCATTTTAGTACCTGTTGGTAATGTCGGTGCGAGACTGCTTCTTAAAACCCTCCTACTATTGGTGCACTTTAGTGGGAAGTTGCTGTAGAGGTCAAAACCGGTCAAAACCAGTCAACTGCCTGTTTTTGGCTGTTGACCCAAATGTGCACACAGGGGCATTTTTGACTGGTTTTGAGTGTCATTTTGACCACCCTAAACAATACCAGACAATGCTTTTACCAGTCAAAAACAGTCGACTCAGTTTGACGTGTAAATGTACTTGCTACACGTAAGGTTTGAGTGTTCGACTTTTAAGGGCACTAGATATACCTTGGGAAGTACATCAAAATTTTCACTGATTTTGACCCTTGCAGTAGTAGGAGGGTTTTAAAATATCCTTACTTTCACCAAGATAAACATTTCAAAACCAACTTTCATCTTATTGCGTTGTGTTGTTATTCAGAAAATAATGAAAATGCATTCAGAGTTTTCATATTCATTCTAATGTAGGTCCTCCTTGGGAAATTGTTTTTGCTAATCTTACTAAAATGACAATATTTCCAAGGGATTTCTGATATCAACTTTGCACCAAGTAGATTTCATGTAAAACTAGTTATTTATGCAAAATAGTAGTTATTGGCCTTACATTTTGAACCTAGCAGGTTCCTTCTCAAAGGCAAAAGAAAAAGTGGCCTTTGAGAAAGAACCTACATGTAGGTTCAAAACGTAAGGCTTATCTTTCTTTTGTCTTTAAGAAAGAACCTGCTAGGTTCGAAACGTAAGGCTTACATGTATCTTTCTTTTGTCTTTGAGAAAGAACCTGCTAGGTTCGAAACGTAAGGCTTATCTTTCTTTTGTCTTTGAGAAAGAACCTGCTAGGTTCGAAACGTAAGGCTTATCTTTCTTTTGTCTTTGAGAAACGAAACCTAAGGCCAATATAATAACTACTATTTTGCATTTATACTACAGGTCCTTTAGGTTAGTAAGCAGTTTGCAACAGTTAATTCTCTATTTAATTTGTATTTATGTTTTTTCAAGATTACCAACAGTGTACAGGGGTTTTAAAAGGACAATCTAATCCCGATGACAAAGTCCACTAGTATGCCATACCCAATACTGTTTACAAGCAATTGCATTGACATAGGAGGCTTAGAGCTCTCTTAATTGAGTTCCAGCTTCTAAAAATAGTACATAGAAGCTTTACACTAGGGCTGTGCCGGGTATCCGGATACCCGACCGAAACGGTCATTACCCGGTTCCAATTACCCGTAAACGACTGTTTAAAATTCGGAATTAACATTTGAGCAGTGTGAACAGAAATCTGTGACTCTTGAACAATGTAATGTTTACACTTTTACAAACAATTATCTTTAAATTCAAGAGATTGCACTCCAATAAAGAAAAGATCAATTTAAGTATGGTATCCTCTGTATTATAAAAGTCAATTTGTTACCATTTACAGTACATGTATTTGTACACCACCGGAGGCATGTTTTCAACAAAAATGAAAACGGGTATTCGAAAATGCACAGCCCTACTTTACACATCAAATAACGGACCAGCATATTTGTACACAATGCTGTTACATCATAGCAAAGTCTCTGTGTACCAACACCATCCAAAGTATCAAAGGATTTCCTAGTGAACTTAGGAATTTGAGAAGGAGATTGCCAGTATGTAGTGAACTCGGGAGGCATGAAGTATGTCTAGACAACAGTGACGATTTCCCTTTTTTTTTCGCATAGCAAATCGCTACACAAAGCTCACAATTTGCAACACAGAATTCATGATTTGCAAGACAAAATTAGTATAACATCCACACATAAATACATTTGCCTTCATTGTCAAGTGAAATCGTTTCCTACAATCAAGCAGTACATAACTTTATTCCATCATGGCAGCAACCCCCGCCCCCACCCCAACCTACAAGAGTGCACTATAATGATACGACACTGTGCTTTCCTGAAACACACTGAAAATTAAGTTGCTTTTCTATATATCCACTCAGTGGGGAGTGGGCAGCACAATTTGCCAACTATTAGAAAGCATCTTTGTCCCCTCCAATCCTCCACCAATAACTGATCAATTACCTAACCCTTTCTACATCCAGACATGATGAAAACTGACAGCGGTTACTTATCCTCAAATTAATGTGTCTTCATCCCTGCCTACACAAAAATAATCATCAGCGCAAATCCCAATCAACTCTCTCACTATTTTTTTTAATTTTTAATTGTGTTTATGCTGCTTTTAATAAACTAAATTAGGTTTTAGGTATTAGGTTTTACCTAAATTAACTGATGTTAATGTGTAGCCCCTATTTTACCGTTGTATAGTGTAGTTCTATTCGTACCATTCATGAGCAGTTGAGGGCACATGTTTTCAGATCACTGTTAATTGATCTATAGTGCGTTGCATCTGGCTTATTTTGCAGTTGATGTTAACCCTAACCCCTTGGGTATTTTTACTAGAAAGTATCCTGAATCCACCAAAATCCACCATTTTTGTCACACACAAAATGCTGGTGTCCTGAATCCATCAGAATCCGCCAGTGTAGATATTGGACATATCCTGAATCCGCCAAAATCCACCACTAAATTTCTGGCAAATTTTGGCGGATTCAGGATACCATGCTCACATGATAATTTATATAGTATGTTGCTGCATAGAATCCATCAAAATCTAACACATACAAGTGTTGGCTGTACATGTACAGTACATGTAACTATAATCCATCAAAATACATCAACCAACATGACCAAGCAGTTAAAAACTATTGAAATCCTGAATCCATCAAAGTCCGCCATATGCTCAATGTGGAGATATCCTGAATCCGCCGAAATCCTCCAAAACAGGGGGATGGATTTTGATGGATTCAGGGTGGTTAGGGTTAAGGCTGTGCGTGTTTGGTTATTTCGGGAACTGGATACCCGAAATTGGAAATCTTTGGATACCCGGGTAACCATAAACAATTCTGTAAAAACACAAATACTCCTGAATGTATCAAATAAACAATATGAACACAAGTTTTATTACAGTCATAATAAATCATTGACAAGTCAATTGAAGATTTCTTTTACAATGATTAAACCTCCTACTATTACAAGGGTCAAAATCAGTCAAAATGTTGATACTTGCCAAGGTATATCTAGTGCACTTAAAAGTCAAACACTGTCAAACCTTACGTGTAGTAAGTACATTTATACATGTAGGTCAAAATGAATTGACTGTTTTTGACCTCTATAGCTACTTGCCACTAAAGTGCAGCAATAGTAAGAGGGTTAATACAAAAGAATACAAAGAATGTATGCGGTTGCAATACTGCCATTTTCTCACTCTCCGATAATGACAAATTCATAAGATTTAAAGATTTTTACCAATTCTGTATTCATTAACCCTCCTATACTACTGCATGGGTCAAAATCATTCAAAATGTTGATATACTTGCCAAGGTATATCTAGTCAAACCTTACGTGTAGTAAGTACATTTACAGGTCAAAATGAGTCGACCGTTTTTGACTGGTAAAAGCATTATGTGGTGTTGTTCAGGGTGGTCAAAATTACGGTAAAACCAGTCAAAAAAGCCCCTGTGTGCACATTTGTGTCAACAGTCAAAACAAGCAGTTGACTGGTTTTGACCTCTATAGCTACTTGCCACTAACGTTCAGCTAAAGTAGGAGGGTTAATGTATTTTAAAAACATTGGTCAATTTAGAGTTTTGAGTTTTGAGTTTTTTGTTTTTGTTTTTATTTTTTTTAAACCCAAATTCAACAATGTTACCCCCCAAAAAAAACAAGGATTGAAATTCCAACAAGTTTCAATCACTGGTTACCATCCCCCCATTTTGAGACAGTTTCACTTAAAGAATATCAATGAAGCTGAATCACTGGAAATTGTTTCCCAGACACCCAACCCAAAACCAAAGGGAAATCAAATTAGTGGCAAATCTCTTTCAAATCTTGCAATGGGGCTGGGTGGTTGTTTTTTCAAGCCCTACTTTTTGGCTCTGCGGTTGGCCTTGACCTGAAGGGATGATAGATGTCAGTAAACACCTTACACTGTGCAGAGAAGCTGACAATGATTCAAAGCTAGGCTGATTGGTTTCTAGAGATCGTGATTCCTGAACAGTGATGAATGCTGTCAAGTTCAGTAGGTCTCCATTAACCCTAACTCCCTAGGCCCATTTGCTTACACATAACCTGAATCCTTCCTAACTCCCTAGGCCCATTTGCTTACACATAACCTGAATCCTTCCTAACTCCCTAGGCCCATTTGCTTACACATAACCTGAATCCTTCCTAACTCCCTAGGCCCATTTGCTTATACATAACCTGAATCCTTCCTAACTCCCTAGGCCCATTTGCTTACACATAACCTGAATCCTTCCTAACTCCCTAGGCCCATTTGCTTATACATAACCTGAATCCTTCCTAACTCCCTAGGCCCATTTGCTTACACATAACCTGAATCCTTCCTAACTCCCTAGGCCCATTTGCTTACACATAACCAGAATCCTTCCTAACTCCCTAGGCCCATTTGCTTACACATAACCCGAATCCTTCCTAACTCCCTAGGCCCATTTGCTTACACATAACCCGAATCCTTCCTAACTCCCTAGGCCCATTTGCTTACACATAACCCGAATCCTTCCTAACTCCCTAGGCCCATTTGCTTACACATAACCTGAATCCTTCCTAACTCCCTAGGCCTATTTGCTTACACATAACCTGAATCCTTCCTAACTCCCTAGGCCCATTTGCTTACACATAACCTGAATCCTTCCTAACTCCCTAGGCCCATTTGCTTACACATAACCTGAATCCTTCCTAACTCCCTAGGCCCATTTGCTTACACATAACCTGAATCCTTCCTAACTCCCTAGGCCCATTTGCTTACACATAACCTGAATCCTCCCTAACTCCCTAGGCCCATTTGATTACACATAACCTGAATCCTTCCTAACTCCCTAGGCCCATTTGCTTACACATAACCTGAATCCTTCCTAACTCCCTAGGCCCATTTGCTTACACATAACCTGAATCCTTCCTAACTCCCTAGGCCCATTTGCTTACACATAACCTGAATCCTCCAAAATCCTTCAGTAGTAAAGCAAGCACATGACATGTATGCACACATGTGTTTCTAATCTGTGATACATGTACATGTACATGGCCAGGGACCCTCCCTGCATGTATGGAGCAATAAACAGTGTCCACTGACCCAAGCACTTTAACAAAGAGCATGTAGCATGTAATCTCAATCCTTCAAAATCCTTCACTTTGGCAAAGAGGATTTTTGAGGATTTGGGAAGGTTAGGGTTCAGGACCAATCCGTTGCACAGCACAGTCTTATAGTTAAGATATTAAATTAATAAAAATAAAAAAAATAACAAAATTAGTAATTCAAAAATAACAAATTTGAATTATAAATGTGAAACTGATTTGATGTGAAACTGATTTGATGTGAAACTGATTTGATGTGAAACTGATGTGATGCAAAGCATCATCTGAGATGGTGACATCATTCCTTCATTCATTATTTATTTATTTGTCATGTACTAACTTAAAACATGAACATATTTATCCTGTGTACATTTACCAGTCATCCGAGAGGCTCTCATTTTAAAACAAAACGTGTAAGAATTTTCAGTTTAGAAATGAGTTCCTAAATTCTGTATTTGAACGAATACAAACAATTTGACTGTATTTTTATGATACAACACAGCATAACAAGTTGGAACTATACAACACAGCATAACAAGTTGAAACTATACAACACAGCATAACAAGTTGTACAACTATTTCTTAATTCAAAGAGATTTTACAGCATATTTAAGGGCTGGAATTTCATTCTTGTAGGGAGACGAGGCCATATTTCATCAGCAAAGAACACTTCCATTAGCATATCAGAATGTCTATGGGAACATTTTCAAGAGGCACCAAGGCCAAGACTAGGGCAACAGAGGCCATGGCCCCTGTAGCTTGTGTAAAATTCCAGGCTTGTACATGTACTTGTTAGAGCAGTTTTGCAAACATTACCAATGTTGTACCTTCCCTTGAAAGATATCATCCTTTGCCGAGAGGAAATAAACTTCTTTAATACAAACTGAATATGTGGTAATAATGTTCAATCTCCCTTATTATGATATAAGGCTGTGCGTTTTCGCTTATTTCGGGAACCGGATACTCAAAAATGGAAATCTTCGGATACCCGGTTACCCGTAAACAATTTTGTAAAAACACAAATACTTCCGAATGTATAAAATAACCGCCAAGTTTAAAACAAAAGCCGGCAAGTCTGTGAAAGGTTGTCGACAAATGTTACCTTCATCCAAGTTTTCTTCATTTTGTTTGCAAAAAAAAAAAAAAAATCAGACTTCCATTATTTTGTGGGGCTTAAAATGTTCAGTCGGAATTTTAAAAAGTCGTTTACGGGTAATTGGAACCGAAAAATGGAACCGGGTAATGACAGTTTCGGTCGGGTATCCGGATACCACAAAATACCCATTATTTGACCAAAGCATTGTTACCACAATCATTAAAAGCATCTGTTTGGCAAACATTGTCTTTCTTCCATCTTGTAGAAAAAAAAGCGAATCATTTGAAAATCTTAATCTGCAAGATTAATGACTCTTATACACTATGATATCATAAACTATTTGATCAATACATTATTAAACAGTCCATAAAATATGTAATTACTGATAATAAATTCATGATATTACTTTACAAATTAATTTGTTCACACACATGTGAGATTAATTTTTTTCAAGTTTGTCCTCGATTCTATAATAAAAATAACTATGCACCACTTTCTATGCTGGTATAATATGGATGTAAATTGAAAACACATTCAATCTAAAATATTCTCCCCTTGCAATGACAAAACATATTTCCCTCTTTGAATCCAAACACTTTTTTCCCCTATTTCTTATCGATACCCCTGAAAAAAAAAACACTGCCTTATGAACCAATGTATCTATCCAGTGAAAATCGTTCCTGTGTTGTTATAAAAAGCCACATCCGAGCAGCCCCCACTAAGACTGGCGACAGAAATCCATGCAATCAACACTGTCTGAGGGTATTTTAAGTACTTCCCCACAACAGAAACACTCCAAGCTAGGTTCCTTGTGAAGCAATAAGAAAAGAAACCACATACACACAGTATCTGACTTCATGTCTGCCTGTTTTTCATCATTGGAAGGTTGTTTACAACAAATTGCTCACACTGCTCTTCACTGAGTGAGGGAAAGGCCTCCATGTCAGGCAGGTACAGTGTGGGTCTACAGGAAAAACAGGAGATTGGGGGGGGGGGGGGGACCAACACCCTCTGGCAACTAAGTCTCAGGGAGAGTGGGAAAGAACCCCAGGTGTTGTGACCTCTGTGTGACCTCAGAATATGTTGACAGCAGGTCACATGATCCCAGCTGGTATTGTAACTTGTTTGTCTGTCTGTCTTTCCCTACTTCATGTCCCGTTGTCTAATTGCTGATGGATGCATTTGGGTTTCACCTATGGTTAACATGGTATACTCAATGACATAAATATTATTGGTTGAACCAAGGGGGGTAACCATCCAGTGAGTGCCATTAGACATTAATCAGTACAATGCACATGTACATGTATATAACATACATAAATAGAAAATAAGCTGTGTTATCTTTCACAATATGTTGTCTTTCATAATATCTACATGCAAAAAAAAAGTAAATTGTATTGACTTTTTAATGCATTACTAGAGCACTATTTCCATGTAAAATATTACTTTTAAGGGGGGGGGGGTTCCCTTCCTCCATAGTAATTTTCGGAGAATTTTAGTGCTTCAAAAAAAAAGCAACAATCACTTCACAGAACATAATGAAGTACAATGGTCGTTTCTTCTAAATGAACGGATCACTTCCTAACTGGCTGATCGGAGTGAAATTTTATCCCAGCCCATTCATCGGTTGTTGAATCCTATAAATCAAGCTTATTAACCTAAGTCAGCTACTCACCCAAGCAGAACCCCTCCGTAACAATACAATGATAAATAACGCAGTCAAGTATCCCCACAAACAAGACAGAGCACACCCCCAAACCAAGCATGACTAAGATGAATGCATGAGGGTTGTTCCTGTACAATATACTTAAAAATAAAAGTCCACCTCAGACCTTGAACTTAACCTCCCTGTACTTTTTTTCCTGTCCTGCCGGCTGTTTTTGCCTACACCGGATTTCAATAGGCTTTTTTTGGGGGGGGGGGGGGGGGGATGCTGATTCTCTCTACATGAGACCTCCAGGGCATCACTGAATTAAGTTTTTTGTTGTTGATTCAAATCAGTTAGCCTCTCACTCTCCATGCACACAGCATAACTCCCTCCATTATTTATTTAATTCAGTTCTGGATTCCACCTTAGGGGATTCGGTTGACCCAGACAGGGTTAGTTTGCTCCTAAATCATTGTGCCTGTTGTCAACAACTTATTATTAACTACTTTTTTCATGAAAGGTTCCCAGCTATTTTTCTGCAAATTAAAAAAAAAAAAGTCTAGTGGATAAGCAGCAACCCTCACCCCCAATTTAATGTTTGAGAATATATTGGTCCCCCCTACATGTTACTCACACCAAACCTAGTTTGCCTTCACCTGGGTTAGTAGATGTAATTAACAATGACAGGTGGAAACTTGTTTGTTCCGCCAGTTCATCCTAATTTGTTTTTCGTCACTTGTAAATATTATCCTGTACTTCATCCTTTTGGTGTGAATACATTCACATATAGATCACCAGTCTAAGTTTGAAGGATTTACTCACTGCATACAACATCTCAAGACAAACACCATTTAAAGTTCTCATGTAAGTCTGAGGACTCTTGTGATTTTACCCACCAAGAATCGGGGACTGAATTGCAATCATGCCAAGTTGTCCCCTAGTTTACAGATAAGGATTGAACATTGGTAATTGCCCGATTACAAAAATTACAAATTTAATCAGCTGATGTGAAGTTGGTAAAGGTTACCAATCATCCTGAAAAATCATTGTCTGAAGTGCTGTCATTTTCAGAGGAAAAAAAAAGTATATCAATGTTGTCTTTGGCAAAGAATGTGTTGACTACAAAGATTATTTACAGGCAGCATTCACTTGCACACAATTTCAGACAAATGACCCAGAATAACCTCCCATGTGGCAATTAGGTTTACCACTATTAGTAGACACAAATGCTTTGTCCACATGTAGACTAACACAAAACTGTACATGTTAAATGTCCCTATGAACACACTGATACACAATAGTTACTGCATGTACCAGTAGTAGTAGGGTAAGGGTCATCGCCTGACCAATATCTGACACTAGGTGGCGCACTAATCAAAACACAGTACACCTGTACATGTAAACCTATGCACTGTTGATAAACACATTCAGGGATCAACTCAACAAAAGGCAAACTGCAATACATGCTTGCTAGTAATTTTAAAACTTAATAATAATAATAATAATAATAATAATAATAATAATAATAATAATAATAATAATAATAATAATAATAATAATAATAATAATAATAATAATAATAATAATAATAATAATAATAATAATAATAATAATAATAATAATAATAATAATAATAATAATAATAATAATAATAATAATAATAATAATAATAATAATAATAATAATAATAATAATAATAATAATAATAATAATAATAATAATAATAATAATAATAATAATAATAATAATAATAATAATAATAATAATAATAATAATAATAATAATAATAATAATAATAATAATAATAATAATAATAATAATAATAATAATAATAATAATAATAATAATAATAATAATAATAATAATAATAATAATAATAATGTAGACTTATACAGCGCACGTATCCACCAAACTGGTGCTCAAGGTGCATTATATTATTACCCCTGTTCATCAGGCTCATAAATCATTCCTGAAACCGTCTCAACTCCCTGGGGAGTATACAGCTCAATTGCTGCCATTACAGCGCATACAGGGCTAATCAAACACAACAACCAACTCTGCCCTCACAGGTACCCATTTACCCCTGGGTGGAAAGAAGCAATTATGGTAAAGTGTCTTGCTCATGGACACAAGCACCATGGTCGCGGCTGGGAGCAAGAGAAGGAGTTGAATTTTCAGAAAATGTCAGTTGCAAGCAAATCCAAAGTGCTTTTATTCCAATGATGATGATCTTTCTCCATGTTTTATCTTGACTATTTCCAAACGGTGTACTATACTGCTTTTCTTTCAAGCCACTACACTGTTGGTAATCTCAAATTCATCACAATTTTACATAAAATTTTACACAAAAAGTGTAAAGTTGATGATGGTATCAAACATCCCTTGAAATTCTGTTCAATCCGAGGTGCTATCATATGAGTACAAGTACTAACATTTTTCATAAATTAAATTTCAACTTTATAAGACAAAAACTCCACGTTAGAATGATAAGAAAAATCAAAATGCATTTGCATTATTTTTTCTGTTATTAAAATAAGTAAACACAGATTGGTTTCTGTATATTTACTTTGATAAAGTACAGATGCAGTTATAGACATTTTACCAGAAGTGGAAATTGGCTCCAAGGCACTGGACTGCAAGAGATTAATACCCACCAGTTTATCAAAAATGTTGCCCTAAAGAAAACATTATTGGTAATATTACTACTGACATCAAAATAAATACTCTATTTGCGTATGTTTCTGCATTGAAGAAACACCAATACTTTACTTAAATATGCTGGTCACATGTAAGATTGATTGTCACATACCACAGTCAAAGAAAATCTATCATTTTGTAAGTACATGTAACCTTGCCAATTTGATAAACACACAATTCAATTAATGACAGACAAAAGTAGTAAAAAGCAAAGACAAAAAATATATATATATAATTAAATAACTGTATTGTATTCAAATTTACTGATGGAGATATAAGACTTTTACTTTTATATACGATCAAGTTTATTTGAAGATATTTTTCATGAATGCACAATTTTATCCCAACATATTAATTCCACCCATAAATTTAACTTCAATTAACAATTTCATATCTTCAATTGACCGAGTTTACCATAATTAACTGAACCAAGGCAACCTGTACCGTTCAAATCACCAACCCAACCATTACTAATCTGACCAGACTTTCTGACACCAAACCATTTTAATAAAATTATTTCATGAGACAATGTTTATCTGTTATAACTGACGTTTTAGCAGAAACAAATAAGAAAATCCCCTGCATGTGTTCATGAGCTTCCAGAATTATCTCAGCTGCTTTATTCAACCAAGAACCCCATTTAACTGCCTAGATCCATTCAGCCCCCATTCAGAATGTCATTACGTATTGAATAGGAAGGAGGCCAGTGCACTTTTTTGGCCTTATCAATCAGGTCTAGCAAGCTGCATGAGACTTTCACAGGTTTCCAAGCAACGCCTCGCTTGCATTATGAGTGGTACCAGTATCTTTGTAAATAGCTGATAAGAGAAGGGGAAGTGATTATGAGTATATAGGGGTGTCAGCTGCCATGCATTAAAGGGATTATACACCATTGGTAAAATGTAGATATATCCATACTTTATAAGAACCACAAGAGATGTACAGAAATACACCTGTACAAGTTTCTGCCCAAATTTATTGTGCAGGAAAAAAAATGAGGGGGAAAAAATGAGGGGGAAAAAATGAGGAAAAAAGTGAAAATTAATTCAGATTTATTTATATGCTCTCTTATTCTAAATTTGTAAAACACTTCACTTTTTCTGTTAAAAAATGACGGCATGTACGACCAAAGAATTTCTCTGGATGTTTGGTACTATCGTTAACTTCACATCAACTAAGGTTTTAGATAATAATTTAGCAATTTTGTAATTAGGTAGATTACCAAAAGTGTACCCTCCCTTTAAGGAGAAGGTACAATTGTATTTGCCAAGGACATTCACTTCCACTCTCTAGTTTATAAGAAATATATCATAAAACTAACCCAGGAAATTTTCATCACGGCAGGTGCTCATATTTTTCAGAAAACAATGAAAAATCGTTACATGTTTTTCTGTTTTTACATTTTCAATTTTTGTAAATGTGACATAACAATTCCATTCTTCTCTAAGATAAAACCACTTCGTACTGAATACCTTCTCAGAATGATGGATGCTTATATCAACTTTACATCAAGTGTCCTGTCAGATAATTATTTGTTTATTAGAAAATCTAGTAACTAGCTTCCCTTTAAAAGAGGAATGTGACCTTTTTTAAATGGCAGAATAAAATGACCACCCTTTGTCAATTGTGGAATATACTCCCAGGTTTATTCCAGATTACAGTTGGTTTTAGGAAACATGCACTTTATGTTTGAAAGTGTACAATGGTTCACTGCATTTGAAATCATGGTCAGCCATGCGTATGCATAGACGATGTGATCTATAGCCTTTAGTACCATCATAAATGCCTTATGCCTTACTAAGGCAGACATTGTAAAAGCTGTACTATTGATAAAAGCCAGCCGTAATGAAATATTCTCTTTTAATGAGATTCCGGAGAATTTTATCGAGGATTAACAATTGCCATTCATGCCATTCAAATTTAATTGATTGTTGATTCCAACAATATCGGATGTTAAGCAGATGCCAAAGTGCAAAATGTATACATTTTCTGCAAAATTTATTAACGTTTATAATGCTTCACACATATGTGTTAGTTTTTGATACTGGAGAGATTTTTGAAAAAAAATGTTGTGTACAAATAAAAAAAATAATGGAGACTATTATGGCTGTTTTCTTGTGTTGTGTTATCTTACATATCAGTTTGATAAATAAAATATATTTAGGCTGTGATTTTTCAAAGTATTTTTATTCATGTTTTATCTGTATCATCCTCACGAAAAAAAGACACAAAAATGTGACATTTTTAAATGATCTAAATCAATCCCATTAACTGAGAGCACTACTACCTGAAATTTACTTGTCCTTGTTTTAATATTATGACCTGCTATGACCCTCTTCAACTGACCCCCAAAGTGAAAATTATTTGTAACTATGTTCCCAAACCATATCAATAAGATCTTACTAACGATCGTAACTCTTGGTGTCTTTCTATGTTACGTACGTTTGCGTGATCGACTAATACTGGAAACGAAATAATAATCAACAGTAATATTTTTCATTAAAAAGATTATGTTTCAAGAGAACACTTTGTAACACTTTGAGTTTTTAATGTTTTAATTAATTACGAAAAAATGCAAAATCACTTGCGAGTCCTAGTTCCGTGTCCATTTTGTTACGATCGTAAGACATGCCGCTCGTCTGGATTTGTTTCGATGGTTTCCGGCGGAACGTACACACAGATAACGACAACCAATGTTCTTGTATGTAGTCCGTATAATAATCAGATTGCATGTCCTGGGGACGAGGATAAAGGTCGTGACATTGTTGTCGTCCGTTCGGGTAAGCTGTGTTACGTCCGTTGATGACACTTAAACCCAAATGAAAATCGTCTAAATTACATCGTGATGTTTGGCCATCGGGCTTTGGTGTTTGTTGATACATAAAGCCAAGATACTATTTAATATATTTATCATAAAATTTGTCCTCTATGACTGCCAATGCTGGATTGTACCGTGTCTTAATGTTACAAACGTTAATTCTCAAACATAAACTTTGAAAATTTGAGCGCAGCTCTTGGCAGAATTGAATTGGCTTAATTAAATTAGAATTGAATGGAGTTGAACTGAATAAGATTGAATAATAAAATGACGATGAAAAAATGCCTTGGATTAGATAATTTCATTGTTGTTTTCTGGTTCGGTGTCCTTGTTACAAACGTTAAATAAAAGGATTAACAACATTTTTTTGATGAAAATTGGATTTGGATAACCGTCATTAAACATTGTGATTGTCATAAACAAACTTTCCCTTTAAAATATAGAAGATTGCTCTTGTAAAACTATCTGGATAAAAACTTTTGTTATTTATAATATGTGGTGTTAACGTATGTAACGGTGTCCTTTTTACTCACTCATGGAACTTACCCTTTGTGTGATACCATACACCTAAAAGACACTATGTTACATACATTAGAGATGCAACTACATAAGTTTGAATGCTAAAAAAGTGGACTTCCTCATGACGAACTATCTTTACCCCTTTAAAGTAGCTTGCTTGAGAGATAAACATTGAAATAAAAGTGTCTGCATTATTCCTGACAGTTATTCATTTTTTACCATGTGTGTCACACTCATATGAAATTTACATTATTTAATTAAAACAATAATGGATGTCAAAATACAAAACATACATTTTTTGTAAAGGTTTGTTCAGTTTATAATGATTAGCAAGGCCATTTTCAAATTCAATTTATTGATTATCTAACAAAATTTAATGGATGCAAATGTACAATTCCTGCCAGCCAAGAAACAGAAAATATCAACAGAGGGCGCTTCAAATGTAACCAGGCTTTACATGGTCAAAAGAAACCATGAAAAAAATTTGTAATATTTGTTATTAGTTTGATTGAGTGAGGCGGTCCAATTCCATACCAAGCATTACAGTCTGAAATACTCTGGCAGTGAGATCCCTGTCTATAAAATCCTGTCAGCCGAGAGCAACCATTTGGGATTTCCCTGGTGATATTGGTCATAGACAGACAAAGAAAACAAGTAAGCTTGGAGGTGACACCTACTTTCAGGAATGAGTGATCATTGTGCGGTTTCAAGTAGCAAGAATGTTTTAAAGTCCCTAGACACTATAGGTAATCCCTCAAGATTTCACCTCATCATTTATTCATTCATATGTTCAAAAATCCCCTCTCCGCTTTATGCAAATACTTTCTTACAATACAAGTTCTTTTAAAGTCAAAGTGTAATCAAAATACCACATTTGCTGCTCCCATTCTTGAAAAAAAAATCATAAATCATAAGTCTCCTGTAAATGTTCTGTCCCAAGATGGTAATTCTCAGTACTAACCTGTGGTGTTTTTAGAACAAAACTGACCACATTAATCATCATTTTCTCAGAAATGCAACTGTCAACTTGGCTGAAATATTCACAAACTTACCCTTTTCTAAACAATCTTTTACAGCTTTTTCTCCTCTATTTCTCTATTTTGATTATATTGTATTTTGATTGTTTTTATTTTAATGTAGCATGAATTTGTGTGAATAAAAATATTAGCACAATGCTCAAACCCTACACCCCAGAAGTGTTCTGGGTAGGAACATTCCAGAATCCTCCAAAATCCATCAGTGCACTTTTGGAAACATGCCCTTATCTTCAAAATGCACCATGTATTTTCGTAGATCTTTCACATTCAGCACTTCGCTGTGTGCCCGGAAGGACGTAATGAAAGTGTGACGGGCAAAAGGTCGTAAGCAATTAATGTGCAAAATTGTGTTTCAAGAAAACTGAGTGTGAAAGTTTGGTAATTTTTCTGCCATTTATAAGTCATTGTAGGAAAGTTAAATTCCACATGGGAATGGAAAAACAAGTCTTGGGAGTAATTCTAGCAACAAATATATAACAGTTATGCCCTACTTTTTTTCAGAGGAGTCATTTTATTGCTTACGACCTTCTGCTGAGACAAAAAGTTGTACTTCATGTGCCCAGAGAGCCTTACGACCTTCTTCAGAGCACACAAGGACTTATGGCCTATACTTCTTGCCAGGTAGTAATTTTGCCCCATTTGAAAAAGGTGAAAAAAAGGTGAAAGAAAGGTGAAAGTACCAGTTTCTAACAGTGCTGAATTTGTCCAAAAACGTGCCTCTTGGTGGATTTTGAAGGATTTGGGGTGGTTAGGGTTTTAACCAGTTCACGTCGGGAATATTTTTTTTTTTCCGGTCCCCCGTGCGGGTTTATTTTCAGTGAAAAATCAGAAAAAATTTCTAGCTATTAATAAAAAAAAATTGTCAATGAAACTAAGTCCGGACACCCAAATAAACACCTTTACTCATTGACATTTCGAGAAATAAATGGCTAGTTTTTTAATTACAGTTGTGTTTGTTCAGCACAATTAGACCGTTGGCAAGCTCCAATGCAACGGCCTATTAGCGACCAGCGTCCGGTCGAACAGACGGCATACCGGGAGAGAGAGGAAAGGCCTCGTAAACAATGGATATAAATCCGTCTTTACAAATTCTTGGCTGGTACGTCAAAGGAACAGGTCTTGAATAAAGGGATTACGCAAAAATGAACAAAAAGAGTGAACTCGTTCAATGTTTGCAGTGCCTTTTGTCCGGGGCCACCGAACCGTGACCCCATGGACTCCGAGAAACGATTGCGTGTATACAAGTCAGCCGCCACAACGGCACGCCACGTGTGGCGTGTTGACAAGTCTCCCGGTAACACACACAAAAATCGGAATGCGTGTTTAGACGCTCTCCGATCCCCGGTTCAAAAAAAAAATGCATGTATACACGGCATCCGATGCGAACTGGTTAAAGAGAAGGTACAATATTAATTGTACCTATTAATTGTAACTGATAACAAAATTACAAACATTATCCAAAAAGCAAACATGATGTGAAGTTGGTTACAGTACCAATCATCTTAAGTGCTCTGACTTTGGCCAACATAACAAATGTTGTACATTCCCTTTAAATATCCCTTTTTAATTACATTACTGACTAATGATTCAAAATCTTACTTGATGTGACGTTGGTAATGGTGCCAAACGTCCCCAGAAATTATTCCATATATGTATTGCTGTCATCTTGAGAAAACATGAAATGTATTACAAATTTGAAATGGATCACGGCCAAGATCCATTTCAACATAAACATGAATGCAAAAGATTTGTTTACATTTGAACTATTTTCTTGCTAACCCTCGTACTTAAGCTGCACTTCAGTGGCAAGTAGTTATAGAGGTCAGAATCAGTCAACTGCCTGTTTTGACTGTTGACCCAAATGTGCACATAGAGGCATTTTTGACTGGTTTTGACTGTCATTTTGACTACCCTGAACAATACAAGTCAACGCTTTTACCAGTCAAAAACGGTCAACTCGTTTTGACCTGTAAATGTACTTACTACAACGTAAGGTTTGACAGTGTTTGACATTTAAGTGCACTAGATATACCTTGGCAAGTATATCAACATAGTAGTAGTAGGAGGGTTTTAATGACAAAGTGAAATAAGCTTGATTCTTATAAAGTACGGATGCATTTACAGACATCGGTTGGTTTCTGTGCATCTCTCTTGATTCTTATAAAGTACGGATGCATTTACAGACATCGGTTGGTTTCTGTACGTATCTCTTGATTCTTATAAAGTACGGATGCATTTACAGACATCGGTTGGTTTCTGTGCGTATCTCTTGATTCTTATAAAGTACGGATGCATTTACAGACATCGGTTGGTTTCTGTGCATCTCTCTTGATTCTTATAAAGTACGGATGCATTTACAGACATCGGTTGGTTTCTGTACGTATCTCTTGATTCTTATAAAGTACGGATGCATTTACAGACATCGGTTGGTTTCTGTACGTCTCTCTTGATTCTTATAAAGTACGGATGCATTTACAGACATCGGTTGGTTTCTGTACGTATCTCTTGATTCTTATAAAGTACGGATGCATTTACAGACATCGGTTGGTTTCTGTACGTATCTCTTGATTCTTATAAAGTACGGATGCATTTACAGACATCGGTTGGTTTCTGTACGTATCTCTTGATTCTTATAAAGTACGGATGCATTTACAGACATCGGTTGGTTTCTGTACATATATCTCTTGATTCTTATCAAGTATGGATGCATTTTACCAATAGTATACACTCCATATAATGTCAACAGTGTGTAATCTATCCATCTGGGCTTTGATCATACACATGTACATACCACATTACCCATACATGTTATATACACAGGAACACCTTCATGTGTGTAATCTTTCACCAATATTACTGTTAAACATATGAGATGAGCCTAGTATTTATTGGGACGGTACAACATTGGTATTCTCAGAAACATACATGATCTCAGCTTTATATACTACTCAAAACAATTTAGGGAACAAAACAATTTAGTGAACAAACCAATTTAGGGAACACCGGAATAATCTCAGTTGAAGCAAGATCATTTATTTCAGATAAACACAATGTTTCACAGAATTGATGAGAAACAACTGCACAATGAAACAGATGATAAAGGATGCATGTAGTGATTACACATTTCATGACATGACTACTGAAAGAGAGAGGGGGTTGCAAATGAAAATCCCGGTTCATGGAACATTTCAATAACGGGTGTGACCACCTCTTGCAGTAAATCCGGTGTTCCCTAAATTGTTTTGAGTAGTATATTAAAACTTACTTTAATGTCAAGTTGGTAAAAGAATCAATCATACTGAGGAATGATTTTGTCTTAAATGCTTTAATCTTACAGAAAAGTAATTTAAGTAATTTAATTTAAAAGTAATGTATCCAACAACAAAAACATAATTTCCCTATTGAGTAACAAGATCAAGATGTAAGAATTAATATAGAATTTGTGTTAGCTGATTGATAAATGTGCATGCTTTTCACAATTTTCTATTGAGTGACACAACGTAATAAGCTAAAACTTTACAGTTTTGTTGTTTAACCCTCCTACAATCAGTGCAATTTTTGAAACAACCCATTCAGGCCACTCCAAGCCATTAGCTGTTGCCAGTGGCCTCCTATGGTTACCCTTCTGTGCACTGTCACACCACTGAGATTGCAGGGTAAAGGTGGTCTCCCATTGATACATTGCAGGCCATACTAATATGTTCAAACATTTACAGTGGCCTTGGGTGGCACACAGTTGATTTTGTAAGATTACTTGGAAAGGACAGCAGGCTTGTACATGTATGTACTGAAGGTTGCTGGAGAACAGAATTTAGTGGATCTGAGTAGCCTCCATGTGTAGGAGGGTTTTAATGTTTTACATCATAATTCAAAGAAAGGTATACTCATATAGAAGCAGTTTTGTCAACGTTACAAATGTTGTATCATCCCTTTAAGGAATGCCTCTGATTCATGACAACAATAATCTTCACAGGCCAAGTCCTCCAACCAGGGACATTTCCCCCCCCCCCTTTCTTGGAGGTCACACTTGATAACAATCAAAGTCCTAATGCATCAGGGATTTGTCATTTATAACTGCATGAATTACAGTATTTTAGCTTGGAGGTCACACTTATAACTGCATGAATTACAGTATTTTAGCTTGGATACAACCTGTATTTTTATAAATACGCCATGCTACAAGCTGTCACAATGCAATTGTGTAGGACTACACAAACACATCAACCAGCAGGCGGCATTGCTTTGTAGTTATTTTTAATTCCAAGGTCGCTTGGGTCCTCCTCACAGCTTATCAACTTCTGTTAGGTGCTGCTTCCAGAAATCAGCGTGAGTTGTCAGTCGTGGCACTGCATGCATCTTTGGCTTATTCCCAAACCCATCAATTGAAAACAAAAAAATGTTAACACAATGAAATAAGCGGACTCTTCCACTAGTTGTTTTCTACTCTTGATTCTTATAAAGTATGGATGCGTTTACATACATTTGTTTGTTTTTTTACTTGTATCACCATGCACTCATGTGAGTCTAGCGCATACTAAGCAAAGCAAATTGCATACAATATATATTTAAGAATGTTTTTAAAAATCACATGTACATGGCAGAATAATGATGTTAAGCTGTATTCCATGTCCATGTGTACAATGTTCAATTTGATCACAACAGTACATACATGTGTAACATCAAAACATTGCCAACATTTAGGAATGGAAACAGTGCATAATTATTGCCTGCGACAATATGCACTGATCGCTCATAGGGTCTGACACTACAAACAAGCACACGCACCGGATTGCCTCCCATTTGTGAGATGTGACTTCCTGAAAACAAGTGACTACAGGAAGGCCTAACCACCTGTGTTTCTCTGAACCTTGTTCCTGCCTTGGTGACCTCATATCAGGGGTCTCATCTCAGGGACCTCTCCAGTACAACGGTCGTCCTGCCAATCCCTGCTCTCTCACTCAGTATTGTCATTTCCCAGACAATTACATTTACTAGCTCCAGGTCCGAAAACATTTAATTCACACAGTGACAAAATCACACATTAACCCTCCTATGACTACAAGGGTCAAAATCAGTCAAAACGTTGATTTACTTGCCAAGGTATATCTAGTGCACTGAAAAGTCAAACACTGTCAAACCTTACGTTGTAGTAAGCACATTTACAGGTCAAAACGAGTTGACCATTTTTGACTGGTAAAAGCATTGTCTTGTATTGTTCAGGGTGGTCTAAACGACAGTAAAAACCAGTCAAAAATGCCCCTGTGCACATTTGGGTCAACAGTCAAAACAGGCAGTTGACTGATTTTGACCTCTATAGCAACTTCCCACTAAAGTGCAGCTATAGTAAGAAGGTTAAAGGAAATATTTAAACATGAGTATTCTGTTTCAGTCCTTGATTTTACATGTGAATTAAGATATTAAAACGACCAACCTGTGAAAGTTTCAGCTTATCATGTTGTCCTTAACCCTAACCTTCCCAAATCCTCCAAAATTATCTTTGCTAAAGTGAAGGATTTTGAAGGATTGCTGTTATTAGGCATACTTGCCTTTCCATGGTACATGTACATCCATGTTTGTAGTGATTGCAAGGTCAGTGCTTGGGTCAGTGGACACTGTTTATTGCTCCATGCATGCAGGGAGGGTCCCTGGCCATGTATATGTATCACAGATTAGAAACACATGTGTGCATACATGTCATGTGCGCATATATGTCATGTGCTGGCTTTACTACTGAAGGATTTTGGAGGATTCAGGTTATGTGTAAGCAAGTGGGCCTAGGGAGTTAGGGTTAACCCCAACTCCCTAGACAACAAAGCCAGTTGGAGGATTTTGAAGGATTTTTATTGTTTTAATACAATGCCTAGGGAGTTAGGGTTAATGAGAAAAAAAGTGAAAGTACATTCTGATTTTGCCAAAAGCTCCTTCAGAACGTTTTTGAGCTTCCCAATGCTATTCTTTCCCTTCTAGGTAATTGCACTTTTGTGTTCCTTATACGGACTAACCACTATCATATGGCAGCCAAAACCTCAAACATACAAAGCCTACTTTCAGTTTTGTTGTACTTTTTTCATTATAGTTTTCATGTAAACGGCTTCTGCTGAGAACTTCAATGGCAGTGGAATAACCAAAATTGTTTTGTTTGTTTTTTGGGTGGGGGACACAGAAGTTTCATAGGGCAAATTTGCCACACACTGGGGAGAGGGAGGGGCGTACTATGCTGTTGCTCTATAGTTAATGGAAAGAACTGATTCATCCATCCATCCACAATCAAGACCTGCACTACTGCCATAGAGACGGTGAGTTAATCAACAACCACTATTCACAGACTGAACCACTTGAGGGAATCATGGGGCTCTTAGAAATTTTCCAAGAGTGAAATGGCTCCATACAGGTTTTAGTACAGCTAGATGAAGTGTCTGAGGGGGTTGATTGCAATCCCTTAAGACGTTTTGTATACAGCAATGGGGTAAAGTACAAATGACATGAGAAATCAAAGAGCAACTCTTGAATTGGATTGCTGATTTAAAGGGAAGAATGCATGCATTGATCTGCATTAACTTATCATACTGCATAATTATTGGCAATTCTCATATCATTGTATACATGCCATTGCAATTGGTAGCAAACGTTTTCCTTCCGAATCTAAAAATGAACATTCTTTCATCGTCTTCTCTTCACAGGTTTCTTTAGGCTTACAAGCTAAAGTTCTGTAGGAACAGCTTTTGAGGATCCTTGGTTTCATAACCAGATACAATAATAACAATTATATTTATTGTGCAAAACATTCCGTAAATCTTTTCTTGAATACACTTTTACATTGCTAGTATCAAACATATCTTTATTTATTGTGGACACTAATTTGATATACAAATAAAAAAAAACTTCAACTCCATTTCCAAACCTACATGTGTTGTCAGGTAGAGGTGCAATTACTTAATGCTTCCTGCCAATATTTGCCATTTCAATATGTCATGCTTCAGATAATCCCAGGTGATCTATTCCAATGACAAATCCCAACAACCGATCTCGGCCTTCATTTTTCTCTATCTCCCAAGTGAGCTGAATTCATCTGGAGGAGACAGGCTTTGATGAGCGAGATGATGATAGCGGCAACGCTGGTGAGTCAGTCGGCAGATGAAACAAGATGGAAGAGGGCACGGTGAAAGCACTCTCGGAATGGCTGGCCAGAGCTGCCAAACAAATTCTGTTATCTCCCCCCCCCCCCCATTCACTTGGTCTAATGAGAACATGGTAAATGTCCAATGACATTTGCAATCTGAGAGAAGTAAGCTTCACATGGTAATATAATTTCCAAAAAGATTTCATTCCAAATCACAGTGATTTTTTTATTTATTTTTTAAAATTTGTAATGAAGGCAGACAGACTGATGTACACTATGAGAATAATTCAATAGGGCGTATTCTTGATCCCTATATTTACTGGGATTGTTTCAAATATAACATGTTGATTGGTGAGTGAGGCACATGCTGACCAATGTGTTATCATGTACAGCAATATACATCACATGGATTTTTGTTTCAAGGACATGGTGATACATGCGCAATGATGCACAAAGCTCAATTTTCAACATTATAAAGTCAAGTAAACCTGCGAATACACCCTACAGTCACATGCCAAGTTATGATTTGAAATTGAATATACCTACTTGTGGTTAAACGCAATGACAAAGAAAAGTTAATTCCAAATGTACTCAGAATTACCAATCATGAAGTCTTGCCACACACATTCCAAGTTTCATGTAACAGCCCACCAAGGCTTATATTGGTTATCAGTAAAATCCATCCATACCAACATAAGTACTCGCTCATTCAAAGGGTCTCACAGTTGGATGATGCAGAGTTCCCCCACAGATATTATTCCTGGCTGGTGTGGCTTAATCTCCGTGCCTACTGCCTACATGCCTCGGATCAGTGGCACAGTAATGTAGCTTACATTCACACGTGCATGAAGTAATGTTATTGCGCTTGTTGTTGGGTAATTGGCTTGAATAAGGAGGTCATGGCCCAACATCATGCATAAGAAAGGAGACATGATTAACCTCAAAGATGTTCATCTAAGGAAAGTTGCTTAAAATATGACATTGGAAGTTGGAAATTTATGTTCTTTTCTAGCCACTAGTTTTCAAGAAATATCTCACAAAACTAACCTGTGAAAGATTCACCACAATAGGTGCTCTTGTTTTTGAGAAAATGAAGAAAAACTGGGGATTTATAAAAAAGTGTTTTGTTTTGTCAAGCGTTGCTGGACATCAAATTTGTTTATTATAAATTTGTTTTCCTCTTAGATGAAAGCATTTCAGACAGAATAAGAATGGATACTTGAACCAACTTAACACCAAACTTACAAATAATTTGTTACTGAGATGATCTGGTAATGTTGTACTTTCCATTTAACTGGGTGTTTCTAGTAATCTAATGGTCAAACAAAGAAAGACAAATGTTCTAAAGTTTGTAGTATTCTATTATGCTAAGTTCTTTTCTATAACATTCAAGTCAAATAACATGTGTATCATACTGATTGCAGGGAAACATTTCTTTTAACAATTTTGCATGGTTAAATATTTGTTCATAATACTAATTTTGATGAGAAATTTGTGAGTACCATACTGTGTAGCATTTTGGTATTCTATACAAGCGGAATTGTTCAATGAATTGCCCTTAAGAAATCCTTGAATTCCTGTCCAGGCATTTGACATGGCAATGCTTCAACCTTAGCACAGTAACTGAACAGTCACCAATGTAATGGCCTCGAAAACAACAGGTGTATCTTTGACACACTGATCTAACATATGTACAACCATTGCCATTATAACCAGCACAAACATGAGAAACAGCCTACATGTTGTATGGCCATGTACAGTACAGTGTACTTGTATAACTGTTCCAAGCACATGTAACTCACTGTACATTTCAGGGGTAAAAGTACAAATTCCAGAAAAGTGTGTAGTAGCCCTAGGTCTCCTTTGAAGTATAGAGGACAAAGCACCCCGAACCTTCTGGATCTCCACATCCCCTCAAAACAAGAAACTAGAGGTTTGGACACAATACAGGCTACTTCTTTCTTTCCTTGATAGCTACTTCTCTTCTTTCAAGAACAAGGGAGATTTGTAAAAAAAATCCTGAAATCAGGAAAAATCCTGAGGAAAAATCCTGAGAAAGCACAGGGCTGACAGTTATACATGTACTGTACATGTTTTAGTTTCAAGGGCTACATGTACATATGACCCTGTGGCATGGTTCCTTTATTTTAATAATTCAAGGATTTTACTAGTCTGGCCATAATCCAAATATCAAAAAAAAAAAAAAATACACAAGGTCAAATGGAACTACATGAAGTTTACACTTGACCCAATCACAAAATCTAACTCCCATTGGGATATGATTTTTTGTGGTATTTCATTGATTTACATACGTGTAACTTTATATTCTCCAAACCATAAATAATGAATAATCTGCACATGATGATCATCCTTGGATTTGGGCCCTATCTGAAACATTAAACCTCTTTTACCAGTCAATGCATAACATGACCTAATCATCCTTGATACCACTATTTACATGTACAATCCTAACTGCATAGCACCACTAATACAAAGATTGAAATCAAAAGATTCCCCTTATCATTTGCCACTGCTATTTGGCCTTTCTGAAGTTGTAAAGGAAAGATTTGGAACCAAAACTAAATTGTGACTGTGGTCAAATTACATTTGTAACAAACCACCTAGTAAACTCTAAGTAAGCAGGGGTGGAAATTAACTTGAATTTTATGGTAGCCCACAGGACTAGTTATGCCAGAATTTTACTAGTTCTCATTTGTTAGCAGTCATACTGAATGTTTTTTTGCGTATTTTTATTTCATTTTTTTTCACTAGCCCGTCGGACTACCCAAGCCCAAGGAGCTTGTAGTCCTGCTGCTGAAACCACTCGACTCAGACTAGAGGACTAACGTTAGTGTTAATTTCAGCCCCTGAAGTCAAGTAAGTCATCAGTTCCACATAAGGAACATAAAATTGTATTTGATCTGATGAAGCATACAGTGCATACTGTAGGACATGTACACGTACATTGTACACAAACATGAATTTCTCACTAGTACATTTCAGATGAATTAAAAGTAGTAATGTCAACATGGAAGCACATGACAATGTCCCCTTTCTAGTATTGTTATGATCATACACATGTTAATAAGACATTTCATGCATTTATAGTTTGCAGAAAGGTCAACGAACTGATTTTCCAACAAAGAGGGCGCTATGTATCCTATACAAGTCCAATAATTTGAGATCTTCTATGACATAATGTAAATGTCTGGTAAATACATGGTAATAGTATTTATGTAATTCTTAAATACTAATACTGAATAGTATTGTATTTCAAATGAAAACATGTTTTTTGAGAAGATAATATTTAGACAGATTTATTTTGCTATCAAATTTAACAAATCCAATTCAGTAAGTCAGAAATAAAAGGGAGTTGGAAAAAAGTGAAACTGGAGAATTGAAAGAATTGAAATTAAGTAAGAAGACAGTAATATCCTGAGGGGGATTCCATGGGGCTGGGTCCTTCTCTCTACATAATGCATGTATTGAAATGTTTACAGTTCCAGCAACAGACGGACTGGAGATTCCCCAGGCGAGAGAGTGTGGAACCCACCAGGCCCCCAGCCATTCATGTCGCCTTCCTGTCGCAGCCCTCTTTCCGCCTATCTGGGCCCAAACAAACTCAGCAGTGGCTAGCTGTGCTGGTCTGAGCACGGTGCAAGATTAGAAAGGAAGAGAGAATGGGAGCAAGCAGGAGACTTGCTAGAGAATCTCTGAGGGGGATGGATTATCGGCTAGAACTCCTATTCTTAGTATTTAGGTCAAGCTTGTAGCACGTGCGTGTGATCTACTTTTGTTGTTTATAGTTCAGAGCATTCTGAGCTTCAAGTCAGGCGTTATAATTGCACCCAGGATCAAGGTTAGGTTAAATTTGAAATTCAAATTTATCAGGACAGTATTGATACAGAACAAGAATGCATTAGCCCTAACCATGCATATACTGTCCCAATACCACAAAGTTCACACTTAATGCAACTAAATAAACATTAGTTAAGGGAAGGTATGCCATGGTAATGTTGGTAAAACTGCTTCTATGAGTATGCTTATTCTCTTAGAATCAAGATATGTGCATTAAGGCCTTTTCACACTGTCCATAATCTCGGGGTCGGAACCGGTTCCAACCCCGAGATTTTTTTCAACCCTTTTCCCACTTCTAAAATTTCAACCCTGTTCCAATCCGGGTAGCATGCTCTAGCCGGATCGTAATCAACCCTGGCAGGGACCAGGGTTGAAAATCTCAACTCGGATTGAAATTGCATTTTTCGGCATGAACCGTGTTGAAAATGATAGTGTGAACCGCCCCGAGTTGAGCTCACTTACCGCCGATCCGTGTTGAGTTGTGTGGCGCGAAATTCTACGAAAATCTGACACGGGTACAAAGGTCAATAAAGAATCAGCTGTGAGGCCGCGCCCACTACGTACATGTACATGTCATGCATGTACAATGTACATGTACATGTACATTGTATGCATGCACATCCTATGCCGAGCGTGGGCTTGTATAACATCAACCCTTTTTCTCCGCAGAATGTACAAAATCATGTACATTACTACTACAAAGAACGAGTCCCGAGCGGGTGGGCACAGCCATGTTGGAAATGTGTATACATCCAGCCGCTTACGCGTCGCAATGCATTGTGGGATCGAGAAAATCATCACAGCGCCGCGTGCCGAATGCGGTCCGTGTTGAGAATTTCGTAGTGTGAATACACATGGCCCTAGCCGGATTGAACGTTACACGGTTCACAGAGCGGCCGGTTCGCGTAATGAACAGTGTGAACGTTGCGTCTTTGCGATCCCTGTCGAAAGCAACCCAGGCTGAACCGGGTTGGATCCGGGTTGGTTTCAACACGGTTCGAAGCGGAGATAGTGTGAAAAGGCCTTTAGACAACTAACCTGTGAAAGTTTCAGCTTATTATGTTACATATGTGAATAACAAGAAAGTAACAGACAAAGTTATTTGTAATTGTAGCAAGTAAAAACCAACCTGTGGAAGTTTAAGCTTATTTCACTGTGATGTTAAGAAGCAAATATCATAGTTTTGGTATTTTGCAGAACGATTTCGCAAAATTATTCAAATAATTTTTCCTAAAATGATATCACCTCAGATGGAAATAATTCAAGTGATGTTTTACGCCATCGTCAACTTGACACCAACTATAATATAAAACTGTGATCAATTACATATACTTTATTTGTTTTAAAGATTATCAGTGGTGTGCCCTGCCTTTAACTTGGAAAGAGGGGTAGGGGTGACGCACATTTCATCCACTTTCCACTAGAATCTTGACTGCATGCTCACAGCGTATACAGTACAACTCACAAAAATAATGAAATAATAAAAAAAATAATAATTAAATAGCACGCTCGACCTGCAAGCTTGACCCAGAAATGAAAATAATGTAATGTAAAAAAAGTAATCAAATAACAAAGTGTTGGTATCATTAAAAGGGAATACAGTAATAAAGTTACATTTCCATTCAATACATAAATATGCCAGCAGTTTGAACATAGAGGTTTAGGAGACTGGAGTCTAACTATACAGCGTCAACAACTGCTAATTTACCATAAGGCTAGGTTCCATGGCATGCAACACAACTATCTATACAAATGGAAATTTGGGAAGTTTTTATATGGAGAATATTTTTTTCCACAAAAAAATAAACAAGTTATTTACAATGAGACTTTGAATGTGATATGCATTGTGGAACTGTAAGTTTGTTTATAGGCCTATCATTTGATTTTTGGTGCTGTTTTAATAATGGGATTTCCTGAAGTCGGTGAGAGTACTGATTGTTTTTCCGACCCTATTCCACGAGACAGCATGTAAGATTATAAGATGAAGTTGAAGAGCTAAAGTACAGGTCACACCAGAGAGTAAACATGTCATGTATGCCTTGGAAAGCTTGATACTTAATACAGATCTTTGATGTGGAGGAGCTAGCACGCAGGGTTATTCACAAACCCTGACTATTGATTTGTTTTAAGCAAGACAACGTAACAAAAATCAATATGAAATACAAACCGTAGCACACAAATATTACATGCCATTTGGAAGACTGGCATTGCACTTTACAAAACCCATTCACTTGAATATAAAAAAAAACAATATTTTTTAAACACAACAGTAATGATGCATATAACGTGTGGATTTTTTTTAAAGACATTTCAACAGAATTTCCACAATAATAATTTAATAATAAGCGGTCCTTATACAGAGCCAATTTCATCTACATGTTGATCAAGGCTCTTTAACCCTAACCCTCCTAAATCCTCTATATAATCCTCCGGAGGATTTGGAGGATTTTGGAGGAATGAGGCACGTTCGAAAATCACCAATTGGAGGATTATGGAGGATTGAGGAGGGTCGTGCATTTGATAGTGGAGGATTATGAAGGATTGAGGCAGTGAGCTTCATGCATAAACTCAAGTTGGAGGATTATGAAGGATTGAGGCAGTGAGTTTCATGCACAAACACATTTCGGAGGATTATGAAGGATTGAGGAAGGTACCTGGTAATTAAGGCTAGGGAGTTAGGGTTAATATTATCCCTGTCATTGGGCTACTTGCAACACAAATTTTTCTTCAAAGTTATTCTTACTTAACCCTAACTCCCTAGGCCCATTTGCTTACACATAACCTGAATCCTTCCTAACTCCCTAGGCCCATTTGCTTACACATAACCTGAATCCTTCCTAACTCCCTAGGCCCATTTGCTTACACATAACCTGAATCCTTCCTAACTCCCTAGGCCCATTTGCTTACACATAACCTGAATCCTTCCTAACTCCCTAGGCCCATTTGCTTACACATAACCTGAATCCTCCAAAATCCTTCAGTAGTAAAGCAAGCACATGACATGTATGCACACATGTGTTTCTAATCTGTGATACATGTACATGGCCAGGGACCCTCCCTGCATGCATGGAGCAATAAACAGTGTCCACTGACCCAAGCACTGACCTTTCAATCACTACAATAAACATGGATGTACATGTACCATGGAAAGGCAAGTATGCCTAATAACCTCAATCCTCCAAAATCTTTCACTTTAGCAAAGAGCATGTAGCAAGTAACCTCAATCCTTCAAAATCCTTCACTTTAGCAGAGGATTTTGGAGGATTTGGGAAGGTTAGGGTTAGAGGGACAATATCGTCATGATCAGAGCAGACTTTCAACAGGGCATGGAATCCGTGTCCTAGTTTAAGATTTAACACAGTGACTGACAATTACTGGCTCATGTATGCAGCAGCAATGGTAATATGACCTGATCATATGAGGTACCATTTTCAGTCAGAGTTAATCTAAAACTAGCACTCTGATTCCATGCCCTGTTAATCGTGATGATACTGTCCCTTTAAACTGTTCTCTTAACTTTTTTCTGTCTTTTTAGTTTTTTAGTTTAAAAGCATTAATTAACCAAACAAACTGCTGTTATGATAAGATATCTCTATTCTATGATAAGACAAAATATCATTAATAAAATATCATTAATAAAATATCATTAAAAAAATATCATTAACAAAACCAATAGCTAATTACTTTTAAGGATTTGCCAGGGTGCATAATTAAACATATTAACCAGTTGCTGCAGGGGATCCACAGGAGTGAATCTCAGGTTCCATTATCCCCTATTCCTGAGACAGCACACCTAGTTTCCTCAAATTGGCTACATCTGAGCTCTAACTACCCACAGGACTGATGGACTGAGTCTTCCAATTAAACCTTGGTCTAGTGCACACTCTGGCCAGACAAATCTAGCCATCTTGATTTTTCCTTACTCCATGGTTGATTAATTTGTAATCATGTGAATTTCACATGGTCCATGGACATTCAAGGCACAGGTTTTCTGGAGTAACTAGCCCAGTGGTCTTTTTGATTTGTTACTGAAAATGCAGATGGCAGTACAACTACGAATTATACAGTCTATCTTGTGTAAGATGTAGTTATTGGCCTTACGTTTCAAAACTAGCAGGTTCTTTCTCAAAACCTGAGGCCAATAACTACTATTTTGCATTTATACTACAGGTCCTTTAGGTTGGTAAGCACTTTGCAACAGCTAATTCTCCATTTATTGTATAAGAAGTGTTTAATTTGGGGGAAGGTTACTTTGGAATCAAAGTAATAACTACTAAGCTAGTTCATAACCTGTATGTGCTATACAAATTATTTAAAACTTGGTATTAGATTTGAAAAAATAAATAAATAAATAACATGGGCAAATGTTATCAGTTCACTAGGTTCACCTAGTGAAATTAACTTCACACTGTTTGCTTTATTTTTAAATATTGCTGATCAGTGTTTCTGACAAGACCCCTGCATTAACCACAGAGTGAGGTCAACACATGTTTATCCTATACCACAATGTGAGTCATGACAACCATACAATTGCCCAAACAAAAAAACTAGCCTTTTCATGAGCATGTGTCTCTCCCAAGGTTTAAGAGACTCACTGTCTGTACATGAAACAGTTCATGTATGACAAATGACTACAACTACTGTATTAAATATCAGGGGTGCATGTACAATTGCAGTATAATTATATTGCTTGTATGACATAGCAAAATGCTATACAAAATTCATGATATGCCATCAAAATTTGCATACACATACAAACCTTACTGCCTACAACTGTGCAATGCAACATAGTTGAATTAAATTGGATGCTGTAAATGTTTATGGTTTCTTCCATTAATTCCCCTATATGTACCTGTATCAATGATAGCTACACAGCTTCCTGACCTATTGACCCAAGCGACCTTGGAATTAAAAATAACTACAAAGCAATGCCGCCTGCTGATTGATGTGTTTGTGTAGTCCTACACAATTGCATTGTGACAGCTTGTAGCATGGCGTATTTAGAAAAATACAGGTTGTATCTAAGCTAAAATACTGTAATTCATGCAGTTATAAGTGTGACCTCCAAGCTAAAATACTGTAATTCATGCAGTTATAAATGACAAATCCCTGATGCATTAGGACTTTGATTGTTATCAAGTGTGACCTCCAAGAAAGGGGGGGGGGGAATGTCCCTGGTTGGAGGACTTGGCCTGTGAAGATTATTGTTGTCATGAATCAGAGGCATTCCTTAAAGGGATGATACAACATTTGTAACGTTGACAAAACTGCTTCTATATGAGTATACCTTTCTTTGAATTATGATGTAAAACATTAAAACCCTCCTACACATGGAGGCCACTCCGATCCACTAAATTATATTCTTAAGCAACCTTCAGTACATACATGTACAAGCCTGCTGTCCTTTCCAAGTAATCTTACAAAATCAACTGTGTGCCACCCAAGGCCACTGTAAATGTTTGAACATATTAGTATGGCCTGCAATGTATCAATGGGAGACCACCTTACCCTGCAATCTCAGTGGTGTGACAGTGCACAGAAGGGTAACCATAGGAGGCCACTGGTCCTCCTCACAGCTTATCAACTTCTGTTAGGTGCTGCTTCCAGAAATCAGCGTGAGTTGTCAGTTGCGGCACTGCATGCATCTTTGGCTTATTCCCAAACCCATCAATTGAAAACAAAAAATGTTAACACAATGAAATAAGCGGACTCTTCCACTAATTGTTTTCTACTCTCATTGCCTATTACACAATACACATCATATACTACTCAAGACAATTTAGGGAACACCGAAATAATCTCAGTTAAAGCAAGATCATTTATTTCAGATAAACACAATGTTTCACAGAATTGATGAGAAACAACTGCACAATGAAACAGATGATAAAGGATGCATGTAGTGATTACACATTTCATGACATGACTACTGAATGAGAGAGGGGGTTGCAAATGAAAATCCCGGTTCATGGAACATTTCAAACCTATTTGATGTTAAAAATCCGGTGTTCTCTAAATTGTTTTGAGTAGTATATATGTGCCACCCAATTCTAAAACAAACAAAGAAAAAAAAAATGGCCCAAGCACGTTCGGTTGTGTGTGTGTACATTAAATACCACAATACATGTCACGTACACATAACACAATAGTGTATACGCGTTTGTTAATATATTCATAATAATAATAATAATAATAATAATAATAATAATAATGTGTGGATTTATATAGCGCACGTATCCACCAACTAAGTGGTGCTCAAGGCGCATTATATTATTATCCCTGCTCATAAGGCTCATAAGGCTCATAAATCATTCCTGAAACCATCTCAGCTCCCTGGGGAGTATACAGCTCAATTGCTGCCATTTCTAGCGCATATAGAGCAAACCAACTCTGCCTTCACAGGTACCCATTTAACCCCTGGGTGGAGAGAAGCAATTATGATTAAGTGTCTTGCTCAAGGACACAAGTGTCACGGCCGTGATTCGAACCCACATTATGTTGCTAACACCAGAACTTGAATCCGGTAAGCTAGACCGCTCGGCCACGACACCCCGTAATAATAATGTATGGACTTATATAGCGCACGTATCCACCAACTGAGTGGTGCTCAAGGCGCATTATATTATTACCCCTGCTCATAAGGCTCATAAGGCTCATAAATCATTCCTGAAACCATCTCAGCTCCCTGGGGAGTATACAGCTCAATTGCTGCCATTACAGCGCATATAGGGCTAATCAACCAACTCTGCCCTCACAGGTACACATTTAACCCCTGGGTAGAGAGAAGCAATTATGGTTAAGTGTCTTGCTCAAGGACACAATTGTCACGGCCGGGATTCGAACCCACATTCTGCTGCTAACACCAGAACTTGAGTCCGGTAAGCTAGACCGCTCGGCCACGACACTTCATGAACGAAAATTAGCAGGCATTCATTTACCCGTAAAAAGTCATCTTTAGTAATTTAGAGAAATTATTACATGCTGATGTGTTGGTATGAAAAGTGCATCTATAGGTCAGTTTTAAAGGGACGATATCATCACAATCAATATGGCATGGAATCTGTGCGCTAGTTTTAGATTAGATTAGTGACTGAAAATAATACCTACATGATAAGGTCATATTACCGTTGCTGCTGCATAAATGAAGCAGTAATTTTCAGTCACTGTGTGCATCTTAACCCTAACCTTCCAAATTCAACCAAAATCAACCGGAGGCTTTGGTTGATTCTTGCATCATTTCAACCAGGGGGAAGTTGGACAAGGCAAGCACAAACAGACTCGTATAAATTGTTGTTTTCAATTACTTAATTTGTTTCTTACACAATAGGTTGGGGAATGATCTCCCTGCGCTGTGGTACTATGCTGCAAGCGAAGCCATCCAGCACCATGCAAAATAGAACACTAGTTGATTTTGTAGGATTGATGCAGTAGGCACCATGCAAAATAGAACACCGGTTGATTTTGGAGGATTTAGGCAGTGGGCACCATGCACAAATAGAAAACCGGTTGCTTTTGTAGGATTTAGGCAGTGGGCACCACACGAAATAGAAAACCGGTTGATTTTGGAGGATTTAGGCAGTAGGCACCACACAAAATAGAACACCGGTTGATTTTGGATGATTTAGGCAGTGGGCACCACGCAAAATAGAAAACCGGTTGATTTTGGAGGATTTTGGAAGGTTTCTAGAAAATGAGCCTAGGGGGTTAGGGTTAAACTAGGAGTTTTTCAGTTAACTATGTCAATGAAGCAACCTCATATATCATTTGGATTAATGCAGCCAGTAATTGTGTAAAATCTGCCTTGGAAAGAACAGATTATACCTTTGTGAAACCATAGTGAAACTATATCAGCTTTCAGCTTGGTGAAACTATCACAAGCAGAGAAGTGCATATCTCTATTGTGCAGGATGTCTCAATTCACAATGTGTTAATCTAATACATCACTTAAAGGCAGTACCAATTCACTTGGTAAGACCTACAGGATGAATGGCAATAGCTGTATGTTACAGTGATACATAAAGCTATCTTCACAGCATGTGACATTGGAAGGGGATCCCTAAACCTTGTGTCCTTCCAAATCCCTTTTGTACCAGTTGACCCACTGACATTATAACAGCAAGGACTCTTGCCTGTTGAAAGCATTCAGACAAAGGGGTTCTTACAGCCAATAATGTCAATTGTTCCATTCACAATAACTGATTAACACAATTTAACAACATGTTGAAGCAGCTATTTCTCAAGGACACATCTGGGTTATTGGCTAAAAAGGTCACACTCTTTTACAACCTGGTAATATGCTTGTTTTTTCCTCATTCCTACATGTATGCTTATCACATTTTGCAGTTTCTGCTCATATTTCTTGAACACTTAAGGGCAGTATCGCCACGACTTTCCACAGGGCATGGAATCGATGTCCTAGTTTAAGATGAACACAGTGACTGAAAATTACTGGCTCATGTATGCAGCAACAACGTTAATATGACCTTATGTGGGGAATTATTTTCAGTCACTGAGTTAATCTAAAACAAGCATTCTGTCCTGTTGATCATGACGATACTGCCCCTTTTAGTGGTGATGGTACCAAACATCCTGAGAAATTATTCTGTCTGAAATTACAAATTAAAAATGGAACATTTCCACATTAGAATTATGCAAGAAAATCTGAATGCATCTTCACTATTTTCCCGTTAACTACACGCAAACAACAAAATAAGCTTCTCTTTTCACGTCTTGTTTGAAACAGAAACCTGATTTTGAACAATGGTCCAAACCTTGAATCGCATTTTTCTCAAAAAATGCACTTGACATGTTTGTGCTCCAAGCACTCGACATATCTCTCGATTCTTATGCAGTATCCATGCATTTACCAATAATAATAATAATGTGTGGACTTATATAGCGCACGTATCCACCAACTGAGTGGTGCTCAAGGCGCATATTATTACCCCTGCTCATAAGGCTCATAAATCATTCCTGAAACCATCTCAGCTCCCTGGGGAGTATACAGCTCAATTGCTGCCATTACAGAGCATATAGGGCTAATCAACCAACTCTGCCCTCACAGGTACCCATTTAACCCCTGGGTGGAGAGAAACAATTATGGTTAAGTGTCTTGCTCAAGGACACAAGTGTCAAGGCCAGGATTCGAACCGACATTCTGCTGCTAACAACAGAACTTGAGTCCGGTAAGCTAGACCGCTCAGCCACGACACTCCACTCCAATGTATACAATACCTTTAAATGACTTCCTAGTTACACGAAAAGTTGACCAGAAAGCATACGGTTATGTGCATAGTTATCTTTTGTAAATAAAAAATTATGTGCACATACGATTTGTAGTTTACATGTGCGTGTACAATTTAATAAAATACTAAACATGTGTATTCCAACAAATTACAATTTCCATTCTGATCAGCTAAATTTGAAAGTTAAATAGACATTGTCATGAAATGGGGGATATTTTGCAACACCATTTTGATGTGCAGCAAAGACAGACTAGTGGCATGTTAATTTAATTTGTTTGACCTACATGAATTGAATAAATAAATACGGTTGCAAAATCAATTTTAAAAAAAACAAGAATCAACAAAATCTAATCAACACACTGCATGCCCTCTCTGTAAAATTACATGTCTAATCTCAAGCAATGCCAACACATTCAAATAAATCTGTCAAAATTAGTTCCACAAGCCTTCACGGTTTTTAATTGCATTTATCACTGTAACGATTTTACTGCCTGAGTGTAAAAACTTTTTCAATCCATCCATTTCATGCTGTGACCTACATACGAGAAAAGCCGTTAGTGCCACAGGATTATGACTGACCGTGAAGGGGGAAAAACTGAGGATTTTGTTTTCTATGGGTGTGTGAAAAACTTGGCACTTAACACATCAGCCAATGGCGCCAATCTAGATTAGTACTTGGTGTAAACTAGAACAGAAGAGAAGCAATCAGTTGCCAAGAACAACATGTCAAAGGGGGGGGGGGGGAGACAGCAATGGATAGTGTACATGAATGAATGATAAGTGTCGGATTTCACCTGCTGATCAGGAAAAATGCTTTGACACTCTTAAGAGTGTCTCTCCCTTTTAGCTGTTTCCATAATGGGGGAGGGGGGTCTCAAGCCACAGCTGAATCATACGGTTGACATTTTTCTTCATTCATTCAGGCATGGAAGTACACTATGACAGGATGCTATCAGTGCATGTTTTTCGAGTCTTCACTGTAAATGGATTTGTATCTTGACACCTCTCAATGTAGACGGCGCTCATATGTACCACCGAAGAAAAACAACCAGAGAATCCTCTTCAGCTTAAAAAAAAGTGTATCAACACAAAATAAAGACAAACACAAAAGATTTCAAGAGAGGGTATGACAAGGTATTAAATTATTTGTCATTTATACTTTCTTCAACTGACTGTTATGACTAGATTTTCATTCTATTTTCTTTGTACTGTTTTCCCTCTTGCTTTAAATTCCATACAGGTTCCAGATACATGCATAGTGTAGTGTACATTTGTCCTAATAATTAGTTGTGAATATATATAAAAACCATCAAATTGGTAGGTCAGTATATGCAGTGTATCCCTACCAATGCATGACATTGTCCACCCCTGGTCACCTTCAGTTGTTCATATTGCTTGGGCTGTCCTTCCTCATTAGTCACTCAAAGGTCACTCTATGCAGAATGCTTCCATATATTGGTACTATTACCCTCTTATCAGATGCACGCTCTCCATGTTTTTTTCTCTTCTTTTCTGTTTGTCGCCATGTGTGTGAAGCATCTCCGCCAAAGATTGCGGCATTTTTACCAGCAAATGCACTGCGGCGGAAATTGTACTTCCATAACAGATGTGTGTCCCAATGTCTCTGTGATTCACTTGCACTGTTTAATCATTTTCAATTTCTACTGTCCTACGGGCGATATTAAAATCAGTTTTTTTTTATAAGAGCACATTTGTATGTATGAGCATTCAATTACCATGTTTCAGTCTACTGAATACTAAACATAATCAAGTGGTTAATATTGGGCCCTTTAATCCCAAACCTATAGGTTCAAATCACCATGTCTACAGGCCATTTTAATAGTATCGATACCTATTACCTAACCTCGTTATAACAATTTAAAAAGCAATGAGTAAAATGTGTTTAGCAACCAAATTAACAAAATAACTACCTGAAATATTCATGGATAATAGGGTTGACATCAACTATCCCGATTGGGAGATATTTGTTATCTTGTTTAAACCTATATTCTCCCAAAGAGGAAACCAATAGACCCCAATCAGGACACCCTTGGCCAACAACACCACAATCTGCATTACTATTAATAAATAAGTACATTTTCCTTTACACAAAATAACTATACAACATCAGGTTCTCTGATGCTAGGAAAAAAAGGAAATAGTGTAATACATTTGTATCATTCCACAAAGTAATACATATATCTGTGCACACATAAGATACACAGTAATACAAAGTTGCACAATGCATCCAGGTAGTGATTTCCACTGAAGTCAATAAGTGTTTCCACATTAGCAGTCAAAGTCATGTTTTGAATTAACACACTTTCCTAGACTGATTCCATTGTTGACTACATCAAGGACATTTGGGTAGAGTTTCAATACCATAAACATTTTCAAAGAAATGCAGGTATATAAACCACCAACACAAGTATTCTTTCCCTGGACAAAACACATGCAAATGTAATTTGAATAAAATAAATAAATATAAAAAAAATTAAAAAAAACCTTCAGACAATAACAATGATGCATAACCTTGCACCAATTCCTTTGTGAGTAAAGTTTTTATTATTATTATATTACTGGAGGATTGTGCTTCAGCCTTCAGCAAAGGACAAATGACTGGCCTGGTTTCAGTACATGAAGCAGGTATGTAGACACTAAATCAAGTCAATGTACACTGTGGGTTTATTGGCAAACATAAATGGTAACAGATTCACATGAAACTTTCTTCATGTAAAGTTGTAGACTTTGTAGACTTTTCAAACACAAACCTTATATTCATTACAATGTGAGATGTTGATACAGTTTGTTATACAAATACTGACATGGACTCAGTCTTGGACTAGGACACAATGTTCAAGGACTCAAATACAAGTCACAAATACACTGTCTTTAGTTGATGATAGTATCAACCATCCCTTGAAATATTTCTGTCTCTAGTGCTATCGTTTTAGTAAAATTAGTGAAATAATTTCATGCAAAGACAGAAGTTCCACATTCTTGTAAAAAAAACAATTAAATAATCTGAAACTTTTGGTTTTAAATTTTGTATATCTTGGTTCTCATAAAGTATGGATGCATTTACCGACATATTACCAATACTGGCATTAACGCTTTTATGACTGCACTGTGTAGGAAGTACATTTACAGGTCAAAATGAGTTGAATGTTTTTGACTGGTAAAAGCATTATATTGTCTTGCTGAGGGTGGTCAAAATGACAGTCAATCCCAGTCAAAAATGCCCCTGTGTGCACAGTTGGTTCAACAGTCATAAACGGTCAGTTGATTGATTTTGACCGCTAAAGCTACTTGCCACAAAACTTTAATATAATTTGTGCCTACAGCACCCATGGGAATGCGTGTACATCTACATGCAAGCCATTATTTGTTTGTTCTCTGTGGACTGTGGTACAGAATTGACCATGCTCAGATGGAGTCACACAAATCGCTTTTGTAATCACCCCATCCATACAGTGTTTGTTTGAGGCGCTACTTTGACAACAGTGAACAGGCTGGACTCGGGGACCAACTTCAAAAGTTGAACAGACTAAAAATCAAGTAGGATTAGAAACTGTGCATGGTGAAAAACAGAAAGTGAAAGGTTTGCAGTAGCACCATGTTATATCTCGTTAATAGCATCAATCAAGACTAGTTATCTAGTGACAAAGAAACATCAGGAGAGAAACTGACAGTTAGGTAAATACTGGTCCAATAAAACCGGTGATAAAAAGTCATGGTTTGAATGTATTTGAAAACAGACACATTTCATCTGTTAACCCTCCTACTTCTGGTACCTTTTTCATACAAGTTGATGCACCATTTGAAACCATTCGCTTTTGTGGTTTTGAATGGTGAAATAACTGTGTACAGTATTGATTTCCCCAAATGGTTTTGAATGGTAGGTCAGCTAATACAAAACCTTGTTTGGATACTTCTAAGTGGTGAATCAATGGACCCTCTATAGCCCCTTTCACACTAGACGTATTTCCTGGGAAATTCCCGGGAAATCTGTTCACACTTCAAAAGTTACTCCCAGGAAATTCCCGGGAAGTAGCTTATTCCCGGGAAATAATTACCCCTGCTCGGGAGTAGGGGTAAGCGAGTTTTTCCCGGGAATAGTGTTTTTCCCGGGAAATAGCAACTAGTGTGAAACGAAAGCGGATTTAACTTACCTCACTTTCGCGTCGCGGATGTTGGGACGTCAAGTCTTGAAAGGTCAGCGAGGTCACTTTAAATAGCGCGCCAAATAGCTCGCGCGCTAATTAATATCCAGTGTTGTATATCGATCAGTACTTTTGAAACTTTCCTTCTTAAAATATAAATGTCTACATCTGTAAATAATACGATATATTTAGTTTTCTAGATTGTGACCAAATAAATGGTTTTAGAATTGAATAAAAGAATTGTCGCGGACAAGGCCATGTTAAGCATCCGTATCATTTACGTGTATTTATAATGTCCGCATGGTTTTTCCTCCGTAAAATACACAAATATTGGTATAGGCCTCATAATAGCATGCGAAAATGATGTGATGACACGTTTGAAGGAGCCATTTTGGACACGACGCGATGCATGGGAAACAGTCACAACAACAACCCGGCCGTCACCGCGCCGGTGGGTGCTTGAGCGCATGGCATTCTGGGATTGGACTTCTGCCCACAACATTTTCAACTTCCGTATGGGCCGATTCAGTTAGCGCATTTCCCGGGATTTGATCGCGAGTGTGAAACGACCGTGCATATTCCCGGGAAATAATGTTCCCGGGATCGACCAGATAGGTACAGTGTGAACGGTCGCTGGGGTGTTGGTGGGGTTAAAAACTCCAGGGAATTTCCCGGGAATTTTTTTCCCGGGAATTGGCTCTGTAGTGTGAAAAGGGCTTATGCATTTGAATGGATTTGAATGGTAGTAAAGCTTGCTACCAACACTGTTCAAATGGTATCACCATGTGTACAAAACCAATGGGCATTTTTGAAAGTGGAAATTTTGAATGGTTTCAAATAGTCTATCAATAGGAGGGTTAATGTTTTTCAAAATGACCAATAATATTTACTGGCTTTAAGCATTACATATTTGTTTAATTTCAGTATGATATTCATTATTTCAATAACAAGTTCAGATGACAACAAAAAAACACAAAAGGCAATCATACCCAAACTTAACTTTTACTTCTACAGATAACATTGCACTGAACTACCTCTGATCCCCTATACAAGAATATACACAAGCACTACACACATAGAACCTGCTATCATTAAATTGAAATGCAGAAAGTGTTTGTGTATACTTTCAGCAATGCACAATTCTAGACGTCCTTGACCCCCCTCTGGACTGATTACCCATTACTATTATTACTCTCATGTCCCATATACTTACCCATACATGTATATTACAAAGTGTATCACTCAGTGCTTGTTTTGTTGATATAAAAGGTCAAGGTGATTCAAACCATTCACCAATTGATGCTAAGCACATGTATGGTTGGAGATCTACAACATTATGTAACTAGTCAGTAGAGATATGTCCAATATCATTGTTGATGTTCTGCTTTTAATTCAAGGCAGTAAAGATGATGCATTAACCCTTGTATACATGCAGTCTCCAAAATGCTGCAAAAAAAAAAAATTCTAAGTACACAATGCTTTTTGTATGCATGCCTCAAAATATTGCATACTGTACAGAAGAATGGTACATGGATACCCCAAAATCCTTCAGTAGTAAAGCAAGCACATGACATGTATGCACACATGTGTTTCTAATCTGTGATACATGTACATGGCCAGGGACCCTCCCTGCATGCATGGAGCAATAAACAGTGTCCACTGACCCAAGCACTGACCTTGCAATCACTACAACAAACATGGATGTACATGTACCATGGAAAGGCAAGTATGCCTAATAACCTCAATCCTCCAAAATCCTTCACTTAACAAAGAGCATGTAGCATGTAACCTCAATCCTTCAAAATCCTTCACTTTAACAAAGAGAATTTTGGAGGATTTGGGAAGGTTAAGGTTAATACTTGATTGTAAGAATCAAGACACATGAACAGAAACCAACCTGAGAAAGCTTGTTTTTTTCATAGAGTCGCTATTGAGAAAATATTCATAATGCGTTTTGCTTCAATTTAATGTAGAAAAGGGACCGTGACTGTGATCCATTTGCAAAATAATAGATCATAATACATAGAGAAACTCATAATGAATGAACATACATACTACCAACAAGGGAACAATTATTGTTTCTATCATTTAAGTTTCATAAATCTGCCTCATACAAGTTTAATATGGCTATTTGTAAAAATAAAAAATACACCCTGATAAATGTATAAGATTTCATAATTGAATACAAATTACATAAATTTATCTTCTTTGATGTACTGAATCTTTATATTTTACTTTATATTCATTTTATATTATACTAATTTAACCCTAACTCCCTAGCCTTAATTACCAGGTACCTTCCTCAATCCTTCATAATCCTCCGAAATGTGTTTGTGCATGAAACTCACTGCCTCAATCCTTCATAGTCCTCCAACTTGAGTTTATGCATGAAGCTCACTGCCTCAATCCTTCATAATCCTCCACTATCAAATGCACGACCCTCCTCAATCCTCCATAATCCTCCAATTGGTGATTTTCGAACGTGCCTCATTCCTCCAAAATCCTCCAAATCCTCCGGAGGATACAAGATTATGTTTCTGTCAATCCTTCACAATCCTCCATAATCCTTCACAATCCTCCACAATCCTCCACAATCCTCCATAATCCTCCACATTCATCCAAAGTAAATTTCCATTATGCCCTCAATCCTCCAGGATCTCTTTGAACCATGCTTCCTCAATCCTCCACAATCCTCCACTATCAAATGCACGACCGTCCTCAATCCTCCATAATCCTCCAATTGGTGATTTTCGAACGTGCCTCATTCCTCCAAAATCCTCCAAATCCTCCGGAGGATTATAGAGGATTTAGGAGGGTTAGGGTTAATCTGTACATGTACAACAATGCATGAAATATAATGTTCCCCAACAAAATGTCCCTCCTGTTTGTCAAGTCTTGACTTTATAAACACAATAAATTATGACCTGCCATAAAATTTATCAGTGCTGGTACATCCACAGCCCAGTACCACCTTGGTATATTCAGTAAATAGTGTGTGCTAGTCCAACTGTCAAAAAGTACACATAATTAGGGTATGTGGGGGGGGGGGGGGGCATGTGATGCAGATCCCCTTTGAACCCATGGATAATAGGTTCAAAGTCTGGTACCTGGACAATACAGGTCATGCAGTGGTTCATGTGTACATGCGCTGGATCATGCTGATTCAAAGTCAACACAGGCTACAGCAGGGTGTATCTAAACGAGACACCTTCATGTACATGCAAATTAAACAGCGCTTCATATACGCGCAAATGAAATAACAAGGCCATAATCAGCCTCCCAATTATTCAGTTCGCTGTAGCTGAGAGGGATTTTCAAAACATTGGGAGACAAAATGTAATCAGCAAGAATTTAAATGGGTTCATGTTATATGCATGAAAATATTTCATTAAAAAAAAAAAAAGTATGTCAGCCGAAATGATTGAAGGTAAAGTATACCATTGGTAAATTCTACTGTGACTAGTGTGAATAAAGATAAACAAAACAATTGACCTACTAAAAGATTCAGTTCATTACGTTGTGTCATTAAGTGAAAATCCATTTGTAAACTTTGATCTGCAAACACAAACTTCATATTCATTACAAAAGTGAAATGTTGATACAGTTTGTTATAAAAAATACTGACATGGAAGACTCAATGTTCAAGAACTCAAATACAAGTCATGTATACACTGCCATTAATTGTACAAATAACCCACACAGTTAATATTGTGTTCCTTACTTCCACACTATTTGACAGGTTAAGGGATTATCCACTGTTAAGATACATCTAGCACCAGTTTGTACTAACCCAAGGTCCATCGCCTTATTTCCAATCAGGACTTGCATGCATACACACATGTAGTAAGAGCAACTGTATTGTCTAAATGCCTCTATAGTGTTTCTACGTACTGTGCCTACCTCCGAGGTGAACAGGCCCTACTCATCTCATCTCATCCCTTGAGTTTGTCTGGGGCAAGTTTGGGAGGGAAAATTAGGACAACAAATGACCCAGATACATATGGCACATGTGTGGGTGATGATTCGACGAAATACCGCGTGCATTTTTGGTGTTACTGCTGTGGCGCCTGGGAGTTATTAATAATATTGGCTAGCACTGTCTGGCTGGTAATATTGAAACATATTGATCAATATTTACAGCTGCCAGTGCAGAGGGGGTGTGCTGGTAGACATGGTTTGTCTGAGCGTGAGGTAAAGTCACATAAACATACAAGTTGACAACTGAAACTTTACTCGACCTCCGGTTTAAGATTGACCTTGTTTATGGGTGTTGTGCAAAAATGTCACATTTCATACATTCATGTTGATGATGCATAGATGTTGTGTACATACACACACTACATTATAAATAATAAGAAAAACTCTCTCCAAGGCGACAACAGATAAAACACCAAAAGGCACCAAAATGCATTTCGTCGTATTTCCAAATTTCACCTTCCAAAACAAAAATCTAATTTCAAAGAATCGGCCCCAACTCTTCCCTTTGACCGATTTTCCTTGCAAAATTCACAATTTGCTGGGTAAATACATGAATTGCAATACAAAACTACACACAGACAAATATTTCTGTATAAAAATTGAGCTATGCAAAATATTTTAACAAAATCGTGGCCTTCTTCCCTCTCCTCTTGTCCTAATCATCACCAAGGCACATATATTCATATATACATCTTGAAGATGCACGCGTCCCACATGCATCTCAGATAGGATCGCCTCAAGTCACGGGGAATGCATTTTAATTAAAACAGCCAATAAACGTTGAAACTAATCCCTCAGCAAAATGGGGAAGGGGTGGATGGGAATAGGTGAAGAGTACTCCTAGGGATCATCTTGTAATTCAAACTAACATTAACTTGAAAGGGAAAATATACCAATGATAAACTTCTTTGCTGTGTCACATGAATAACGCCATAAAACTAATAACCTGTGAATGTTTTCATTACATTGTATCCTTAATGCAAAAATGGTAAAAATGCATTCATGAGCGTCTCTTTTGATGGATACCGGCGCATTACAAATGTTCATTATTATTATTATTATTATTATTATTCAGATATTTCATTTGGAAACCTTCATATTCATTATAATGAGTAATGTCAATACAGTTTTCATCCCCACAATTCAGATGTGCATAATTGGGAAAAACATTTGAGTTTCTCTCAGACAGAAATATTTCAAAGTTTTACATACACACACAAAATATTGATGCCTTTACATGGTTAAGCAAAACAACAACAGACATATCTCCAAGTCTAAACATATTATTGATTAATGAAAGTTAATTTTAATCAAAATAGAAACACACCTGGGTAAATTAGTAATTTGTATTAATAAAGAAATCAATGTTGACCATTTTCTCCAAAACTGAGCACTTGACAGGTGAGTTAATGAAATACTTAATGAGTTAACTGAAATATGTCTGCTGTATACTACTTAAACAATTAAAAACAAGATAGTATAAAACAGTTATATGGAAAAGGTCACATTCAATAGCATGCAATTGATGCTTGGATTAAATGTAAACATGACAGTATTGCACAATATCCTGTTTATTATAAACTCCATGGTAAATAATGAGGCTGTCCTTGGCTATGTGTGTGTGTGTGTGTGTGTGTGTGTGTGTGTACAAACAATGTCAATAATGATGCATGTACTCTGTATTGTAGCTTGTCCTGCATGGATCAGCTTAAAAGACCACAGTGTTGGTGACTCCAGTATCTGACCTTCCTGAGTTATTTCAGTTTGTAGTGAGGCTTATCTGCATATCATCATATATCATCTCTGCTTTCATTACAGTGGTGTTTTGAAATGTCATGGTGTGTTATGGAATTGTATGGCTAACAGATTTATTACATCCAATGTGTATAGACTAAATTAAGTGAAGTATTTTGCTTTAACCCTCCTATGCCCAGGCTGAAATTTGGCCCAGTCAGCACGGCACTCACAGACAGTCACTTGAGTATTTTTGGTTGCATTGCCAATTGGTAGGTCAAACCACAGAGTCACACAGAGCTGTGTATGTACTGATTTATTTGAGTGCACTGCACAAAGTCAATGGGTTGGGAGTTACATACAAATTTTGAGTGTCTTTGATTGGTTTTGGTTTGACCTCCTTAAATCACAGCCACATGTGCTTGCATGTATTTGAGTGCACTGCACAAAGTCAATGGGTTAAGAGAGACATACAAATTTTGAGTGTCTTTGAGTGTTAAACCTATAGGAGGGTTAATGAATCAATAATTGCACAAAATTGAAATGCAGTTGGGAAAGAACTAATGTAGGGTACTGAGGGTATGACAGCACAGGTAAGGAAACCAACAGAGGAACAAATGGCTGGCTTCTGAAATTTGTGTAAAAATCTATGACCTGTATGTTTATGGTCATATATGTACCAATGTAATTCATGTATATATGTATGCTGTCTGGTTGGTATGTATAAGTAATGATAGGGATTCTGCACCATCAACTGCATTCAAAGATATTAAAGGGAAGGTGCAACGATGGTAGTGTTGGCAAACAGATTCTTTGAATATGCTTCTTTTTTTTAATCACACACAAAAGAACCACAATTTTGAACTCCGAGTATTATAAGTCATGAGAAAAGTGAGAAAAAGCATTCACAATTTTTACAGAAAACACTTGTAAATCTGCATATGTTTTTGAGTCTTCTCTAATACAAGAGCATTTCAACAACAAAAAATGTTTCAAGGAAGATTGGTCACCTTTACCAACCTTCAGATAATAATTCAGTAATTACTACCCTGCTGCATCCAAACTAGGTCAAAGTACATTAACAGCCTGCATAACAAGTAAGCTTTGCCCTGTGCTTCTAGCACCATCTGTCATTATGGTTACCATAGCAATAGTCAGAATGCCTACAGGGCAAAGGTCATTCCAAATGCCGCTTGTAACTAGACTGTCACCAAACTAAACAATCTAATTAATTTTGTTAATTTGCTTTAACTAGGTCGTAGGTATTGATTTTTCCGTATGAATTAAACATGAAGGCGAGTTATTCAATCAAATTACTGCACAGAAATTGATGGCATTAAATAACCATGACAATTTAATTCACGTAAGATCATGACAGTGATAGGAGTAATCTAGAATTATTTCATGTTAAAATACAAACAACTGCATTGAAAGAAGTGCACTGGTGCATTTACTATCTCCCTGTCCGATGAAACTGAAGATTGGTTGTGGTTGGTACCCATCAGTGTGCGTGCCAACTGGCAATCCCTGATACATCACTCAATTCCTGATGAAAGTCTATCATGCAGCTGGGTTATCTGTTTACCAGATACAATTTCTATCTGTGTTCAGCAAGACAGGCCAGACTCAATTTATTCCTAATAAGAATTCCATTTACACATTCTACAGGCCCCCCAAAAAATTGAAAATAACACTGCACTTGAAAGTGATATCAATTTGAACTAATGCATTGGGCCCATGCACAGCAACAGAGAACACTACAAAAAAATATATATATATAATCTTGATTTTAAATAGCAAATTCTACACAACATTCTACTGTGATTCACAAACACAGCACCATGTTGGCTAGGAAAAACACCTAGGAAAAAAATATTTGGAAAAAAAGCAATACTTTTGTTGTTGAACAGACGTTTTGTTCCCTCCTTCTGAATGCATGCTATTAACCTACGTAAATCCAAGAATACTCCGGGGAAATCATTAAAATAGCAATGCTGGCAAAAATCAAATTACGGAAACTATGCACTACAGCAGTATTTGTACGGTAAAATTGCTTTCAAGCCAAAAGCATGGTACGAATGTTGATCCAGAGAAAAATCCCCAATGAAATGAAGAAAGAGATTATGTTAGGCAATGGTGACCGTCTTCTTTTTTAAGGTGAGTTGACGCTCGAATCAGAGGGTATCCCTAAAATGTCAGCCACACAGTGCTTAATGTCATACCCAATGAGATGACAAAACTCAACAAGACCTAGGGCTCATGCAATTACAAGACAGATTTCAAGGTTGTGTCTCACCACTGTATTTTGATTTGGTTTTCTTTCATCTTGTCCTAGTTTACATGCATATCCTGCTATGCCCCCCCAAAAAAAAAAAAAAAAATATGTAGAATTATTTCAAAGTCTTCACTGATTTCACAATTATAGGAGATGTAATCAGCAGTGACATTTGTGTACCCAAGCTGAGTTGGTAAAAATAAATAGCGGGGATACTTGCTCTGTGGGTGAAAGTACTGGAAGACAATATAATTGATTTGGCCTGGGGCTCAATGCCATTAAGCAGCAATATACTGTGTCTTTGGGTTGCTTTTATATTTAAGGCCATTGCTTGATATTACTGAAGAGCCAGAATTGTTTTCCACACACATAGGGAGGGCACTGATGGAAATTTAACACATAAAAAATACATAGAAATGTTACCTGGAAATATATCTAATGCAACTAGGTTATGATGATACAAAATTACCTTGAAATTATTGTGGTTTTTGTTTCAGGCAAATTTCCATTCCAATTTGAAATGCGAAACAAGCTCTGTATGACCACCGGGTGACAGGAATTATGATCAAACTAATTGAATTTTTGTCGGAAATTGTGGAAATATACGTACACGTATTCACTATTGAAAAACAAGTACAAGGACCCACGTGCTTAACTTTTTTTAATTTTTTATTATCGCTTCAAATAGTGTTAGTTCACAATGTCGGCTGGTCATCTGCTAGGAAAAAAGCAAAATATTGCACACATCTGCAGCATGTCTGTATACATTAGCTGCACATGACATGACATGACATAGTGAATGCAAACCTGGGGTTTCAAGGAACAGACTACATGTATAACATATAAAGCTTGGCACTGATTGGACTGAATACACAATCAATGAATAGCAGTTGGCACTCAGATGAACCAGTCATCATAACATCTACATGTAGTTACAAGTACAATGCAAGGAAAGGAAACAAGGTTTTTGACAATATGAGGGTACCATCCCAATATAATAAATATTCTGACGAGTGATTAAAAAATGTGTATATTTTATTTTAACCCTAACCAACCATGCTGAACACAACAACATGGTCATATCCATTGGATCTTGTTGAAGCAAGTGGAGGACAAAACATGCTGTTCATGCTGATGAATGTTGTTGCAACTGATGTTGTTGCATTAATTAACTGATGTATGCGTGGGTCTTTAGAATACATGTACGTGCAGGTAAACATCTAGGCCTTGCAGTTGAAATTGCCCCCATTATCCACTCAATAAGCCATGCAAAACAAGGCTACACTGTTTAGTTCATAGATCAAAGACACATACATACTTATTGGGTTCACGTACATGTATATTTACTCAGTTGTGAAAAGTAATATTTTGATCATGTCAACAGGCAGTGATGGAACAGCACAATGAAATCTCGTGTATTGTTCAACTTAGAGACAGTACCAGAGGTTAACTCAGGGATCTTTGTACACAATGCTTGACAAACACAATCAGCAGTGTGCATGCATTAGGCTTGGTTTTCTTTTGTGTTTTTTTTTTCGCAAACAGGCCTGATCAAACAGCAGTCACTCTATTGACAGACTACTCATGCATAAAAACATGGCTATTGTGCACAGAGAATGGCATCATGAACTGATCGGGTAACTGAGAACTCACCTCATTTGAAAAACTTCTGAAGTGAGGGGTTGGTAAAAGCTTCCACTGAATAAATAATTGGACACAATGGGATCTGGGTTGCTAGCGAACTGCAGGTTATTTATATGCTGGATCTGATTAATGCTGGTTACCAACTGTGTTACAAAGCCTGGTGAAACTATGTCCATTACAAGCTTAAAACTTTAAGTGGCATGTGCAAATGTGCATGTATACATTAAGTGCCCATAGTGGCTGCAAGCAGCCACAACCTAGATGCCCATAGTGGCCGCAAGCAGCCACAACCTAGATGCCCATAGTGGCCGCAAGCAGCCACAACCTAGATGCCCATAGTGGCCGCAAGCAGCCACAACCTAGATGCCCATAGTGGCCGCAAGCAGCCACAACCTAGATGCCCATAGTGGCCGCAAGCAGCCACAACCTAGATGCTCATAGTGGCCGCAAGCAGCCACAACCTAGATGCCCATAGTGGCCGCAAGCAGCCACAACCTAGATAATAATAATAATAATAATAATGTATAGATTTATATAGCGCACGTATCCACCAACTAAGTGGCGCTCAAGGCGCATTATATTATTATCCCTGCTCATAAGGCTCATAAGGCTCATAAATCATTCCTGAAACCATCTCAGCTCCCTGGGGAGTATACAGCTCAATTGCTGCCATTTCTAGCGCATATAGAGCAAACCATCTCTGCCTTCACAGGTACCCATTTAACCCCTGGGTGGAGAGAAGCAATTATGGTTAAGTGTCTTGCTCAAGGACACAGGTGTCACGGCCGGGGCTCGAACCCACACTCTGCTGCTGGCAACACCAGAACTTGAGTTCAGTGCGCTAGACCGCACAACAATCCACTTTACGTGCATTATACAACACACGGGACCTACGGCTTTACGTCCCATCCGAAGGACGAAGCAATTATGGTTAAGTACCTTGCTCAAGGACACAAGTGTCACGACCGGGGCTCGAACCCACACCCTGCTGCTGGCAACACCAGAACTTGAGTTCGGTGCGCTAGACCGCTCGGCCACGACACTCCATAGATGCCCATAGTGGCCGCAAGCAGCCACAACCTAGATGCCCATAGTGGCCGCAAGCAGCCATAGATTTCACCACCCTCATGTGCTGTTGCTGTGCATACATACGCTATCACCTGTACGTGATAGCCTTTGTAGGCGATTGTACAGTATTTTCCAGATCCAGATCCAGATCCATAAAACAAGTTTCCCCTGATCGTGAAATCTTACAGAACATGAGAAAAAACAAGCAGATTTTTCAATTGAACGAAATAATAATAATGTAGACTTATATAGCACACGTATCCACCAAACTGGTGCTCAAGGCACATTATATTATTAACCCTGCTCATCAGGCTCATAAATCATTCCTGAAACCATCTCAGCTCCCTGAGGAGTATACAGCTCAATTGCTGCCATTACAGCGCATATAGGGCTAATCAAACACAACAACCAACTCTGCCCTCACAGGTACCCATTTACCCCTGGGTGGAGAGAAGCAATTATGGTAAAGTGTCTTGCTCAAGGACACAAGCACCATGGTCGCGGTTGGGATTCGAACCCACATTCTGACGACTCAGCCATCAGAACACAAATCCGATGCACTAAACCACTCGACCATGACACTCCACAAAATCATTCCTTTGACAGTGGTTATCAAGAAAAAACTGGTCTCTAAAGGGTTGATGAGAATGTGCTTATACTTATTAGTTTTTATAAACAATATGTGTCAATAACAGCACATGTTTACTTTCTGTCTCGTTACCTGGAGACAAAAGATACCATAATTTGTCTTCGCTCAACAAAAATAGCAAGGAACAATTTCTTAGGTGGAAATATTTGTGTGTACATGCAATACTTATTTTGAATAGCAAATCTCTAAATTTGATTAGCAAATTGTGAATTTCATGAATGCTATGCAATACAAGTGAACACATGGAGTGAACCATGGAGTGCCATGGTCGAGCGGTTTAGTGCATCGGATTTGTATTCTGATGGCTGAGTCGTCAGAATGTGGGTTCGAATCCCAACCGCGACCGTGGTACTTGTGTCCTTGAGCAAGACACTTTACCATAAATGCTTCTCTCCACCCAGGAGTAAATGGGTACCTGTGAGGGCAGAGTTGGTTGTTGTGTTTGATTAGCCCATATGCGCCGAAATGGCAGCAATTGAGCTGTATACTCCCCAGGGAGCTGAGATGGTTTCTGCAATGATTTATGCGCCGGATGAGCAGGGGTAATAATGTACAGCGCTTTGACACCTTGTTTAAAAGCGCTTTAAAAATGCCCGACATTATTACATTCACTGTATAACTTTAATGATAGATGGTAAACCTTGCCAACTACTGTTCAGTCTGTTTCCCCTGAACCAGATACACATGTCATGTTCGGTTGGTACAGGGAGGTGTACATTATAAGAATCACCTAAAAATAAACTCAATTAATAATTTATCTAAAGTATACTTGGTATAAATTATACCAAACATTCCGAAAAGTTATTCTGTCTGACATGTTTACTAATTCAATTATTCTTTCCTCTTCACAACAAATATTTTTGTCAAGTTAATATTTATATCTAACAATTTGTCTTACTTTAACCCTAACTCCCTCGACAACAAAGGCAGTTGGAGGATATTGAAGGATTTTTATTGTTCAGTAACAATGCTTAGGGAGTTAGGGTTAATACTTTATTCAATTAGAGAAACATTACAAAAGTTGGTAAAACATGTAGCATTGCATGGTGAGGAGGATAAGTAAGACCAATTGCGGTGACACCATGTGAAATTCTCAATTGATTAGTAATTAGTTCTGAAAAGAACTGTAGGTACAACTCAACGTTTCGATCAGTGTACAAAGGTTGCCAAATAAATAAAACCCTCAAGCTGGTCTGTATTTAGGGTGCATTGGCATTAATTATGTTTAACAATGAATTACTCATCATGTAAAACAGGCAGTTTCTCCAAAGGTCAAAATATATTGTTCACTTGAAGTCTAGTGTAGATTCGATTGGTCTTATATTGTATACCCTTATAAAAACCTAAATAAACGCACACACGCACAAAGTATTCCTTGCACCTTTTTGGTCTAATTTCTAGCCATCGCCATGGCAATGTGCATGGCCCTGGATGTGTTTTTCCTGGGCTGTGCTGATTATTCTGGGTCAACTGAGAAGGATGGCACTGTGGGGCATGCCACTCAGAGAGAAGGATTGTACCAACACAGCCAGCCACTCAGCTGGAGAATTGATGCAGCTGGGAGAGAGTGGAATTCTGAAGGCATGACCTCTTTTTGCATTGTGTCTATGTAAACTAAGCATTCATTGCTGCAACCTGCACTGGAATACCTCTCCACGTTTGTAATGTTTAGGGGACAATCAGCTGTTCACGAAAACCGGAAATAAAGAAAATACAATTGGTTGATAGAAGACTATGACAGTCGACATATTAACTGAAAACAAAAAATACAAAATATTAACATGTTTCAGTGCAGATTTATTTATACTACTCAAAACAATTTAGGGAACAAACCAATTTAGTGAACACCGGAATAATCTCAGTTGAAGCAAGATCATTTATTTCAGATAAACACAATGTTTCACAGAATTGATGAGAAACAACTGCACAATGAAACAGATGATAAAGGATGCATGTAGTGATTACACATTTCATGACATGACTACTGAAAGAGAGAGGGGGTTGCAAATGAAAATCCCGGTTCATGGAACATTTCAATAACGGGTGTGACCACCTCTTGCAGTAAATCCGGTGTTCCCTAAATTGTTTTGTTCCCTAAATTGTTTTGAGTAGTATATAAAGAAAACAATTAAATTTGAAATAAAACATATTTCCCCTAATTATTCATGGTAGTTATATTTTAACAATGTAAAATTGTAACCAGTTTTAACTTGCTCTTAAAAAATTTAAAATAGAAATACCTCATATAGCCTACAGGATGATAATCATACCATGCATAAGAATATAAAATGTTTAAGGAAATTCAGAATTATAGTTATTTCCCCCCTTCAGATTGAGAGAACTTTGGTTCGAATGACAGAAACAAAACAAAAATAATGGTTTTAAAATTGGATTCACTGTACTTTGACTGAATGGGAAATATTACTATTTATTTATGAGGTCAAGTGAAAGAATATGCTGTACTCATGACAACCCGACACCGCAGGAAAGCTTATATTTCACCTGTACTGCAGCACAAATTTCATTAGAGAAATAAATTCCGTCAATACAGAATGAGCTCACTGGCTGCAATGGGCCATTTCCTTAACACTTTCATTTTCACAGAAAAATTGAAGGAGACTGGGTTTTCCCAAATAAGGAAGCGTCTTTGTCCATAAAGGATGCATGTATTACTATCAATAGTAAAGGTCCAAAAAAAACATCATGTTATGGCCATCTTTGTCAGTTTCCCTGCCCCCAATGTACAGTTATAGTGCTCATTCTTGATACACTTATATAGTATCTGCCTATTTTCCTTGTCAGCCTCAGTTTGGTCATATTGATTTGAATGGAAGAAATACATGATGATTGCACTGTGATTAAGGTCTATACTTTTGTAATTTCACAAAATATCACAACTTGAACGACTACCTGAAGAGCAGTTGGATGTGAAATTGGTGGGAAAATAATATTCACAAATATTTTGTGTGCCTTACAGGTTTATAAATCCCTCCTACTGTAGCTGAACTTTTGTGGCAAGTGCATGTAGCTACAGTGGTCAAAATCAGCAAACTGTCTGTTTTTGACTGTTGAACCAACTGTGCACACGGGCATTTTTGACTGGTTTTGACCACCCTCAACAATACAAGATAATGCCTTTACCAGTCAAAAAACAGTTGACTCATTTTGCCATGTAAATGTACTTACTACATTAGGTTTGACAGTGTTCGACTTTTTAAGTGCACTAGATATACCATGGCATGTGCATAGAAATGTTGACTGATTTTGACCCTTGCAGTTAAAGGGTTTTTAACCCTAACGTCCTAGGCATTCATTTGGGGTCCAGTACACTGTACTACAAAATACTTCTCAATTCTCATAGACCAGTGTAGTAAAAGTACACTGTACTACAAAATACTACTCAATTCTCATAGACCAGTGTAGTAAAAGTACTCCATACTGCAGTTTACTCAAGTAGTATTTTGTAGTATTCAGTGAGGTTAGGGTTAATGATATGCCTGACTACTGGACTGGTCAACTTATAAATATATTTATATCATGACAGCCTTGAAGCTTTATACATCTTGACAACTGCAATCTTCTAATTGCATACCATACTTTAAACTAATCAAACCACTGCACATTAAATAATAATAATCTCAACTCATAACTAGTCAAACCTAACAATACTGACAACCTTGCACAGATGAACATGTTGATGAGGAAAGATTATGACAAGTAATCCATGATTATAATTTGAATATTATGGTATTTATGGTTTAATAATATGCCCTCAGTTTTTTGGTTAAGTAGAAAAATAAATATAGCTTCGAAGTAAAGTACAGTTTAGACACTGGATCATGTTTCCTTTCATCTCAAATCACATTTCGTTGAGCAAAATTGTATGAACAGGTTTTTTTTTAGTACACTGTACTACAAAATACTACTCAATTCTCATAGACCAATGTAGTAAAAGTACACTGTACTACAAAATACTACTCAATTCTCATAGACCAGTGTAGTAAAAGTACTCCATATAATTGTTTATTTTGGTTTTTAAACCATGCTCCTGAAAAACGCATGAGGTCAAACTAAGTCAATTCCGTGCCAAAAATGTAAAATACTCATCAAAAACTGACAAGGAAAAGTTCATTATGAACAAATATTTCAAGGAGTGGCGTTATATAACAAAACCTGATTTGGACAGCAACTGCAGCTGACTGGCAGGGGTATGCAGTCTGTGCAGTATCCTGACCCCATCTCCTAACTCACATCTAGACGACCTTTTAACCATGGAAATGAGTCATCAAGGAGCCCGACCTCCCGTCCCAATCAGCTCAACCAGTCATGCCATGTCCTCCCCTGGGCCCCTGTACCCCAGAGCTCTACTGGTTAATAGGGATAGCCTCAACAAAATAAGGAAGACTTCTGCTAGTTAAGCTCTTGATAATAAAGAAAGGGGTTATTATTTCTTATACACAAACATTATTTGAAGTCATTAGAGTGGGGGTTATGAAGTAAATTAATGGAATCTGTTGATCACGTTCTGTTCCGTGGCAGGCAGCCAGCCAGCCATAAGGGCTGAACATTGACAACATGTGTGATCTGTCACATTGAAATGAGTCACAAATTGAGATTTCTGCTACAATTCATGTTCTTCACATTTTGGGCTGTTACACTACCCAACGATACGTTTTGAACCGCTGAACAATATCAGTGTTGATTTTGTCAACCGAACATCCACTTATCTCAAATGGTCAACCATTATTTGTGCCATGATTCAAAATGTTGCATGTAATCATGCACTTCACATATTCTACAAAAATTCAAATTTTTACCAAACAGTTTAAAGCCCAAGGCTGGTTGTAGAAAACCCCTAGTATTTAAGCACAGGTTAACATAGTACACCTGTTATGAAACAGAATAACTAAAACACAAAGTTCTAAAAAATGGCCCCTTTGGATTGCTGTTTTCTTGTATCTGAGTGAAACAAAATAATTAGCGTGCTGTTCCTCTGTTTCACCCAAAAATATAGTTCAGGAATAAGGACTGGTCACCGAGTTCTTGTGCGTCAGTATCAGAAATAGATGGTGATGATTTCATTGCAATGTGCCTGTGTACAGACCTGCAGCTATAAATCTATTCAGCATTGTACATGTATGCCCTGTTGGCAATCCCTTGTTGATTGCCTTCCACCAAACAAAAAAATACCAGAATGAAAATCAATAACAGCTACATTTGTACATCATGAGGCCTTGAGGTATTGAATGGTATTGTTTGGTATTGTTTGGTTTGGGTCTTATGTGCATGTATTCAAATTAATTCTGCTTGTCCAATAATGGGACGGTTTCAATGACAAACAGGCGGGGGGGGGGATTCAAATAATTTGTCCACTTTGGAGAGAGAAAAAGTTCTCTGCAAACATCAAGTGTTTATCATTTCAACATAAATTTTACTGATTAAATTTTTTTTTTTTTAAGTATATAATATCTATCTGCAATATCTATCTATTTACCACATATTTCAATATGTAGGATTACTGATTTATTTTGTCAATTTTAAAATTCAATTACTTATTTTGTAGGTATTACTTCCATTAATTTAGAATGAAGAAATTCCATTAATTTAGAATGAAGAAATTACACAGGGCAGCTCCACGATTGTTGAATTCAACATCAGGTGCATTTCTCTGTTTTGATTTAAAGATTTGTGAAATTAATATAACTACAAAATTAAATGTTGGGCCTTCAACTCTTCATACATGTAGGCTTTTCAAGTCAACCAATCTATCATAGTATCATCATAATTCACATCCAAAACCTAGACATAACTATTCCCCCGATACTGGCGTATGTGTTTGGAATCGACTGATATCTTATTGTTCAGGAACATCACACTTATTAAAATGCATGGCCATCTATCTCTCTGCCAGCTTGCCGTGATTAAAACATACAAGGACACAGGAAAATGCATCATCCCGGTAAGCCAAGCCACAGAGTTCACACGCGGGACAAGCTACTTGCTGTTGTATGCTTTCGACCCTCAGCCTGCATATATCACGCGCAGTAGATTGCAGGTACAAGGCAGAAATTAATGAACAATGACTTCTGGGTCACAACATGTTTCCAGGGCTCTGCATAAAACATATCTTCTCAGCACAATAAGCCTAGCCCTATCTATCATGTTCTATGTAATAAATAGATTAACAGCATACAAATATGGCATTTTTATGTCGATCACACACATTCTCCCCATGCAGTAATATTGACACAAACTTCTTCTTTTTTGTTAGGTCTAGACCAGATTAAAGTGACATGGAATGCCAGGCATGTTTCTTCCCACAGGCTATTTTAAGAATCTTGGCCATGGTGAATAACAAACCATGTTATTTGCCACCAGTAATTCCCAATATTATCAACCAATGAACCTGGGCAAAACATGTTATGGGAACTGCACTTTGGAATTAGCCTTTTTTATATATTATTGAATGGAATTGATAGAAAACATGCATTATTGTAATAATTGTATTATTATTCACCAGGATGCCAAAAATGAACACTAAAATTAATGGGGAAAAAAACATTATCTACATTAAAAAATATGAGACAATTGATAAGTCTTCCAGACAATTGAAAAGTCTTCCAGACAATTGAAAAGTCTTCCAGACAATTGAAAAGTCTTCCAGACAATTGAAAAGTCTTCCAGACAATTGAAAAGTCTTCCAGACAATTGAAAAGTCTTGTGGACTAAAAGTCAAGCCGGCTGGTCTGGCTGGCTACTGACAAAAAAAAGAGGACGATCAGAGCATACTGATCGAAACGTCGAGTTGTACCCCCAGTTCTTTTCAGAACTAATTACTACTCAATTGAGATTCTTACATGGTGTCACCGCAATTAGTCTTACTTAAAAAAAAGAGAGTTACACAAATATTTCTACCCAAAATTTTTACAATGTATATTTTATTATTATTTCCAGTAATAGATTATGTGGTTTGGGCGTTGCCTGCGAAATACAGATATGATGTAGCCTTGAACCTCAGTAGATTAAATCATAATGATAGTTATCCTCTGAAAATATTATGCTTCTTCAGTGTCACTCCTGGTTAACATAAAATACTGTTACATGACTTTCCCTCGCACACAGGAAAAGCATGGTTCACAGGAAAGAACTTAAAATACAAGCCTAATTGCAAACTACTAACTAACAATTTTGATAACAATATTTCAATTCCGACTTAACACAGTGATTCATCATGTCCACTGCTTGTATTTAACCAAAATAAGTGATGACTTCCAGGCGTTGTTTAGGCACCATCAATAATTAAATGCTGCAATACTTGCTGGTCAATCAATAAATAATGCATTGTCAGCATTACTTGTACCCAGGTGGATATGATGCAACTCTAGTGTGGTAATGGTATGTTGCATACATTGTGGGGTTGTGGCAATGCCAGGGATTTTACCATAAGAATGTACTGAATACAAACAAACCCGTCAACCAACATGATATGTAATTGATGCATGACTTTACTGCAAGTTGAACTCCATTAACCCTAACTCCCTAATCATTGTTACTGAACAATAAAAATCCTTCAAAATCCTCCAACTGCCTTTGTTGTCTAGGGAGTTAGGGTTAAGTACATGTTAACCAATATTCATTGTACCTGTGTATACCATTAGATCAATGGCTACCAGTATATGTGTATACAATGTTATGTAAGTTTATTCCAGCATCCATTCATGGGATGATCCTCCAGCAGTCTACTTAAGCAGCAGCATTTTCCAGAGTCCGGCATTCTCCTGAGGACGATCAGAGCATACTGATCGAAACTTCGAGTTGTACCCCCAGTTCTTTTCAGAACTAATTACTACTCAATTGAGATTCCACATGGTGTCACCGCAATTAGTCTTATTTATTTATTGAGTAAATCCCTTTCAATTCATCACTTAGGGGTTCATCCAAAATTGTCAACATTTTCAACAAAGAGTGTTCAGATAGGAGTGGAGGCATCACATTTAAAAATGCTGACATTATATAATGCAGTAACTGAACAAGAAAAAAAGGTTGAATGTACTCAATGAGGGGAAGGGGGGTCTTAAAAGGTAGTCTGAAAATAACTACTTCTAGATGAACCCTTTGCGCACATATAAAGGTGAACCAAAGGAAAACTAAATGTTACGTATTGTTCATTGCAGATTTGTTAATTATCATTTTGTATTTTTCGCAAAATCATGGTTATAAGCTACACTATTCTGGCTAAGGACCTCCCTCAATCAGCCGATATCCAACACCATGTACAAACACTACCACACAACTGTTGGACTCAGCTGGAATTGGGACACCCGGCCCCATGTAAAGTATCCCTGTCTGGGCTATACAGTACTGAGTCCATCAAAATACAACACCACGCAGTAACACTACCACCCAACTGTTGGACTTGGCTGGAATTGCGACACCCAGCCCCATGTAAAGTATCCCTGTCTGGGCTATACAGTACCGAGTCCATCAAAATCCAACAAACCCTACTGTTAGAGTTTGAATGGTTTGGGTAGTTAGCGTTAATCTTCCTTTCTGTTTATGATAATTATATGGTTTAATCATTTGTTGACTGTTGAAGTGTTGCATGGGTAACCATGGCAAAGGTCAAAGGGCAAAGGTTGATCTTGTGCATTTCAATGAGTTGAAACTGAAAATGGAGTAACTACTTAACATTTATTCATCATTATTATATCAAGAATCAATTAGTCAAAATACTCAGTCAAGTTTTACACATGCAAACAAAATGAAATAACAACAATCCAGAACCTTACATGTACTATTTTAATACAAAGAAGATGTAAATTGTTAACATGCTCCAAATAAATTTAATTATGAACACAAACACTTAATTAATTCAGTACCCACAAAAAAATTAGACTACCTCAAGGCTATTTTTATGAATCAATAATAATGCGACTAGGAATACTTAGTACTCTGTAACTCAGTTACATTAACTTGATTATTATTCAAGATTTTTCCATAACAAAGTTTTACATTTGAAAGGAACGCAAATATTACAAATTGCATATATAATAGAGACAGATCCCATACTTACGTATGTTTAAATTCTCTTTGAAATTTACCGTTTCTTGTCATGATAGTTCATATTTCATTTGACTGTAAAACAAAATTTAACTGCCATAAGTAGTAAAATGGCATTAAATACTGTTTTATAAATGTCTGCTATTGGTAATTTGTAATCACTGCTTGTCTCATGACAGGTTATTTGTACATGTTTATGTTTTAACAATAAATCATGAACACTTACATTATGAATAAAAGTCAAATGCACTCTGGTGCATAACAACATGTACGTATATATCATAGTCCAAATCACAAGAAACAGGGACCAATTTGGCAGGGCTGTTAAAGCAGGCAATTTTTGTGGCAATTTAACCAATAGAGAAATGTACTGTTAAGCACAAATGAGGCATAACAACACAATTTTATGGTGAACACAAATAACACAAATCAATAGGGCACCACTATGTTTAATAATTGTCTTGCTAAAAAAATGGTAAAAATTGTGGGGAAATATACTTACATCAGATTTTTAAAGCTTTGCTTGCTATAAAAATGTGCTTCCCAGTAAGCAGTGAAATTTGCCGCAGGGCATGACTGTACTGTACATATACAATTACTCATTTCTCTTTCACACAAAATAACTGTACTTAACTACATGTAGTGTCTGGAACAGTGTGCATTTGGAAAGATAATAAAGATTGATTGGTAACTTTCATGTTGTGTGCACTGCATAACATTTCGACCATCATTTGTCATCTATTAGCTCCAATTATTGCCTCCTATCTATCCAAAATTTGAATGAAAGTACAATGACTTTCCTAAGAGAAATAGTTCATACATGATATATGTCAGCTTGCCACTTTTCAAAATATGCTGTTATGATGCAAAAGTAAACTTTAGTAAGAAGAAGCAGGCAGGTGCTTCGCAAAATTACCCTGCATTTGCTGGTTGCTATTTAACCCTCGTATGCCCAGTCTGAAATTTGGCCCAGTCAGCACGGCACTCACAGACAGTCACTTGAGTATTTTTGGTTGCATTGCCAATTGTTCACACATGTGTATAAGAGTGCTGGAGATAGTGGCAAAGTCAAACACGCTTGTGTATGTCTTACAAGTTATATGCAGAGTCACACATAGCTGTGTTATGTACTGCATAAGTTACAGTCGAGTGGTTTTGGTTTGACCTCCTACCAGAGCCACATGTCCTTGCATTTATTTGAGTGCACTGCACAAAGTCAATGGGTTGGGAGTGACATACACATTTTGAGTGTCTTTGATTGTTAAACCTATAGAAGGGTTAATTCACAAATTTGAAGAACTAAAATGTACACAAAATGATTAATAAAAACCCAACTTTAACTTGCCTGTAAAGAAATAATCCTCTAGTGTTTTAGGTCACATTTGAGAGAGTACAAACTAAATGCACTGTTTAATGTAACTTGTATACAGCAAAATAGTGAACATTGTACATTATTTTGGGGTCAGGGCAATACGATTATTTTAGGTAAAACTTGTAGCTTTGCATGGTGAGGATGATAAGTAAGACTAATTGCGGTGACACCATGTGGAAGGTGACACCATGATTATTTTAGGAAGGGTATAAGTAAATGAACAGGCAACAGCCTCATGAATTCAAATAAAAAGAACCAAATGTGGACAACCCCAACATATAAATAAACTTTCAACTACTATATTATGCTTAGTTCCTTACAGTAATGCTTGTTGACCTCATATGACCTCCACGTTTACACATGTAAACGTAAAAGAACGAAAAAGAAAAGGTAAGATTTCAAAGAGTTACAGCAAACCATAACAATTAGGAGACATGTTAAATACAAATTCATAATTTTAGTAAAAAATCTTTGTTGCCTAATTAAAAAAATATATAGATTTACTCAATGCCCTTTATAACTTTGTTTTACACAATATAATAATGGGTTTTAACTGAACACCTGAATAGTTTTGGTTATATCTATTCATAAATTGAAGTTAAATTTATGGAATTAATTAAATCTATTTTCTTACGCTGCCTGTAACATGCTCGAGTAATTAGTTCTTCCAAACATGGAATTACACATTACCCTTGATGGGAAAGGTATCGCATTTTCAACCTGGTTATTGAATCATCCTTGGTGGACAAACTTACAGAGATAATTTTATGTAACAGTTGCTCATGGAACAGAGATTAATGGTTGCATCTGATGTGTTCAAGGGGGTGAAGAAGATGCCCTAGATAACCACACATGATAAACCCAGGATGGTTATCCCCGCTGTGATAGACTGAAATCTGAGCACAGCCTCCATTTTTGTCTGTGACCTTCTGTACTGGGAAACTGTAGCTGAAGTATGCCAAGCATGAATGCGCTGTTGGGGTGCCTACTGCCAATTGATGCTTGATCAATAAAGCTATGGTAATGAAGGCCTTGCCCAATGCATTGGTAAACACAAACCAAAGCTGGCCTGGCCTCTCCCTTTTGCCTTGGCAAAATCAATGATAATGGGAAGCGGCCATTTTGTGTGCGGACCATTTTGTTTCCAACACAAGGAGATCCCAGAACGAAGCTACATGTACTTCTTTTATCTTGGCATTAACTCTGCCTGAATGAAGGTTTCGGTGGTGATAGGGACAATCGGCTGCCAATTCCCCAAGCTTGCATTAAGTAATTCTTCTGTTTGTTAGCTGGAGATCTGTGTGTATAGGATTTTTAATCTCTGTGTCCTTTCACGACTGACCAAAGATGGGAAATTAGTGTGGCCATGTGCCAAGTATTATATATTCTGTTGTGTGTTTTCACAGGATTTTGAATGAACATGTGTAAACCAAGCCAAGTGTAAATGGATGAATCAAATGATCAATCCATTTGTAGAAAGGTCAAATAAACACTAGCATGCATACATACACATTGTACAAGTACAAACTTCAAATGTAATATACGACAGGATGCTCACAAAATTGGTACGTCTAATGATAAAAATCACCAGACACACGGATCTTCAATCAAATAAATGTATGTATTTCCAGTAAATAAATCATGACTTGCCCTCGAGTTTAACCCTAACCTTCCCAAATCCTCCAAAATCCTCTTTGCTAAAGCGAAGGATTTTTTTTGAAGGATTGAGGTTACATGCTACATGCTCTTTGCTAAAAGTGAAGGATTTTGGAAGATTGAGGTTATTAGGCATACTTGCCTTTCCATGGTACATGTACATCCATGTTTGTTGTAGTGATTGCAAAGTCGGTGCTTGGGTCAGTGGACACTGTTTATTGCTCCATGTATGCAGGGAGGGTCCCTGGCCATGTACTATACATCACAGATTAGAAACACATGTGTGCATACATGTCATGTGCTTGCTTTACTACTGAAGGATTTTGGAGGATTCAGGTTATGTGTAAGCAAATGGGCCTAGGGAGTTAGGAAGGATTCAGGTTATGTGTAAGCAAATGGGCCTAGGGAGTTAGGAAGGATTCAGGTTATGTGTAAGCAAATGGGCCTAGGGAGTTAGGATTAATGGTATCCATGAAAGTTGCGAAAATTCCTATTGGCAATCTTGCTGACAACAGCTTTTTGTTTTCTTTTGTTTTTATACAGCTGGTTTACCAAAAATAAATATCCAAATGATGACAACAGCTGTTTCCATATAACCACAACCATTATGCTAATTACTCCTGGTTAATTATTTACGCTGTGGTTGTATGCCTGTCATCATATCATTCAAGTCTGTGGTTCATTCACAATAATTAGGTGGCAAGTTCCAGACTGTTCTTTGAAACCTACAGTACAGATGATGGCAAATACAAAACATTTCACACTGAAATTTTTGACCTACACTGTATTCGGCCTGATAGTCACTCTAAACCATTGCTAGAATGTTGTGATGCCTTACATACACCATTGCTAGCATACAGTGAAGCCTTAATTCATTGCTGGAATACAGTGAACCCTTAATTCATTGCTAGCATACAGTGAACCCTTAATTCATTGCTGGAATACAGTGAACCCTTAATTCATTGCTGGAATACAGTGAATCCTAATTTGCCCAATATGGCAATTTTTCACAACAAATTTGCAATGATTAACTTTTATTTTGCAATAGAATTTAAGCTATTCATACACATTTAAAAACCACATTCACGCTAACAGCTTTCAATAATTTTATGAGAAAATTTGTGTTCCTTTCATTTCCTTCAGTGTGCAGGGGACTCTTGGAATATTTCCCCTTGCATGCCACACTAAGTTCACATATCATTCCTCGTGAAATAAATCTTATAGCTTATCAAGTACAGAGTTACATTTCTTGCAAATCTTATTACAGTAAGGTTCCAATAGTCTGACCCTGCAGTAACAGCTTGTAATTTACTTTCAGGGCCAGCAGACTAGTGGACTCCTATTAAGGAGACCACAATACTGCCTTGCCATAAAAAAGTACTCACTATGTTATGAACGATAAGCACGTAAATGTTCAGTGTACAGATAGCTTTCAATTGAAATCACAGACCGGCCATCTTTACAAATAGGGCTGTGCGTTTTCTGATATTTTTGGAACCGGATACCCGAAATCAGAAAACTTCAGATACCCAGATACCCATTCTCATTTTGTTGAAAACATGCCTCCGGTGGTGTACAAATACATGTACTGTAAATGGGAACAAATTGACCTTTATAATACAGAGGATACCATACTATCGATCTTTTCTTTATTAGAGTATAATCTCTTGAATTTAAAGACAATTGTCTGTAAAAGTGTAAACATTACATTGTTCAAGAGTCACAGATTTCTGTTTGCACCACTCAAATGCTAAGTCCGAATTTTAAAAAGTAATTTATGGGTAATTGGTACCGAAAAATGGAACCGGGTAATCACCGTTTTGGTTGGGTATCCGGATACCCGGCAGAGCCCTATTTACAAATACACAACCCATTTTTGAATGTACAATTATGGACAATGCAGGGTATGCAGGCATTTCAACCAATTATTTGCAACATTGGTCAACTTTACTTGGTAGTCAAATTAGAATGCTTGCAGCCAAATCCACCGTTACCCATAAAGATTGCGTCTATCAGAATCTATCTATAGCACTTACATGACATCAACAAAATTAATGGACGTCACTGCAACCAGAGCAGGGTCATTGCTCTTTGTTGCAATTCAGTTCCAGAAACCTTTTCACACTGATAATTAATATGTATTTCTACTTTGTAATGCAAGAGCAATTTGTTTTTATCACCAATAATTGCATCATGGGTTTTCTAGTTGGTCCTCCGCTCATGATTTTTTTTCTTCTAAATAACCATTCTGATGTACGAGTGGAAAAATAAATCAATCTAATAGTAACTACATAGTTAGGGTTAATAAATTAAATAAACCCTGTTTCACATGGTAAAATTGTTTTAACCATTGTTTTAATTTTAATAATTTAAAGTCGGTGTACACTATTTGTATTCTTAAAAATAAATAAAAATTTTAAAAAAATTATCAAAGATTTACATGAAACCCTATACATGTTAAGTTGATGGTGGTATCAAATATACCTGAAAATATTTCTATTGGAGGTGCCATTACAGTACATTGAATCACATTATTTCTCTAATGAATTGTCCTCTGACGACATTAATTCCACACTGGAATGTTTACAAAACATCTTGATGAATTTTCACTATTTTTATATTTTTATTGTCGTATTAATTATGGATGCATTTACAGACATTTTACAAAAAGTGTAAAATGGCTTTATTTTTAATAATTTAATATTAATAATTTATATTATGCAGTTTTGATCCTCGGAATACGGCAAAGAATTGTTAAATTGTTAAAATCGTTAAAATGTGCATAATTGCATTAATTACAAATATTATCGAGATGAAAATAGGCTAACAACTATGCTGATTGCTGAATTAAAATTCGGAAAGAATGAAAAATACAACCTCCACTTTTCTAAACAAATAATGGCAAATATCACAGATTTTCCATCAAAAGATGATAGAGGACACACTTAAGGAGAGAAAAGTGTAGTCAAGTACAAGTATCTGAAACAATATTTGGGGAGATTTGAGCAATGAATGAATGCATATCCAGTGAGATGTTAGCCATTTTGTTGTCTGATAAAAAAACACATGCAATATACATTGTAAACAAGTGGCAGTTGGGTTCTACATTCTTTCCTAAGCAATGTTCTACTTTATTCATCTGGGTTTTTTTCTTCTGGAGAATAATTAACAGAACTAACATAGTAAACAATATGAATGATAATGAAGAATCATGGTAGGTTTAACATAGATTTATACTGATTCCCCTAATTCAGTAATTGGCATTTGCTTTATAAATTAATGTATGATATTTTATTTTCACTTCAGAATGTATGGGCATTTTTTATCAAGACCACATGCGGAGCGGTCGCGCGCATGTGTACCGACCGCAAAGTGTGTACAGAAATGACCGGCATGTTCGGTTATTTGTCCACTCGAAAAACAAGGATTGGGCTGGTTAAACATTGTTATTTTGTAACCCCGTGAACAAAAGTTTATCAAAGTCTCTTCGTAAACAGTTGTCATCAAGCCCTGGTGGGAATAAAGAGTGATTTTACAGGGGAATACACAAGGGTAAAATGTTGATCATGACGTTTCAGACTCAGTCAGAGACTTACCGTGCATTCCTCATTAGTGACATCCCTGTTGCCATTATCCAGTACGGCGCGTATCACTCCGGCTCGCCATCCCCATTCGGAGATTTTGCCTAATTTCAGCTTGCCCGGAACGTTGACGCAGAGGAATCGCTTGCCAACAAGTTCCTCGCGATATTCTATTCCCATGCTGTACTGGTCACCTCACATTTCTGTCCTAAATGGCGAAAATTTGCGAAATTTGTACAGACAGTCCTCAAACCAACATAGGATGCCTGCAGCTAGTTTCAATGCATGTGTGTGTAGTAGTGCGCATGAATATTTAACTCAATGAGATTTGGCCCTACGAGGTCAAAAGGTCAAGGTGCATCAACTTCTGTTTTGGAGTTCGCTTGATGGATTTCTGTGCGAAAAGTAGTACATTGTGAATTCAATTCGCCCGCTTGATGATGTCATCGTGGCAAATTATCATTTCATTCGTCCAGCCGAGAACGATTTGATATTGACATGTATATTGTCATGAAAATACTCATACTCAAGCCGTATCAACTATTTATCACGAACTGCCGCACTTCCACGGAACTGTATCGAGTCGAATCATCCAGGTCGAATAGGCCATCATAGAATAAATGTTTGTGAAATTATTGGGGGATATTATAATCATCAAATAGTTTGTACGTTATTCAAACGGGTCTTTTTTGTTTCTTGAAATCAGGCAAGTGGACTTTTTATATTTTTTTGGAATAAGTATAGACCTTCAGTGTGTATAATTTCTAGGGTTAAATTAGCAGATATATGCATGGTGATAAATATTTTTAAGTGAACATATCCCATTCAGATCGCAAACAGGACAGCCCTGTACTGTACTGACCGTACCAAACAAGGGATGGGCTGGACTTATCCCTGGCATTGTCCCAGTGGTAGATCCAGGACGGAGGTCAAATGAGACGTGTTCCCCCTTATTTTGAATATCAACCATGTACACAAAATGAAATCCAAATAGGGTCAAGCATTGCCTTATGAAAACTGTTGTTATATATAATGTCGTGCAAGGGCTTGACTTTTATGCGGGTGGCGTGACTGTTTTCAGCGTTACTTTTTAATAGTTCGGTCAGTGACTACTCTTTATAAAGTTAAATTCACCTGAAAGAAATTATTGAATTAACACGGAGTTAAGTTAAGTCTAACTTTATCAATGTTAATTCAACACTTTTAAAAGTTAAATCCAACTTTATAAAGAGTATAAAGAATATTTAATATGATGTATATGTGATATTTTATTGTTATTGTTTTTAAAAATATTATTACTATTACAATAATAATTATTTATTATTTTGTATATTTGTATTTTTAATTATTCTAATTATTTTTAAACAATTGAATATGTTTTGTTGTATTTATATAAACAAGAACTTAATAAACTAAAACTAGAACTAGGACTACAACTTAATAACCTAGAACAAGAACTAGAACTTAATTTTAATTTTATTGTTAACTTATCAGTGTCTTCATGGTACAGCCCCTGCTTATCTCCAGGATTTAGTTCAACAGTATCAACCAGCTAGAAACCTACGCTCTAAAAACAAATATCTTCTGTCAGCCCCATTAAACTACATCCTATGGTTCTCGCTCATTTCAAAGTGCTGCTGTGCAACTTTGGAACAGTTTACCACCAAATGTTAAACTGGCTGAAACTACTGATCAATTTAAAACCTGGGTTAAAACACATCTGTTCAATCAATGTTATTACAGTTAAATTAATTTAATTTAATTTTCTGCCTTCTCAGCTTCTTTCATTCTCTAATTTTTTCAGTGTCCTTTGTGAACTTTTGACTGTGTGGAGAAGACTTGAATTGCAAACTAGTTTTCTCCTTTCTTGTCTTTCTTTCTCTTTTTCTCAAGCGCATAGGGACCTCACGGTGATCTGCGCTATATAAGAATCGTCTTATTATTATTATTAATAAACTAGAACTAGGACTACAACTTAATAACCTAGAAAAAGAACTAGAACTTAATAAACTAGAAAATAACTGGAACTTAATAAACTAGAACAAGAACTAGAACTTAATAACCTAGAACTAGAACTAGAATTTAATAGACTAGATCTAGAACTATAACTTAACTATTATAAACTAAATAAACTCAACTGGTCAAGGCCCTATATAGCTTATAGGTGTAAAACATTATTTTAATTTGAATCCACCTCTCGCCTTTTGTTTTACTGAATTATAAGTAATAATAATTATAAAAATAATTCATCTAGTTTATTCACACAAAAAGTGAACACCACCCTGCCCCCAACACACTCACACGTGTCTGTATATATGACTTTATGAGTAGTCACTGACCGAACTCTTTAAAATGTTGATTCAGCACTTTAGTTTTAAGAGTGTAGTTTTATGGAAAAATGCCAAGGAACAATTCCGTGAGTCGGCCTATAATGGTCGTCTGCCCCACCCCTGCTTAAAAAAAATAATATTTAATATGATGTACATGTACATGTGATATTTTATTGTTATTGTTTTTTCAAATTATTATTACTATTACAATAATAATTATTTATTATTTTGTATATTTGTATTTTTAATTATTATAATTATTTTTAAACAATTGAAATTGTTTTGTTGTATTTCTATAAACAAAAACTTTTGGTGGAGTGGGGGTGGTTTGTCTACCGTAAAATAGCCAATGTTATGATTTTTGACTTTGGGTATTTCATATACAACAACACATACAGCCAATGCCTTTCTGATAAGCGGACTGAATAAATAAAGAATTAAACTAAATTAATCATTGTTTTCAAAATGTGTCACATTTTAATAATTCAGTCATATTATCAATAAAATATAATGGATGTAAATGTAATTATCAATAAATGGTCAACTTTTTACGTCACGTCGTAAACAAAACTCCTAGTTTTTACAATCTATTTTTTTCCATCGGACCTGAAAATGCTACATTCAATACTACGTTTTATAAGGTAACTTCAAACTGCATACATGTATAATTATGACAAACAATGGACACATATGCCCATGCATGGAAACTAGTCATTCCAAAAAAAGCCAACTTAATAATGCTCCTTTAAAATTTTTAAAGGGAATGTACAATATTTGGATATGTACGTTTATTTTAATTCTATGATTTTAAACAAATATAACATTAAAGGGGCAGTATCATCACAATCAGAGCAGACTTTCGACAGGGCATAGAATCAATGTCCTTGTTTAAGATTAACGCAGTGACCGAAAATTAATGGTTCATTTATGCAACAGCAACAGTAATATGACCTTATCACGTGTTGTATTATGGCAGTCAATGAGTTAATCTAAAACTCGCATTCCGATTCCATGCCCTGTTGATCGTGACGATACTGCCCCTTTAAACTAACCCAGAAAATAACAATGAAAAACTGTCACAGGTTGCTGGACAAGTTCAGAAATTTGATATAATGTGTTTCTGTCTGAGATAAAAAGCACTTCAGATGGAAAAATGTATACGAATGATTGATACACATTACAACAAGCACATAAACATTCGCTAATTTGATAATACCATGTACGAATGGACTGTACGCTAGAAGTTGAAACTACCAGTACAACTGGGCAAAGAAAAAGGTCAACAAATTATAATAATAATAAATAAAGATTAATAGATAATTAATTAATAGATATTTTATTTGTCCTCCCCAAGACAATATCAAAACGAAAAGAATAATAATAATAATATAACTTAATAAACTAGAACTAGAACTAGAATTTAATAAACTAGAACTAGAATTAGAACTTAATAACCTAGAACAAGAACAAGAATTTAATAAACTAAAACAAGAACTAGGCCTACAACTTAATAAACTAGAACAAGAACTTAATAAACTAGAACTAGGACTACAACTTAATAACCTAGAACAAGAACTAGAACTTAATAAACTAGAACTAGGACTACAACTTAATAACCTAGAACAAGAACTAGAACTTAATAAACTAGAACAAGAACTAGAACTTAATAAACTAGAAAATAACTGGAACTTAATAAACTAGAGCAAGAACTACAACTTAATAACCTAGAACTAGAATTAGAACTTAATAAACTGGAACAAGAACTACAACTTAATAAACTAGAATAATAGACTAGAACTAGAACAAGTTGATAAACTAGATCTAGAACTATAACTTAACTATTATAAACTAAATAAACTCAACTGGTCAAGGCCCTATATAGCTTATAGGTGTAAAACATTATTTTAATTTGAATCCACCTCTCGCCTTTTGTTTTACTGAATTATAAGTAATAATAATGATAAAAATAATTCATCTAGTTTATTCACACAAAAAGGGAACCCCACCCAGCCCCCAACACACTCACACATGTCTGTATATATCATGACTTTACTTCCAAGGACCTGGTCGGACCTCCTACTGTTCCCATTGCTGTTGGACTAACTTTCTTGGGCATGTCCTATATGATTTGTACACGAATGACTGCCGAGGACTATGAGGTATTTCTTCTAAGAACTATTGTTGCCTCCGAATTATCGCTATTTATTTTGTTTCACAGCTTTATACTCATCATAGAATTTTGTTTTGTGTATTTTTGTTAAGCTTTATATTTGCATTTAAGCTTTTCTCACCACGCACACAAGCTCACTCACTGTCATTAAAAAAGGCTTACATTGTGCACCGTTTCCTTACACAGTCATAGTCAAACCAATCAACAACACTAGGCTTACCGTGCGCGCTGCGCGCAATTTTTTATTTCTTAGGATCACTATATAATTGAAGGTCGTGAATGAATTATTCGTTCATTTATTAAATTTAAAAAAGCTTCTTTAACATGAAAGATAAGTGAGTTATTTTAAGAAAAGTATTTAAAAAAAAACTTCCATTGTAATCTGACGCAAAAAAGCGTGCGCCGCGCCACTAAGTGACCTTTTACGCGAGTATAGTACGTTAATTCCAACCTTCTGAGTTATTTTACAAACGGATGAAAGCACTTCAGTCGAAATTATTTCTCATGATAATACAAATCAACTTGACACCTTAGGTTTTCAGTCAATAACTTATTAATTTTTCTTATCCAATAAACAGAGATTTAGCTGTTGCCAACTGCTTACCAACCTAAAGGACCTGTAGTATAAATGCAAAATAATGGTTATTGGCATTACGTTTTGAACCTAGCAGATTCTTTCTGCGTCCGTCCCATTATCCCTTGGAGAAAGAACCTGCTAGGTTTGAAACTAAGGCCAGTAACTACTATTTTGAATTTGTATTATAGAGTAATAAATAACCAATGTTGTTCCTTCCCGTTAATGAAATAATGACACTCTGAAAAATGACATTTAGTTTACTCTCGCCCGTTTTGGTCACGGCCTGCAATCTTGTTTCCAAAATGAAATAAAAACATAAACATCAATTGGAAATAAATACAAATACCGAAATGCAATATCGAATATACAAATTATTGTATATAATACAATAAAAAAAAAATTAAATAGGTGACGGTACATCAAACATTCTCAGAATGTGCTCTCTTTATAGAGAAGAAACTAGCGGTTATCGACCTGAGCGGAAATTTCCACCCGAGCGGCATCTTTTTCAAATGCAAAGTGCAAAATTTGAAAATAATTTGAAATAGAATGTTCTTAATTGTCTTTTGATTGTTTTCTACACAATTGTCCCCATTACGTATTAAAACGTTGTTTTTTTTAAAGTAAAACTTGTAGCTTTGTATGCTGAAAAGGATAAGTAAAGACTGTTTCGGCTTCTCATGAAAGCAATCAGAGCATACTGAAAGAATCATACTGATCGAGCATACTGATCGAGCATATTGATCGAGCATACTGACCGAGTTGTAACCGGTTCTATTCAATACTACTACTCAAACGAGAATTTCTACATGTTGTCACCGCAAACAGTCTTAGTACTTAGATTTTTTTTTCTAATTCTAACGTGAAATTTTTAACAAGTAGGGCCTACTAGTCTTCCCTAAAATCGAACAGGAAAAAGTGAAATCACTTTTCTTTAAAATTACAGAAACCCAGACAAACATATTTCTAATGAAGATTAATACACATGTACCATCATCGTCTTTATACACTTAAGGAAGATTAACATTAACATTAACATTAACAAATAAACCACTTGTGCCTGTTTCATGTACTCCAAATTTTATTTACTTTTCGGTTTTAAGGACATGACATTCCCTTCGGGAATTTGTTTGTTGGGATTTTTTCAATATCAATATCTTTACGGATAAAATGATTAGCGCCCCCTACAATGTTGATGTCAAATCCACTCAGCCACTGCTGCACTAGACTGGTCCCCTGTCTTTAACCTCTCACGAGCCACAAAGCGTGACGTCAGATCTTCAGGCTTCTGCCACCACATCTCAATATACGGCTCTGCACTGCCACACACCAGGGCGCCACCACCAGGGCAATCCAAAAACCACAAGAGTTTGCGGCTCCTGGGATAACGCCCTCTCCTGACGATATCTTGCTCTTGAACCGAAACGTGTAACGCATGGCTCAGCGCCAGCGGGAATAATTTTGGTCCATTGATAAACGAGGTTTATTTTTTATTTAAAACGGAATAAATTATTATCGTTCGCTGCAGCCAAAATAACAGGCAAGTGACGGAACGGTGCTTTTCATTACAAACTCTGACTTCCTGATTTGTCCACCAGAGTTAAACCATTCTTGTTTTTCACTTCTTTTTTATCGACAATGTTCGGATATTTAGTTTTTATTGGAATATGGATAATTTTCTTTTAGAAAGGGAAACAAATACTTCGAAACGAGATATTTCACCAAATGTTTGTTAGAAGGTTAGTTTAACAGCAAGGTGCTCATAAGAATGTACGACTGAACCCACCATAAATTCTTTTTTGGCGTTTTTACTGTAAAATCAAGCTTCTATAACGATTAGTTTGAGAAATGAGTCATTTTAAAACATTCGTTTTCCTTTCCACACATGTAAAATATTAAAGTTCCAAAAATTGCCGTTAAAATTTGCTGGAACAAACAGGAATGACACGTCTTTAAGGACCAAAAATAGTGTTCTTTCGATAGAGCATTTATTTATTTATTTTCAAATTTAAACTTAAATTAAAAAAACCCAGCATGAATTAATTAATGCACTATTCATTTTCGCCCTCAGCCTCATTTCAGATTGTTTGCTTTTTAAATTCTATTTTGTGGGTTGTTTTAGCCACATACGGGCAATATATCTTTAACTAAGAATTGTAATTTCTAAAGCCTTTGTTTTTGTTTTGATTCTTGATAGAGTCGAGCCGCTTTCATCGTTGCATACAGGATGGCTAAGTGGACGTTTTCATTCATTGTTTTCATACATTCTTGAAGGACGTCATAAATTAATTGAAGTACATTCGGGGGGGGGGAGGAAGAAAATGCACCCTTTTGTATCCCGGCTCTGTGTACATTGTACATTTACCATACTTTATGTTTGTATTCCCCCTTTAAGATTTACAGTTTCCCCCCTCACCTGAGACCATGAATCCGTGCCTGAACATAATAACATCTTTTTGACAAATAAATAAATTTCAAAGTTTCGTTTATTTTTCTTATATGAAAACAGCCATCTCAGAATAAGTTTTTTTTTTTACATTGCCGGTGAAATTGTAAAAAAAAAAACACAAAAAACACCGGCGAAGCATCTCGGCAAATTGGCTTGTCCCCCGATATATATTATGATAAATTTCCCCCAATAATAATCGCCCCATACATACACTAATAAATAAATAAAGTTCAAATAATGACTGGATTTATTAATTATCGTCGAGGGCAGATCGTTCTTGTGAAGAAAGAATCATTTCAGTATCCAACAGTTGGTGGCGCTATTATTTCTTACTGGGCCTTAGCTGCGCAGTAAATTAGTCGGGTCAATTCAACTACTCGATCGGATCGGTGTGTACGTGTGTATGTACGGAGGGATTGTGTGTACGTATGACGATGACACATACAATAATGTACAGCTGATCTTCAACTGTTTTGATTTGAAAAAACTGATTGTTTAGTTTCGGATGTTCCGTTCGTTTTGATCTGAATTTGTCACAAGTGTTTCAGATCTTCCCGTGAGAGTATATGCCCGTGATCGGAGCGAGGAATCGCGGTTTCCAGTCATGGTTTCCTACATAATATCGCGTGTTGTTGTGTAAGTAGAATTAAATTTTAACGTTGTTTTTTTAATTTATTATGCAGTGAAATACAACTTGCACTGCAAGTTGCAGGTTACAAATACTGCCGGTCAACAGTGTTGGAGACTGGTGCCAGTGGTGGTAGTGGTACATCAAATGTAATGTCTGTTCGGTAATCACCATTGATTACATTACTGTATCGATTCTGTATTTCTGTATTTCATAAACACCCACTTGATGGCAATTGTTGTGTTGGCTTATCTCAACTTTAAATTTGAGAACATAATCATCAATTTGAAATGACTAAACCCATACTAAAGTACTAGTCTGTTTGGTAATTTGCAAATGAGTGTGATGAAATGAAATTAGTGGATTATTAATGTAGGTATGTGACAAAAAATTTCAAAATCAACAGATTCCAATACAACTGGTATCATTGTCAAGGTCTTGAAAAGACGATTACAATGATATAAGGATCATCTTCCTGTGACCAAAAATAAGGAAGTTATGACATGTTGAATCCGGCAATTTTAGGCCCGTTTCCGTCAATTATTTAATTAAAAACAAAAGAAATGTAAATTTGACTTTCCTAGATTTTCTCAGATTCCATATCATAACTTTCTTAATTCTTGTCCGATTTTCAAAAGGTTGGTATCACTGGAAAGTGGAATGCTTGGGAAAAGAGGAAGAATAATAACCTATTTCCAGGCTAATTCAATGATTAGTTTGTTTTGTAGTGCTGATTTACAAATAAGAAATACAAAAAAATGTGTTAAAAAAAATTATTTTTACACTGAAATCCGCGAAAGATTCTCATCCCTGATTTAATTAAACATTAGAACAATTTATAAATTATATTGGACTGGAAAGATGAAACAAAATAATTAAAATAAATTTAAAAAACAGAATTTTTTTAAACTAAAATCTGAAATTTTTAAATATTTATACTGAAATCCGCGAGAAATTCTTATCCCTGATTTAATTAAACATAAAAATTAATAAATGATATTGGACTGGAAAGATGAAAATTATTTTTACACTGAAATCCGCGAAAGATTCTCATCCCTGATTTAATTAAACATTAGAACAATTTATAAATTATATTGGACTGGAATGATGAAACAAAATAATGAAAATAAATTTAAAAAACAGATTTTTTTTTTTACTAAAATCTGAAATTTTTAAATATTTATACTGAAATCCGCGAGAAATTCTTATCCCTGATTTAATTAAACATAAAAATTAATAAATGATATTGGACTGGAAAGATGAAAAAAAAATTAAATAAGTTCATGAGAACTAATATTATTGTGTTACGGCGATGTATATTATTAGGTTTAAACGGACGATTTATCGGACTGAAAATTGGTAGGCCTATAGCGCTGAACACGGCGCAATACAATCTTTGGTTGACATCGATGTCTGGGAATCCAAAAAACATAACTGGGAATCGTCCAATCGCCGTCAAAATTGGCCAAGAGGTAGAAAACAAGTATAGGAAAATTATTTTTGTGGTTTGATAAGGTATTTTACTCAACTTTTGGTAAATCGTCGATGGTTTTGATGAGCAAGAACAAACCAAAATTTCGAGAATTTTTTTTTGAAACTTCTAGATGCCGCATTCAGAAAATTCGAGAACGAGGTTGAAGTAGAATATGTGATCTACGTCTTCGAAAAAAAAGCTACTGGGTACGTCAAAAAGAACGGCCTCAGCGAAACGTAACAAAGCGCTAGCTCCACGGTGTCTTCACCACGGTGATTGAACCTGAAATTGAGGCCGTGGCCGAAAAGATTAGCGGCAATGCATGGGATACGCACATACCTAATTAATGTTTAGAAGAAAAATTGGGCTGCATAAATAATATTTTCTAAAATGTTTTCATATATTGGCATAAATGGTAAATGCTATCTCTAAATCTAATATTTTTTTTTATTTCTTAAAATAATGTTGTGAATCAAAACACTAATAATGACTAATGTAATGATATTTCTATGAAACATAAAGGTAAGGTACAGTGTATTAGAAATGGTAGGTCCTTGTTCAAAAATGTTTAAAAACTGTCACTATTAATTTCCAGTTTGAATTTAGGAAAGAATTTTTAAAATATGAATTCATGCATTTTCTTGTAACTAACACAATCTTAGAAGCTAAAACTTTCACATTTAATTTTTTTTGTTAAATTGAATTTTATTTCATGACTTGGTAAACAAAACATCACACAAATATAGGATAAAAAAAAAATACCCAAAAATAATTATTCACATTACTTCTCATGTTGGTACGAACCAGTACAAGAACAGTCTCTACTCACAAATTAATTGTTTAAGCGGTGAAAATGGACATATTTACGTCAAGAAATTGCCGCATTGAAAACTCAAAATAGCGGCCATTCAGAATGTTTTCAAAGTGACGTCAAGTCTCGGCAATTAGCCGGGTCAGCCTTAAGCAGGTTACTTGAGGCTGACATGGGTGAGTTCTGACAATGACGTCAGAGCTACTCGAATGTACCCAAGTCAGCCATGGGTTGATATGGGAAGGTACATACATGTACTCTAACGCATCCAATGTATCATTAGAAATCTATAACCTACAACAAAGTGTACCAGCCTGCTCAAACCCAATCTATGGCATTGTTATCCTCATGCGCGCACGCACAACAAGCATTGTATGAATTAATTAGGATTTGAAGATGGTGCGTCCATATTTGGCAGTTTTATTTAAAAAAAACAGGATGTTCAAATACACATGTATTTCACTTAAAATACTTCTCCACAAAGAAAAAGGATGTCTATTTACAAAATATATTGTAGGAGCCAAAAGACACCCAAATGTATTGTTTGCTAATTAGTAACAGACACCCAAAGGTATTATTTGCTAATTAGTACAAGACACCCAAAGGTATTGCTTGCTAATTAGTTAAACTTATACCCACAACACAATTTGCTGCGAAAGGTATATTTGTGCCTAAACACACTATACCCTGAATGAAACCAGGGACCATAGAATACCTGTATTAACCCTAACCACCCCACATCACACAAAATCCTCTATGAGGTATTGGAGCATTTTGGGTGATTGAGGAAGGATGCTATATATGTTCTGTGTTATTTTGGGTGATGCAGTATCAACAAATGACATGACACTTTTACTGCAAAAACACCCGTGTCAATATCAGTTGACTGAGCCAACAAAAAAACAAAAACAAAAACATGTATTTTTCTTCATAATAAAGGGATAAAGGCAAAGGGTACATGTATGTGTGATTTTGTGTGATTGAGGCAGTGGGCACCCTACACACGAAATACAGCACAATATATTGGGTGATTTTGGAGTATTCAGGAACCTTCCAAATTTTATGAAGACATTTTGTAGCATTTTGTGTGATTGAGGATGCATCCTACCTAAAAGGGCCTGGGGGTTAGGGTTAATAGACAGTTTAGCTGAGCTTGGAAAATTACATGAACTTAGCCCTACATGTATAAATCTGGCCAATCACTAAAGTGCAGCTACAATAGGAGGGTTAATGAATTTGAAGCTAACCTATGACCAGAAACCAGAGTCATTTTTTGGGCCTAACATTTTCAGAAAACTGAGCCATCGGACAGTTGCAGATTCCCATGCCTAAAGTAATTGCTAGGGTGAGTGAAAAAACCGAAAATTACACCTGAATTTGAGACAATTTTGCATTTTGAGAATTCAAAAATCATAAAAAATGGTTGTTTTTGCATGTGGCATTAGGGCCAAGGATACACGAAATAAACATGTCACTTGCACATTTGTCACGAATGATGATTGATCAAGCTGTACTTTTTTTACACAATAAACCAGCAGTGAGTATGGTTTTAATTAGTTTGTTTCCTTGTAAAAGTCTAGGGTACAACTATGGACTGCAGGCTTGGTTGGTTTTTAAGGGGTTGTGGATATTTCTTTTCAGTAGTTATTCCATTGAGGGTTTGAGAGTGAATAAAAATGGCCTCTCCGCACCTTCCAGTGTTACAGATGAATACAGAAATATTCATATAACAGTTGGCACTGTACCTACCCAAATAATGCATTGAATAGTGGTAACAAATTGTTCATGGTGGAAGTGTGTAGTGAGAGTGTTCAGCAGTTTTGGTTCAGGTTGAACTCACAAATGAACACAAGCTAATAATAATAACACAAGTAGGGTTGGCCGTCTGTCAAAAGTACAATGTGCTTAAAGGGACAGTATCGTCACGATCAGAGCAGACTTTCAACAGGGCATGGAATCGGTGACCTAGTTTAAGATGAACACATTGACTGAAAATTACTGGCTCATTTATGCAGCAGCAAAGTTATGACCTTACTTATCATGGGGGGTAGGCCGGGCTGTGCGTTTTCGAATAATTTGGTAGCCGGATATTCGGATTTTGATTCTGATCGGATATTTGATATTCGAAGGTAGCCGATTGTAAATTGTGCCACGTGATAAAATGATCACGCACGATATGGTGGGGCCACAAAATGTACTAAACATAATGTCGCCTGGACTAGGATGGACTTGCTAGGTGGCGACCAAATGTAGATGAGAGGATGATTGGGGGGGTGGGGGGAGGGGCTGGGATAATGATGGAAACGCCAATATAAAAAAAAAAAAATTCAACAAATGTTTTTTTTTCTTTGAATATTTGAATCAGAAAAACCAACCGGATATTCGAACCATTGATCGAATATTCAAATATTCGGTTATTCAGCACAGCTCTAATGTGGGGTATTATTTTCAATCACTGAGCTAATCTAAAACTAGCGATCCAATTCCATGCCCTGTTGGTCATGATGATACTGTCCTTTTAAGTGCAGAACAGAAACCATTATTCTAGCAAGATGCAAAACCAAACTTGTCTCAACAAGCTGTGTAAATACATAAATTACATGGTTCTAATTCTTCAGGCTAGTATAAAGTGAACTCTATACGGGTACATATTTTGTCTTATTCACTTCTTATGCATCACTGAAATTAAAAGAATATTACACTTGTATGGGTCATGCCTGAATGTAAATCCATGGATCACTGAGTACATTTTGAAAGGTTAGAATTTGTATCTTCTGAAGAACAAAATGAGATGTGAAATTTTTGCTAAATGTAGGAATAATCAGAGAGTCTAATAACAAATTCTCCAACTTTAAGAATCTAGGGTTTTTAATGGGTAATTTATAATGGTATCAGTCTCACCTAAGTCTCACCAGTTTTTCTGAGGTGCTGTAATTTGTGCAAAAAGAGAAATTATTGCAAATTTCTAAATTCGACATTAGAATGAATGTAATACACAAAAATCATGCATTTCTCCTTTTTTCACTAACAAGTTTAAAGGGACAATATAGTCACGATCGGAGCAGTCTTTCAACAGGGCATGGAATACGGTAGGTGTCCTAGTTTAAAATGAAAACAGTGACTGAAAGGTACTGGTTCATTTATGCAGCAGCAACGGTAATATGACCTTATCATGTGGGGTATTATTTTCAGTCACCGAGTTAATCTAAAACTAGCACTCTAATTCCATGCCCTGTTAATTGTGACGATAATGTCCTTTTAAAATGGCAAGATGTACATGTATACATAATACAATTTATCTTGATTGTACAGTAGTTCTCGATTCAAAGAAAATTTAGCATACCCGTAGTTAAATAGTTTTGCCAACATTACCAATGTTGTACCTTTCCTAAAGGCAATATTATCAAATAGTAAAATGATCACAGTTCTCCATGTAACTACTTGATGTATCATTAACCCTAACATTCCCAAATCCTCCAAAATTCTCTTTGCCAAAGTGAAGGATTTTGAAGGATTGAGGTTATTAGGCATACTTGCCTTTCCATGGTACATGTACATCCATGTTTGTTGTAGTGATTGCAAGGTCAGTGCTTGGGTCAGTGGACGCTGTTTATTGCTCCATGCATGCAGGGAAGGTCCCTGGCCATGTACATGTATCACAGATTAGCAACACATGCATGCATACATGTCATCTGCATACAATGGTAGTGGTCATTATGCTTGCTTTACTACTGAAGGATTTTGGAGCATTCAGGTTATGTGTAAGCAAATGGGCCTAGGGAGTTAGGAAGGATTCAGGTTATGTGTAAGCAAATGGGCCTAGGGAGTTAGGAAGGATTCAGGTTATGTGTAAGCAAATGGGCCTAGGGAGTTAGGAAGGATTCAGGTTATGTGTAAGCAAATGGGCCTAGGGAGTTAGGGTTAATAATGGAATCATCAAATATCTCTTGAAATATTTCCGTCATACATGTAGGTGCTGGCATTTTAATGAATAGTCAAATGCTTGTTATTCCCCAATTTGTTAGAATTGGCTGAATCGAAATTCCTCATTAGAATGCTATACCGTGGATTTAATTTGAGTATTTTATGACATTCCATCATAACTCTTAGTCATTTGTTAAATTAATGGACTTGTTTGTGTTCAATAAATCATTTTTAAAACCATAACTCACTTCAAACTTGTTTTTAATGTGTACATTATTCATCATTAAATTAATACGACTCTTTTGCGCCCTTGCTCATCAGGCTCATAAATCATTCCTGACACCATCTCAGCTCCCTTAAGAGTAACTGGCTCACTTTTGGAATGGTGCACAGAGCCAATCAAGTACCCTCTACGTGAACATGGGCTAATCAAACACAACAACCAACTCTGCCCTCACAGGTACTCGGCTAATCCTGGGTGAATAAAATGGCAATAAATGGATTCAAGTGTCTTGTTCAAGGACACAACACAATTGTTGTCAGGATTCAAACCCACATTTGGACGCCTGTGCTACAACTCTGACCCAATGAACTGCTTGGCCATGGCACTACATAGTCATTTCTAGTCACGTACCTGGACAAGTCTTTAATTTGGTTTTGTAGAATCTGCATGTTCCTATCTGGGTCATAAACATCATGTGAAGATGTATTGTAACTTAATCCGAATGGTGCTGTTTTGAGATATTACACCTACTCTTTAGGGTCTAAGCGTGGGTCTGTCCAGTGAATGGGTGTGTGGATAAAAGGACTTTGCGAACCTAATATTATTTGCAGGGAAATTTTCATATCATTGACATTTCAATATGAAAAACCCCTTTAACTGTCCCTGGGTGTAATTTAAGAGGTCCTCTAGTGTATTTTGTATGGACATTCAATCAAATTGTTTGCATGTAACATAGTTTAAATTGAACTAGTCTATGGTTGTAAACAGTGGTTGGCTGGGCAGCTAACTGTCTGGCTGACTAGTTTGGCTGATTAATTCATTGATAGGGCATATGCTTGGCGCCTACATCAGATTCGGTTTGATGAACAAAATGCGGTGATCGATACTTGACTGACAATGTATGTCAGTTACTACGTCCATATTCATGCATACATTATTAGTTTGAGGACCTCCAAGTGTGTTACCTATTCAGTATTGCTTGGTCCAGTGTACACATATCCTAAATACATTATGAGAATCAAATGTAGTGATGGGAGTTACCGGTTAGTTCGCTAGTTTGACCGAAACTTTCAAGGTCAGTTTACTGGTTAACCGAAAGTTGGCATCTGACAGCCACGCAATTCAGATCATTGGCAAATGGAACAATGTCTACACATTTTCAATCAATAAACTTCTTGCAATGCTTGTTTAATAACCAATACGGCAAAAAAGAAAGTCTAGAACAACAAAATGGGCCCCACATTCTTCCTGAATTGTTGGTCATATTTTTTGTTAAATGTTGGTTTCGGTTAGGGAATAACAGATTGATGTCCAAAATTGGTCGTCATCGTACGGGAAAGACTGCATGGCAAACTTTTATTCCCTCACTAAAAATACACACAATTATTCAATGAAACATGCAAGGAACTCATGTTCCTAAAAAAATAAAAGCAACGACCTTGCATTTAAAGTGTGGTTTTGTCGACCAATCAAACCATTTTGAAACCAAAATCGGTTTAAAATGTACAATGTCAGTAATGGACATGCATAGATCTCCTTATTATTCCTATGGACGCATGTCATAAGTAGACAATGATGGCTACTCATGTGATAAGCATCTACAAACCAACCTCCTCCGAGGTCCAAGGTAAAGGTCATGTTGACGAGTCTTCCCATGAACGGCCCATTAGACAGTTGTGTGAATCTGTAAACGTCATTCCCTATCTGTAAGACAAGTTCCAGAAGCACGTAGATTTGCGGCGGCCCGTTGGCTGTCCCATTATATACATTCATGTGTACGTGTAAGTTGGAATAGACTACGCTGAAGGACTTTGTTTATGCGTCTGTTGATTCAAGTGCGGGATGCCAGCCATCAGAAAGATAAATAAACCTATCCCTGTCAGTTTAATCGCTGGGAAGGATTACAGCAAATTACTCCGAAGTTTAAATGGATGTACACTTACATGTATCAAGAATACCCAAAGATCGTATATCAAAGTCATAAAAGTGACTTTAAATTCCGTAATGTTGATGTCCGCTTATGTGGCACACTATTAAACTAACGTGGTACACTGCACATTATTTCCTTTTGTGGGCTGGACAAGCAATATTTCTTCATAAAGTTGTCAATGAGTTTTTTAATTAGGCCTCCCCCCAATAAAATCTCTGGTTTCTGATCTCATCTCAGACCTGTGCGTCTGCATTGTTAGTTCCTTTTTTTTTGCTATGAAACGATGTCCAATGTTTTGTAGCCAAAATTGCTGGATCAATTTGAATTTTCTGCCAAGCTGTGTTTTAAACAACTTTTTCTCATAGGGGTTATGAATGTTTGCCCGATTTGTGAAGCCTCTCTTAGCCACCATACTTTGTGTATGGGAAATTTGGTCTGGTTCCAATAACCGTGTATCACGTATTTCTCTGGTTGGCAAAAAAAAATATTACAAAAAAAAAAAAAAAAAAAATGTATCACCGCACTGATTTTGAAGTCAACCTATGACCCGAAACTGAAGACTTTTTTTGGCCTTCTATAATCCATATTCTTTATGGGCCATTTTTCGAGATACGGGACAAATAATATAATATTTTATCATGGTTAGAAAAATGTTTTAACACATGTTATGCAGCACAGCAAAACACCTAACTCCCTTTAATAACTGGCTAGACACCCTGTTCAATGCAACAGCATTTGTCAGTTCAAGTGTGAAGCATGCTGAGTGCAACAAGATCCATCAGCAAGAACAAAAGATCTTTTGATCGCTGCTCACTTCAACAAGATCCAATATATTTTGACATTTGTTGCATTCTGTCACACTCGGCATGGTTAGGGTTAGGTATTTACAGTTCGGATGAATACATTCTTACAAACCCTATGTAACTTTTGAAACAAATTCAGCTTGGTCCTTATTGCCCGTGACCACACGCAAAACTGGTTTGCTAAAGTGAAGGATTTTGGAGGATTGAGGTTATTAGGCATACTTGCTTTTCCATGGTACATGTACATCCATGTTTGTTGTAGTGATTGCAAGGTCAGTGCTTGGGTCAGTGGACACTGTTTATTGCTCCATGCATGCAGGGAGGGTCCCTGGCCATATACTTGTATCACAGATTAGAAACACATGTGTGCATACATGTCATGTGCTTGCTTTACTGCTGAAGGATTTTGAAGGATTCATGTTATATGTAAGCAAATGGGCCTAGGGAGTTAGGAAGGATTCAGGTTATGTGTAAGCAAATGGGCCTAGGGAGTTAGGAAGGATTCAGGTTATGTGTAAGCAAATGGGCCTAGGGAGTTAGGAAGGATTCAGGTTATGTGTAAGCAAATGGGCCTAGGGAGTTAGGAAGGATTCAGGTTATGTGTAAGCAAATGGGCCAAGGGAGTTAGGAAGGATTCAGGTTATGTGTAAGCAAATGGGCCTAGGGAGTTAGGAAGGATTCAGGTTATGTGTAAGCAAATGGGCCTAGGGAGTTAGGAAGGATTCAGGTTATGTGTAAGCAAATGGGCCTAGGGAGTTAGGAAGGATTCAGGTTATGTGTAAGCAAATGGGCCTAGGGAGTTAGGAAGGATTCAGGTTATGTGTAAGCAAATGGGCCTAGGGAGTTAGGAAGGATTCAGGTTATGTGTAAGCAAATGGGCCTAGGGAGTTAGGAAGGATTCAGGTTATGTGTAAGCAAATGGGCCTAGGGAGTTAGGAAGGATTCAGGTTATGTGTAAGCAAATGGGCCAAGGGAGTTAGGAAGGATTCAGGTTATGTGTAAGCAAATGGGCCTAGGGAGTTAGGAAGGATTCAGGTTATGTGTAAGCAAATGGGCCTAGGGAGTTAGGAAGGATTCAGGTTATGTGTAAGCAAATGGGCCTAGGGAGTTAGGAAGGATTCAGGTTATGTGTAAGCAAATGGGCCTAGGGAGTTAGGAAGGATTCAGGTTATGTGTAAGCAAATGGGCCTAGGGAGTTAGGAAGGATTCAGGTTATGTGTAAGCAAATGGGCCTAGGGAGTTAGGAAGGATTCAGGTTATGTGTAAGCAAATGGGCCTAGGGAGTTAGGAAGGATTCAGGTTATGTGTAAGCAAATGGGCCTAGGGAGTTAGGAAGGATTCAGGTTATATGTAAGCAAATGGGCCTAGGGAGTTAGGAAGGATTCAGGTTATGTGTAAGCAAATGGGCCTAGGGAGTTAGGAAGGATTCAGGTTATATGTAAGCAAATGGGCCTAGGGAGTTAGGGAGGATTCAGGTTATGTGTAAGCAAATGGGCCTAGGGAGTTAGGAAGGATTCAGGTTATGTGTAAGCAAATGGGCCTAGGGAGTTAGGAAGGATTCAGGTTATGTGTAAGCAAATGGGCCTAGGGAGTTAGGAAGGATTCAGGTTATGTGTAAGCAAATGGGCCTAGGGAGTTAGGAAGGATTCAGGTTATGTGTAAGCAAATGGGCCTAGGGAGTTAGGAAGGATTCAGGTTATGTGTAAGCAAATGGGCCTAGGAGTTAGGAAGGATTCAGGTTATGTGTAAGCAAATGGGCCTAGGGAGTTAGGAAGGATTCAGGTTATGTGTAAGCAAATGGGCCTAGGGAGTTAGGAAGGATTCAGGTTATGTGTAAGCAAATGGGCCTAGGGAGTTAGGAAGGATTCAGGTTATGTGTAAGCAAATGGGCCTAGGGAGTTAGGAAGGATTCAGGTTATGTGTAAGCAAATGGGCCTCTGGAGTTAGGAAGGATTCAGGTTATGTGTAAGCAAATGGGCCTAGGGAGTTAGGAAGGATTCAGGTTATGTGTAAGCAAATGGGCCTAGGGAGTTAGGAAGGATTCAGGTTATGTGTAAGCAAATGGGCCTAGGGAGTTAGGAAGGATTCAGGTTATGTGTAAGCAAATGGGCCTCACGGAGTTAGGAAGGATTCAGGTTATGTGTAAGCAAATGGGCCTAGGGAGTTAGGGAAGGATTCAGGTTATGTGTAAGCAAATGGGCCTAGGGAGTTAGGAAGGATTCAGGTTATGTGTAAGCAAATGGGCCTAGGGAGTTAGGAAGGATTCAGGTTATGTGTAAGCAAATGGGCCTAGGGAGTTAGGAAGGATTCAGGTTATGTGTAAGCAAATGGGCCTAGGGAGTTAGGAAGGATTCAGGTTATGTGTAAGCAAATGGGCCTACGGAGTTAGGAAGGATTCAGGTTATGTGTAAGCAAATGGGCCTAGGGAGTTAGGAAGGATTCAGGTTATGTGTAAGCAAATGGGCCTAGGGAGTTAGGAAGGATTCAGGTTATGTGTAAGCAAATGGGCCTAGGGAGTTAGGAAGGATTCAGGTTATGTGTAAGCAAATGGGCCTAGGGAGTTAGGAAGGATTCAGGTTATGTGTAAGCAAATGGGCCTAGGGAGTTAGGAAGGATTCAGGTTATGTGTAAGCAAATGGGCCTAGGGAGTTAGGAAGGATTCAGGTTATGTGTAAGCAAATGGGCCTAGGGAGTTAGGAAGGATTCAGGTTATGTGTAAGCAAATGGGCCTAGGGAGTTAGGAAGGATTCAGGTTATGTGTAAGCAAATGGGCCTAGGGAGTTAGGAAGGATTCAGGTTATGTGTAAGCAAATGGGCCTAGGGAGTTAGGAAGGATTCAGGTTATGTGTAAGCAAATGGGCCTAGGGAGTTAGGAAGGATTCAGGTTATGTGTAAGCAAATGGGCCTAGGGAGTTAGGAAGGATTCAGGTTATGTGTAAGCAAATGGGCCTAGGGAGTTAGGAAGGATTCAGGTTATGTGTAAGCAAATGGGCCTAGGGAGTTAGGAAGGATTCAGGTTATGTGTAAGCAAATGGGCCTAGGGAGTTACATGTACATGTAGGGTTTTAATTTGATAATCTAGTTATTACCAATGTTGTGCACAGGATAAAACTTTATAGCATGCAGACTGGTTACTTCTGGAACCATTTTGATAATTACTAGACTCTCTGGAGAGGACTTACTTTTACTGTAGAAGTCTAGGTCCCCGACTTATTTATAACAAAGGGCCCGCTCTTAATGCCATAATATTTATTTCACTCAAAAGTTTTTTGATAACATCTAACACTTTTGTTTTCAATTGTTCGTAAACAGTGATTGAATACACATATCCGTCCCATCCCCTCCTCACACCCTTCCTACATGTACATCCTCCCCAGTTCTCCCCACCCTATCTTCACCTACATGTATAAGATGATTCATACTTAATCTATATACATGTACAACAACTACGGTAGTTATCCTAATTTTGTGGGTTTCCCTAGCTTTAAGGAAAAAAAATGCATATTCGCCCTGGACAAAGGCTAAAAGCCAATCAAGGTACAGGACTACAATAGAAGAAAAATATAAAAAAAAGTAAATAGACTAGGGCTGTGCCGGGTATCTGGGTATCTGGATACCCGACCGAAACGGTCATTACCTGGTTCCATTTTTCGGTTCCAATTACCCGGAAACGACTTTTTAAAGTTCGGTCTTATCATTTGAGCGTTGCGAACAGAAATTTGTGACTCTTGAACAATGTAATGTTTACACTTTTACAGACAATTATGTTTAAATTCAAGAAATTGCACTCCAATAAAGAAAAGATCGATTTAAGTATGATATCCTCTGTATTATAAAGGTCAATTTGTTACCATTTACAGTACATATATTTGTACACCACCGGAGGCATGTTTTCAACAAAAATGAAAACGGGTATCCGGGTATCCGAAGTTTCCTGATTTCGGGTATCCGGTTCCAAAAATATCCGAAAACGCACAGCCCTAAAATAGACTCAGAGGAGCTGAATGTGGGAATTGAGATTCCTCTTGAATATATATTGATAAATATAAACTCGGCAGTTTGTTCACAGTAGTTGCATTATACCCAGACCTTTACTCAGCACAAAATAAGAATTTCAGAAATTTGTTATATGTACACTATATGAGAGAAAAAGCGTCATTTTATGTATGTCTGTAAAATGTTACGTGAGTAACCAGCATTTTTTCTCTTATTCATGTATAGCATACATTAAACAAATTTCTGAAATTATTATTTTGTGCTGGTTAAAGTCTGGGCATAATGCAACTACTGTAAAAAAAAAATAAAAAAAATAAAAAAATGATGAGTGAAATATATTTAATAAGGAAATTATGGCATTAAGAGTGGGCCCAATACCTAAAAAATGTAACGCGAGTAACAATGAAATTGCCTAAACAGTTTTTCTCACCGAGAAGGTAAGGATACTCATAGAAGCAGTGTTGCCAATATTGTACCTTTCCTTTAATAAAAAAAATCCTAACCTTTCCTTTCCAATTGAACTTGAATGTTCATTTCCTTCTTTGATTTAATATGAGGTAAAGATTAGTCCTGTCAGTGAGCTGCAGAGCTATACATATGGGTGTTGCCTTTGCTGTCTAGTACACCATTGTCCATGTTTCCACTTGATAATTGATCTTAATTGCCAGGAAATTAGGTAATATGTAATTTGTACGGGATAAATTGTTATTTTTCTAGTTCAGTAGTTGCCTGCATCCATCATGCTTCATTGATGAATTTAAGGAGGCAGTTTATGAAGCAAGCAATGATAAATTAATTAACTAATTATGAACCACAGTTGTGGACAGTATTTAACTTTTAACCCTCCTATGGTTTGACGTTTCAAAACCTTTCAAAATCTGCTTACGGGCCAAAATGGCTATCAATAATTATGAACCCTTTAAAACCCTCCAGAATTTGTTGCTACTGAACAACCACACCTTTCAATACCCTTTGAAAGGTATTGAAACATTTCAACACCAGTTTGTTCAGAAAGTTGTTACACCTTTCGAAACCTTTCATAGGTCCCTTTTGTCAGACAGTTTTCTCACCTTTCAAAACCCTTCAGTACAGCAAACTTGAAAGGTTTTGAAAGGTCTGACAATTCTATGGCAAATGCACTGTACATAGGAGGGTTAATGTAAGATCCCAGTTGCTATGACCATGGAGGTAGAATTAGAACCATGCTATGACTATGAGTGTGATGTCATGCCTTGCCGTTACATTATATGTATAACTACATGTAGAGCTCACTTTTAATGGGTGCGTTCGAGTAGCTTCTCCAAGGTAACCTGAGTATGTCACATGGGTGAGCCCCTAGTATAAGCTAATCGAACGAACATCCCATTGAACGTTCTCCCTCTTGTGGTCGTTAAAGCGATGTGAAGAATGTCAAAGGTCACACGGACTTTGTAAACAAAATATTTACAACGAAACGATCGCAAAATAATTATTTCCCGGGTAAAAAAGGAACTAATGATCGTATTACTTTTCAGGTTCGTACAAAACATCACATCTTCTAGTACAATAACGGTCTCTACTCACAGATTCAATGTTTAAGGGTTGAAAATGTATGGCAAAAACTTCACGAAATTGCGCATTGAAAACAAAGATGGCGGCCATTCAGAATATTCTCAAAGTGATGTCACTTACCCGCTTCACGAGCAGGTTACTTGAGGCTGACCCAGGTAAGCCCCGGCAATGACGTCAGACCTACTCGAACGCTCCGGAGTCAGACCCGGGTCGACCCGGGGAAGCATTTATAATTCCTTTTTGCCCTCAGATGCAAGCACTTCGGATGGAATAATTTCTCAGAATGATTGATATTTGTTCCAACATTACACCGAGTATATTTAAAGATAATTTCTTTTTTAACCCTAACCTTCCCAAATCCTCCAAAATCCTCTTTGCTAAAGTGAAGGATTTTGAAGGATTGAGGTCACATGCTACATGCTCTTTGCTAAAGTGAAAGATTTTGGAGGATTGAGGTTATTAGGCATACTTACCTTTCCATGGTAGATGTACATCCATGTTTGTTGTAGTGATTGCAAGGTCAGTGCTTGGGTCAGTGGACACTGTTTATTGCTCCATGCATGCAGGGAGGGTCCCTGGCCATGTACATGTATCACAGATTAGAAACACATGTGTGCATACATGTCATGTGCTTGCTTTACTACTGAAGGATTTTGGAGGATTCAGGTTATGTGTAAGCAAATGGGCCTAGGGAGTTACATGTACATGTAGGGTTTTAATTTGATAATCTAGTTATTACCAATGTTGTGCACAGGATAAAACTTTATAGCATGCAGACTGGTTACTTCTGGAACCATTTTGATAATTACTAGACTCTGGAGAGGACTTACTTTTACTGTAGAAGTCTAGGTCCCTGACTTATTTATAACAAAGGTCATGGTTACTCTCGTCACATTTGTGAGGTTTTGGGCCCACTCTTAATGCCATAATATTTATTTCACTCAATAGTTTTTTTCACAGTTCCATTATACCCAGATCTTACTCAACACAAATTAATTATTTCAGAAATTTGTTATACATATTACATGTATATGCACGCTATGTAAGAGAAAAAGCATCATTTTATGCATGTCTGAACAATGTAATGTGAGTAACAAACATTTTTTCTCTTATATAGCATAACAAATTTCTGAAATTATTTTTGTGCACCGAGTAAGGTCTTGGTATAATGCAACTACTGTGAAAAAATGATGAGTGATATATTTAATAAGGAAATTATGGCATTAAGAGTGGGCCCAATACCTCAAAAATTTAACGTGAGTAACCATGGAATTGCCCCAAGATTGAAAAAGAGAGGTTGCCACTAGACTGGTCTCCTGTCTACATCCTATCAAGGATATAGACAGGCTACAAGCGTACCATTCAAAGGATTTCAATGGATACGTTAACACGTTGTGCTGAAGATCTAACGTCACGGTTCGAGGCTTGCGTGCTAGCTACCAACTAAGGTCAAAGTTCATCATTGGGAAAAATATGGCGGCTGCACGGCCAGGATCTGGCGTAATTCACGCGCCTCTACATGTAGCTCAAAGCGTGACGTCAGATCTTCAGGCTAGGTTGCCACTTGCCCAAAGGGCGCCCTCGCTGAGATCAAATGATGGTCTCTCATTGGCCTACATACACACGCCTCGCATGCATGTACACATTTGCGTAGCCATTATTTGACCTGAAAAGTTCAAGAAGAGTTTATGATGTGAAATTTCACTTTGTGTTTGCGTTAAGAATGAACCAACTACACATGTGCATGGTAGGTTGAGTCCGGATCCGTGTTTATGAATGTAAAGTCCGAGTCTGAGTCATAGCAGGTTCTTTCTCAAAGACAAAATGGACAATATACACACATAAACACAAGAGTAGGCAGACATTAAAACCCTCCTCCAATCAGTGCAATTTTTGAAACAACCCATTCAGGCCACTCCAAGCCATTAGCTGTTGCCAGTGGCCTCCTATGGTTACCCTTCTGTGCACTGTCACACCACTGAGATTGCAGGGTAAAGTGGTCTCCCATTGATACATTGCAGGCCATACTAATATGTTCAAACATTTACAGTGGCCTTGGGTAGCACACAGTTGATTTTATAAGATTACTTGGAAAGGACAGCAGGCTTGTATGTAAAGGTTGGCGAAGAACATTGAAAATTTAGTGGATCAGAGTGGCCTCCATGTGAAGGAAGGTTAAGGATAAAGACCTCTGGGGTCATGGCCATGTGTGATAATGGATCTCGCCTTCAGCTTGGTCAATAATCACCCATAGTCATGCCCCTATGAGTTTTTATCCTGCTGTGAGACTTCACAACCAATACATAGATCTACATGTACATGTACTTGGACAAAGGTGTTACAGATGTTATGGATTCAGAGACTATGGGTCACCATAATCCCCTGGTACCCATGAATGTTACATATGCTTCACACATGTCTTTGGTATTTGATAGTGAATAGCAGTGAACTTTTTCTGTACTGAAATGAAATAAGCAATCACAACATTCAGTGCAAACGAGGATATGAGTAAGATAAATGGATCGCCATGGCGGATATGCAGTTTGAAGATTGTCTGACATTGAAGTGTAAGATAAATTAAAACACTACCATCAAATAAACCACAAGGGAAATAGAATTACTTACATGTTGGTTCATAAGTCAGTTTTTCGAGGGAATAAATGAAATTGACTTGAGTGGGACTGTGCCAGTGATGAAGCATTTTTCTTACTTGGATTACGGACCTGCAGATAAAAAATAAAAAATTTTGGAAGGAAAAAAAAATTGTTGCAGCAAAATCATGAGCAAGCAATGACTGTATTTTAAGTTTCTGTGCAAGCCTACACATGCATTTCGTTGTGTGCCCAGCAGAAGGTCGGAGGAGGCAAGTGTGTGCACACACTTATGTCCTTTTACTGGGCACGCGACGATTTGTACTGTATAGCGTACGTACTTTGTATACTGCGCTATACCTCGTTTTCAAGCTGTACCTCTGGAAATGTGAACAGTGCAAAATGTATTATTGCTTATAATTGCCTGTCTGGTCGCCATTCAATGAACCAGGAATCATTCATTCAGGCTCGCATATAATGGCGAGTCTGTTATACAGACTGCAGTGTATGAAAATAAATCACAGAGGGAGGGCGCTCTGAAAATAGAAGTGTACCGTCTTTTTCTTTTTATTACCCGCTCAACATTTCGTTATCCAGGCATGCAACTTATCAGCTGATTTCCTCTTTTTTCTTACTATAGAAAACTGAAAACACTGTACAAAGTTTTGTGTGCTCGGCCATTTCCTCTTTTTTTGCAATTAAAAAGTTGAATGTCTGGTTATCCAAGTCAGCTATACCAACTGAGCTATAACTAGCCCTACATGTATGTTGAAAATTGCTGCTTTTGTTTTTAGTTTTAAGTTTTTTCATTTGGGGATGCTAGTCAGAAGCCATAAAACCTATACATGTGGAGTAGCCGGGGGAGCTAGACTGATCCCCTGTGTTTATCCTATATCAAGGATAGACAGGCTCCTGGCGTACCATTCAAGGGGTTTCATTGGATATGTTGTGCTGAAGATCTGACGTCACGGTTCGAGGCTCGCGTGCTAGCTACCAACCAAGGTCAAAGTTGAATCTTGGGGAAAATATGGCGGCTGCACGGCCAGTATCTGGCGTAATTCACGCGCCTCAAAGCGTGACGTCAGATCTTCAGGCTACCAGGGAGCACACTCCAAGTTACGATGCTAAACCTGGGAAGCGGCAGTCTGGGGATCACTAAGAGAGGATGTAACTTTATTTTTATATCACATAATCATGAAGTGTGCCAGCCTGCTACAGTCCAGTCCAAGGCATTGTACTCCAAATGCATGCACGTACAATGAGCTTGGTTACGAGTTTTGCTTCCTTATCTAGCCTGCTGTATGGTATCATGGGATTAGACGCTTGATGTGGGAAACCGAAACGGTCATTACCCAGTTCCATTTTTCGGTTCCAATTACCCGTAAACGACTTTTTAAAATTCGGACTTACGGGCCTTGTCTTTTAAGGCGCGCGATCGCACGCGCGCACCATCGCGCGCCTAAAATCACTTTGAGGCGCGCCAAAAACCACGCACCTACGTTCAGTAAACCTTTAAAAACCGCGCGCCTCGCTGACGTCAGCAGACCACTTCAGGCAATAGCGTATCGGGCCGATACGCTATCGATATGCTATAATTTATTCCATGGTGAAAAAAAAACACCTCAAAATTTCCTTTGTTCAGTTCGAGAACTATTTGTGAACAACAATAATTTGTTGCCACTGAGGGATTTATTTCATCTTGTAGGAAGCTTTATTGATACATTTTAATTGGCCGGCAACTTTGTTTCTTTTCAAGAGAATGTGTTTGATGCGCCGCATTTGCAACTGTGCGGCATGCCGCGATCTATTTATGGCATTCACCGTTAAACACATTGACACTGGTTCCGCTACCACACTGCTTAGGTAAAAACCAGATGAGCGGGGTACCCGCGTGCCAGGCAGAGTCGGGATAAACACCGCAAAAGTGAAGTCTATAAAAAGTGTCTGTCGTGAGTTACTATGATCATGGAGGAAGGAATGCTATGACATGTTTTCTCAAATAATTATTTCTGAAACAAAATCTACTGTCGGAATTTTTTTTTTGAGTGAAAGTTAAAAAACAACAACAAGAACAACAACCACTGGTACACGGTGGTTGTTGAACATCTGATGTCCGCCGGGCCGGCCGTCAGCAGAACTGAGTTCGACCTATGGAAACAGTTTTGTCTTCATGGCATCAAAACATTTGTAAATCTCATTCTAGTATCATTTCCCCGCCACCACTTAAGAAGTTGTTATTGATGAGAACAATTTAAAAAAAAAAAAAAAAAAAAATCGGAAATGCAAGACTTGATCGGCTATTCCCGGTCCCCAGGATATGTTGCACCATGCAAACAGGCCTCCGTTTACTTTTAAATCAGGAGTAACGGTAAACACTTTCTAAAACTGTTTTTCTTCTTAATTTTTACATACCTGACCGCTATTTATTTAATGCCGAAAGCATTATTTCTGAGCTGAGATTCTCCGCCACAATACACAGAATTTAATTCCACAAAACAAAACATGCCAAAGATTTCTGAAGCTTTTCCGAGGTAAACAATTCACCAATAGTTTGCTCTCAGTCGAATAAGTAGATGTTACCATTCTGCTCCATCCAGTCATCATTTTTTAAGTAGGTCTAGATTTATTGTTTTAAATTTTAGGCTTTGAAACAACTGATTAAAAGATGCATTTCTGCCGACAGTCGGATCACTCACTGGCGCTACTTAGCCTTGGGAGAATGTATACTGGTATCCTGTAATGTTGTTTCATACATGTATAGTTATATAATTTGGAAACCAGCCAAGAACCAGGTCCCAGAGGTAAATGTCACCTGGTCTGGGCGTGTAAAACCACAACCTGTCAGTCATTGTCAAGTGAACAATAGCCCCAACTCTTGTCTTGGCTCTAATCCCAAATTGATACATTCAACATTCCAAAGTCGGCAGACAGTTCTTTGATGTGAACCTGTGACCCAGAAATTGTGTCTTTTTGGTTGCCGTTGTCTTGTTTCTTTTTCTTTTAAAATACTTTGAACAGACTGGAGCTGGATAATTCTAAGGCGTCTTTACAGCTGGCCTATGTTTTTTAAAAACTTCGCTGAGGTTTTTTTAAATTTACGCAGTAACTGTGGACTTGGAATATAGAGCTCTTACCTACCTGCTGTCCAATAAAATACTTTATGAAACTATTTACCTGGGTGAAGCTTGCACTGCAGGGTTTCGTTTGTAAGAACCATTTTATTTCTAGTTTTGTCAAGTTTAATTTAAAGTAGGCATAAGTCAAGGAATATATTGTAATGTATTATATGGAATTTTTTTGATCATATCTGGCTTTGAATTATTGATAAAAACGATTAACTTTACTCACACGGTTAAAGCTACAAACTAACAACAATCCAATGTAAAGTGAATAAAACAATAATTAAAACAATAACAACATGAGTCATGTAGGCTCTTCTCCATTTTATATTTTAAAATGGGTTTGATATTAGTTAAGAAAAATGTGACAGAATTACATGTGCACATGTAAACATGTTAAAACCTACCAATTGAAAAGCAAGAAATATTTTTATGTCTAAAAAAAATATGGTTTTGTCTGACAAATTATATCATGCAATATGCCCCTAAATAGCCTCAGATTGCACCAGAGAGCATCTACAACCTAAAAATTTCCCAGGGTCCTTAAGCGGGCCCTGGACCCCACGCCGTTGTGGCTTCGCGTTATGCGCTCGCAGATTCGTGTCATACAAATGGCCCTATGCTATAATTTCATCCTGGCTAGAACACTGAAAGCGTCCTTTCTTTATTCTACCACGTCTATACTGAGCTGAGGCAAGGTTTGCAGCTGACCAAACCTGATTCCACACGATTCCGGGAACCAAAAGTAAAACAGCTCGCCTAGGCCAACTTTTACCAGTATAGGCGAGCTGTTTTTCACTCGCCTGCATTTTATTCAAGGCAAGGCCTGGAATTAACATTTGAGCTGTGCGAACAGAAATCTGTGACTCTTGAACAATGTAATGTTTACACTTTTACAGACAATTATCTTTAAATTCAAGAGATTGCACTCCAATAAAGAAAAGATCAATTTAAGTATGGTATCCTCTGTATTATAAAGATAAATTTTGTTCCCATTTACAGTACATGTATTTGTACACCACCGGAGGCATGTTTTCAACAAAAATGAAATTGGGTATCCGGGTATCCGGGTATCCGAAGTTTCCTGATTTCGGGTATCCGGTTCCAAAAATATCCGAAAATGCACAGCCCTAGAATGCGCTACACATGTACGGTGCAGCAGAAACGTGAGTAAAATAAGGTGCATGCAAGGTACCATTCTCTTAGACACGGGATAAGTCTCCCAGACTGCACTGCTTCATTTTGAGACCTTGCTCGTCAGTCTGTGGAACAAAACGTCATAAATGGGCCAAATACATTGTTCTTGGAGTACTATGCCGTGGACTAGGTTATCACAGGACTGGCACACATAGACTTTTGATATCATCGATAAACCATAAGTTATACAATTTATTAATCTGTATCTCTTTGTTAATTTCAGATTAATGTTTGGTACCCTGTATCCAGCGTATGCTTCTTATAAAGCTGTCAAGACAAGAAATGTCAAGGAATATGTGAGTTAAACAAAAGTTTGAGAGAAGTATTTGCACATAATGTGTATCAGCTTTAAGTAGGCTGGCATGCGCAGCGGGCCAATGGATTGATTCAATCAGACGTTTGTATTCTACAGACAGCATGAAAGTTGGAATTTTGTGTCCCAAATGTATGGATTCTTTGCAGCTCTGTTTCAATACAAATGAAAATATTGCAATTTTGAAGGGAAAAACAAAATCTAAATGGTCATTTATTAATTGGAAAACAAGTTTGAAGCTTGATCTTGATGGCAGGATAATTGCCGCTGGGGTCATAGCCATGGGCAGTAAAGGACCAGCCAAAGGTGAGGTTCATTTTTGCCTGTAGCCACGACCTTTACCTTGAATTACAGACCAGGCGGCAAACTTGTATTCCCTTTCATAATGAATAGAGTGACTCAGAGTTGCTGTTCTGATGGATCATATTGCTAAGTAATGGAAGCCTAAAGGATGAGTGCAAATGGACTACATATGCACAGGTGCATTGTGTTGTCTTTTATAAAGCCCATTCATTTATTAAATGTCACCATGAGCATTCATACTTAATGTACAAATTTGTACACTTTTGGTGAAAGGTCATAACAGGTGAAATCGTGTTGTAAACTTGACATCCTTTTAATTTGTAAACAATGGCCAAGCCCAATTATCACTCTCAGTATGTTCAATTATTTATTTATTTATTTATTTATTGTCCAATTCCAACAGCGGACGAGCCACCAATTACAGGAAATGATAAATAAAAATATAAATATAAATAAAACAATGTATTAGAAATTACATAACAATAGAATGCAAAAATTTCAAGACACTCAAATACACATCAGTTACTGGTACTGGCTAAGGCATGGAAAACCTGAGTACGGAAAGAATTAAGAGATGGATACACAATAACCTTTTACTTCGTAATAAACAATTCCCCCATTATGTCAATCACTATACAGGGTGTCCCCATAAAAAGTATACCGAGATGAAAATTACTGTAATGGCAAAACTACTTTATATATGGGAAAGAGAAATATATCTCTAGAAAGGGCAGAATGTCCTCTTTGCAATGGTATACAGATTGTGATGTTATTGACACAGATGAGTGAACAAATTAGACAGATGTTAAGGGTACTGAAAGCAGGACTGTGACAAGTTTGCATATTTGAATAACAAAGGTCCAAAAAACATTTTTAAAAACCTGCACATTAAACTTTTGAGGTAAGTAGCGAAAACAAAGCAGATTACATTGTTTTAGGTACATTCCTTATTTTCAAGAATGTGTTGAAAAAGCAAAGGCATTTGGTATTCTGCACACTTGCATGGTTGAGCTATGTTATTCAAATATGCAAACTTGTCACAGTCCTGCTTTCAGTACCCTTAACATCTGTCTAGTTTGTTCACTCATCTGTGTCAATAACATCACAAGCTGTATACCATTGCAAAGAGGACATTCTGCCCTTTCTAGAGATATATTTCTCTTTCCCATATATAAAGTAGTTTTGCCATTACAGTAATTTTTATCTCGGTATACTTTTTATGGGGACACCCTGTATATAGCTATCTAAATGTCTAATTTCGGTGACACCATGTGAAATTCTCTATTGAGTAGTAATTACTTCTGAAAACAGCTGGTTACAATTCGACGTTTGCTCTGATCGTCTTCAGGAGAAACTGATCGAAACGTCGAGTTGTAACCTCCAGTTCTTATGGTTACGAGTACACGTGTGTATGGAGTGCCATGGTCGAGCGATTTAGTGCATCGGATTTGTGTTCTGATGGCTGAGTCGTCAGAATGTGGGTTCGATTCCCAACCATGACCAGGGTACTTGTGTCCGTGAGCAAGACACTTTACCATAATTGCTTCTCTCCATCCAGGGGTAAATGGGTACCTGTGAGGGCAGAGTTGGTTATTGTGTTTGATTGATTAGCCCATTACATATGCGCTGAAATGGCAGCAATTGAGCTGTACACTCCCCAGGGAGCTGAGATGGTTTGAGGAATGATTTATGAGCCTGATGAGCAGGGGTAATAATGTAATGCGCCTTGAGCACCAGTTTGGTGGATACGTGTGCCATATAAGTCCACATTAAATAAAAAAAATCAAATATTGATAATATGGATTAAGCCATTGTAGTACTCCATAGGAGATTTCCAAAACTTTCATCATTTTGAAGGTAGAACAGAGAGTACTTATTTTCAAGACTTCCTCCTCGATACTTTTTCGAAATTGTTCATCTGTCAGGTATAAAAATTAACATTATCAAGACATGCATGACTGATGACAACCCCTCAAGTCAGTAGTCACTAATTTTGGATGACCCATACTGGAGGCCGTAATAGGCAATTGATACTCTTCCAATCAAATAGTAAGGTCACCAGTTGACGGTCATTTGACCTTTTGTTGAACTATGTATTGACTGATGGACAAAGCATAGGTCAATTGCTTGAGTGACCTACATGTACATGTAATAATCCCACATAGTGTGTCACTTGGCAAAGACTGGCTGGTATCACTCTATGTTAATCTATTGCCATTCATGACCGATGGCCAATCACATCGTCTATTAAAGGGACAGTATTGTCATGATCAGAGCAGACTTTCAACAGGGCATGGAATCTGTGCCCTAGTTTAACCACCCCATATCCTGCAATAAGCCATACGTACATGTAGGTCCCATGTAGACAAATACATACACTGTACTTTAATTGCATGCCCTCCATTTCTTTCTTTTTTTGCCCCGCCAGTGTTTTTTTAATTTTATCAATGGCCGTTTATGCTTGCAGCTCAACAGTACTGGCAGACTGTTTAACGTGAGGTGTTTGGAATTCCTAATTATTAGTCAGTTTCTGGAGGACATTATCTCTTGGAAAGTGCATTTAAAGTACATTACCCTAACCACCCCAAATCCTGCAAAATCCTCCAAAAATTCAGCACTGTTGGAAACTGGTACATGTACTTTCACCTCTTCAAATGGGACAAAATTACTACCTGACAAGAAGTACAGGCCGTAAGTGCTGAATATGAAAGATCAACGAAAATATATGGTGCATTTTAAAGATAAGGGCATGTTTCCAAAAGTGCACCTTGATGGATTTTGGAGGATTCAGGAAGGTTCGTAGCCAGAATACCCAGGGGGTTAGGGTTAAGATGAACACAGTGACTGAAAATTACTGGCTCATTTATTCAGAAGCAACGGTAATATGACCTTATCACGTTTAGGTATTATTTTCAGTCACTGAGTTAATCTAAATCTAGCACTCTGATTCCATGCCCTGTTGATTGTGATGATATTGTCCCTTTAACCCTCCTACTATACATGTAGCTTCACTTTAGTGGGAAGTTACTGTAGAGGTCAAAATCAGTCAACTGACTGTTTTTGACTGTTGACCCAAATGTGCACACAGGGGCATTTTTGACTGGTTTTTATTGTCATTTTAACCACCTTGAACAATACTAGACAATGCTTTTACCAGTCATAAACGGTCGACTCATTTTGACCTGTAAATGTACTTACTACACGTAAGGTTTGACAGTGTTTTGACTTTTAAGTGCACAAGATATATAAACATTTTGACTGATTTTGACCCTTGTAGTAGTAGGAGGGTTAAACATCACAAGACCTCCTAAATCTAAGATAAAGGATAATACTAAGCATAAATTCGGTTCCAGTATGTTCCACAACTTTCAATTATGCCTCACTTAAATACACAAAATCTGACATGAATTTGTAAATATTTCCATCGATGAAGAGGAGCAGGCATTCGTTAATTTAAGATCAATATCATCACAATCAGAGCAGACTTTCAACAGGGCATGGAATCGGTGTCCTAGTTTAAGATGAACACAATGACTGAAAATTACTGGCTTAAGTTACTAATGCAGCAGCGATGGTAATATGACCTTATCATGTTGCGTATTATTTTCAGTCACTGAGTTAATCTAAAACTATATGTAGCACTCCTATTCCATGCCCTGTTGATCGTGACGATATTGTCCTTTTAACCCTCCTATGGTTTGACCTTTCAAAACCTTTCAAATCTGCTTACGGGCCAAAATGGCTATCAATTATTATGAACCCTTTAAAACCCTCCAGAATTTGTTGCTACTGAACAACCACACCTTTCAATACCCTTTGAAAGGTATTGAAACATTTCAACACCAGTTTGTTCAGAGAGTTGTTACACCTTTCGAAACCTTTCATAGGTCCCTTTTGTCAGACAGTTTTCTCACCTTTCAAAACCCTTCAGTACAGCAAACTTGAAAGGTTTTGAAAGGTCTGACAATTCTATGGCAACTGCACTGTACATAGGAGGGTTAATGTGTCAAAAATTGTATTGCAAATCTAAGACGAGTTCATGCAAGTCTTCATACGATGCGGATGCGTTCAGATGAAATGCGCATTACATACCAAAATATACTACTCAATACAATTTAGGGAACAAAACAATTGAGGGAACACCGGAATAATCTCAGTTAAAGCAAGATCATTTATTTCAGATAAACACAATGTTTCACAGAATTGATGAGAAACAACTGCACAATGAAACAGATGATAAAGGATGCATGTAGTGATTACACATTTCATGACATGACTACTGAAAGAGAGAGGGGGTTGGAAATGAAAATCACGGTTTATGGAACATTTCAATAACGGGTGTGACCACCTCTTGCAGTAAATCCGGTGTTCCCTAAATTGTTTTGTTCCCTAAATTGTTTTGAGTAGTATATGCTCCACGTGGTGTGTGTGTGTGTGTGTGTGAGTTATTGTAGGGGTGTGGTTATTACATGTAGTTGCAATCGCCAGTAGGCCTGATTAGATGTCTTCTGTGTGGTATTTTGGTATCAATGACTCAACACAGGAAGGCCCTGGTCTGAGGCAGTGCTGTGTAAAAAGTATGAAGATGTTCTCAGCTGTCTGTGTAAATATTGTGCAGTGATTGAAAACTTCTCCTTTGCTGTCAGTTCCATTATACTTTGAATCATGCCTTCTGGGATTTCTTTGCATGTAAAGGGAATTCTATAACTGTTCACTACCAGTAGATTTTATAATAGTGACAAATTTTGCTTGTATTGCATCGAAAAATGTTACACAAAATTCACAATTTGCTTCCTAAAATTCAAGATTTGTTGTTCACAATTAGCATTACATACACACAAAGATATTTCTCACTAAATTTAAAAACGTATTTTTATATTAAGTAATGGTATTCATGCAAATCTTTTTGAACAAAATTGTTTCCCGTAACAAGTGAAGTTGACAGGGTTGTCACCAGACCAAATTGAGTGCCGGCTAATTTTATCGATTGCGAGCGTAGCGAACGGAGCGCAGCTCCTCACGGCCGGGGGTCCAGGGGCCTGCTGAAGGGCCCCTGTTGCGGTCCGGGGGCAACACCCCGGTGGTGGTCGAGGGGGCGAAGCCCCCCGAAGCTCCTGGGTTTTAGCTTTTAAGAATGGATTTGGAGGGCTCACCTTTCACATAATTTGTTGTATAATAGTATGATATTTTCATAGTATTATACAAGAATTTATGATGTGAAGGAGTGCCCTCCAATGCAATTGACAACAATATTGGCTCAGAAAAACTGAAACTTCTGTATGGCCTACCAGGTGTCCACTTTTCGCTATTAAACTTAGATGCCAGCTTCTGTTTTTTTGATGAGGTGGTAACACTTGAGCAACCGGGGCCGTCAGGCATAGCAGCTCCGAAGTTTTGGCCTAAATCCACAGTGGCGAAGACTCGGTAGCGTGATCAGTTCGGTCAGTTGTACTCCAACACGAAGATGTGGTCGCAGAAGAATGTCTCGAATTTGCCGGCTTCTCGCTTGACCCAGCTGCGTGTCTATCACTGCCGCCCCTTGCGTTTAGTGGCGAAGAGAAAAGCTGGTGATACTTTTCTGCGACATAATTATTTTGATCAAAACACTTCCAAAAACGTTCACAAAACTTTTCATGAATGGGCGGAGGGACGACGTGAATAATTTTCCTTTGCTGAGATGAGCACATCGCGGGAAAGCTAGACGTTTAAGTCACGCTTATCCAACCTGAAATTTACGACATCGACATTCTGAAGCACGTCGCATCATTTGCACGGTAGAGACTAGTGGCATTAGCTCATCGTGCAGGCGCAAACAACCAATCATAATGGGGATTCCCAGGTCTTTTCCCTGACGTCATAAATAAATGCTAATTAGTGTATTTGTTTGTACCGCTACAAACTGAGATTTATTTTATAATATCGTACGATGTTTTAATTGATCTATAGACAAAAGTCCTCAAAATAATGGCAAATAACTCAAAGAAATGAAGAATACATGAACTTTTTTTTACTTTTATTACTGTTTAATGAAATATTCACACATTTTTTGTGCCAGTCGGTAAGACATCAATTTGCGTTTGGTGCCGGTCGGCCAGAGGGAGTGCCGGTTAGACCCGACCGGCGCCGACCGGCGTAGCTACAACCCTGGAAGTTGACCAGTTTAAAGGAAAGTACACGTGTACAACTAAGGTAACTAGGTCATTCCACCAGGTTGGGGCAAGCTTTATGATATGGTGTCCTTGTTACATCTATAGGTACCATTCATTATCCTTATACATTACCCACGATTATTGCGTCTCTCAGCTAAGCAATTTATTTTGATGCTTGTTGAAGGGTAACATACATGTACCTGTGGTTATTGGCTCTTAAGCAATCATGCATGAATGAAAAATCGATATTGCCCAAGCCTAATGGACACCCTGTTTTTCAAAGAATATCACATGTTGATGCTATATAGATCTCCAAATCTTGTCTTCATACTAAGTGATATATATACAGATAATTTCTTCAGCTGCATCTGCACTTTATTCCTCCATATATACTATTGTTATTCTTTAAAAAAAAACCCAATGGTTAAAGATTTATATGAAATTTACTGGGCGTAAAGTTAACAATAGTATCAAATATCCCTCAAAATATTTCTGTCTCAGGTGCTGTCGTTTTAGAAAAATCAGTGAAATAATTTCCAAAATGAGTTTGTGTCATCCAGAAGACAGATATCCCATGTTGGAATGAGTTTGTGTCATCCAGAAGACAGATATTCCATGTTGGAATGAGTTTGTGTCATCCAGAAGACAGATATTCCATATTGGAATGAGTTTGTGTCATCCAGAAGACAGATATTCCATATTGGAATGAGTTTGTGTCATCCAGAAGACAGATATTCCATGTTGGAATGAGTTTGTGTCATCCAGAAGACAGATATTCCATATTGGAATGAGTTTGGGTCATCCAGAAGACAGATATCCCATGTTGGAATGAGTTTGTGTCATCCAGAAGACAGATATTCCATATTGGAATGAGTTTGTGTCATCCAGAAGACAGATATCCCATGTTGGAATGAGTTTGTGTCATCCAGAAGACAGATATTCCATATCGGAATGAATACAAACAATCTGAATGCATTGTCACTATTTCCTCATTTTAATATGACACAGTGAAATTTGTGAGTTGAAGCTTTGCCATGCATTTACAGACATTTTACCAGAAGTGTAGCTTTAAACGCATGAATGCAGGGTTTAAATCCAGGCACGTACATGTAGTTAGAAGATGTAGTTCTTCACGTATTCTTCAGTGTATGTCTGTCTGTGTCTTCATCCCATTCCTCCTACCACCATCAGTTGGCATTCTTGGACCCGTCTCAGGTCAGAGGTCAGACATAACCAACAGCTGTCATCAATAAGTAACATCATCTCCTGACATTAATATCATTACTGGGCTGTTGGCTGCTGTGATCTGTCGGTCAGACACATACATTGTTTATTTTCTGAATCATATAGAATACATATTCGCAAAATGTCTTGAATTATTTTTTATGCATTTTAAAATGTTTTGAAAGTTAAATGTAAGGTTCAACATGGGTTTTCACAAAAACCCACCAAAAAACAAAACAGGAATCACAGTTTTCCATTTTTCTTAAAGTTGATGTGTAACTATAAATTGAGTAAAACTAGAATGAATCATTTCCCAACTGATATACATTGTTCATCAATATTCAATGTTAAAATAAATACAAAATTTGTGTTTTTAGATGAACAGTTTTTTACTGCTGCAAATCTGCTTCCATTACTATGTACTTCTATTACCAAATAAAAATATTTAGAAAGGAACTAGTTTCTACATTGGGTAATCTGGTCTGGGTTTAAGAATAGTTAATATGGAACGTTACCATTTTGATTCAAAGTCTAAGTTACAAACCCCCAAGTTAAAGTCCGAGTTCTGACTCGAGTCTGAGTCGTTAAAAATGTGACTCAACATCAATTGAGTTTGGCTCAAGTCTGAGTCAAACATGTAGAAATCCAGATGACAATATTGACTTTTCATCAGTGCTTCAGGATTGTAGATGTACGTAAAGGGATTATTTCTTGATGTCATACCAACAGTCTAGAAACACTTTGATGGTGTGTAACCATGGTGATACGGAACATTCTAAATGACTCTGGTTGCCATGGAATTGGCCAATCAGATTTGTTGATGTGCATAAAATATTTGTGCACATAATACAAGATTATCTGCAAAATGCTAGAAAATCATACCTCTTTTTGTCGGCTTTGTCAAGAGTTTTTTCTGGGGATGTTGCATTGATAGGCCAATAATTCGCATAAACATGAATAGACCTAGCTTGAAGACCTGACATCATACTTTGAGGCTCAGGAATTACGTCAGATACTAGCATCAAAGTTTTGGGAGAGATTAAATGTTGACCTTGGTTGGTAGCTAGCACGCAAGCCTCAAAACGTGACGTATCCAAAAAATTCCTTGAATAACCTGTCTTTATTCTTGAGAATAAAGACAGGGGACCAGTCTAGAATGGACCCAGCATTGACAGACTCCAGGACACAATTTGTTCTGATCTGAGTTTGTACCTGCAGGGGTGATGTCATTGTTGAAAAAGGCTTTTTTTCTTGCGGAGAATCAAACCAGAAAAATGAGTTATTGAAACACTATCCTAATTACATGAAAGTTCCTGCAGACACAGGTTGAAATCTCAGTCTAAATTGCTATTCCACTCAGCATCCTTGAAACATGATACATGTAGACAAATGAAATCACAGAGGAGAAGGTTATAAGAAGCAACTGATGTTTCTTGAGCCCTTTCACACAAAGAAAAAAAGCCAACATTCCTTGAGAAATGTTCTCAATGTTTGAGAAATATTACAAAATGAGCTTTGTGTGAAAGGACACCAATGTTTGAGATGTCCTACATTCCTTGCAAAATTTTCTCAAACATTGAGATATTTTGTTGGAGGTCCCGACCTATTGTAAAATCTTACGCTAGCGGAATTTTTCTCAAGGAACCTAGTACACTCCTCGTGTAAAATGATCCGTTGTTTATTGAACAACGTCCTGTGCTAAAGCGGTCGTACTGCGCATGCATTAAGACCCATCGTACGTGATTGACTGCATGCACTGCACTGTATGTACTGTACAACTAGCGGTGGACGGCCGAGATGATAACGACGATAATATCGAATATCGCAATATCTTTTTTTATTCGATTATGGTATCGAGAACCTTTTGAAGTTATCGAGATATTGGCAAATCGCGATTAAAAAAAAAATCGCCATTGTGAGTCAAATCAGAAATTCCATGGAAACAAAATTTGGACAGTCTTTTCAGCTTTTTGAAGTGAGAAACAAAAGCGAACTACAGAAGTACATACACACAACGCAAACGAATTTGTGATTTATTGTGACGCTTGTAGAAGGGTACATACTGTTTTACCTGGGGTTATCGGTTCTAAAACAATTATGCGTGAATGTAAAAAAAATAATCGCGATACTATTGAAAATCGCGATATATTGCCGATATATCGTGGATGAAAAAAAAATCGATATCGCCCAAGCTTAGTTTATATACAAATGTATACGTACACAAACACAGTGGTACCACTATCTTCATATACAAAAAGCTTGTTTGTACAATTGTTGTGTCCTCTCTTCACTTAACTAATGCTGTCTTACACTGTACATGTATTTTGGAGGCAGACTCCTATAGTAAATTAGACCCCCAAAAAATGTGTCCTTACCCCTAATGCGCTTATACATACATAACTATTAACATGGAGTGGTTGTATTTTTAGATTATAAATGGGTTATTCCACAAGCTTTGTGACATGGTGTCCTTGTTATGTAGGTAGATGTACCATTCATTATCTTTATTATGAGTGCACATTCTTGGGTCATTCCACCATGGTTGGGGTCAAGCTTTGTCACATGGTGTCCTTGTTACATGTACATGTACATACATGTAGGTAGATGTACCATTCATTATCCTTATTATGAGTGCACATTCTTGGGTCATTCCACCAAGTTGGGGTCAAGCTTTGTCACATGGTGTCCTTGTTACGTAGGTAGATGTACCATTCATTATCCTTACTACGAGTGCACATTCTTGGGTCATTCCACCAAGTTGGGGTCAAGCTTTGTCACATGGTGTCCTTGTTACGTAGGTAGATGTACCATTCATTATCCTTATTATGAGTGCACATTCTTGGGTCATTCCACCAGGTTGGGGCAAGCTTTGTGACATGGTGTCCTTGTTACGTAGGTAGATGTACCATTCATTATCCTTATTATGAGTGCACATTCTTGGGTCATTCCACCAAGTTGGGGTCAAGCTTTGTCACATGGTGTCCTTAGGCCCTTTCACACGAGACCGTTTTAACAAAGGACCTTGACTAAAAATCGCATCCATGTTAAAAAATAGCAAATCCCAGTCGTGTGAAAGCTATCCTTGTTAAATAATTACCACGGACCCTCGTTATTTATAACAGAGATCGAGATCTCCTCCAAAAAATCGCAACGATGTTAAAATCGCCATGATAGGTCATGTGAAACGCTTTGTGCGCCCAAACAGGGGACCCTTGCTTTGGCGGGTATCATTTCGCATGCGCAGAACGCGTCACTAAATCGGCTTGCAATAAATCCCGGATGTGTGTTGGTAAACAACTTGTACGTACGTCCTTCCAAGTTGGCGACATCCGAAGAAATAACGTTTGTGCTACTTCTCTTGAATTTCATTCAGAATTTGAGTCCGTGAAATCGTCGAAAAGAGCAAAGGATTCCAGAAGAAGAATTCTTACAACTGTTTATTTTTCTCGTTGGATGGCTTTAAGTTAGAAATCGGGCTCTGTGAATCCATCGGAATTGTTGCAAGTATACTTGATTCAATATCCATAATAAAATGAGAATAAAATTGTCGGGAAATGGGAAGGAAATGAAAACAAAATGTGGGAGAAAGTAACGTTTGACTTGGCACAACTCGTATATCTTCGCGGGAAAACCACTGGTAACGTAGAGAAAACGTTCAGTGATAAGCTCTGCGCGCGGTACCAGTGAAATATTGGATTGCACAATCATGACCTTTGACCCTCCATGGAAAACGAGGGACGTTCGTTTTGGCGTGAGTGGAAGTCGTGTGAAAGTTTGTTAAAAAATCGCAAACGACCGAGGTGACAGACAACTGGCGCCCATTACCAAGGACCTTTGTTATCGGTGCTCATGTGAAAAGGGCTCTTGTTACATATAGGTAGATGTACCATTCATTATCCTTATTATGAGTGCACGTTCTCAGTTAGAATGAAATCAATCTGTGTGTCTTGAATGGGAAGTTACAATGTTAATTAGGAGTCATAAGAAATGGTACATTATCCTAAGGGAGACTTATCACAAAGCTTCCCCCTAGCCTGGTGGAATGACCCAAATACAATTTAGTTTTGTTAAATCGGGTAAATTATCAATGTGTATTCTCTCTTTAAAGGGGGACTGACATCCTTTACTTAAGGCGTTTTGTAATAAAATATTGTTTTTGAGACCCACCTGTGTCTATTTAATCATTGATTTCTGAGTACAAGTATTTTAAAACAATGTTTGAAGTGTTTGGGGGAGGCAACCCTGCCCCATGGTGGAAGCTTCATTTGCATAAGATATATGACGTAAGGTCGGGAAGATCCGATGTGTACATGATGTACATGTACATACATACATGTACGTTATCACACACGTAGTGTCGATTTAATTTCTTCCGTGATTTTTGTTTCCGGAACTAATAAAATGCTGGGAAGATGTGTTGCTGCAGGATGCAGCCACACGGTGTTAGCCTTCGTCTGTTCCCAAGTGACCCAAAATATCGCCGTATTTGGACGAGCAAAGTTTGACTGACAAAAGTATTGGTCAGGTCCATCAGCTCACACAGTTTTGTGCAGCGATCATTTTGAGCCGAGGTTTGAGCAGAATTTATCTTCCCGACATGACGTCACGAACAGCTCCTCCGTGCAGGGCGGGAACAACTAGTCAAAGTGGGGGCATTTTTACAATGGTAAAATAACACTCTCAAAAACAATAAAAACACAAAACAAAAATGTTATTGATCTTTTACTGATATAAAAGAATAAAACGATCACATATTTAACTGTTTGATTTAAATCCATGACAGTCCCCCTTTAAGAAAAGGATTCTTCCCCAAAAACACATGTAGAATGAACCTTGATATCGTGATAAATTATTACATTGTAAACTATATACATATATGCATACACATTGTAATACGTGATATTATTTTGAACTACATGTTCAATGTTTACTGAATTGTGTGGCTGTGTTCATTACTAGTTCTTATTTGTGGAGTTTGACTCACATGCCAATTGTACACAACCGCACCCATCCCAACATTGTGTGCAGTGTTCTCACAAATGAGAGACTTGGCTGTAAATGATTAACTGTAGATAAATACATTTTAACAAAGTGAGCATACAAGTACATCATATGAAGTGCTTATTGCTTTACATCCCCAGGCCACCCAGAACTCTCGATATGTAGTTTCATTTCATTTCATTTCATTTCATTTCATTTATTAATTTCTCAGGTAAAAACATTAAAATACAGACATTATAAATCAAATACATATTAAACAAGAGGCAAGAATTAATAAATATACACAAATTGATTAGACAATAAACATTTTAAAGACAGGACAAATGGCACACCTGAAGGATTACAAAAAAGTAAACTTAATTACTATCGAGTTGTTTTCCGACTGCCATTAGACAATACATAAAACCACAAAAGAAGACAATTAAAATTGCACTATAAAAAAAAGAGATAGAAATGTGATATATATATATATAAAAGTACTAAACAAAAATAATAAAAAAATCAAAAAAAAAGGAGAAAAAAAGAGTAGTTGAAGAGTACGTGTACTCATTGTGCATGTACAGTGTACATGTACATGTATACATATTCTAATGATTCAGCTTTTAAAAAGTCAGAAAGGTACAGTACATACATAATTAAGGCCCTATCTATGTACTCTAATGGCATTATCAAAGAACATAAATGGTCTCACAGATGCAAAACCAATTTCAAATAAGTTTTGAAAATTATAATTCAGTAATTTTGTAATCTGATAATTACCAAAGGTGTACACTACACAATACTACACAATACTATTAAACATGTTATTAAACATGAAAAAGGGTTCACAGATTAACAGGAAATGTACTCTGTGTTAAGTTGATGATGTTATCAAACATCCCATGAAATATCTCTGTCTGATGTGCTATCATTTTAGTACAATTAACCCTCCTACTATAGCTGCACTTTAGTGGCAAGTAGCTATAGAGGTCAAAATCAGTCAACAGGGGCATTTTTGACTGGTTTTTACTGTCATTTTGACCACCCTGAACAAAAAGCAGACAACGCTTTTACCAGTCAAAAACGGTCGACTCATTTTGACCTGTAAATGTACTTTACATGTAAGGTTTGACAGTGCTTGACTTTTTAAGTGCACTAGATATACCTTGGCACTAGATATATCAACATTTTGACTGATTTTGACCATTGCAGTCACAGAAGGATTAAAAGACTGAAGACATTATGGAGTGCCATGGTCGAGCGGTTTAGTGCATCGGATTTGTGTTCTGATGGCTGAGTCGTCAGAATGTGGGTTCGAATCCCAACCGCGACCATGGTGCTTGTATCCTTGAGCAAGACACTTTACCATAATTGCTTCTCTCTACCCAGGGGTAAATGGGTACCTGTGAGGGCAGAGTTGGTTGTTGTGTTTGATTAGCCCTACATGTATGTGCTGTAATGGCAGCAATTGAGCTGTATACTCCCCAGGGAGCTGAGATGGTTTGAGGAATGATTTATGAGCCTGATGAGCAGGGGTAATAATATAATGCGCCTTGAGCACCAGTTTGGTGGATACGTGCGCTATATAAGTCTACATTATTATTATTATTATTATTTCTGCATGTTATTTATTCAGCTTTATTTGTTTTCCTGTGCAGGTAAAATGGATGATGTATTGGATTGTATTTGCATTATTTACATTTGTGGAGACAGTGGTTGACATCTTTGCATCACTGTAAGTATAGCAGTAGACTAGTCCCCTGTTTTTATCCTATACCTATTAACCCTAACTCCCTAGGCCCATTTGCTTAAACACATAACCTGAATCCTCAAAAATCCTGTAGTAAAGCAAGCACATGACATGTATGCACACATGTGTTTCTAATCTGTGATACATATGGCCAGGGACCCTCCCTGCATGCATAGAGCAATAAACAGTGTCCACTGACCCAAGCACTGACCTTGCAATCACTACAACAAACATGTATGTACATGTACCATGGAAAGGCAAGTATGCCTAATAACCTCAATCCTCCAAAATCCTTCACTTTAGCAAAGAGCATGTAGCATGTAACCTCAATCCTTCAAAATCCTTCACTTTAGTTAAGGCTGTACCGGGTATCCGAATACCCGACCGAAACTGTCATTTACCCAGTTCCATTTTTCTGTTCCAATTACCCGTAAACGACTTGAAAATTTCGACTGGGCATTTAAGCCACACAAATGGAAGTGTCAGATTTTTGGGGATGCTACAAATCATTTTTAATATATAGAAGTGGGAAATTATTACAATAAGTCCACATTTATTATGACTCTAATAAAACAAGAGAATCTTGTGTTCATATTGGTTATTTTATACATTCAGGAGTATTTATGGGTTTTGACAAAATTGTTTACGGGTACCCAGGTATCCGAAGATTTCCAATTTCGGGTATCCGAAGATTTCCAATTTCGGGTATCCGATTCCCGAAATAACCGAAAGTGCAGAGCTTTATAACCTGTCAAGGATAGAGACAGGCTCCGAGCGTACATGTACCATTCAAGGGATTTCATTGGATACATCCTGCCGCAGATCTGACGTTACGCTTCGAGACTCGCGTGCTAGCAAACAACCATGACGTCAAATTTGAATCTCCCCAAAACTTTGCGGCTGGTATCTGGCTTACATGTACATGTATTTCATGGAGTGTCGTGGCCGAGTGGTCTAGCTCACCGAACTCAAGTTCTGGTGTTGCCAGCAGCAGGGTGTGAGTTCGAGCCCCGGTCGTGACACTTGTGTCCTTGAGCAAGGTACTTAACCATAATTGCTTCGTCCTTCGGATGGGACGTAAAGCCGTAGGTCCCGTGTGTTGTGTAATGCACGTAAAAAAGAATGCGCCTTGAGCACCACTTAGTTGGTGGATACGTGCGCTATATAAGTCCACATATTATTATTATTATTATTATGAACCTGGAAGAGTGACGTCAAATCTTTAGGCTAGTATAGCAGCAGAGAAGATATTCTGATTGTTTGAGAACTGGTCACATTTCAATTCAATTCAATTCAATTCAATTCGATTTATTCATCCATAAAAAATGGAAATTTGCATTGTTGACAAAGCTGAGAACTGGTCACATTTCAATTCAATTCAATTCAATTCAATTCAATTTAATTTATTCATCCATAAAAATGGAAATTTGCATTGTTGACAAAGCTGAGAACTGGTCACATTTCAATTCAATTCAATTCAATTAAATTAAATTAAATTCAATTTATTCCTCCATAAAAATGGAAATTTGCATTGTGACAAAGCTCACAAAGTTAAAGCTACAGTCCCACCACCCCGTTAGCGAGCCCGTTAGATGCCGGCAGAGCAAATATTTGTTGCCGGCCTGGTCACCGTGTATCAGCGCAGGACCACCGTCTAGCTGCGGCTCTTAACGCAGGTCAACGTAGGTCGCCGCCATGTAACGCCATTACGCCGGTAACCGTCCCCAAATTATAAAATGTTTTATAATTGCGGGGTGAACGGCTAACTTTGCTTGCCGCCTATTAACGCTTATTAACGCAGGTCTGCTCCAGCGAGGGTCTGCCGTTATCGTGCGAGGGTCCACCGCCTTCCAGTGTGTTGTTGCCGCCTTTGTTGCGTGGTATGGCGCGGAACTCGAAAAGAGACGGCATCAGGGAGGCATTACTGGCGCTATGGGACGGCAGACCGACGCTAAGGACGGCAGACCCATCGCCATGGGACCCGGCATACAGACGCTATGTGAAGGCAGACCTGCGCTTGAGGGACTCAATAGGGCCACATGGTGCGCTATGGGACGGCAGACCGACGCTATGGGACGGTACTACATCGCAACACGCTGCTAACAGGCAGTCAGGTATATATAGGGTTGTAGTCCTCAGCTCATCAGTGTTAAATAGTTCTCGAACAGTACACACAAAACATGGGACCTCCTTGTGAATCAGAGACGAAACAGACTACAGTTACTAAATTGGCAGCTACAGTTAAACCAGCAGCAGAATGTGAACAATATGTTGATTCTTCAAGTTCTACAAGCACATGCTAGACACCAGAAATGTAGAAGGAGTGTGGGGCCATTCCTTGGAAGGCGCTTACGCCAGAGAAGATTGCAGTTAGGCCATTACTGCGTCTGATGGAAGAACTGCGCCAGAAGATGCCAATTCCTTCAAGAACTTTGTACGTGTCGACCCAGAGATGTTCGCAGAACTGGTGGAACGTAGACCCACAGAATCTGGAAGCAAGACACAGCATACAGGAAGGCCATAGAACCTTTGGAATGAAGGTGGCCATCACCCTCAGACACGTAATACTGGTGACAGCTACCACTCACTGATGTACGTGGGTTCCGAGTCCCTCACAACACCATATCCAAGTTCGCTCCTGAGGTCTGTGAGGCCATTGTAGCAGAGTACGCCCTAGAAGTCATAGCCTGCCCCAGCACACCAGAAGAATGGAGACCCATAGCTGACCAGTTCTCCGATGCTGGAACTTGCCTCACTGTATTGGTGCTTTGGACGGAAAACACATCGCCATGACCTGCCCCCAAATGGTGGATCGATCTTCTACAACTACAAGGGGTTCCACTGATCATTTTGATGGCTCTGGTCGACGCCTGACTACAAATTCGCCTGGGTGGATGTCGGCAGCGATGGCTCTTCTGGAGATGCCCATGTCTTCAACAAGTCAGAACTGAAGGACTGCATACTTGATGACACCATCGGTTTCCCAGCTCCTGATCCACTGCCTCATGACGACAAAGACATTCCCTACTTCATTGCTGGAGATGACGCCGCCTCAGAACCTGGTTAATGAAACCATTCTCCAAACGCCAAATGACTCTTGCAGAGCGAGTCTTCAACTACAGGCTGTCCAGGGCTCGGAGAATCGTGGAGAACGCTTTTGGCATCCTGGCCCACAGGTTCCAGATCTTCCTCGGTACCATGCCACTGTTGCCAGGCTGTCTCCTGCTGCTGGGCAATACGTTGCCCAACATTGAAGGGATCTGGCACTGGCACGAAGTGCTGGGCTGATGGTTGCTGCTGTGGTGGTGGCTGCTGTGGTGGTGGCTGCTGTGGTGGTGGCATCTGTGGTGGTGGCTGCTGTGGTGCCTCCCTGAGACGCCTGGTTTCAGCCTTCATCCTTTGCACGAGCGCAAAGGTTTCTCCGATGAAGGTCTCTTTGCGGTTTCTGCCATCTTTCAAGCTCCTTCCCCAGCCAGGAGCCCACACTGCCTCGGAGCTGATGTTGACTGGCTCCAACATCGAGCTGATACGACCCTGGAGGCGGGCGCTATCGGCCTGCTGGGTGTGGATCGCCTGCAGCACTTGAGGTTCGAGGCGGCCTCAACGCCCTTGGTTCTCTCCTGGTGCTGCCTTGTGGTGCGAGGTCGATGGCTGTTGGTCTTCTGGCTCTGGCTCTGCACTTGGCTCTGCCCGTGTCTCTGGGAGTTGCTCGAGTTCGGGCTGCTGGAGTCTCCCGAGGTGGTGGTGCTGGGCAGGATGCAACTTTCTTCCTCAGACTCATGGCGGTGCGAGGGCATGCATGCGATGTGCTCTTCCAGGAACCCAAAGTGTCGGATCAGGAACAGGTCTCTCTCACTCTTCGGGTGGCGGTTGTCCGACTTGGTATGGGTGACCTTACAACCTTAGTGATTGACTTGTAGTAAGTCCTCAGCTGGTCACCCGTGCAGTGGAACTCAACGGCCTTCTTCCCAAAGTCTGTTCTTCTTTGGCTGTCCCTGAACTCTCTGGACCCCTTGGTGAAGATAGCTGGATGCTCTAGCAGCCAATCACTAAGAACGACCTCTTGATCATCAGTCAAGGTGAACTCTGGCTTTCTTTGCTTCTTGCTCCGAGGCTGTGAAGTTGACCTTCTTCCTCTGGGCCAGACAGTGGTGATGATCGTCAGCAAGATCATCCACCACGATGCTTGAGGCTCGTGAGGATACTGGATCAGCTGTTGGGTCAGATTCAGGTTCAGGTGTTGGGTCACGCTCAGGTGTAGGGTCACGCATCAGGCATCCTCTTCTGCCACCTCTGCCTTTCCTAGCACCAGAGACAGTCTTTGAAGCAATTTTCCGGTTTCGAGGCATGGTGATGTTTCTCAGTCAAATGCTGTGAGTGGAACTGATTCTGAATGGCGATGCGCCCTTTATACACCCCCGCCACACCACGCCATCTAGCGGGGCTGTTCCGAGGTCTGCCGCCCTCTAACGAGGGTATGCCGCCTCTAGCGTAGGTCTGCCGTTTCTAACTACGGCGCGCTGGGCTGTTAGGCGCCTGTTTGCCTCCCTCTGCGCAGTGCCAACGCCAATTACGCCTTCTCTGCCGCCCGCCAGCGTGGGTCTGCCTCCCTCTAACGTGCTTGTAAGCCGGCTGTATACCGTATGTATGCCGTGTATGTGGGACTGCAATGACAAATCAGGGCGTTAAGAGACGTTAATAGACGGTACACCACGGTCATTTTATTTCTTGATGCCGGCATCTAACGCCTCTCTGCGGCATATTAGCGGGGTGGTGGGACTGTAGCTTAAGGTAAGAATATTAATACAGTAAAATTATTATAATACGTAATTCACAAAATTAAAATATTAAATAAATATATTAAGTAAACCATTAGTCATATAAAACGAGTTGCACAAGGGAACATTAGAGCAGCAACCACAGAGTGTATAACATATGTTAGGGACATGTATTTACACAGATAAAATTCATAAACAATTAGTATAATAAGAGATTGAACCAGAGAACATTGGCAAATAAAAACTAAAAAATAGGTCATTACCCCCAATTTGTTTTTACTTTTTCAGGTAAAATAGTGACGTCCTGATGAAAAAGTAAATTTTCATAAATTTGTGTTCAAGGGACAATATCACAGTGAACGATTTCCCCTGTATCGCATCGCAAAATGCGACGTAATTTGGACAATCTGCAATGGAATTTCAAACAATACATCGCACATTTTGCGATACAAATTGTGACAGATTTTTTCACTATTGTGGTTTAATAATAAACATTTTTGAAATCATATTCACAAACCTTTCCTGAAATAACGTTTACATGTATATTTCCGACCAACAAATACCAAGGGATCCATCCCGACTGGGTTTGTTTCCGTGTGTCCAGACCACGCAGGGGGTATGTCCGTGTGACCTACGTGGTCAACGATGACATCACAACGCAACGGTGGTTGATGCAACAGTGAACACGTGCACTGATTTTACCTATGTGTATCCGTACGTGCAACTTTATTTCCCAGCAATCCGTAAGGATTTTATCCACAATGCCTAAAATTCTATGTGCATGCATTATTTTTCTGCTGATGAATTAACTACGGGCGAAATTCCCGAAATGGAAAACACGCAACAACCGCCCATTTTTTTTGTAGCTTCGCATGTGTTTATTTTTTCTTCTGCTGAGTTTGGGGCGGGGTTGGAACATTGAGCAATTGAGCCACCCCTTTCCACAATAATACCATGTTCAGTTCACACGTGCGCTTTCATACGATCACTACGGCCGTATTGAAAGGAACTTTAGAAACGTTACAACTTCGTTTTATAATAAAAGTTTTTGAACAAATTTAACAAAAGGAGCATTCATTATGTAGTTGTGAGATTTAGAATCATTTCGGCACACAATATGATTGCACATTCAACCACAGTGAGCCACTCATTTTCCTGACAAATTTTTAATAATCAAAATCAAGCTTGATCATACCACAAAGTAACGTTCACTTTGAAAAGCACCCGAACATGTTGCAGTCAGTAATTTGTTTTCGTGATATTGCCTCTGTTTTAGCGATCGATGATGTAAACAAAAAAGAAAATGGACGGAGGACTAAAACTTTCATGAATGACTGCAATTTGGCAAAAATAATGAAGGAACTGGCCTAGAAGAAAGAAACCTGTGGCTCAATGTCCGGACATTAAAGATGATTATTTCTGGTAAAATTTGGACAGTCATATTATGAACCAAACGACAGTGAAGCATTGAAAAACAACACCTTTACCTATGCACACTACATACTGTAATTTTAAGCATTTTAAATTTGCTACACAAAATTCACATATTGCTATACAAAAAATTATTTTGCTATGCAAATTCATTTTTTGCATCGCAGTTTTGCTATGCAAAATTTATGAACGAAATCGTTCCCTGAATATCATCACAATCAACAGGGCATGTAATCGGAGTGCTAGTTTTAGATTTAATTCAGTGACTGAAAATAATACCCAAATTACCGTTGGCATTGCTGCGGCATAAATGAGCCAGTAATTTTCAGTCACCGTGTTCACCTCTTAAACTAGGACACCGATTCCATGCCCTGTTGAAAGTCTGTTCTGATTAACATGGCCAAAAAACATGGTTGATACATCGTTAAGACCAGGTGATGATAATGATTAAAACCAGTTGAGTATGGATCTATTTAGCGCATCACATGCGAGCTGCACTCCATTGCTAGGTGTGCAATATGATCCATTCATAGTATAGAAATTATTACCCTGATCCACACGCGTACGTGTGCTTGCATGCACTTTTGTTGCCCTTTTATTTTTCCGTGGCCACGACCTCATCAGTCGTAATCCTGATGAAGAGTTATATCCTCTCCTGGTGATCTCTAGACTGCCTCTTCCCATGTTTAGCAATCGATCTCTGGCTACACAGCATACATGTATGGTTTCAAATGACTTCTGACTAGGAGCCCCAGAACAATGTCAATGATATTGATATCATTGGGATACCAGAAACCTAGGGCGAGATAGCCCAGTTGGTTGAGCACTGGTGCAGTAATCTGGTGGTCCCAGGTTCAAGTCCTGCTCTTGTCAATTTTCTTTGTTCCCTCCAAAAATGAGTACATATAAACTCAATAAGTGATTATCGTTGTGTGCCCGGAAGAAGGATGTGAGACAGATTAGGTTAAGTGCACGCTTACGTCATTTTACCGGGCACGCGACGTTATGATGTCTTCCTCGGTAAATACCAGGCCTGTGTTTTCACATAGTCCACTGCCTCCATTGCCCTGGTCTTGGCCTTGGTACCCCTTACAAATATTCCCATAGACATTCTGATATTCTTATGGAAGTGCCCTTGACTCAGGAAAAGTAGCCTTGCTCCTACATGTACAAGAATGAAATTCCAGACCTGCAATACATACATTAATATTCTCTACGTATCTTTAAAAACACAAATGAAAAGAAAAGGTTGACGTGAATGATTATCCATTATGAATTAAACTTTTTTTAAATATAAAATTTTGTACCAAAAAGTAAAACATTGTTGTTGCCTTTAATTAGTTATTATTTAAATTAAATGGAAGGTACAACATTTGTATAATTTGTAAAGGTATGTGCATGTACACTCTACGTTCATTTCAATTTTTTTAAAATAGTTTTTAAAGAAATAAATCACTAGGCCAAAAAAGATATCTGGTTTCTGGTCATAGGTCGGCTTCAAAATCAGTGCGGTGACGCACTTTTTAAATTTCGTTTATGGTAATACTTTTTTTTTGCCAGCCAGTGAAATACTTGATACATGTATACACAGTTACTGGAACCAGACCAATTGGTGGCTAAGAGTAGTCTCACAAAAACTTCATACCCTTATGTGAAAAATTTGTTTAAAACACAGCATGGCAGAATTCCAATCGATCCAGCAATTTTGGCTGCAATTGGACATTGTTTCATAGCAATAAAGAAGACAACTAAAAAATACTGATGAGCGGTACTGAGGTGATGTGCACAGAGACCAGAAAAGAGACAAAAAAGACAGACCAAAACCAGAGATTTTGGTTTTTGGACTTAACCCTAACCCCCTTTGGTATTCTGGCTAGACACCCTGCTCAACTCAACAACATACAACATTTGTCAAAGTGAGAAGGCTGCTGAGTGTAACAAGATCCAACAGTGCATATTGTTGCGTCTAGCAGGCTAGCCCTGTAGTGTGTGTGGGTGGTATTATAAGTACCCTGCTAGGCGCAACAGTATGCATCAGGGAATTTAGCAGGCTAGATCAGTGTGTGTGTTATAAGTAGCCTGCTGAGTGTAACAGTATGCAACGTGATACTACTATGTGGTGACAGCTGGACTCAACAGTATACAACAAATTGTATAGCATCCCTTGGCTGCACAGTGTAACAAGGTCCCACAGACATGTACACTTGTTGCACCGTGTTGCATTGAGCAGGGTTAGGGTTAACTAGATTGTATCATATTTTTTCAAAAGACAAGAAAAACTGTTACATTTTTTTATATTTGTATGTTTTACTAAAGGTTGGCAGATGTCACCTTTTTGTAAAACAGTACAGAAGGAAAAACTTAGGAAACAAAAGAGGTGGGGGAAAAAAAGGAAATAGGATGAAAATAAAGGGTTGTAACTATTTATGCTTTAAAGTGTATATCCTATAATCCTGATGTCCTTTCTTTAATCCACCAATAAGCTGTATGGCGTCTATGGTCCTCGATGTACTCAGTTTTGTCAACATTGAAATGATAGGTTTTATCCAAGTGTGTGTGTTTTTAAGGAAACTGTTAAGCACAGCAGCTGTTCGTATTGTAATCTTCCGCAGGAAATGAATGAGTTACATTGGATCACCGTGCGCATTTTTCCCTTGGAAATTGCCATTAACCCTAACCTTCCCAATTCTTTGCCAAAGTGAAGGATTTTGAAGGATTGAGGTTACATGCTACATGCTCTTTGCTAAAGTGAAGGATTTTGGAGGATTGAGGTTATTAGGCATACTTTCCTTTCCATGGTACATGTACATGTACATCCATGTTTGTTGTAGTGATTGCAAGGTCAGTGCTTGGGTCAGTGGACACTGTTTATTGCTCCATGCATGCAGGGAGGGTCCCTGGCCATGTACATGTATCACGGATTATAAACACATGTGTGCATACAAGTCATGTGCTTGCTTTACTACTGAAGGATTTTGGAGGATTCAGGTTGGATTCATCGTTGGATGGCCTTACGTTAGAAATCTGTCTCTGTGAATCCGTCGGAATTGTTGCAAGTATACTTGATTCGATATCCATAATAAAACGAGAATAAAATTGTTGGGAAGTAGGAAGGAAATGAAAACAAAATGAGGAAGAAAGTAACCGTGTTTGACTTCGCACAACGCGTATATCTTTGCGGGAAAACCACTGGTAACGTAGAAGAAAGCCTTCAGTGAATAAGCTCTGCGCGTGGTACCAGTGAAATATTGGATTGCACAATCATGACCTTTGACCCTCCATGTAAAACGAGGGACGTTAGTTTTGGCGTGAGTGGAAGTCGTGTGAAAGTTTGTTTAAAAAATCGCAAACGACCGAGGCGACAAACAACTGGCGCCCATGACCAAGGACCTTTGTTATCGGTGCTCGTGTGAAAAGGGCTTCAGTCGCTTAGTGTAAATGTGATCTCCATCCTGTGGATTTGTATTGTTGCATCACATTTGCTTAAAATGTTGTATGCTGAAAGATAATTCTTAGCACTTTGCAAAATTACATTGTAGGCCCAGATCATATACATGTAGGGGATGTACCTACTGTGTGGACGTGAATTGAAAGGTGGGGGTGGGGGTGGGGAATTTCTCCCCTTGATATTTGTCGTAGGATCTTTATAGACTCTTGGTGTCTCACTGAAAGATTGAAGGGTACATGTAGCTGTAAGATCAACCAAAAAAGGGGTGGAGTTGGGCACACTTACCCCCCCACAGATTTTGTCTTCCCTTTTGACAAACGTTTGAGATGTTGGTCACATGATCAATATGCACATTAGGCTTACACAGTTTACCACGTTGTGTGGAATGGTGTAGACTGTCAAGTCATACACTGTACATATTCTTGTTTAGCTAGGTCATCATCATGTTGATTATATTGTGTACTGTAATAATTCAATGCAGTGCAACTGCAATGAGATATCTTCATCATATACTGAATGTCAAGTTGCACTTCTGTTATCAGAGAGATGTGAAATCAAAACCATAACAGCCCCAAGGTATAATGATCTTTGAATCTTACAGTCACTCACTAATATGCTTTGTTTCTACAGTGCACAGCTATGAGGAAATGATTTTTTATTTGTTATTATTATCTACATGTACATGTAAGAAAAACATAATCTCAATTTCACTTCTGATGTTTATAGAGAGATATGAAATTAAAAAAAATAAAAAAATAAATGAAATCGACCCTTTATCCTAAACACAGATATGGAAAGATCTTACCTGTACGGAAATAATTTTGATTGTTAGTACGCACATGTAAGTGTCACCGACATGCATAATTTCTTTAATTACATTTGTATTCATAAATGTACATTCATTATTTCAGGTTTAAAATCCCTTAAAAATGAGTTGTAAAATGAAACTTTTGATGATACTGGAGGCCACCATAAAATTAAATTTGTATTGGCAATCCTCACAACTTTTCAGTAACCCTACATGCATGCTTAAACAGGCTGTTCATGGTATGTGCTTTACAGTGCTAGTGTAATACTAGAATTTGATGTATTACTTGAGCTGGCGGTATAGAGTTGTAGAAGAGACGAACAAGGAGACAGGCTAAGACGATCTCTGGGCTTATATCAGAACTATAATTATTTATTTCTCCGTGGCTGTTACAAAGATATTCTTATACTCAAAACTGACTGTAGGGTCACAAAGTTATTGGACTAGCAGTACAGTAGAGAGAGAAGTGCGAGCGAAAGAGAGAGAGAGAGCGAGCAAGAGTCCAAGAGTGTGTGAGAGAGAGACAAAGGGGATATAGTCACTGACATTTAGATGGTGATTAGCTGGTGATTGACAATGGTTAAACAGTGGGGAATTGTTTATTACAAAGTAAACAGTTGTGTATTGTTGTGCAGTTTTGGTTGGTTAACTGGTTAATCACCCCAGCACTATTTGAAAGTATGGTTAAAAGTATTTTTATCAAAAAAAAAGAAGCTAAGCTGTTGTTGTTTTTTGGGGTGGTAGCATAAAGCAAAAGTGAAGACTAGCATAAATGTTTTAAGCTGTATTTGATTGGGAATTACTAGACTACAGACTGGTGAATTTATTTGGGGGTTTACATATCCTAAACAGTTATCAGAGAAGAGGTTTCTTGAGAATGACACCATGTGAATATATTTTCTTAGAAGGTATGTTGGCTCTAAGATGATCAATCAAAACTGGATCTTAAATGTCAAAGCAACCGTTTTCAAATCAGTCTTTTGCACTTAAGTATTCTGTGGTTAGTTTAGGAATTCCGTCTGTATTCTTAGTACACCAATGCACATGTCCATAAATAGCCAAAGATTTTCCCTTCACGGATGTACATGGACTGTATGCAGTTAACAAGTACTTAATACTCAATTTGTGTATCTACGGGGGGAAAAGTCCACAGGCCAGTGACATCTTAACCTCATGGCTTGCCCAATGACAATTTACCGGCTAGTTTTCAAATAGCAGCGGGTATCAGATTGGTATTTATTGACTGAATAAATGCATTATTTATTTCACAGCATCAAATAATAATCATAATGGAAGCATTTTAAAGCGCTCTTAAACAAGGTATCACAGCGCTGTACATTATTACCCCTGCTCATCAGGCGCATAAATCATTCCTGAAACCATCTCAGCTCCCTGAGGAGTATACAGCTCAATTGCTGCCATTTCGGCGCATATGGTCTAATCAAACACAACAACCAACTCTGCCCTCACAGGTACCCATTTACTCCTGGGTGGAGAGAAGCAATTATGATAAAGTGTCTTGCTCAAGGACACAAGCACCATGGTCGCGGTCGGGATTCGAACCCACATTCTGACGACTCAGCCACCAGAACACAAAACTGATGCACTAAACCACTCGACCATGGCACTCCGCCAGACAGATTTGAAGATCAAAACACAAAAAAGAATTCTGTATCCTGTCACAGAGCAAACTATTGACCTCAGCATGTAGATTACACAGAAATAAAATGCTGATCTCTTTGGTCACTGTGTTCATTAGTAGACTTGATGCACTACATGTACAGTGTATGTGAGGTCATTTGTCATGTATGAATGGAAAATATGGTGTGTTTACGGTCCTCTTTTCTGCTATTTGTAAAAACAATACAACTAAAGATGTTGTTCGTTTTCAGTGACTGAACAATTAACATAAATACAAAATTTTTCAATGTATGTATTTAATGAGCAGAACAAGGTTTTAATGGTATGTTTTCGCATGGTGAATACAATCCGGGATGCGCCTTGACTTTGTGAGTAAGCTTGGGCGATATCGATTTTTTTCATCCACGATATATCGGCAAACATATATCGCGATTTTCGATAATATCGCGATTATTTTTTTCATTCATGCATGATTGCTTTAGAGCCAATAACCACAAGTATATACCCCTCTACAAGCATCACAATAAATCTCAAATTCATTTGCATAGCATGTATGTACTTCTGAAGTAGTTCACTTTTGTTTCTCACTTCCAAAAGCTGAAAAGACTGTTCTAATTTTGTTTCCATGGAATTTCTGACTTGACTCACAATGTCGATTTTTTTTAAATTGCGATATATTTTTTTAATCGCGATTTGCCGATATGCTGATAACTTAAAAAGGTTCTCGATATTATAATCAAACAAAAAAGGTATCGCGATATTCGATATTATCGTGTTATCGCCCAAACTTATTTGTGAGCCTTGACTAAAGGCTAGTCAATCCCTGGGTAGTATTTTGTTTTCTTAGAAATGCTCATTGCAATCATAATCACAATGTAGGTAATGCTAGCAGGCCCATCCTCCAAAGTAATGTCCTTACAATATCATTCCAAGAGATACAGAATCAAAACAATAACAGAATACCACAGTTGGATTGACCTTTCAACCCCAAAACCCATCCTTTCCAATCACTCAGTCCCTGCTCCGCTTGTGTTGGGTACGGTCTTGATAGAAATAGTCTGGATTCCAAAAGACACTCACTTGAGACCGTTACTCGGCCTCTAGAGGAATCAACTGTACCTGGCTGGCAGTGGATGAACAACAGCTGTTCCTGCCTCATACTCTGTCATGAAATAATGACTTGACTCATCCAGATACATTTTAAGGCGAAGTGGAGGGAAGTAGTTTATCAACTTCCAATTCCAAGGGGAAATAATGTCGCCTACCCACCCAAAATAAACCATGTTGTATGTGTTACACTTTACCTTAAAGGTTCTTGCCAAATCTGAATGGATTTTCTATTGTTTAAAGGAAAATGCTGTCATTTGATTGCATTATGCATGCGTTAATAATTGCCCTGATAAAAACCCAAAAGCCCCCTTACGTCAAACAATACATGCCCCGGTATATTTGAATTCCGTTGGCTTGCTCCCCTCTGTTTTTCCAGAGGGCAGCACACTGAACACAAAAGCTACATGTAGGCACATTTTTAGTTTAAACTATGTCTTGGGATTGAATTTTTAGGGACAAATTATTTTGAAAGTGAATTTTTGTCATTCAGAGATGAAACTGGAATGAATACGAACAAATCTGTCACTAATTTCTCATTGATGACACAACGTAAAAAGCTAAATTCTTATAAAGTATAGATGCATTTGCATTTACCAAAAGTGTATCCTCTCTTTAACCAGTTCGCGTCAGGAATAAAAAAAAAATTCTGGGCCCCTGTGCGGGTTTCTTTTTCCCACACACACTTTAATGGAAGCTTCCACAGCACGTGGCCACGTCTTCCGAGCATGTCACCGTACACGCGTGGCTCAACCGAGCATGCATACAAATATTCCGGAGTTTCCTATGGCGTGTTTAGACGCTCTCCGATCTGGGGTGCAAAAAAAAATTGCGTGTATACACGACCTCCGACGCAAACTGGTTAAGAGGATGAACCAACTCAGAACGTAGAGTAAATACGTTTATGCTGCTGTCTAGGTACAGTATTTGACCTGTGTGTAGAATTGTATTTTTCTTCTGAAGAGTCATTGAATAGGCAGGGGGTTGTGCATTGCACAGCGTGTCCTTGAGAGAATGAGTTGTCTCCTCATATCTGGAACTAGATACTTGCTTCTTGTTTATGATGTGTACAATTGACAGATTGACAGCTGTCACTCATAATCCCTTATTGACTAATTAGATTGCTTAAATTGCCCTGCTGGGCTTAAAATATGCGCAGAATACGTTTGATACATGTTTCAGGAGTTCTTCCAGGGGCATAATGAAAAGTAGTACGCATCTACTTGCTCAGATTTGTGCACAGTAAATCAGTCAAAATTCCATTTTTTTTAATGGGATGTCTTTGTCCTGTCCTGCTTAGGAAATGTGTTAACAGTTTAACACTGGTTTAAAGCCGGTATCAGGCCTGAGATTTTTCAGGATTTTTTTTACAAATCTCCCTTTGCCTGAAAATTTTCTTGAAAGAAGAGAAGTAGCCACCAAGGAAAGAAAGAAGTACCATGTAGTGTGTCCAAACCTCTAGTTTCTTGTTTGTGGGGATGTGGAGAGTCTGTAAATCCTCCAAAATGAAACATTCAGGAGGTTCAGGGGGGCTTTGTATTTGTGAATTACATCTCAATACAATATTAAGATACCAAGTTCAACAAATGACTAAATGTTGTGTGACACATGTACATACACGTACATGTACTGTACATACACGTACATGTACATACACGTACATGTACATACACGTACATGTACATACACGTACACGTACATACACGTACATGTACATACACGTACATGTACATACATGTATGTACATACAGGATATTAACAACAATAAATATATGTATAATTTGTTAAAGCTGTCTGGAATCACATGCCTCTGAATCATTGTATGATAATAACAAACATATTGTGTTCATTAACTGCTACCCAAGGGAATGATTCAAAGCATTTTTCTGTTTTTCCATGAACACATATGTTGAACTGTATTATATTGTACATCACAGAAAATATTTACTTACAAGCATTGACTCGGTGCATGCACAAGTTTGCACAAGGGACCAGTGAACGATTTTGCCTATATCATGGCTTACACACATTAAAATTTAAAGAGTTGAATCAACCTTATAAGAGTTCGGTCAGTTACACTCTTTATAATGTTTAAATTTAACTTATTTAACAATATTGTCACGGTCAACATGGCATGGAATTGGAGTACTAGTTTTAGATTAACTCTGTGACTGAAAATAATACCCCACATGATAAGGTCATATGTTGCTGCTGCATAAATGAGCCAGTCATTTTCAATCACTGTGTTCATCTTAACCCTAACCCCCTAGGTATTCTAGATAGGAACCTTCCTGAATCCTCCAAAATCCATCAGTGCACTTTTGGAAACATGCCCTTATCTTCACAATGCACCATGCATTTTCATTGATCTTTCATTTTCAGCACTTATGGCCTGTACTTCTTGCCAGGTAGTAATTTTGCCCCATTTGAAGAGGTGAAAGTACCAGTTTCCAACAGTGCTGAATTTTCACCAAAAAAGTGCCCCTTGGAGGATTTTACAGGATTTGGGGTGGTTAGGGTTAAACTAGGACAATGATTCCATGCCCTGTTGAAAGTCTGCTCTGATTGTGACGATACTGCCCCTTTAAAGAAAATGTTAAATTAACATGGTTAAATCTAACTTCATAGATGCTAATTCAACACTTTTTAAAAGTTAAACCCAACTTTATAAATAGTTGTTAATAAGGTACACTAATTAGTTGATTAGGTACATATGTAAAATTTTCAATAAAAAAAAATAAAAATAAAAAAATAAAATTACAAGCTATCATTTAAGATATAGAATTTGGTATTAAAATTAACCAAATGGTTGAATTTTAATGGAAACTTATTTTGTGTACACAGAAACATGTGTTATAAGCTTGGCAACTATGCGAGGACATCTGCCTGAATCACTAATTATTGATTTTACATGTAGTTGTTCCTGTTGTTTCACAGTAATACATGTTATTCAATATTTAAAGGAAGTGATGATTTTGATGATTGGAATTCCATACAAAAATAAATTTTTTCGATTAGCAATACTCTTGTAAGTAAGCTGTAGGTACCGTGTGTACTGTGTAGAATTTAGTTGCACATCTGGGAAAGAAATTCAAATATAATGAGAGTCGGAGATAGAAATAGAATAATTGAAATGTTCAAGAAAAAGAATATGTGATAAATGAATGAAATGTTTTTATTTCCAAATGTTTACTACATGGTTTTCGGCAGAAAATATGGATGAAATACATGTACATAGTGTATTTATAATAATTCTTATAGCACATATTATATGAGGCTTATAACCTCTATATTTACTAAAGGTTATCTTGGAAAACATAAATAATCCCAATTGATGTAAATTTTGCCCTACACCGACGTGTGTATAGCACTGTATACTCGGTGCTTTCCGAGTGTCTGTGGAAAAAACTACACAGGCGACTCGGGCGGGATTCGAACCCACGACCTCCTGCTTACTAGTGCAGACGTCGTAACTTCTCGACCACCGAGCTTGCCCGATGTCCTTTGGCTGGCTAGAATCCTATATAGCGATATTTTTTTATTTGTTTTAAATTTAAATGTTTTTTTTTTTTTTAAATAAAAAAAAAATAAATAAAAAATAATAATAAATAAATAATCCCAGTTTTACATAAAACTTGTTAAGTGGATTATGGTATCAAACATCCCTTGAAATATTTCTGTCCCAGGTGCTATTATTTTTAGTAAAATTAGTAAAATTAGTAAAATTATAATGAATTTCTGTCATCCGAAGATAAATTCCATGTTGAAATGAATATGGACAATCTGAATACATTTTCAATATTTTCTTGTTAAATGACAAGGAAGTAAGTTGAAATTTTCACAGGTTGGCTTTTGTATATCTCTGATGAAGTATGGAGCATTTACAGACATTTTACCAATAATGTAAACTGGCTTTTGTAGTGCTTTCTTCCAATGACTGTATTATAATAATTTTTTGACTGGTTCCCTTCCTACATTCCAGTAGCCATCTTAACCTCTCCACCACCAAGCTTGCCTGATTACAACAGACCAGCTAGAATCCTAAATAGGGTACCTTCCCTTTAAGTTTATAAACATGCACTGGACATACATTGCATGCTGTATTGTGAACTCAATATCAGTCTAGGTTGATGACTTTGTTGCAATCCTAACTTTACATTGATTGTTTTTTTTTTCCCTTTTACTTTTTCAGACTTCCGTTTTATTATGAAGCCAAGATCCTCTTCATCTTTTGGCTCATCTCACCCTGGACCAAAGGGTCCACGTACCTCTACAGAAAGTTTGTCCACCCGACGTTGAGCAAACGAGAACAGGTGATTATAAGGATTTTGGCCACATTTAATTTGTTTCCCAGACCAGTAGAACATTTTTTGTTGTCGAACAGTCCTACGCACCTGACTCAAGTACTGGTGGCTGAGTCGTCAGAATGATCAAAATTTCCGGGGTAGTGCAGAGAGGACAACTTTTTAAGACCCCCTACCCCTCCTAAAAATTATTACTTTTCAAACAAATTCCTCCGTTAGTCTCTGCATTCTAAACTGCAGGGATAAAAATCAATATTTTCAAAGACAAACAGGACTAGAAACCCCCACTCCCAGTAAGCAGTATTTGTACTACCTTGAAAATGTTGACAATTATGTATATCAAAAAGCTTATTGAACCACCATAACTACAAGACCTACACTGTACATCACGTTCATGTACATGTATTCTCATATTTTAACTCTAATCCGGTCCATTCTTGAAAAAACTGAGCGTGTATGTACATGTAGTTACTAGTTTATGTTAATTTCCATCTCATGCATATATGCATGAGATTTAACTCTCCCACTATAGCTGCACTTTACTGGCAAGTAGCTATAGAGGTCGAAACCAGTCAACTGCCTGTTTTAACTGTTGACCCAAATGTGTACACAGGGGCATTTTTGACTGGTTTTGACTGTCATTTTGACCACCCTGAATAACACAAGACAATGCTTTTGCCAGTCAAAAACGGTCGACTCATTTTAACCTGTAAATGTACTTACTACACGTAAGGTTTGACAGTGTTTGACTTTTTAAGTGCATTACATATACCTTGGCAAGTATATCAACATTTTGATTGATTTTGACCCTTGCAGTTATAGGAAGGTTAAGCACCATACACTGTATATCATTCTCAAAATGCATTGAGCTCCAAAAAATGCACACATTTGTAAATACCTCATGAATGCAAATGCATTCAGGTCAAATTGGTGAAACATGTTTTGTTGAAATTTAAAAAAATATTAAAAAATTGAATGTATTAAGATTTTGGGCAATGGAATTTTGTTTACCAAGGACCTCAAAATTTGAAAATTGTGTGGTTTTGTTCTTTTGATAATTTTCCTCATATCTTTTCTCATGTATCTCATGTCAACTGAATTGTGATATATTCCTTGATGTTTTGGAGTGAAATAATAACTGCAGTATGGTTGTACATGGAATAAATAGTAATAATAATAATAATAATGTGTGGACTTATATAGCGCACGTATCCACCAACTGAGTGGTGCTCAAGGCGCATAGTAGGAAGAATTTACTATGCTATGCTGATGAAAATGACTAAGACGGGAACTCGTCGGTTGTTTGAACAAAAGAGTTGCAATGTCATTGAATTACAATACGTACAAATCTAATAAGATACCTGTGTATTAATAATAGTCTTTTTGTCACAGAGGATGATTGCTGTTTGGTGCATGTCTGTATGTGTCATTTCTGAGTGCTTGCTCATTGTTTTATGGGAGATGTACATGTACGCAGTACAGAGAATGGCGAATGCAATTTAGGTTTTTACATTAACACAGCTACCTTGAGCAGGCTAACGGATGATGAAATTTTACCTTATTGTTCTTTGCTTCAATCATATGTAATTGGATTTACGGTTGTTGGCTGTGTTATAGGGCTGTGCAATGATTACATCATAAGGTGTTAGACCACATCAGGTCAGACAAGAAGATGATACGCAGTGCATGCTTACACTCTTTGAAAATACTATCATCATCGGGCAAGATGTCTGCACTAGTAAGCAGGAGGTCGTGGGTTCGAAATCCCCCGAGTCGTATGAGTTTTTTTCACAGACACTCGGAAAGCACTGAGCATGCACTGCTTCATACATACGTCGGTGTACGGGCGAAAATCAAATCAATACTTTAACCCTAACCACCCCAAATCCTGCAAAATCCTCCAAGGGGCACTTTTTGGGGAACAAATCGGCACTGTTGGAAACTGGTACTTTCACCTCTTCAAATGGGGCAAAATTACTACCTGGCAAGAAGTACAGACCATAAGTGCTGACTATGAAAGATCAATGAAAATGCATGGTGCATTTTGAAGATAAGGGCATGTTTCCAAAAGTGCACTGATGGATTTTGGAGGATTTAGGAAGGTTCCTAGCAGAATACCTCGGGGGTTAGGGTTAATTAAGGGAAGGTACAACATTGGTAATTACCAGATTTATAAAGTTAATATACTTGGTGTAAGGTTGGTACACTATGTAAATCATCCTGAGAAATTATTTTGTCTGATGGGCTTTCATCTTAAAGGGACAATATCATCACAATCAATAGGGCATGGAATCGGAGTGCTTGTTTTAGATTAACTCAGTGACTGAAAATAATACCCAACATATGATAAGATCATAATATTGCTGCATAAATGAGCCAGTCATTTTCAGTCACTGTGATCATCTTAAACTAGGACACGGATTCCATGTCCTGTTTGTGACGATACTGTCCCTGTAATATAAAATACAGGAATTGCAATATACAAAAATTTCGGTCCAGCAACTTTATAAACACGTTTTTAGAAATGTAATGGTTTTTTCTTGTTTTCTTCAAAGTGAGCACCTGACATGATGAAATAATTTCTTGCCAGTTCAGCTTTTGAGTGCAGTTCAGGTCAATGGGTTTGGTTAGGCTCGTTGTCATGGGGACAAGTTCCGGGCCAAACTCACCAGATCTGGGTACATGTAAGTTATAAACCTACATGTACATGTACTGTATGTACCTACTGTTGTAAAGTACATGGTAGCCTGCAGTGTCCACTTAGAAAGAGGAAGGACTGGCTAATTACTCATGCACAGGGGAAATGTGTGATACAGGTGCTATGAGCTTACACCGCTGATCAAGTTATTTTGGGCTGTTACTAATCGCTGAGTTTAATCTTAGCAGACCTGATGTGCCCTAGTCTTGTCAAGAAGTATATAGCATAGGTAGATACATGTAATGATTGCTGAAGGGGTCACTATTTTTTATTATCCAGTTCCTGGAAGGGATATTTACATATAAGTAATTGTATGTAACTTTGGGACTATAAATAGAAGGTAATCTCTTTTTAATGTATGAAATGGTTCAAGGATTATAGTGTTTGGGAGGATCTCAAAAGTTTCAGATCTACAGGTCCACTTCAGATAAAACTTTATATTAAGGGAATAACTGTTTGGTGCGCGGTCACTACCGCAGGTTAATGACCGGTTTTGGGTGTGGTCGTGCACGATAAGGATTTCGATAAGGATTTGATTTTGCTTTCAAAATGTAAAAAAATAGTAATTTTTGTTGAATAAAGCCAAATAAAAATTGGCAAACTCACATTTTGGACACACACAAAACACTTCCAAAGTACATGAGTCGGGTGCGTGATGCCGGTCTTCCTCACTCTGATTGGTTCAAATCCGCATCGCTCGTCGCACAAAACAGCTGATGAACATCTGGCACATACACACTGCTCTGATTTTGATACGCCATTTCTGTACTAACCGTTAATACACCTCTACGTCAGTACGTTTTGTCCAATCAGATTGTCCAAACTGTCTTGGGCATTTATGAATTTTATTTAAAACATTTTTCACATGTGAGAAATGGTAACATCTGGCAATCTGTAAATCCTTATATTTCAGTAATATTTGAATCTGTTCATAGCTCTTGTCCTAGTAGAAAGAAATTTAATTTAATACACAAGAAAATAGTGAAAATGGGTTCAGACATTTTGATCGGCAAATTACGAGCATCATATCCACGTAGAATTTTGATTGGGTTCATTATCAACGTTTTGACATGCATAATTGTGGGAAAACATTGATTGTTCTCAATAGCATCTCAGAGAAAACAATTTTCATTTGTGTATTTTTTTTAAACAACACCAAAGGTATACATTGTTTTTTAAAACAGCATTGATGGTAAATCAAGACTGTACTGTGGTGACACCATGTGAAAATTCTCTTTTGAGTAGTAAAGAGTTATGAAAAGAACTGGTTGGTTACAACTCAACGTTTTGATCAGTATGCTCTGATCAAATCATCAAGTTGTAACCACCGGTTCTTTTCAGAAGTCTTTACTACTCAAAAGAGAATTTTCACATGGTGTCACTGCAAAAGTTACTTATCCTTGTAACCATGCAAAGCTACAAATCTTACTATTGATGGTGAAATAGCAAAACATGTATAGTATTTCTAGTAAACATTTCATAAGTGAATCAGATTTCTGACCGTTGACATTGTCTGGATAATGAATCAGATTAAGCCTCTAGTAACCATGATTTGGTTTGGTTTGGTTTGATGGTCTGTTTGGTTTATCTATGGTGACATTGAAATCTTCAACAGCTTAACCCTCCTACTGATAGACCATTTGAAACCATTCAAAATTTCCACTTTCAAAAATGCCCATTGGTTTTGTACACACATGGTAATACCATTTGAACAGTGTTGGTAGCAAGCTTTACTACCATTCAAATCCATTCAAATGCATAGAGGGTCCATTGATTCACCACTTAGAAGTATCCAAACAAGGTTTTGTATTAGCTGTACTACCATTTGGAAAGATCAAAACAAGGTTTTGTATTAGCTGACCTACCATTCAAAACCATTTGGGGGAATCAATACTGTACTCAGTTATTTCACCATTCAAAACCACAAAAGCGAATGGTTTCAAATGGTGCATCAACTTGTATGAAAAAGGTACCAAAAGTAGGAGGGTTAACATATATTTAGTTTGAAGTATCATCTGGGGCCAGTTTCACAGAGCTGCTTAGCAGACAAAATGACTTACCATCAAAATTTGCTTAGCAGATTTCTTTGGGTACCAGCTAAACTTTCATACAAAATGTATGTATTTTGGCTGGTAGTCCATTTTATAATGCTAAGCGGAAATATTTGCTTAGCAAAATTCTCTGTTGTATCTTTTGAATGCCACTGTACTTTGTAAATTCTCAAGTCAATAGCATTCATGTCTTCTTTTTATGTCAACACATTGTCTCCTAGGAAATTGATGAGTACTTATCACAAGCCAGCAACAAAGGTTACGAAGCGCTGAAGAAAGTGAGTCGAGATGGACTTACAATCGCCGCAAATGTCGTCATGACATCAGCGATAAAGGTAAGTACAGTAACACCAAGAGCCTTTAGTTTCAAGCTCAAATAAACGTTTGGTACTAACTTTGAAGGTCAAGATATGTGTCTTGTAACCAATCTGTGAAAATTTCAGTTTAATTGCTCAGCAAACGTTTGAAAAAATTTTGAATATGTATTTATAATTTTCTCACTCTGCTGCAACCATATGACTCTGCCACTGAACTTTTAACCAGGTTTTTAAAACAAAATTACATTTCATCATTTTGGGTTCAGGTAATTACTAATGATATATCCTGCCTTAAATGGTAGTATACACTTTTGGGAAATCTTCTGTTAATACAGCTATAACTTTTTTATAAGAATTAAAAGGATACACAGAAATAAACCTTGTGTCGTTAACGAGAAAATTCTGAACTGCCCAGTGATAACCAGCTGAACTTAGTGATGTACATGTTTATTAGTATTAGTAATGTACACAGACCTATACCAGGAAACCTCTTAAGTCTGTGGTAGGTAATGACCTTCAGTGTGTGTGCCTTGGTTGAGTTTACTATGTGGAGTGCTATGGTTGAGCGGTTTAGTGCATCGGATTTGTGTTCTGATGGCTGAGTCGTCAGAATATGGGTTCGAATCCCAACCGCGACCATGGTGCTTGTGTCCTTGAGCAAGATATTTACCATAATTGCTTCTCTCCACCCAGGAGTAAATGGGTACCTGTGAGGGCAGAGTTGGTTGTTGTGTTTGATTAGCCCTGTATGCGCTGAAATGGAAGCAATTGAGCTGTATACTCCCCAGGGAGCTGAGATGGTTTCAGGAATGATTTATGAGCCTGATGAGCAGGTTTGGTGGATACGTGCGTTATATAAGTCTACATTATTATTATTATTATTATTATTACTTGGAAAGGAAAGTGTGGCTTGAATAAAAAGGATTGTGTAGAACATATTGGAAATTTAATAAATGGGAGTGGCCTCTTTTTAAGAAACCAAATGAAAAAACCCCCAATATTTCTCACTTTCTGATTGTCTTCAATTCTATAACAGGGCCAGTCTACACTAATGGACCAGCTGAAGAACTACAACAAGAACGCAGGGAAGAACGCAATACCAGAGGAGGGCAAGAGTAATGTAGCCATGGTTGAACATGATGGGGGAGAAACTAGTAAAGACGGCCAAGAATCTGATGACGGCAGAAAAGAAAAGGAATATGATCGTCCTCTTAGAGGTACAGTTTGTCTTTTTATCATGTTATCCTGCAGCATATCTGCTTCGTGCAGTGCCTGCAGAGGGCGCCCTTTAAGCAAGCAGCAGCTGTTGCTAGGGTATTAAACAAACTGCTGGTTTGCATGCTTTATTGACTCTATTTACATTCAAGTTTAAATGGTTACAAAGGAAGAGTACTTTTAGTGTAAAGAAGTAGTAGCTTGTCGGGACTATGGGGTGTTAAAACACTCAATGACCTGTACTTGTGAGACTAGTTACATTTTCAACACTAGAGGGCTAGGATATGTCATGGAGGGGATAAGACTGGATGGGTATTGTTAAATCTTTTGGCATACATGAGGCTGGGTGGGCGGGGTTCTTGTTGGTTTCTCATATGATAACTTGGGTTCAAGATATTTCATCTAGGATTCAACATTAACAAAATGCTAGGTCACTATTGATGATGAGCTTCAAAGTAGGGCTGTGCCGGGTATCCGGATACCCGACCGAAACGGTCATTACCCGGTTCCATTTTTCGGTTCCAATTACCCGTAAACGACTTTTTAAAATTCGGACTTAACATTTGAGCGGTGCGAACAGAAATCTGTGACTTTTGAACAATGTAATGTTTACACTTTTACAGACAATTATCTTTAAATTCAAGAGATTGCACTCCAATAAAGAAAAGATCGATTTAAGTATGGTATCCTCTGTGTTATAAAAGTCAATTTGTTACCATTTACAGTACATATATTTGTACACCACCGGAGGTATGTTTTCAATAAAAATGAAAACGGGTATCCGGGTATCCGAAGTTTCCTGATTTCGGGTAGCTGGTTCCAAAAATATCCGAAAACGCACAGCCCTAGTTCAAAGCTGAAGGTCACAGTGTCGAGGAACAGACATTTGTTTTCTGCACAACTTCATAACTACATCAAATCTATGGAGGTCTCGCTACATGTACATGTATGTAAGCTTTGATGCGTGAGATGGGTTTTCATCAGAAGCTTGGCTTTTAACGCTTGTATAATCTACATAAAAATATTATTGCTGAAAAGAAATAATTTTGATTATACACCATTTCTTACCATCAGAGAGGTTAGAATCAGACCCAGATGTATCTCCGGGCTTAATGGACAGTCTACAGAGCCTTGATAATCGGCTCCGTGAGGAACAGGACAACATCAAGGAGTATGCAACGCAGATCCAACGACAGGAGGACGAGGGATATCTGGAAGAGGAGAAACCACGACAACGCAGTAAGAAGAAGCCAGAGCCGAGCCCCAGACGGGTGATGGGCAGATACTACGAGCGTCAATCCAGGGAGGAATTTGATAATGATGAGAATACCATGTACCTTGAGGAAGAGGACTATGTGTTCCGGCGTTCCCCGTCGCTACGCTCGTTGAGACAACCGCCTTGCATGTCGGCAGTTGAGGGCTTGTCGCGCACCCACTACGCATCAGCGGACAACTTGAGCAGAAGACCGATTAGGAGAAAACATGATAAGCCAGAGGTACATAGGCATGGTGACTGGAAAAACCCACCAATCAAGAAAATGTGATAAATTTTGTGATAACAAGGATATGATTGGGGATAACTTACTGAAAGATGAAAATAATTAAGGGTAAATAAATATTCTAAAGAAAACAAAAATGAAAGAAAAGGGGGAGAGATTGTGTTTGACAAATCAAGCAATTGTCTGATTTTAATATACATTCATATTCAAGATCAAGAAATATGCACAGAAAAGAATGTAGAATTTGTATAAAAAGTACTGCGTATTTTGAAACAATAATACTTTGAATCAGGTATCATGTGATCCAAAGTATTGAATTTGTTTAAAACAATTTTGTTATACAATTTATGAAATTTTAGTAAAAGTTTTTGAAGAAAAAAAAAAAATTAATATCAGTTTTAAAACAAAAGAATTTTACTTAAATGAGAAGAAAACATTTCTGAATGAATCTTTCACTTTGTATAACAAAAAGATTAACTAAAAGTTTATCATGACTTTAAAGTCACTATACACTATGTGTCAAAAAACTCAATTGATCACAGTTTTACATCAGTTTTACATCAGACTTACTTGGTGTAAAATTGATGATGGCATAAAACAATCTTGCAATCTTTCTGCCGGGAAATGCATTGACTATCCTTTTCTTAAAGGATTTACCAAAGAAACTAGAAAGCTAACGTATGTGTTGTAAAGACTCAAAATATTAGTAACAAAGTAAATTTCTGCCTAAAGAATCGCTTCTGAACATTAAAATCAAGGAATTTAGGTTTAATTACACACAACGGTATGTCACCTTTGGAATTGGAAGTAGCAACAAGAATGCACATACCGTAATTTCCTGCGTATAAGACGCTCGGTGTATAAGGCGCATTACCCCAGAATCGGGGGAATGTGATTAAAGTGTCAACGTACAAGGCGCACCGCCGTATAAGGCGCACCATGACCGCTCAGTAGTGCAGTGCATGCCAGAAGCGCTATAGCAACGACCATGCCGCCGCCGCCACCACCACGCCGCTGGCCGTACTAGGAAAGTAGTCTGGTTGCGCCCAAGTGATCCCGCGGTGTTGTGCGTAATACACTGATTAATAATCGAGGTGAAAAACAGACACGGCAAAAGTTGACAACCTTGCACACATCGACAGAGACTTAGTCATTAGAAAGCGTTGTAGATAAAATGCGCGATCGTACGATGTTGGGCATGCTGTTTTAGAAACAGGGGATTCTGCTTTTGGTACGTCACACACGAGTGAGGTCTTTCGTGAGTATTATTTACGGTGAATGAATGCATGAAAATCTTGCGCTAACGACCTTCGTTGGAAAACACGGCCGCTTTGTTAGGTTGAGGTCCACCGAAAGTTACACAAGCGGTAATCATCACTTTGATCTCAAGCGACACCAGATAAGGCGCACCGTTAGATAAGACGCAGTGACGTTTTCGTACCTTTGAAAGTCAGATAAGCCGCGTCTTATACGCAGGAAATTACGGTACTACCAATGCACGCGTGTACTTTGTATTGACTTACAAACAGGATTGCCAAGTCTAACATTTTCTCAGAAACATATGTTTAAACAAAAAGTATCTAAAAATATATTATCAGTAGAAACAATCTTCCACTTTTTGACCTTTGGTATTTAGCTCAATGGAAACCCCTTAAGCCTCAGTTGTTAACATGACTGTTCATGTGTCAAAAAATGAACCAGTAAACGAGTCATCAAGAGACACTAACAACAAGCAGACATTGGTTAATACTTGAAAAACGTATGATCTACTGATCGATGATATAGAGTGAGGGTATGGACATGCAATCTTGAAATCAGTGTCCATTTTCTGACGTGGACACTAACAGGGTTGGACCTTAACTATGGTCTGCTGGCCAAATGCTTCAGTTGCAAGGGGAGCAGACTTATCAAAATCCTCCCTAACTAGACAAACTGGCTCGTCAAAATCTCCAAGACTGTGCTTCTACATCTACCTAAATGGAAACTAATGTTCAATTTATTAGGAAAGGAACAACAAAGCTAGGTTCTTGAAAAGTATTAAGTGGTATTGCCACAAAACCAGGAATTCCTGAGCCTGGATGGTAACAGGTGTTGAGAACAATAGAATTGTCAATCATTCTGCTGCATCTTGTTTTAATTTTGTCATTTGTTATTAACAAAACAGATTATCAAATTAATAACTTACTATCTAAAAACTTTGAAAAGTTGGTACAAGTATTCAGTCATCCTGAGAAATTATTTCGTCTACACTGCTTTCATCTTTGAGAAAACATGAATTGTTACTGATCGATGCGTCGAGTTGTAATCTCTAGTTCTTTTCAGAACTAATTACTACACAGTTGAGAATTTCACATGGTGTCACCGCAATTAGTCTTAAAGTCAGTAAAGTCTGTCCCGACGATATTTTAACTAAAGAGAGCGATATAAATTTGATATTGGCGATATTTTTGGAATATCGTCAATATGGCAATATTGAGATATCTTCAAAACCATAACCGATTTAGCCGATATTTTTTTTGAATATCGTATCGTTACGATATTATCGTGATATCGCCCACCCCTAATAGGAATTAAGAGATATCTACAGAAACCAACCCACTAAAGTTACAGCTTACTTTGTTGTGTCGTTCTGATTGTTTGTATTCATTCTAATGTGAATATGGGTCACTGGCTGATGATCCATTTCAGATTTGAATGTTTTATTAACCCTAACCACCCCAAATCCATCAAAATACTCCAAGGGGCACTTTTTTGGAAAAATTCAGCACTGTTGGAAACTGGTACTTTCACCTCTTCAAATGGGGCAAAATTACTACCTGGCCAAGAAGTACAGGCCATAAGTGCTGAATATGAAAGATCAACGAAAATGCATGATGCATTTTAAAGATCAGGGCATGTTTCCAAAAGTGCACTGGAGGATTTTGGAGGATTTTGGAGGATTCAGGAAGGTTCAGGAAGATTCCTAGCCAGAATACCTAGGGGGTTAGGGTTAATGTTTTCCTGAAAATGTCAGATGGAATAACTTGATATTTTGGTGCTGTTGCCATCATGAAACCAAGTAAGCTTTCAGATAATTATTCGCTCAGTTACTTTTTCATGTACACCACCTGTAATCAGTTTTGAATTGCCTATAATTGCCTAAATCTAGAATGTTCTTTAAGTTCTTTATTTGTTTCTTGTTTCAGACAACTGCAGCCAGTACAGAGAGACCCCAAAGTCGGTATCCGCTTCGGACATCAACCATCAGAATGACAAGGTACTAAAACAATGATAAATCCCACCAGCACACCTCAGAAAATGTGGCAATATTTCTACGTCGGACGATAACGGGGCATATTCTTGTAGTCGGTTTTCAAATTATGTCAAAATTATGGCAAATTATGGCGAATGTGGATTAGATGTCAAACATCATGGCAGGGCATTCCTCCAAACAAAACTACGCATATCGTTTCGGTTTGCGGTAACACCATGTGTTTATCTCAACTGTCACGAAGCTGAGGTACAGGTTCTGAAAAGAACCTTATCGCACAACTTGTATCTCAACCTTCGTTAAGTGAGAAAGGTTCAAGGGAGAACCAATGTCGGGCAACTCGTTTTTCTCTACTGTCACTAAGTGAGAAATATGGTTCAGGGAGAACCATGGAGACTTCACAGGTTAATATGGTTCAGGGAGAACCATGGGGACTTCACAGGTTATTCTCAACGTTTTGATTAGCCTGCTCTAAGCCTCAAATCTTATATCAAATCTATGCATGTTGTACATACATGTTGTACATACATGTATGCTGAAAACGCACATATGATAACACATGTGTCAGCATGTACCTCATGATCTGATAGTGTGTTTATTCTACGAACAGAACGTGTAAGAATCCCAGTAATTTTAGGCATTAAGAATATGCCCCAGTGAAGTAGTTTGTGTATAATATGTACAGACATTCTAAGTAGTTTTTATCGTCAGAGAGTCAGTTGTGGCCTGATATATTCATTTTGCCTTACAGAAACTGTGATAAATTGAGGCACAAACAACAAAAGCATGAAGGTGTAAATGTTATTGCCAGATTTTTCCCCTCCCATTTAAAGAGATGGAGGAAGGGAAAAAAAATTTCTTTGGTTTATACTCCTCGCTGGTTTCGAGGAGATATGTTTATCTTAATCTGACCACTGTGGAGAAAATATCCAGATGGTTGGTGAAAGGTTTAATTAAAAATATGTTGGTTTTTTTTGCATCGATATTTTGTATCACAATTTTTATAGCGAACGAACTTACACACCCACACACACTTGTGTTACATACCCTATGTGGACATTATTTTATTCTCGTGTAGTTAAGAAAAACACATTCTTTAAACCATTGCCAATTGCACTGAAGATTCTTTTTGGAGTATATTTTTTTTCTCAGTCTTTCCCTTGAATAATCTACTCCATTTTGTGACAGATAATGACATGTACTAAAATGCATCCGTTTTGAGAAAATTGAGATTTACTAATTCGTGAAAATGTTGTGTGGATGTATGTGAGTCCACATAACGTCTCAAGATCATGCATAGTGTGGATATCTTTTGTTCTCAGGTCCACATGGAGTATGTAATGCTTACAGTGTACTCAAGTATTTCAGAATGTTTTTTGGCGCAGTTTATTTTTGTTATTCATTTTTGTAAGATAAGTTATATGTTGGTAACCCATGTAATTTATTTCCATTCTTATTTTGTACAGAAACAGTTTGATAATATGTTGGGTAATTTTATACCGTTAATATAGTGAATGATAATCCATTGAATTGTTCTGTCATTTAGAAAACCCAGACTGTATAGCCTTTTATATAGACCCAACTGAGTATTTGTATGACCCAACTCAGAATTTATTTGAACCAAATGAGAATGTGTATGATTTGATATGTCGTGGCCGAGCGGTCTAGCTTACCGGATTCAAGTTCTGGTGTTAGCAACATAATGTGGGTTCGAATCACGGCCGTGACACTTGTGTCCTTGAGCAAGACACTTAATCATAATTGCTTCTCTCCACCCAGGGGTTAAATGGGTACCTGTGAAGGCAGAGTTGGTTTGCTCTATATGCGCTAGAAATGGCAGCAATTGAGCTGTATACTCCCCAGGGAGCTGAGATGGTTTCAGGAATGATTTATGAGCCTTATGAGCCTTATGAGCAGGGATAATAATATAATGCGCCTTGAGCACCACTTAGTTGGTGGATACGTGCGCTATATAAATCCACACATTATTATTATTATTATGTACATGTACAGCTGACAGTTTACACATGTAAGTCGGTATTCATTTCCGAAAAATATTTTATTTTTAATAAATGACCCAAATGAGAAATTTGTATGGACATCAGTATCACTTATGTGATTTCATGTGCAACTTTTTTTATTCAGCATTGATTTCAACAAAGTATTGTTCATTATAAAACATGAAGATGGAAATAAGTTGTGTTTTGGACTTTTATCAAACAAAAAGTGTGTATCTTTTGTTTTTAATAATTAAATTAAAAAAGTATAATATATTATGCCTTTGTATCATACATGTACATAAAGTGATTTTAAGAATGACTTTTTGAATTTTCAGTTTGTCAAACCAATCATATTGTGTGTAATGGAAGTATCATATTTCAATACATTTTCTGAGTGTATTGTATAAGGGTGGGCAACATTATAAAAATATATTACTCATTTTCAATGATTTAGATGCATGTTTCAAAGAATGATAAAAGTCAACCAAATTACTTCAAAAAGGGTTTATTGAAGGAAAAATACACTTCTGGTATTTGTTGAGGTTGGTATACTTCAAGATCAGGATAATGTACATGTATAGATAGCAACTCACGTGCGAACATTTCAGCTCATTTGATCCACACATTTCAGCTCATTTGATCCACACATTTCAGCTCATTTGATCCACACATTTCAGCTCCTTTGATCCACACATTTCAGCTCCTTTGATCCACACATTTCAGCTCATTTGATCCACACATTTCTTAGAAGAGTGCTTTTTATTCACACTTATCACACTAGTGAATATAGAATTTTTAAAGGAATTAGCTCAAATTTAATTTAACATATTTCACTCTAACATGTAAGCACCCAGGCAAAACATTTTCCAAGGCTGTGTGATCTATTCATCAACTTTGAAAGCAAGTAATTTTTATGTTAAATTTGATTATTTATTTCTTGACATTACTAACAAACCTTATGCACATGATGTCACAAACTGAAGGCCTCCCTCGCTCATAGGCAAGGTTCATGTTAGACCGGTCCCCTGTCTTTATCCTCAAGAATAGAGACAGACTGTACTATTCAAGGAATTTGATTGGATACGTTGTGCTGAAGATTTGATGCCACGCTTCGAGGCTTATGTGCTAGCTACCAGCCAAGGTCAAAGTTGAATCTCCAGGAAACATGGCGGCTGGTATCTGGCTTAATTCACAAGCCTCAAAGCGTGACATCAGATCTTCATGCTAGGTTCATGTATGCATAGTGCTGAGCTGTTCAATGCATTCTCATTGTTTTCTCCTTTAACCCTCCTATGGTTTGACCTTTCAAAACCTTTCAAAATCTGCTTACGGGCCAAAATGGCTATCAATAATTATGAACCCTTTAAAACCCTCCAGAATTTGTTGCTACTGAACAACCACACCTTTCAATACCCTTTGAAAGGTATTGAAACATTTCAACACCAGTTTGTTCAGAGAGTTGTTACACCTTTCGAAACCTTTCATAGGTCCCTTTTGTCAGACAGTTTTCTCACCTTTCAAAACCCTTCAGTACAGCAAACTTGAAAGGTTTTGAAAGGTCTGACAATTCTATGGCAAACTGCACTGTACATAGGAGGGTTAATTAACATGGCTGCCTGATGACATCAGGTCTAGATAGCGTGTAATGGCTTAGTAACTGTATAGGAAACATAATGAACTAAGACAGAGTGTCACTGGGGACTTTGGTGCCCATAGAGGGTGCCCTGCCTCCTCGACTGAACTGGCAGCAATTGTATTGAAAGCTGTACTTAATTTCTCCATCCGAATTGCTGAAATTAATTTGTCTTTTAAATTCTTGTCTTCCTTCACACTGCTGCAAACAGGAAACAGAAGAAAAACAAATCGGCTCCAAACAGTCCTGAAAAGGGGAATACCGGTACCCTCTAAAAAGACAAGGTATCTACTGTACCATACTTCACTGGTTTTCTCCTTGGTGAAGGGATGACTAACAATGCATTGCACTATAGATTAAATCTCTTTAATTCACTTGGACATTTGATAGGTCTATTACAATACATTAATCCGGTCTGTCAATCAACCGGCATGGGTTGACCAACAGGGTTTAAGAATCTGATGACTTTTGCTATCTAGTATTGACTTCAGACAAGCTTGACTTCAACAATATCTATCTTTATTGACTTCAACAATATTGACTTCAACAATATCTATCTTTGCCAGTGTAAAACCCTGCCTTCATGGTGACACACTGTTGGTGCAGTAATTGTTCAGTGGCTGCTGAGTATCTGCAGTGAGTGTGGAAAAAGTCAGTTTTCTTGACCATCGCCAGTCCCTTTTTGTTAATGTGAACTCAATTGAAATGTGTTCAAATTCTGTGAATTGTGGATTCATCTGAGCTTTTATTTTTATTTATTTATTTTTTTACATCTCTATGGCCTTTTATTATGCAAAGTATGAACCATAATATGAATTTTCTAACAGCGTTTTTATATTTACTCATCAAGCTTTTTTGCTCAAATGTTTACATTCCTTCTTGGTTATTAGGGTGAGGGGGTTAAAATATTCTGCCGACAACAATTCATGCACTGGGCAGATCACAAACAACTTTTTTTATTAAAGAAAATTTGTTTTTTTTAAAAAGATTTTAAGATACTTCCACTATTAAAATGTTTAAGGACAACATTATACTGTTTAAATGTGATTTGAAACTTTCCATGGTGGATAGTTTAAGACAATTTAGTTTACAGGTAACACCACATGGTGTCGTAAACCTAATTGTCGTATTGTACTGTTTCTATCCCTAAAGCCATACCTGTGAGGTAATCTTCCATTTTTCCTCTTGCACTGCCTCACTTTTCCTTACCTGTATGCTTCTCCACAATCTGTAATCTTCCTCTGTTTAAAAGATCTAAAAAGTAAGTTCTGGAAGTGTTTTCATTTTTAATTTCCAGGAAAGAGAATTCTTAGCTAAATTCCATGTTAGAATGAATACAGCAAATCTGATTGCATTGTCACTATTTTCTCATCAAAAAGCTGAAACTGCATTCAAAGCATAAATTCATAGAAGCAGTTTTACCAACATTACCAATGTTATTACCTTCCCTTTAAAAGCACAAATTATGATGTCACAAACATTGCATCTGCACGTAGCTGTCATCATTACAACATGCACAACAGTTGTCAGGAAATAGGTTATGGGCAAATATATTTTTAGCAAATCAAAAGTGAACAGCGTCTTTCCCCACTTTGGTTGGCCTTTTGCCCTTTTGACGAGCAAACATAAACAAAAAACTTAAACAAAATAGATGAAAAGTAAAAATAAAGTCTCTACGGTCATTTCAATGGGTGTTCACTGGTGCCTGTTTTTTATTACTAACATCTTACAGGTAATGAACACTTCTCCTTGTTAAGGAACAAGTTGTCAAACCCCCAACATTGACTTCCTCTGTCAGAATTTCTTACCTCATATTAAGTAAAGGAGGATTTCTTCCCCTTCCTGTATTACTAAATCATGCTGCAATGTTAGAAAAGGAACCAAACGCTTTCTAAAGTTCACATCTGTTTCAATGTAACTTTTTGATTTCCATTAAGGAGAATAAATTGTGCCGGCCTACTGTTTATAGCCTAGTTCATGGTGTTGTATTCTACATGCGAGCATGCACAACGTGTGTGGAAATAGGTTTGGCAACCCTGCTAGCTTACCGGACTCAAGTTGTGGTGTTAGCAGCAGAATGTGGGTTCGAATCCCTGTCGTGACACTTGTGTCCTTGAGCAACCATAATTGCAGTTTAACAACTGCCTTGTTCTGACTAGGTACCCCCTCCCAGTCCTATTCGCACCGTGAAGAGGCTGGTTATTAACTTGTCTTGTTTCGGTGTGAGGGGGCTATTTCTTCAGTGTAGAGTTGTTGTAACAACTCACTGACTTAGTAGCCCCCACCTTGGATTGGCTATTGGCCTTGTGTGGGGAGAAAAATTATGGGAGAAGTGTCGGAGCCGCTAGGCTTGATCCAAAACTAAATGAGATGTGGGCTATACATCATGGAGTTGCACTACACACACTTTATTGGGGGTATGTATAAGAAGCATGTGTACAGCACATTTCTCACGCATGACCACAGCAAATCACTCGGAAATGCACTGATCTTTTGAGATCAACATCACGCACAGACCATATCCATTGCTCTTGGTGTACAATGTCTCAAGTTGGCTAGGTTTTACCATCGAGAAAAGTAGCACACTTCATGTATGTAAAAGAATTCCTGTGTAACTTACCTACCTCATATGAAATATCCTGAATTCTAAGGGTTTTGCTCTTACTAACATTTGTTCAAATCACTTCCTGAAGGTCACTTTTATAAAAAATGTACAGACCATTGATTTTTTTCTAGAATCTTGTATGATTGTGTCAGTCAATAATGGTGAAAATATCAACAAAACAACTTTGTCTGAAAAACATAAAATGCATATATGATTCCAACTGTCTTCTCCCAGCATTAATTTTTGCAAACCCTTTACAGCCTTATTCATGTTACATGAAAATAGTTCCCATTTGTTCATAATTAAAGGCAGAGTATACCTTTGGTATCCTAAAAAAAAACCCATTAACAATCACTTGGTGTAAAGTTGATGACCAAACATCCTTTGAAATCTTTCAGTCTGAGGTGCCATCATTTCAAATATTATTTTGATAACAAACTGGATCCAAATTCCTTGTCAGAATGAATACGAAGTTTTGGTTTACCAATTAAAATTTCTGAATGCATTTGAATTATTTTCTTGTTCATGACAAAACGTAATGAGCTGAAACTTTCACAGGTCGGTTGTTCTATAAATATCTTTATTAACATGAAGTAAGACAAAATAAAATGGATATTTACCAAATGTATCGTATTATTTCCTTTTAAAGGGACAGTATCATCACAATTAGGCAGATAACTCAGTGACTTAAAATAATATCCCCCAAGTGCGTGCTGCCTAAGGTTGGGCGCTATTGATTTTTTTCATCCACGATATATTGGCAAACATATATCATGATTTTCGATAGTATTGCCATTGTTTTTTTTTGCATTCATGCATGATTGTTTTAAAGCCAATAACCACAGGTATGTACCCTTCTACAAACGTCACAATAAATCACAAATTCATTTGCATAGTGCGTATGTGCTTCTGAAGTAGTTCGCTTTTGTTTTTCACTACCGAAAGCTGAAAAGACTGTCTTAATTTTTGTTTCCATGGAATTTCTGACTTGACTCACAATGGCGATTTAAAAAAAAAATCCCAATACATTTTTTTAATCATGATTTGCAGATATCTTGAATATAAAAAGATATCGTGATATTCGATATTATCATGTTATTGCCCAAGATTATTGCTGGCCTAGATCGGGGTGCAATAAGATCATATACCATGGTTGATTCATATATAATGAGTCAGTGGCTGTATAATAATGATATTTATATATGAACCATGCTACTATGATTCTATTGTGCCCCGTTATCTAGATCAGCATAGCACTCGGGTATTATTTTCAGTCACTGTGTTTGTCTAAAACTAAGACACCGATTCCATGCTCTGTCGAAAGTCTGCTCTGATCGTGACAATATTGTCCCTTTAACCGTCCTACTCTAGCTGCACTTTAGGAGGAAGTAGCTACAGAGGTAAAAACCAGTCAACTGCCTGTTTTGACCGTTGACCCAAATGTGCACACAGGGGCATTTTTGACTGGTTTTTACTGTCATTTTGACCACCCTGAACAATACCAGACAAAGCTTTTACCAGTCAAAAACGGTCGACTCATTTTGACCTGTAAATGTACTTACTACACGTAAGGTTTGACAGTGTTTGACTTTTAAGTGCACTAGATATACCTTGGCAGGTATATCAACATTTTGACTGATTTTGACCCTTGTAGTAGTAGGAGGGTTAAACAAACCAAGTGCATGATGTGGATTGTCAGTAATCCAATGTTGGCAAGAGGCCCTTGTATACAGTACAGTACTCATGACAACATGATGAAGCACAGACTACCCCTTAAACTTTAACAAGTTCACTCAATTGAATATTTCCACTACCTTATCTAATTAGGTGTGCATTATTTCTACTTACAATTTTCTGCATACTTTTTATATGTATGCATCAAACAAAATAATACCTGATTTGGATTCATGGTATACTGTACAATGTACAGAGTATACTAAAAGGATGTGCAAATTTGACATGTTTTCAAATTGTTTTTGTGGTTTTTTGTTTGTTTCCTTCCTTTTTTTGGATAAATATGTGTTGTATAATTTGATACTTTTTCAGCCGTTTTGGACAGTTGGTGGACTGAAAACTGGATAAGACAATGTAGCTTCATCAGCACCTGTACAGAATGACCTTGAATTAAAGGGACAATATCGTCACGATCAACAGGGCATGGAATCTGAGTGCTAGTTTTAAATTAACTCGGTAACTGAAAATAATACCCCACATGATAAGGTCATGTTACCGTTGCTGCTGCATAAATGAGTCAGTAATTTTCAGTCATTGTGTGACGTGTTCATCTTAAACTAGGACACCAATTCCATGCCCTGTTGAAAATCTGATTTGATTGTGATGATATTGTCCCATTAATATTGTACTTTTTGCAGTTTCTTGTAGAATCCTTTGTTAAAAAGCCACTATGCACTATTGGAAATCATAAGACATAAATGATCACTGGGTATAAAGTTGATGATGGTATGAAACATCCCTTGAAATCATTCTGTCCGAGGTGGTCATTTTAGTCAAATTAGCAATTTTCAAACTGAATTTTTGTCTTCTCAGGATAAACATTCATTGTTAGAATTAATATGACAAATTAAAATTCATTTTCATTATTTTCTTGATAAGACACAATGTTATAAGTGAACACTTCAAAGGTTGGTTGTTTAATGTTTATCTTGTTTCAAGCAAGGATTCTTTCAGAGTGAGCTATCGCCAATATTACCAATAGTGTATAATGGCTTTGGTAATCAAGTTAGGATCAAGGAAAATTGTGCTTTGTGTGGAAGGTGTGGTCTGGGGAAAAATTGTATGCTTTTGCATAATATTATAAGCAAATTGCATACAAGCAAATTGCATATGCGCTCAATGCTATACACCACTCACATAGCCTTGTAGCTTCAAGATAGGATAGTTTATGCTGTTGCAAACAGCGCCCTCAACAGGTCATGCACAGAGCATATATTGTGTCCATTCTACACTCCAGTCCTAACCCCCCCCCCACCTTACCCAGCTGTCCACTACTTAAACCAGACTTATACAAATGGGGGAACATTTATTGTATTTTACTTTCTGTGTTGACAATTTTTTTTAAAATGAAAACAAAATCTACTGGTAAAACTGTTAATGTGAACACACAATGCAATGTCAGACAAAGTGGGTGAATTTCATGATTAAATTTTTCTTTATAAAAGTATAAGCGTCTTATTTGATATCATACTAGACGATATAATGATAAGTGACTCAACTTGTAAAATAGTTCCTGAATAAATTCACGAAACAAGAACTTTTCCAAAGTTCTTGTTTTTTTTTTATTTTTTTTTCAAGGACATCAATATACTTAATTCATTGTAAATATATACATGTACAATTGTGCTATACAATATATTCCATTAGGCCCGTTAGAAACCAGTAGTTATGAAAACACAATTTGGGTGTGAAAGTTTTGAGGCTATGTATGATGTAATGTTATCGGTTTGATTTGCAGTAAAAACCATTCAAGTTAAACCTCCACTTAACGTAGAAAATACCAAAATGGTTCTTATCAGACCCACAATGTCACCTAGTGGTTGTAGTGATCCAAACCACATGGTAATACCACAAACCATGATAATAATGTGTGTACTTTTTATCGGTAAGATTTACAACTTGTGAAGTTAACCTGAAACAGTGTTTCAGGTTTTACTTCAAAAGTATTAAATATTAAATTCAGGTTGTCACAAATAACTAACATGTAGATAAATAATATTTTTCGTTTTACTTTCTCTGTTATTTTTCTGTTCCATGTGTGTCATGTCTTTCTCCTAGGGGTAGTGCATTATTTTTTGTAAGTTATGATATTTCATCATTCAGTTTCATAATTGCACATACATGAGTTTCCTACGGGTTCTTCAATGCATTAATTTACATATACCAAGCAAATACGTTAACATTGTGTCATTCAGACAGCTTATAGGTTGCTTAAATACTACTGAGGCATTAATCACTGAAAATATTATTAAATTAGCATTTCCCAAACTAATACTTCAAAAGCAGAGATAACATTTTAAGTTGTGTGTGGTATTGTATGTTCTATACAGATAGGAAAACTGTACATGTAAATTATAAATATTTTTTCTAATTTGTAGTTATTTGTGAAATGCTTATAATTTTGTTGACAACATGTAATGATGTGGTCACATTGTTCTTTTAAAATCGTTATTTAGTTTTACATTCTTTCATGTTGCATGCATATTGCATGCTATTAAGCAAGTTAAATATGTTTTCCAGTAGGTTTTTCATACATGATCATTTTGTGAGTTTTATTTGAATATCTGGTACATTGACTCAGTCAATATTAAGTGCATTTTTAAAGTTAAATTTCTTAGATTTGACACTTGTTATACCATGTGATTTGGGGCAAACTCTTGCATAGTAAACTTTAGACTGGTTCCCTGTCTTCATCCTATCAAGAATCTAGAGACAGGCTCTGGCTGTACCATTCAAGGGATTTCACTGGATATGTTGTGGCGAAGGCTCTCGAGCTAGCTACCAACCAAGGTCAAAGTTGGATCTCTCCAAAGTGAGAGGTCAGTATCTGGCGTCTTTCACAAGCCTTGAAGCATGCCGTCAGATCTACGGGCTAAGTAAAGTCTGGTACCTTTGTGCTGTACACATTCAATGTAAACTGTGTACAGGTATTGGCCTCCTGTAAGGTTACTATGCGAAAGCTTGCCCCGAATCACATGGTATAGCAGCAGTGTGTTAAGTCTGTGAAATTCAATTTAAATATGCACTTGCCACTGATTTGAGTACGTGTATCTCGCATTATTGAAATAAAAACCATCAAAATATTGATAAATTGTCACAACATGTATGTCAGTTATAAATATCAACCTAAATCATCACAATACTGTATTTGTAGTGTGAGAAGTTTTTGTTATGGAAAGTCTCAAAAGTTTGACTTAACCAGTTCGCGTCGGGAATAAAAAAGTTTTTCTGGGCCCCTGTGCGGGTTTATTTTTCCCACACACACCGTGAATGGAAGCTTCCACAGCGGGTGGCCACGTTTTCTGTGCATGTCACCGTACACGGGTGGCTCAACCGAGCATGCATACCAATATTCCGGAGTTTCCTTTGGCGTGTTTAGACGCTCTCCGATCCACGGTGCAAAAAAAAATTGCGTGTATACACGGCCTCCGACGCGAACTGGTTAAAGTTACATCATCACAATACACAATAGGGCATTAGATTAAAGACTTGTGCATCCTATGCATATTTACAAAAAAAAAAACTGAATTGAATGTAACCTTTTGTAAAAAATTGATACAGCTAGAGTAGACACATATTAAAGACAAAGTTGAAGCGCCGTCCAATGTCCACCAGTTGAGTGCTGGCGATTTTTACATGTACCTGCAAATCCATTGTCCACCAGCATCTTGCAGTCAACATTAGGGGTATGGTTTGGGGGGGTGGTGGTGGTGGTTATGATATTTATCTAAATACGTTATTATTATACAGTAGACAATACATGATGTATATAACAACTGTTCTGTGTTTTGACCTTGGTAGATACAGGTATATATTGCCTCAGTTTAAAATCTAACTCTAGGAAGAGTTGAAGGATAAAATGCCACAAATGAATGGAAATGAATGTAAAAATGCTTTAAAATTTAAGCGGATTGAATGTTTGTGGCTCTTGCTTGGATATATATATATATATATATATCACTCTTGTAACTTCTAGATTTAGATTACTTGGACTTATTTTTTTTGTTAATATTTCCCCCATGGAAATTCAAATTGGTTGTAATGTGTAAGCACTCACGTGCCTAAAGCCTACAATTTGACATTTTTGTTGTGCACTTAAAAATTGCCTTACAAACTCTTTAAGACACTGACTTATGCTTATAAGAAGAAAAATCTGCAGGTTCTCAATGCACTTAATATATGTATGCCTTGTCAATTAAACATCTTTACAAAGTTCTTGCTTAGCAAAATAAAGCTGTCTTCTCTGTTGTTATTTTTGAAAACATGTACATGTACATAGATGAAATGTTATTTTTGAAAACATTATTGTATGTAGTTGCAATTTGATGTCAAAGTCAATTGAAGGGAAGGTACAACATAGAAAATCTTAATTGATTAGTTTTAGTGTAACTTGGTGTAAAGTTGACGATGGTATCAAACATCCATTGAAATCTTTCTGTCTGTGGGGTTGTCATTTTAGTCAAATTACTTTCCAACTGATTTATATCTTAATACTAAGATCATATTGAATATGAAGCTTGTTTGTCTATTGTAACATCTGTATGTATTTTCACTATTCTTGTGTTATGACACAGTGTACTAAGTTGAAACCTTCACAAGTTGTATAATATACATATATAATCTTGATTTAAAGAGAGTAAGCATACCCATTGAAGCTATTTTGCCAACATAACCAATCACCTAAAACTCTAAAAACTCTGCAACCAGGGGATTATGATATTTATGCAATATTGACTTTTATAATGTTTTGGTTTGTGGTAACAACCACGTATTTATCTCAACTATCGCTAAGTCAGATTCTGAAAAAAAAACACTTTTCGGCGATCTCAATCGTCACTAAGTGAGATTATGGTTCAAGGAGAACCGATATCGGTTTTTATTAGTTCTATGATTTTAAAGGCAGTATATATATTTGGTAAACTGTGTGTAAATGCATTCATATGTACAGAAACCAACCTGTGAAAGTTTAAGCTTCAAGGATGAGAAAATATTGAAAATACATTGCGATTATTTGTATTCATTCTTGTGTGAGAACGGTTCATCAACTGATGATATATTTCAGATTTCACTTGTTATTCATGTTTTCTTGAAAATGATATTTCAAACAGAATAACTTCTCAGGATGTTTGGTACCATAACCATTTTAAAACCAAGTTAGCTTTTAGGTAATAATTCACTTATTTGTTTTCTTTTTGGGCAATTACTAATGGTGTACAAACCCTTCAAGTCATTATTATAAATATGATGTACTTAATTTGTTGGTTTATAATTAAAATAAAGTAATTAACTTAATGATTATCATGACTATAGCACTGTATAAACGTCCGATGGTTGTGCCTTGTGTAGAACTGATTGTTTTAATAAATAAGCAATCTGATTTTTTGGAAGAAAATTACAGGAAGTTTTGCAAGATGTTTGTTTTTTGTGTCATTTTTTGATGATTTGAGATACAGAAATCCAACATGCCATGGATTAACGCCATTCCAAATGATGACAATTACTATGATGGTCAAGCTCTTGGCTTTTATGCAAGTGGCATGACTGCATTTTCAGCATTGCTAAGGGTGGGAGTAGGGTTGAATGTGGCCATTACTAAATCAGTATATTGCAATGTTACAATGTATTATGATTTGATAAATATTTGTCTTCAATGATCTTTTTAGATACCTAAAAACCATGCATAGACATTTTGTTTGTAATAAACAAGACAAAGCATTATACAAGTTATGTTTGCTTTCTGGATTACTGTTACATTAAACTGCAGTTTTGATGGGTATGAAGTTTCTGCTTAAATGTCGAGGTGTCTAGTTCTGGTGGCATCAGAATGTGAATTTGGATCCTGGCATGGCCAGTCGGTGGCGCTTGTGTCCTTGAGCAAGACACTTGACCATAATTGCTTCAGATGGGATGTTAAGTAGGTCCTGTGTACTAGATTATTAAAGTAATGCATGGACAAATAATAATAATAATAAAGATTTTTAGCGCGCACATATCCACCCTGCTGGGCACTCAAGGCGCAGAAACAAAGAAAAACATGAATATAAACAATATACAATGATAGCATAGGGGAAAAAAATTATGTACCGAGATACATGTACCTACAAAGCAATTACAAATATACATCATCTTTGAAGAGTTGTGACATAAGATGAGTTTTAAGCATCGACTTAAATCTGGTTATACTATGACAAGATTTGAGTTTAGTTGGAAGATGATTCCAGATTCCAGATTCTCGGAGCTGCGACAGAAAACGACCTATCACCCCAGTTCCGTTTTGAAGTTGGTTCCTTTAGGAGTGACATGTTGCTGGAGCGCAAAGTGCGTGATGGAGTGTAGACTAATTAAGCAGTTCAGAAATATAAATTGGAGCAATGTTATTAAAAGATTTGTGAACAATTAGCATAAGTTTAAAAACAATTCTCTGTGAAACAGGAAGCCAGTGCAGTTCTTTCAAGATTGGCGTGATATGGCATGACTTTCTGGACAAAGTCACAACACGAGCTGCTGTGTTTTGTATGTGCTGAAGACGAGATATTTGATTCTGCGGGAGACCGTAAAGGAGAGCATTCCCATTATCGAGCCGTGATGTGACAAACGCATGTATAATTTGTTCAGCAGCACTTTTATTCAAGTATTTCCTAATTCGGCTTATATTTCTGATATGAAATGATGATATGCGAACAATGTTGGAGATATGTGGTTTTAAAGTCATTGTCGAGTCAAATATAACACCCAAATTACGTGCTTGTAATGAGGGGGTTATCTGCGAGTCACCAATTGTAATAAATGGAAGAGAAACTTTAGACAATTGCTGACGTGATCCAAATAGAACAAATTCTGTTTTTTCATTGTTCAATTTCAGGAAGTTTTGTCTCATCCAACTTCGAATCTCTTTAATACATTTCTCCAGTGTTTTAATGCAGGAATCGGCAGGTTCTTGAGAAGATTTAAAAGTAATGTAAAGCTGGGTTTTAGTGAATGTAGATGGACAGGACATGGAAAGATAAAGCTCAACAATGGTGAAAGTATGATTTTCTCCGGAAGAGAGGACAACCTACACCATCAGGGGGTTGCAATAATGATGTCCAAGAAAGCAGAACAGACACTGCTTGAGTGGAAACCGATTAATGAAAGGATAATCTATGCAAGATTTTATTCTAAATTCCTGCAAGTATATGTACCTACAAATGAAGCTAATGATGAAGACAAAGACAATTTTTATGAACAACTGCAGTCAGTTATTGACAGAATCCATAAGCATGACATACTAATTGTGATGGGGGATTTAAATGCCAAAGTTGGACAAAATAATGAAGGATATGAGAGCATCATGGGGAAACACGGCTTAGGTGCGAGGAATGACAATGGTGAAAGGTTGGTTGACTTCTGCTCTCTCAATAACCTTGTAGTAACTGGAACCATCTTCCCACACAGAACAATACACAAACAAACATGGACCTCTCCCGGTGGATACATAAGGAACCAGATTGATCATATACTTGTGAGCAGACAAAACAGATCATCAGTTCAAGATACCAGAGCTATGAGGGGTGCTGACATACAGTGACCATCAACTTGTCCGCACAAAGTTGAAAATAAAAATACGCAAGAAGAAGCAAGTAGGACAGAGCAGAAAGAAGTTTGATGTTATTAAACTCCAACGGCATGACATAAGATCAAAGTTTACAGTTGAAATAAGAAACAGATTTGAAGTGCTAGTAGATCATGCTGAAGACAGTAGTGTTGAGCAGAAATGGCAGAATTTTGAGAATGCTTACAGAGAGACGGCAAAGAATACCCTTGGGTACAAGAAAAAAGGTCAGAAACCCTGGATTACTAAAGAGTCATGGGAGGCCAATTCCAGCGTGACTCACGGGACAAAAGATAGCAGAGTAACTACTGAAACTTCATTCAATTATAAAGTACTAATGATGATATTAACATAGTAGAAAGTATTCAGAAATTCATCCATATATTTTGTGTGGAACTAAGGAAAAGGTTAGCGTGACTCACGGGACAAAAAAGGGCAGTGATTTCCATGTTCTAAATAAAGTTCGCAAAAATTTATCTGTTCTGACCCCCTTAATATTCATTACTATATTGAAATATTTGCACGACTGTATCCTTTACAATATACAATAGCAAAACAAAAAAAATCTTCCGCCATATCCAAATTTTGCTAAATGAAGTAACGTGACTCACGGGACATGGGAGTGTGACTCACGGGACATTATCTATGAGCAGATACACATATATATGTGTGGAGAGTTTTGTTGCAATTTTTGAGCTTAGAATTAGTTAATACACTTTGCTGTGCTGCTCCTGTGCACCTTGACATTGGTTTAACCCCTTGATGAATAAAATATCTCATAAAACTATAAAATTCAAGGGTTAGAGAAATTGATAATTGCAGGGTTAGGGTTAATGTTGTAAAAACAAGAAATTAACAAGAATTAAAAAGATTATTATTTTTATACAGTTCAAAGTTGCCCTCTGTTTTGAGTCTTTCTCTCCTATTACGTTGTCTCTCAGCATTAGTCTTAGCCATACTGTCACAAAGTTCATTAGCAGACACACTGATCAGTCATACCTCCACACACTATTGTTGTTAGAACACATACATTGTTGTTAGAACAATTCAGAATGAGATCTCCAAATCCAATCAGTGCATGTATGCAGTTCATTGACCTTTGCACTTATAAAATTCCATGAACCACATGGAAAATTCCATGAAATGTTTTGATTGTTTACAGTGGTTAGCTTGTCTGGCTCATGAATGTTTGGGATTTTAAAAGCTCAAAGGCCCTTTTCTCCCACCCCAATTATGTCAGAAATCTGCATTACTGGTCAGCTGAATGGATTATGTATGGAGCATTGACAAATACAGAATTAGGTACATGTATCCTGGGATGTGGAATTCTCTTGTGCACAAGAGATACATGTATGGGTCTTTAATGAAAACAGTACAGTAGAAAGAAATTGTAATTGATTGAAATTAAGCATCATTATATCTTGTCAGAAAATCCATGAGAAAAAAAATCCATCAAACTTCCTGGACTATTCAGGATTTCCATGGTGTTAAATAGGGGAAGGGTGAGGGAGAGCGTTATAGACCATTTAGCTTGAGTACATGTTGTTGCTTCAATAGCTGTTTTATGTGGAGACAAATTTCCATTGAAGTGACCATTTCAAATAACAGAGATTGGCCTGATATTGTGAATCATGCAACATTGTGACTCACGGGACATCGTGACTCACGGGACATCGTGACTCACAGGACATATTTTGGATACTCATACTTTGTTAAATAGTAATAAAAAAATCTAAGCAGTATGGTGCCTGATTGAGATGAAGTCTCTAGGAGATAGCCAAGAAAAAAAATGATAACCCCATTGCCCATCTTTATGAGAATCCACTTTTACCATTTTTTCGTGACTCACGGGACATATTTTGGATACTGATACTTTCTTAAATAGTAATAAAAAAATCTAAGCAGTATGGTGCCTGATTGAGATGAAGTCTCTAGGAGATAGCCAGGAAAAAAAAAATGATAACCCCATTGCCCATCTTTTTGAGAATCCACTTTTACCATTTTTTCGTGACTCACGGGACATTGTGAGGGGGGGTCATAGATCAATTGCTTATAATATTAGCAGTGTGTTAAATATATGTACAAACAAATTATTTTATTGTTTAACATATTACTAATTGTTCAGAAAACAATATAAATTAATATATTTCAGTTATTCTAATTATTTATTTGAATCTTTAAGTTTTCATGAAAAATGACAACACAAAAACAGAATTCCGTGTTCAATGTGTGATAATTTTGTGCATAAACATCCTACAGATGACAAAAAAGTGTTTTTGGATAGTCTGATATGTATATTGTTAGGGATCAGAAGCATTAGAGGATTAATTTGTTTTAAAAATTTGGGGCATGTGGAACCTTTCTATGGAATTGACCGGGAGTTAGTAGAGGAAAGAAGGAAACTGAAGAGCAACATTGAACAAAGAAAGGACAAAGAAGTCAAGAAAAGTATGAGAAGAGATAAGAGGCAGTGGGTAGATGACCTGGCATCTCAAGCAGAAAGAGCAGCAGGAAATGGCAGAATGAAAGAGTTATATGAGATAACATGAGCTCTAACTAACGAGAAAGGCAAAGCAAGTAATGTTGTAAAAGATATAGATGGGAACCTTCTAACAGAAGAGTCAGAAAGAAAGAGAAGATGGAAAGAGCATTTTGAAGATATACTCAACAGACCAATGCCAATTAACCCAATAACAGATGACGAATTGAGTGTTGATGAAACTATCGATGACATTAGTATTGAATACATTTCAAAGCCAGAAATTACAACAGCCATAAAGAAGCTCCGAAATGGTAAAGCAGCTGGTAAGGATGAAATTACAGCAGAGCTGTTAAAGACAGACATACATACGACAGTGGAATGGTTACATGAACTATTCATGACAATTTGGGACCAAGAAGAAGTACCAAAAATGTGGAAACAAGGTCTTATCGTAAAGCTGCCCAAGAAAGGTGACTTAACAGAATGCGGCAATTGGCGGGGCATAACACTTTTATCTGTCCCATGTAAAGTTTTCAGCAGACTGCTGATAGACCGAATCAGAGATGGTATCAACAAACTAGAAATTCGAGTTTGTTTACACAAACTCTAGGTGTTCGGGAGGAAGTAAAGGTCAAATTGGGGTCACCTTTGTGTAAAATTGTTTTGACAAATAACGATCTGTACAATGGTACAAAAATTGTGAATTTACCTCTTGTGGTTGTTGAGATATGATTTTTTTTAAATATTACAATACAATAAAGGCATTTATATAGCACTCTTACACAAACGGTATCACAGCGCTTTACAGTGAGATACAAGTACAATTTAAAAATACACAGTGCCTAAAATAAATGAGTCTTGAGAGATGTTTTAAATTGACTCAATGAAGAAGCATGACGGATACCAGATGGTAGTTCATTCCAAATGCTGGGTGCAGCAGTATAGAAACCCTTGTTAGCCGCAGTTAAATGTGTAGTTGGCTTTTTGAAGATCCGGGAATCAGAATTTGAACGGAGTCCACTGTGGTTAGGTTGGTATGGTGTAATAAGCTCACAGAGATAGGATGGCGCAGAGTCAGTAACACATTTATAGGCAATAGTCAATGTTTTAAAATCAATCCGGTCTTGAACGGGAAGCCAGTGAAGCTGTCGTAGGAGAGGGGACACATGGTCATACTTTTTAGCCTTGAAAATTAATTTTGCAGCACTATTTTGAAGCCGTTGAAGACGTTTGATCTCTTTGCTAGAGGATCCTTGGAGAAGTGAATTTGCATAGTCCAAACGTGCTGTGACCAGAGCACGGACTGCATGATAAGTGATTTCATCAATAAAGATACGAACTTGCGACAGATTTCTTAAATGAAAGTTAATGGTTTTGCATATTGAAGATACATGGTTAGACATACTCATAGTACTGTCAAAAATAACACCAAGGTTTTTTACACATGAGGAGGGTTTGATAACTGTATTACCAATTGTAATGGTGACATCAGATAATGTTTTCAAAAGTCTATGGTTGGCAGCAACAAAAAATTCAGTCTTTTCATCATTGAGGAGCATATTTTTTGACATCCATGCCTTGATGCTAGAAACACAAGCAGATAAAGTTGAAAGTGCACGATCTGTTTCACCAGGTTTCCTGGGATCAACACACATATATAATTGGGTGTCATCAGCATAAAAATGGAATTTGACACCAGAATGATGCTTAATAATATCTGAGAGTGGGTGTGTGTAGTAAGAAACATCCGAGGTCCTACACAGGAACCTTGTGGTAAACCATAATCAAGAGTTTGCGGATCAGAATAGTTATTGGCAATCTTAACTCTACAAGTCCTACCAGTAAGATAAGACTGAAACCAGTTGGAAACATTATTATGAAAACCAAAAACACTAGACAATCTATTTAACAATATACAATGGTCAATGGTGTCAAAAGCAGCAGACAAATCTAGCAACACCACAAAACGGCTTGTCGATTGTCAATCGCACGTATTATATCACTTTTGACTCTCAACAACGCCGTCTCCGTGCTGTGGCCAGACTTGTAAGCTGATTGAAATTTACAGTGTAAGTTATTATTATCAATATGATCAGAAACACGTGTCAAAGCAGTCTTCTCAATAACTTTGGATAGAAAAGCAGTGTTTGATACTGGTCTGTAGTTTTTCAAAGTGTCCTTATCCAAGGAAGGCTTTTTCAATAAGGGAGTAACCACTGCATGTTTCATAACAGTGGGAAAAATTCCAGTACTCAGTGAAGTGTTCACGATAGATGTAATGGCCGGGACCATGATGTCCATGTTCTGTTTAAGGAGCCATGTAGGTAGGGGATCCAACGAGCATGATTTATTGGGTGATTTTGAAATTATATTTAGCACTTCCTCCTGATCAGCAGGCTTAAATTCAGAAAACATAGGAACAGAGTGATTAAGCACTGGTATAGACAAAGGCACATCATCAAACTTAGTAGAATCAATTCTGTTTCTAATATTAACAATTTTGTCAGCAAAGTATTTGCTAAACCGATCACTCAGATCTTTATATGAGTCCATGTAAGGAAGAGCTGGAACATTTCTATTAAGTAAAGTATTGACAGTTTTAAAAACTGTTTTAGTGTCTGCAGTGGATAGTTGTTTTCTGTAATATCTTGATTTTTCTTTCATGAATACTGTCAAGATAAAGCTGATGGTCATTAGGATTGCCAGACTTCTTCCATTTGCGTTCGAGCATCCGACGTTTGCGTCTCGCAAGATGAATTTCATTGGAGTACCAGGCCGGTTGTGATTTGAATTTGTGTGTACGAGTAGTAACAGGGCAGTGATTATCAAGAACAGAAATAATGGTCATATTATAAAATGACACCTGAAGATCAAGGCTGCTTTCATAAGGAAAAACCTGAAATGCAATTTCAAGATCTTTAGCAAAGGTTTCAGTGATGCTGCGATAGTTCCTCGAGTTTGAAGTGATCATTTTGCTGTCGGGTTTAGAGAAATTAATGGAGCAATCAACAACAAAGTGATCCGAGTTCAGAATATTAGAGACTCCACTCAACAATAAGGCAGTCATCAGGGCGCGAGATGAGAAGATCAAGAGTGCCCATGTTGGTGGGTTGGTCCAGTAATGTGTTGTTGTAGTCCAGCTTCAAAAAGAGATGTTAGGAAATGAGATGCATCTGCCTTACTAGGCGAGTCCACATGGATGTTAAAATCTCCTAACAAAAGAAGTTTACTAGAGAGGAGAGTCACTTTATCTAAGAAGTCATCAAATTCAGTTAAAAAATCACTGGTTTTCAGACGATTCTTGGAAGGTGGTGGACGATAAACTGCAACAAAGCAAACTTTTTTCAAAGGGTCGGTGACACAGGCCATCTCAAAGGTAGTATGTACGATATCAATGTTGGTTAGGGACAAGTTCAAAGGAGATCTGAATACGACGGCGACACCACCATGACAGTCATTTCCTGCACGCGGCACATTAAAAAATGTGTAACCCGGTGGTGTACAAGCAGAGATAACAACTGGGTCGTCACTGTGTAGCCAGATTTCAACAATGAACATAATGTCAATATTCTTGTCCATAATATGATCACAAAATATAGAAAACTTATTTCTAATTGAATGGGCATTCCAGCAGGCCACATTCAATTTGTCATATTTTTCACGGAGAACAGGTTTCAAGTTAGACAAATTGGCTTTTCTTGGTTGATCATGGCAATTCTGTTTAATGCGTGGCGGGATACATGTATGAACAGGAATACGATGGAGGCAGTTGTCAAGTTCGGTAGCATATGGAATAAGTAAGGTCAAATTGGGGTCACCTTTGTGTAAATATTTTTCGACAATTATAACAATCTATACAATGGTGCAAAAAATGTGAATTTACCTCTTGTGGTTGTTGAGATATGATTTTTTTTTAAATATTAAACTCTGACTTGCGGTTTGGACAAGGAAGTAAGGTCAAATTGGGGTCACTTTTTTGTAAATATTTTTTGACAACGATCTGTACAATGGTACAAAAATTGTGAATTTACCTCTTGTGGTTGTTGAGATGTTTTTTTTGTTAAATATTAAACTTTGACTTCCGGTTTGGACAGGAAGTAAGGTCAAATTGGGGTCATCTTTTTGTAAATATATTTTGACAATTAGCGATCTGTACAATGGTACAAAAATTGTGAATTTACCTCTTGTGGTTGTTGAGATAGGATTTTTTTAAATATTAAACTTTGACTTCAGGTTTGGACAGGAAGTAAGGTCAAATTGGGGTCATCTTTTTGTAAATATATTTTGACAATTAGCGATCTGTACAATGGTACAAAAATTGTGAATTTACCTCTTGTGGTTGTTGAGATAGGATTTTTTTAAATATTAAACTTTGACTTCAGGTTTGGACAGGAAGTAAGGTAAAATTGGGGTCATCTTTTTGTAAATATCTTTTGACAATTAATGGTACAAAAATTGTGAATTTACCTGTTTTGGTTGTTGAGATATGATTTTTTTAAATATTAAACTTTGACTTCCGGTTTGGACAGGAATTAAGGTCAAATTGGGGTCACCTTTGTGTAAATATTTTTCAACAATTAACAATCTATACAATGGTGCAAAAAATGTCACTTTACCTCTTGTGGTTGTTGAGATATGATTTTTTTAAATATTAAACTTTGACTTCCAGTTTGGACAAGAAGTAAGGTCAAATTGGGGTCACCTTTTTGTAAATATTTTTTGACAATTCACGATCTGTACAATGGTACAAAAATTGTGAATTTACCTCTTGTGGTTGTTGAGATATGATAGTTTTTAATATTAAACTTTGACTTCCGGTTTGGACAGGAAGTAAAGGTCAAATTGGGGTCATGTTTTTGTAAATATTTTTGACAATTAACAATCTGTACAATGGTGCAAAAACTCTGAATTTACCTCTTGTGGTTGTTGAGATATGATTTTTTTAAATATTAAACTTTGACTTCCGGTTTGGACAGGAAGTACGGTCAAATTGGGGTCACTCACAACTCGAGTTTCATCTACTTGTTAATTTCTAAGTACATGCCAAGTTTCAAGTTCATGTGAAGTTTGCAAGTATGTGTTTTTTTGCGGACAAACGCGGGGGAGAAGAAGAAGAAGAAGAAGAAGTAAAAAATTTTAAAAAACGAACAAAAACAAGAGGTGTTTCGGGCACATACCCGAACACCTAATTAAGGAATGAACAGGCTGGATTTAGACAAGGCAGAAGTACAGTGGAACAGATTTTTATCCTAAGAAATATAATAGAGCAAGCTGTTGAGTGGCAGTCAACGTTATATATTACATTTGTTGACTTTGAAAAAGCCTTCGACTCGGTACATAGAGAGAGTCTATGGAAAATCATGGCTTGTTATGGTATCCCAACAAAGATTCTTAGATTGATCAAGTCCCTATATGAAGATAATGAATGTGCTGTGTTAGATGAAGGTGAACAATCAGAATGGTTTAAAGTAAAGACGGGAGTTAAACAAGGAGACGTAATGTCAGGCTTCATCTTCCTGATTGTGGTGGACTGGATAATGAAGAAAGCAGTCGATGGGAATAGAACGGGTTTAAGATGGAAATTTACTTCAAAGCTGGAAGACCTCGATTTTGCGGATGACATCGCTCTCCTGTCATCAAGCATTCACCACATGCAACATAAAGTAACTAGGGTGCAGGACTTCGCAGCCAGAACTGGTCTGAAAATAAACACTAAGAAAACGGAGGTGCTAAGGATCAACAACAATTCCAACAACAGAATCACACTATAGGAGCTCAACAATTAACTGATGTTGATACATTTACATACCTAGGGGCCAGCGTCAGCAATAAAGGTGATGGAGCAGAAGACATACAATATAGGATTTGCAAAGCAAGAGCTGCATTTATAAAACTAAAACAAGTCTGGAAGTCAAACAAATTGACATTGAGTACTAAACTTAGACTATACAAAACCTTAGTTGTACCTGTTCTGATATACGGCTGTGAGACATGGAAAATCAATGAAAGTGACAACAATAAGCTTGACGTTTTCCAATACAAGTGTCTCAGATGGATACTGAAAATCAGATGGCCATATGTCATCTCTAACACAGACTTGCTCTATGAAACAGAAATGAAACAAATAAGTAAGGTGGTGAAGTTCAGAAGGTGGAGTTGGATTGGGCATGTGCTCAGAATGGATGACAGTAGTCACTGCATGACAGCGCTTTCTTGGGCACCCGAAGGAAGGAGGAGGGTTGGACGACCCAAAACAACCTGGAGATGCACAGTGGAGAAAGAAAGGAGTGAACTGGGTTGGAGAACATGGAATGAAGCAAAGCAGGTAGCCAGAGACAGAAAATGCTGGAGGGAGATTCTTGCAGCCTCATGGAACAGCGGGTCCGGAGAGGCTAGGTGAGGTGAGGAAAAGCTGTGTGTCATCAGCGTAAACATGGTAATTTAAATTATACTTCAAAATGATATCACGAACTGGAAAGGTATAAACAGTAGGGGTTTACCCCAGTGTTTCTAGTTCACATCACAAGCGTTCTTGATAACAGGTTTTCTCAGGCTTCCGAGCTACAGTGCTTAAGTGCATTTTTAAGGAATCATTTGTTTAATTACCAGAAATATTTATTAATAATAATGTCACGGACAGGGGTAGGGTGGTGTGACCCTGTGTAATGGTAGTAAGCCAACCCGTGAAAAGTTGGATGCCCTCTTACAGGAATCGATTAATTAATAAAAACCAATAGGGCTACAATTTTCTTGATTAACAATACACTGATCGAAATGATTTATTCAAGGAATAATATTGATCCTCAACAATAATTACACTTACAGATATGAACTTTGGGTTTTAATATAAAAAAAATGAAGTCATGTAAATCCCTTACTATTTTAAGCACGTCAAAAACCGCTAGAGGGCACTATGTTTCCAGGAACGTAAAACCCTTTACGGCAGCTGTGATAGATAATGCATACTCACACCATACATAAAACAGTCGTTTACATCAATTTACATCATCAGTGAAGCAGTTCTGATTGGTGGAACTTAAAATAGACTTGGCGACGAACAAAATGGTGGAAAATTTTCCTGCAGACGACATCGGCAACCCTGGAAAACGTCTGCTCGAAGATTTTGGTTTACAATTTCTGGCAGTTAAGTAGGTTATTCTGTCTGTTTTATACTTAATTTTGATAAAGATCATGTTCTTTTATAAGAAAATATATAGGATTGTACCATACCACTTTGTTAAAAAGAGTTATTTGGTGCGAAATTTGTTTTACGCGGCAAGCAGTTTCTGTCCGTTTCAGGACCGTTTGTTGCCGGGTTTTTCGTGGCGTGCAGCAGGCAGGTTGCTACAGACGCTGTCCCCACCGAGTATGTCATACAGTTCTGTAACTTCTATCGCGATGCTTAACCTTCGGAAGCCATTTCTTTCTCCCTAAACTCCAAAACTGCCTCCTTCCTGTCCTCTAAGTAAGGTATCTTGTATTCATAGGTGAGTAAAATTTGTTATTTTGGGGGAATTTAACTAGCATATTTTAGCGACAGGGTGGTTAAAAAAAAATGATTAAAAAAAAATTATATCTGACATGAAAACGATTTGCATAGTTTTCCTAAGCCTATTTAGGCCTAGGGCTATGTTTTTAAATTTAAGTTAAGACAAATGCTGATTCTAATTTGTTGTCTTGAATTTGTATAAAATATTTTGGCTTTGTTTTAATAACAAATCCACGAATATTTTATCAGATTAATTTCTAATGGGTTAACCACCCGCAGGGAAACCCCTGCCCAAATTTAAGCGCTGTTTTGAGAATTAGTATTAAAAAAAAGTTTAAAAAACTCAAGTTATTCGTTAATTAATTACAACAAATAATGGAATCTACATGTAGGGAAACTCTGCCTAAATGTATAGGTCTCTTCTAGAATTTGTAAACATTATTTTATTCAAAACAATCCCACAACATTTTTCTCGTTCATTCTTTTCTGCAAGTTTAGAAAAAGGTTATTTTGTTTTCCGGAACAATTCAAAGAATATTCTCAACCTTATTTAATAGATGGACCACTTGCGTAAGACTTAGCTGTTTTAATTGGTTTAAACACATTGCTACTGTGAACCAGGTTTTAATTAACTTTCACTTTTTAATTTAAAAAAAAATTGTTTAGCTCAAAATGTTCTATGTTCCATTCAATCACTTATTTTGTTGTTTTCCTTTTGAAGGCAAAAGATGGATTGCATTAGAAACTATTGCAACCAAGGTGAAATCACCCTTGAAAGACTTGAAAACACAGCCCAACCTTGCCTGCTGAAAAACGGACTTACAACTGGTGCAGCAATTGAAATTCTTGGTCTGCTGAAAAGAGGATACTTGCAAGAAAACATTTACAAATGGATTCAAAAGTTGTACAAAGATAATGATCTATGGACTGCTCCATCCAAGGCAAATTTATTCTCTGCACTGTACAGGATGAAATCCAACTACAAAACGATGAAGAAAAATAGAAGCTCATCACAAGTACAGAAACTTGAACAGTTCATGAATAACCCGTTTCCCCTGACATCATCATCATCATCATCATCATCAAGTAATCACAAAACTAAACAGCACTCTAAGCAGTCCACCAAAAGGAAACATGCGTGCACTCATTGTTGCGCTCTGGAAGAAACTTCAACCAAATTAGCAACAGAGTTGCACGTGCAGAATACAGCAGCAGAAGATGCAGTCAGGAGAGCCACATCAATGGAAAAAGAGCATGCACAACTTAAGGATTCTATAAGAAAGTATAAACAATCAATAAAACGTAAACAAAGGCAGCTCACTAAAATCAAGAAGGAAATCAAACAACAGAGGAAAAAACAAGCTGAACTTGACAAAAAAATACTGCTGGAGAAAGTCGGCCAACTTCAAGCCAATGTAAGGAAGCTCCAAAGCCAGAAATGTAATCTTTTGTATCGATCTCAAATAAAGCTAAAATGCTGTAAAGCAACCGAATCAACTTATCACAAAGATAGACTCAAGAAAGAGTGGCATCACTTGAACTTGAAAATACAAAGTTGATGGATAAACTACAAACATGTGAATCAGATGTAATACCAACCATGCACGACGGTAAGACCTTTAATGCAGCAGTTAGAGAATGTGTATATTTTTGTTCAAGTAGACAGGTCGCTGCCAAAAACACCTCTCCAGTTATCAAATTCTGTGTTGAAAAATTATCTGGCAAACAAGTTGGTAAGCTACCTGATGAAAGCACCTACTCAGTTCTCTCAGTTCTGGTACCATTGTACCAGAACTGAGAGAACTGAGTAAATTTCAACTTGGCGAGGAGCTTGAATCAGCAGCTGAGACCACTGTGAAGTATGATGGCACCACAAAAAAACCGTAAACACTTTGGCGAAGTACAAATATCAACAAAGACTTCCACCTTTGGCAAGTGGTGATGCTGATGCTTATGTTGAGACAATCAACTCTAGTCTTGAGAGCATACAAACATCGTGTGACAAGCCAGGCCTAAAACAGAAGATCCTCGACAATATTTCTAACACAATGACAGATAGACACATTGTCAATAAAGCTGCAAACAGAAAGCTGGCAGAACAACAAAGCTTGACGACAGATGGTTCAACTTTAAACAATTTTTTGTGTGGAATATGCACCCTTTGGATACTTTCGCAAAATCAGCTGAAAAGACTGTAAAATACTGGGAAAAAGAACATAAACCTGAGGCTAATACAATGATGAGCTTTAAACCAAGAGGGTGTAGTGATGCGTATGCCTTAATGCAATCACTTTGCTGGCTTTGTTACAAAGATGGGGCTGGTTTTCCTGCAGAGGTCAAAGCCCATCTAAAGATGTGTGGTGTAAACAAGAACCCCCTGCAACCCATCATTGGAAATCGCTTTCATGTATACTTTTTGAATGGCAGTGCATGTTTCTTTTTGAGGCCACATATACTAGACTTTGTTAATAAAGTTTGGTCACCAACGAATGAGTGTTTAAAAGCTGTGAAAAACGACTTGGAGTTTGATCATTGCCTGGTTGAATGTCGAGCACTTGGTTTAGTTGGTAAATACTTGACTGGTCCGTGGATGTGCCTCATCGAAAAAGATATGGGAATCTTAGAACTTAACCAATACTACAGTGAAGCTGTTGAAGCACTGAGGGTCCTGAGCACAGACGCCAGCCAGGTTGTCAATGGAAGAGCTCCACCTGTGTTCCATGATGTCCCGATGAAACAAGACGAGGTGTTTGAGGAACTGATTAGGGAATCGTGCTTGGATAAACAGACAAGGGAATTGTTGGAGCAGTTATTTGCTAGCATCCTTGAGGATTGTATGAGACAGCTGACAGATCAACTTCCAGGCGGGAAATTCAGTGCACCAACAGAAGAAGTGAAGAGACAAGCAGAGTCATGCATTGGAAATAACATAAGTGCAGAGCGCGTGTTTGGACAACCAGCTGAAAAGAGCACCCAACGCCAATATAACATACAGTGAGTCTAAACTTCTATACTCTAATAATGACACAGAACAATGGATCAATGATTTAGACCACATCACCAAGGAAACTCTCCTAAACAGAGCCAGGCAGAAAGCAAGGTTTGCCCAACAGAGTGACAGGAAAAGACAAAATGACATACAGCAACAACGAATCCAGCATCTGAAAGAAAAAAAAACAAGAAATTGAAAAGAAACAGAAAGAATCAAGGGAATCCCGCGAAGCATTAATTGATGAATTATCAAAACACGGAGGGTTGTGGAAATCTGAAGAACAAATTAATATAGCCTAGAACTACAGGACAAAACCAAGGAACAGAAGGCATTTAATAACAAATAATAATAATAAAGATTTGTAGCGCGCACATATCCACCCTGCTGGGCGCTCAAGGCGCGGAAACAAAGAAGAAAAAAAACAAAAACATGAATACAAACAATATACAATGATAGCATAGGAGAAAAAAAAAATGTACTGAGATACATGTATCTACAATGCAATTTCAAATATACATCATCTTTGAAGAATTGTGACATAAGATAAGTTTTAAGCATCGACTTAAATCTAGTTATACTATGACAAGATTTGAGTTTAGTTGGAAGATGATTCCAGAGTCTCGGAGCCACGACAGAAAAAGACCTATCACCCCAGTTCCGTTTTGAAGTTGGTTCCTTTAGGAGTGACATGTTGCTGGAGCGCAAGTTGCGTGATGGAGTGTAGACTTTAAGCAGTTTAGAAATATAAATTGGAGCAATACTATTAAAAGATTTGTGAACAATTAGCATAAGTTTAAAAACAATTCTCTGTGAAACAGGAAGCCAGTGCAGTTCTTTCAAGATTGGCGTGATATGGCATGACTTTCTGGACAAAGTTACAACACGAGCTGCTGTGTTTTGTATGTGCTGAAGACAAGATATTTGATTCTGCGGGAGACCATAAAGGAGATCATTCCCGTAAAGGAGATCGAGCCGTGATGTGGCAAACGCATGTATAATTTGTTCAGCAGCACTTTTATTCAAGTATTTCCTTATTCGGCTAATATTTCTGATATGGAATGATGATATACGAACAATGTTGGAGATACGAGGTTTTAAAGTCATTGTCGAGTCAAATATAACACCCAAATTACGTGCTTGTGATGAGGGGATTATCTGCGAGTCACCAATTGTAATAAATGGAAGAGAAACTTTAGATAGTTGCTGACATGATCCAAATAGAACAAATTCTGTCTTTTCGTCATTCAATTTCAAGAAGTTTTGTTTTTGAATACATTTCTCCAGCGTTGTAATACATGACTCGGCAGGTTCTTGAGAAGATTTAAAAGTAATATAAAGCTGTGTGTCATCAGCGTAGACATGATAATTTAAATTATACTTCAAAATGATATCACAAACTGGAAAGGTATAAACAGTAAACCACTGTGGGCCGAGCATGGAGACTTGGGGTACAGAATAGTCCAGAATAACAGGCTTGGAGATAGCGTTACCAATACAAACATGCTGAGGCCTATTTAAAAGGTAGGACTTACACCAATCCAGGGCTGTGTCATGTATTCCAAGATGATATTGAAGGCGGGAGAAAAGGATTTTGTGATCGACTGTGTCAAAAGCGGCGCTTAAGTCTAACAAAACTAATGCAGTAATTTTTCCATCATCCATGGCAGATAAAATGTCATTGTTGACGCGAAGAAGAACAGTTTCCGTTCCATGAAATGGTTTATAGGCTGACTGAAATGTGTCCGACAGGTTATTAGCATGAACATGGTCAGAGCTCCGTGATGAAACAACTCGCTCGATTGTTTTTCCAAGGTACTTTAAATTCACTACTGGTCGGTAATTCTTGAAAACTTCCTTGTCCAAATTGGGTTTTTTCAGGAGTGGTTTAACATGAGCAACCTTCTGGCTATCAGGGAAACAACCGGAAGAAAGAGATCTGTTTACAATAATTGTGATATACTTAGCAAACACATCAATATTTTGTTTTATTAGCGAAGTTGGTACTGAATCAAGTTTACATGATTTTGATGGCGATTTAATCATGAATTTCTTGATCTCCGTAACATTAGTAGGCTCAAACACAGACAGTCTACAATGTGGATCCTTGCGTGGCGGTGTTTGTGATAGAATGGCAGGTACTGCGGGAAAAGAATGACGGATATTCTCAATTTTTGTGACAAAAAAGTTTGAAAATGCATTTGCGAGGTCCTGATTGGAGTGTGCAGATGGAAGCACTGGAGTTTTGGGTTTATGAAGCAGCTTTTCAACAATGTTAAAGAGTTTTTCTGATCGCCAGAGCTCTCTTCCACAAGAGATGAGTAGTGAGCTATTTTTGCCTGGTTAATCATGTTCTTCACAATATCACGTTGGTTACAGTATTCTTGCCTATGTACTCCAAGTTTCCCATTGTCACGCCATTTTCGCTCAAGTTGACGGCGGATTTTCCTTGCAGCACGAATATCATCATTGAACCAGGGTGATTCAGATTGTAGTTTAACAGTTCGAGTTTTTTGCGGAGCATGATTGTCCACGATGTTAATGACAGTAGATTCAAATAGATTGACACAAGAATCCAGCTCACCATCTTCAAGGTTTACATTTTCCAGTTGAGATTCAATATCATAACATAAATGTTGGATATTTACATTTTTCCAGTATCGAGTAGTTACAGAAATGGTAGGTATGGGAGGTTTTTTAAGGTTCATATCTGCCATGATTGCATAATGATCAGATAAGCCGGGATGGATAGTTATATTCGAGATGAGAGGTGAATTATTTTGACGCGTTATCATGAGGTCAAGACAGTGACCATATTGATGAGTGGGTGATGTGATGTGCTGAATAAGTCCGTGAGCAGAGAGCAGATCTTTGAACTGATTTGCATAATTGTTTCAAGTGATGTCCATATGAATGTTAAAATCACCGGTTAAAATAATGTCAGATGGGTGCAAGAGATAATCCACAATTAATTTCTCAAATTCCTGCAGAAAAATGGAGAAATTTACATGTCTACCATCAACATCCCTATCTGGTCGATATATATTAACAAGGCGAACAGATCTAGAGTTGCATGTTACCTCAGCATGCAGAGATTCAAATGTTAGGTAGTCAGTGTTAACATTTTTCATACTGACCGATAAACTGGACCTAAAGAGAAGTGTAACTCCTCCACTGGTCTTTTTTGGTCTGGGGATATGATGGAGAGAGTAGCCAGAAGGAGTGCATTCGCGGGGTAGCAATTCATCATCAGGTTTAAACCATGTCTCGGATATGTGTGTATATACAATACTAGGTGAAGAAAGTGTGACACACATGGTAAAAAATGAATAACTGTCAGGAATAATGCAGACACTTTTATTTCAATGTTTATCCCTCAAGCAAGCTACTTTAAAGGGGTAAAGATAGTTCGTCATGAGGAAGTCCACTTTTTTAGCATTCAAACTTATGTAGTTGCATCTCTAACATATGTAACATAGTGTCTTTTAGGTGTAGGCCTATGGTATCACACAAAGGGTAAGTTCCCTTTGACTTTGTATCATGTAGGTACATGTTTCACTATGAGCAGACAAGGTACAAACAAGAAAAATATTCTGATGTTTTTTCAGTTTGAGTTACATGAGTGAGTAAAAAGGACACCGTTACATACGGTTACACCACATATTATAAATAACAAAAGTTTTTATCCAGATAGTTTTACAATAGCAATCTTCCATATTTTAAAGGGAAAGTTTGTTTATGACAATCACAATGTTTAATGACTGTTATCCAAATCCAATTTTCTTCCAAAAATGTTTATTTAACGTTTGTAACAAGGACACCGAACCGGAAAACAACAATGAAATTATCTAATCCAAGGCATTTTTTCATCGTCATTTTACTATTCAATCTTATTCAGTTCAACTCCATTCAATTCTAATTTAATTCAGCCAATTCAATTCTAATTTAATTCAGCCAATTCAACTCTGCCAAGAGCTGCGCTCAAATTTTCAAAGTTTGTGTTTGAGAATTAACGTTTGTAACATTAAGACACGGTACAATCCAGCATTGGCAGTCATCATAGAGGACAAAGATGATAAATATATTAAATAATATCTTGGCTTTATGTATCAACAAACACCAAAGACCGATGGCCAATCACGATGTAATTTAGCGTCGTTAATAACGTTAAGGTTAAGCCTCGTTAACGTACGTAACACAGCTTACCCGAACGGACGACAACAATGTCACAACCTTTATCTTCATCGCGCAATCTGATTATTATACGGCCTATACAGGAACATTGGTAGTCGTTATCTGTGTGTATGTACATTCCGCCGGAAACCATCGAAACAAATCCAGATGAGCATAGCGCTGCACGTGTCTGACGATCGTAACAAAATGGACACGCAACACTCCAGCGTTGGCAGCCTTTCGTAGACAATAAAAAAAATCAACTTCAAAATTTTTTTTACGACATCATAGAGGACAAATTTTATGACAAATATATTAAATAGTATCTTGGCTTTATGTATCAACAAACACCAAAGCCCGATGGCCAAACATCACGATGTAATTTAGCGTCGTTAACGTTAAGGTTAAGCCTCGTTAACGTACAGCCTCGTCAACGTACGTAACACAGCTTACCCGAACTGACGACAACAATGTCACAACCTTTATCTTCATCCCCAGGACACGCAATCTGATTATTATGCCAAACAAAAAAATTGTTGAGTTGCCCTCCAGTGAAAATATTTGAAGGGGTCGGTCGGTCGGGATTTTTTATTTATTTATTTTTTCTCCCTGACTGTCATTTTAAGATTGAAATGCATTGGAACTGAAACCACATACCATGTTTTTCATTTGTATACCTATCAGCAAGGAATTTTGCTTCAGAATAAAAGTATCCCAAGCATTTTTGTTGTACTTTTCGCTGTGATTGACACAGCAAATTCATCCATATTGCGTGCAATGCTCAACATGCAACATGTGAGTGGCCATTCGATTTGAAAACGTGTAGATCGAGTGGGTCTCGTTGACACACGTACAGTGCGGGGAGCCAGTGCACAACGATGAGGGCCATTTGATTTGAAAACGTGTAGATTGAGTCACAATCATTGACATACAAAACAGTGCGCGAAGCCAGTGGAAAACATGTGAGGGGGCCATTCGATTGGAAAACATGTAGATTTGAGTCGTAATCGTTGGCACACAGTGTGTGTGAAGGCAGTGCACCATGTGAGGGCCGGGGCCATTCGATTTGAAAACATGTAGATTGAGTCTTGGGTACCGGTAAAAAAAAATGGAAAATTTCACAAATCAAACGTATTATGTTTTATACAAAGAAAATTGGTAAGTTTCATTAATAAATAGGCCTATGAATGACGGAAAAAGAAAAAAAAAAACCCGACCCGTGATTTCAGCACTTTTGGGTCGGTCGGTGGAGGGCAACTCAACATCTTTTTTTTTTTGGCCTTATACGGCCTATATACAGGAATATTGGTAGTCGTTATCTGTGTGTACGTACATTCCGCCGGAAACCATCAAAATGGACGCGAAACACTCCAGCATTGGCAGCCTTTCGTACAAAAAAAAATTGACTTCAAACAAATTTTACGACATCATAGAGGACAAATTTTATGACAAATATATTAAATATTATCTTGGCTTTGTGTATCAACAAACACAAAAGCCCGATGGCCAAACATTACGATGTAATTTAGACGATTTTCATTTGGGTTTAAGTGTCATCAACGGATGTAACACAGCTTGCCCGAACGGACGACAACAATGTCACAACCTTTATCCTCGTCCCCAGGACATGCAATCTGATTATTATACGGACTACACACAGGAACATTGGTTGTCGTTATCTGTGTGTACGTTCCGCCGGAAACCATCGAAACAAATCCAGACGAGCGGCATGTCTTACGATCGTAACAAAATGGACACGGAACTAGGAGGACTCGCGAGTGATTTTGCATTTTTTCGTAATTAATTAAAACATTAAAAACTCAGTGGTACAAAGTGTTCTCTTGAAACATAATCTTTTTAATGAAAAATATTACTGTTGATTATTGTTTCGTTTCCAGTATTAGTCCAGTATTATTTCCAGTATTAGTCGATCACGCAAACGTACGTAACATAGAAAGACACCAAGAGTTACGATCGTTAGTAAGATCTTATTGATATGGTTTGGGAACATAGTTACAAATAATTTTCACTTTGGGGGTCAGTTGAAGAGGGTCATAGCAGGTCATAATATTAAAACAAGGACAAGTAAATTTCAGGTAGTAGTGCTCTCAGTTAATGGGATTATCTGTATCATCCCCAGGAAAAAGACACAAAAATGTGACATTTTTAAATGATCTAAATCAATCCCATTAACTGAGAGCACTACTACCTGAAATTTACTTGTCCTTGTTTTAATATTATGACCTGCTATGACCCTCTTCAACTGACCCCCAATTTGTAACTATGTTCCCAAACCATATCAATAAGATCTTACTAACGATCGTAACTCTTGGTGTCTTTCTATGTTACTAGGCACTTTCATGACGTCATACAATTCGTTGACCAGCCATGTAAAACGCACACACAGTGCTGACCCAAAAAGTAATGAAGTTTTAAAAAAAATCGTAACTAAAGACCTAAAGAGAAGTGTAACCCCTCCACCGGTCTTTTTTGGTCTGGGGATATGATGGAGAGAGTCACGGTAGCCAGCAGGAGTGCAATCGCGGGGTAGCAATTCATCATCAGGTTTAAACCATGTCTCGGATATATACACACATTATGCAAATCATAATATGCAAATCACATGTGGTATGCACAAACATGCATTATGCAGTCTCGGTACCAGTTACACTTAAAATCGTTGTATCTCTGGCTCTGCATTGCAATGGCCTATGAAGCTGAAGAGGTTATGATGTTTATAGATGTAAGTTATAACCACTTACCAACAATGTCAGTATCTTTGTCTGGGCTCCAATCGTCCACCGCCACCGAACAGCAGTACGAAAAACTGCTCCCCATGCTGGATGGCGCGGCACCCGTTCGGCCGTAGGCCTACACAGGCATACGCGTGTGACGTATGCAATCACTACACACGTATATTGGTCCGGAAAGCTCGTTATCTAGTTCCACAGAAACGCGGTCCAAAACTGATGAAAACCTCGGCGAGCACAAACCACAAATCCACAGTATAACAGTCAATATTTAGAAGGACGACGAATTGTAAAAGTTGTCATAGTCCCGTAGAGAAACTTGAGGAAAAAAAAGGAGTTATCACTCAAAAATTCACAACGTGGCGATCGTTTCAGAAGAAAACCGTGTAGAAAAATGTAGAAAAATGTAGAAAGTCGTCTGGAATCCAGACTCAAAAGAATGTGCGCCGTGTACATGGTGCGCATGCGTACAGGTACCAAGAGTATTTACAAGGAATGTAATAAAACAAGGTTACTACACTAGCTCCCTCCAAGATCGATGATTATAAATCTGAGATCGATGATAACAATCGATGTAAAAAAAAAAGGGTTGCCATGTAGAAAACTGAATGATGCACAATTATTGTGTGTTGATTTTCAACCGTTGTCTAGCATCTGTACAAAACGCTTTGGCCAATGCACACATCTCCCTGAACGAGTCTTGCGAACCTCTGGTTGTGTCGTGATGGGCAGTGATGTCATATCAGTCAATGTTGGAGATGTTGTCGCTATAGTGTGTTGTCTTTAGCAATGGTGGTGGTTGTCGACTTCGTCATTGATGGAGAAGTGAGAAGGCTTGAAACTGGCTCGATGAATGCCACTTTCAAATGGTCGATGCTGACACTGTCGTGTTTTCCATTCCGATTGACAATGAAAAACTTGTCAGCTCGACGAACTACTTAAAAGGGACCATCATATGGCTGTTGCAGCGGTTTCTTCACCGCATCAACACGTACGAACACATGCGTACATGTTGACAGCTCAGGATGAACTTGCGATTGTCGTTGTTGGGTTCTGGCTGGTGTAGGTTGCAAACTGGCTATGTGTTGTCGGAGTTGATGAATATAATTGCCTGGCTCCGAGTCACTGTAAACCCGGCTTGTTGCTACAAATTCTCCAGGTAATCTGATGGTGGTACCGAACACAAGTTCAGCAGCGCAACACCCAAGGTCAGTCTTCACCGCAGTACGAATCCCAAGCAATACTACTGGGAGTGTCTCAGTCCAACGTTGGTTATCATGGGCTTTCAGGGATGATTTTAGTTGACGGTGGAATCGCTCCACTAGTCCATTTGCGGCCGGATGATAAGAAGTGGTCCGAGTGTGTTTGCATCCGAGAAAACCTGAGAGAGACTTGAACAATGCCGACTCGAACTGACGCCCACGATCTGTAGTCACAGTAGACGGTGCTCCAAACACTGTGACCCAACGCGACACAAAAGCTTGTGCCACTGTCTCAGATACCCAGGTAGTTGAGGATGTAACTCGACCTTCAAACAACTCATCCTCAACTGGAACCACAATTGACTTAATATTCACAAATCGGCCAGAGAAGTTTACTCTCGTTGAGTCCTTTGCTAATCCAGTCTGCAGTGACCACCATGCAGTGCGCTTTACATTTAGTGCACGCAAAACACCACCACAACCTGCAGTCATCCGTTCATTTCTTCAATACAGAAAAGCCGACATGAATCACCTTGAGACTCTTCTACATCTTGCACCATGGTCTGCTTTCATGGATGATGCTAATCCTGATGCATCATGGGAAGGCTTTGTGGACATCCTGCAGGCCGCAATCCATGACAGCATACCAAGGAAACAACGAAGGCGTAACAAAGTGTCTCCATGGATAACACAAGACCTGAAGAAGCTCATTCACCTCAAGCATAAACTGTTCACAAAAGCCAAACACTCAGGGTCCAGTTTGGCATGGCTCAAATACAAACAAATACGCAATAAAGTGAAGAATTCAACGAAATTAGCCTACAGTAAATACGTTAATGACCTTTTTGCAACAAAAGACAACAAACGCAGCTTTTGGTGTTTCGTCAGAGACCAGCGAAAGTCTAAGTGTCCACCAGAGTTTCGATATACTGACAAGTTACTCCATAAGCCCAGTGACATTGCCAATGCTTTCAACTTGTTTTTCACATCAATCCATTCCCCTCCTGAATCTTGTTCAGCATCCCCTCCACCCTGTACCCTACTGATCCCTGGACTGCCGCCGATTCAAATAGAACTGGGATGGCTTTTAAAGTCATTACGTAACCTCAACCCTCACAAAGCACCAGGCCCTGATGGGATTTCGCCAACAGTGTTACGTTCAGCGGCATCCTCAATCGCCCCGCCATTATTACGCCTGATGAATCTTTCACTTTTTCACTTTTAACTGGTACCCTCCCAATGGATTGGAAAATGTCAAATGTCACCCCTGTGTATAAATCCGCCAAGAGAACTGACATCAAGAACTACCGACCAATTGCCCTAACCTCCATTGTTTGCAAAATTTTGGAAAGGGCAGTTGCTGATAAAATTAATGAACATACTTCTTCTAACTGCCTTGGTAATGATGATCAACATGGATTTTCACCACGTAAATCTTGCGTCACCCAACTTACAAGTGCCATCTATGATTGGGCCTCAATCTTGGACAAGCCCCGCCCCCCTCGTATAGACATTGCCTTCCTAGATTTCAGCAAAGCATTTGACGTTATGCCCCATCACACTACTTGATAAACTTGCTAAAAGCTTCAACATCCGTGGTCCTACTTGGTTTTGGCTCAAAACATTCCTGACTGGCGGTTTCAGCTGAGTAATGTACCGAGGAGCTTTCTCACCTTGGTCCCCTGTTACATCCGGTGTCCCCAAGGTAGTGTCCTCGGTCCACTACTTTTTAACTTATTTATCAATGACATATCCCATACCCTGAACTCTAGGTGTTTACTTTTTGCTGATGATACCCTTATTTACAGACCTATCCAATCCCCAGAAGACGAATTCTCCTTACAAGCAGATCTTGATGCCCTTGGCTCATGGAGTGAGTCTAATGGGATGAAGCTCAACACAAATAAATCCATGATTATGCATATGAGTAGATTAACGAAAGAACAAGCCCTCCCACAGTACACTATTCGTGGATCCCTTCTTACAGCTACTAGAATTTACAAATACCTAGGAGTCACTATCTGTAACAACTCAACCTGGAATGACCATGTCAACAGTGTGGTTGCTAAGGCAACTAAGACTCTTGGTTTCATCTGGCACACTGCAGGTGGAACATCAACAAATGCATTAATGTCTCTATATCGGTCCCTCGTCATCCCCGTCCTTGAATACGGCCTGCCTGCCTGGTGCCCATACACAACATCCCTCACATCCAAACTAGAAAAGGTTCAAAGGAGAGCAACAAGGATGATCCTCAAACAGCAGAGAGGTGCAATGTCACACGCGCCAGACTACGAACTCTGAACTGGCAAACCCTAGAATGTAGAAGACAAAGACTCACTATCCAATTCACCACTAAATGCCTATTTCGTTTAATTAATTGTCCAATCATCAACTCTAATACGTCAGTAAACACCCGCCACATGGATAAACTTATTTTCAATCACCTTTATGCTAGAACCCTAAGCCTTAAGAACACATCTATTCATGTATTTCCTCGTGTTTGGAGTAACTTACCTCCCTATGTTAAAGATGCCCTCACTTTGGAGTCATTTAGTCATTTTAATAGAGATCTGAGCAATCATTATCAGGACAAGTAGAACATTATATTCAAGACTATATTTATTTATGAATTCATTATTTTATTTGTATAAATTAATACTTATTTATTTCTTTTTATTTTATATTTATATTTATTTTATATTTATATTTATTTTATATTTATATTTATTTCTTATATTTATTTCTTATTTTGTTACAGTATTAATTTATTATTTTGTTACAGTATTAATTAATTGATTGATTAATCAATTGGTTGATTATCTGTTGATTGGTTAGTTAACTGATTGTTTGGTTGATTAATTTATTGTTTACTTTTTTTCTTTCTTTATTTTATAAATATGTTTTATCAGATTCATTTATGCACTTTTTACTCAGAGTATATATTTCATTGCCAATTTATTATATTTTTTCGATGTTTTTGTGTTCCATTCTAAGGATGGATTAATATGCTTTCGAGCAACAGTGACTATTCACTTGTATTAATCCTGGCCAACTTAGAATGGATTGTCTTGTGTTCTGTATTCAAATCATTTTTGTCTCAACGTCTTATCTTGAATTGCATTGTTATTCTAATTCATCCTTACTTGTTTCCGGTTTACACTGTTTATCTTTCATGAGATTTAATTGTAGTAATGTGTTCACTCCTTGTATTGTTTGTATGATTGTTTGAAGTTTGGCTGAATAAATAATAATAATAATAATAATAATAATATGTCCGAAATTGGTATAGCCTCCGGCCAGCGTGTATATCGATCAACACAAGTCAGCAGATATGTATAACCCCCTGATGGAGGTAGTGGTCCGACCAGGTCGATGTGAACATGATAAAACCTGGCATCCGGCATTGAGAATGTGCCGAGAAGAGACTTGACGTGTCGATGTACTTTGGATCGCTGACAGGAAAGACAAGTTTTTGCCCAAGCTCTTACATCTTTGTTGATGCCAGGCCACACATAACGTGCAGTAACCAACTGCTGTGTAGCTCGAATGCCTGGATGGGACAAGTTGTGTAAGGTGTCAAAAACTAGACGATGAAATGCCTTAGGGATGTAAGGACGTGCCGTGCCAGTAGAAACGTCAACTATGATACTGCCGGCGGAGGTGTGGAGAGGAATTTTCTCGAACTGCAAAGATGAAGTAGTTGTCTGGAGTTGTTGAAGTTCCTCATCCTCATCTTGCGCCCTGGCGATTTTAGCAAAATCTATCTGTGCAGGTGTGCTGACTGTATTCACCCCATACCGAGATAGAGCATCGGCTACAGTGTTCTCGTTTCCACTTATGTGTCGAATGTCTGTGGTGAACTGGGATATGTAGTCCAGATGACGTATTTCCCTGGGGGAGTAGCGGTCGGGGGTCGTGTTGAAAGATTAAGTCAACGGTTTGTGGTCTGTGTATATACAAAACAGTCTGCCTTCCACAGAGTGCCGAAAATGTCGTATCCCCAAGTAGGCAGCGAGCAACTCACGACTGAAAGTGCTGTATTTCACCTCAGCTGGCTGCAGTCGCTTATAGAAAAATGAGATGGGTTCCCATTTATCGTCAACTAGTTGCTGCAGAACCCCTCCCACTGCTACATCTGATGCATCAACCATGAGGCAGATGGGTGAGGTTGACTGCGGATGAACAAGAGTTGCATTAGCCAAGGCAGATTTCACCTGACCAAATGCCGTTAGTGCTGCATCGTCAAGTGTGATTTCCTTGTTCTTCTTCGTACATTTCAGAATGTCAGTCAGTGGCTGCACAATGTCAGCACAATGGGGGATGAACCGGCGATAAAAGTTGATGAGCCCCAAAAACTCTCTCAACTTGCGTAGCAAATCTGGGATCGGAAAATCCCTAATCACCTTCACCTTCTCGTCCAGTGGCGGATACCACAGTCATTGACGGTGTGACCGAGGAATGTCAGGGATGAGGCACCAAATTGACATTTGGCCGGGTTGATGATGACTCCGTACTGAGACAAGCGTGCGAACAAAATTTGCAGATGTTGTTCGTGTTTTTCCATCGTCTCACTTGCTACAAGTATATCATCGATATAGGCGTAGATGAAAGGTAACCCATGCAGCACCTCATCTATAAACCGTTGAAATGTCTGTGCGGCATTACGTAGCCCGAAAGGCATGCGCACAAACTCGAATAACCCGAAGGGGGTTGTGATGGCAGTTTTGTGAATGTCGGCTGGATCCACAGGTATTTGATGGTAGGCTCTTACAAGATCTAATTTGGAAAATACCTTTTTCCCTTGAAGACCTGCTGTGTAATCCTGTAAGTGAGGGATGGGATAACAGTCGGGAACTGTAGCTCGGTTGAGCACCCGATAATCGCCGCATGGCCTCCAGTCGCCCTGCGTCTTCTTAGGCACCATGTGCAGTGGTGATGCCCAGTTACTGCTCGATGGTCTTACAATTCCCAGCTCGCACATATGCTTAAACTCGGCCTTTGCTGCTGCATGGCGATCAGGTGCTAAACGACGTGGTCGAGCAGACACTGGTGGGCCACGGGTTTCGATGTGATGTGTCGTTGTGTGTTTGACTGCAGTCTCATCGTACACAGGTCGTGTGATGTCAGGAAACTGCTGAAGACTGTCAAAACGAGTTGTACTGTTGGTCTTGACATACATTGGACAAACTGAGGGTGTAGAGGTGACAGTTCCATTGACGGAAAGGCTAGTGGTGGTGTCGATGAGCTTATGATACTTGATGTCGACCAACAAACCAAAAAGTCAGCACCGAGGATGGGTGTTGGAAGGTCAGCGACTATGAAAATCCAGCGATATACTCGTCGTAAACCAAGATTGAGCATGAGGGATTTCTCACCATATGTCGCGATCGAGGATTGGTTAACTGCCTGGAGGGTGAGTTTGCTGGGTGTGCGTCGTTCCTGGGTCGTTGACGGCCAGACGCTAACCTCTGCTCCAGTGTCGATTAGAAATCTTGAACCACTGACTCGATCAGTTATGTAAAATAGGCGACCCTCATGATGACCAGCACTGCTTGTCGCCTCTAGTGGCTGGTCTGCCCGTTTCCCTGATCATGGGTACTGGAAGATTGCTGGAAGGTGCAAGGTTGGATGCACTTTTTAGCCTGTTTACCAAAACGCCAGTGATACCAGCACTCACCCGCTGCATGTCGTTGAGCACTTGGACTACGCGATTGACGTTGAGGGTTGTCGCGGCTATTTCGTCTGCGTTGCTCTCGTCCACGTTCAGTCATGTTGCTCGACAGTTGCTGTACCTGCAGTGTCAGTTGCTGAACCTGCATCTGCAGTTGTTGTATCTCAGATGGAGGAACAGGTGGAGGAACAGGTGGAGGAACAGGTGGAGGAACGGCAGCAGCAGCAACCTGAGGGTGGGTGGAAACTGTGGCAATGGAGGATACAGAAGGAACCGCCGCTTCTACTATCTTGTCCGCTATGTCGGCAAGCTGCTTGATGTTGACGGCGTCGCTGGTAGATGCAAGAATGAGTTGCACATTCTGAGGTAGGCGTTGCAGAAAAAGCTGTTTTAGGATCCTCTCCTCGAGTTTCCCGTCGCCCAGAAGTTGTCTCATTCTGCGCAGCAGTTGTGAGGGCTTGCGATCGCCTAGCTCCTCGGAGATCAACAGTTTGTGTAGCTTCTTTTGTTCCGATGTAGAAGTACGACGAACCAGCTCGGCTTTCAGGGTTTTGTACCGTTCTGTCTTTGGTGGATCAATGAGTAGATCGCGGACTTCCTGTGCAATCTCCGGCTGAAGAGATGACACAACGTAGGCAAACTTTGTCTCTGGTACCGTGATCCCTCTTGTAGCAAACTGGGCTTCAACTTATGCGAACCAGAGGGCGGGGTCGTTAGGCCAGTAAGGGGGTAGTTTGAGACTAACAGCAGCAACTGGGGGAGGCAATGTGGAGGGGGGATGGCACTGTACTGGGAGGAATATCCGGGTCAGAACTCTCCTTTGTAGCCATTGCGAAAATATTCAAATTTCCACCGAAAACTGTCCAGTTCAGTCTTAGAAGCAGATCTAAATATTAAAATTTGACGATCAAAACGATGAGTTGATACAGATCACGTCTGGGTCACCAATGAAGAGGTTATGATGTTTATAGATGTAAGTTATAACCACTTACCAACAATGTCAGTATCTTTGTCTGGGCTCCAATCGTCCACCGCCACCGAACAGCGGTACGAAAAACTGCTCCCCACGCTGGATGGCGCGGCACCCGTTCGGCCGTAGGCCTACACAGGCATACGCGTGTGACGTATGCAATCACTACACACGTATATTGGTCCGGAAAGCTCGTTATCTAGTTCCACAGAAACGTGGTCCAAAACTGATGAAAACCTCGGCGAGCACAAACCACAAATCCACAGTATAACGAATTGTAAAAGTTGTCGTAGTTCCGTAGAGAAACTTGATGAAAAAACAGGAGTTATCACTCAAAAATTCACGTGTCGATCGTTTCAGAAGAAAACCGTGCAGAGAGAGTGTAAAGTCAGAGTACTTTTTCCTGCATGGCACAACATGTAGAAAGTCGTCTGGAATCCAGACTCAAAAGAATGTGCGCCGTGTATACGTACATGGTGCGCATGCGTACAGGTTCCAAGAGTATTTACAAGGAATGTAATAAAACAAGGTTACTACAAAGCTCATCTTAGGCATAATTTGTAGCAAATGATGTACTCCTTCAAGAGGAATAAAGAACTAGTGCATATAGGCCCAAGTACATTCTGAAAACAATATTATCCTGCTTAACTATTTGTATCTAGTAAAATCAATTTTTCCACTTTCACAAGCACTAACAAGTAACATGACTAACAAAGTAACATGACTAACTTTCCAGTAAATCATACAATTTCAATTATTTTTCAATATGATTTTTTTTTGTAACAAGCACGACTTTAGATAAGTTTATGCAACCAGTAATCATGGTAATACGCCATAGTTTTGTATTTTTTCCGAGAAATGCTAAGCCAAAGGTAAGTGCGTCATTTCACGAGTGCGGCGAATTACGTACATGGACGATAATTTTAAAATCCCCGAGCGCTACTGTACCATGAGCCGACGACCAATCACTCTCCGGTTCTGTCAGTTAAAACAGAATATTCTACGCGAAAGCATTCAGTAAACAGCCGTCGCGTACAAACGTCACATTGTACACGTCATGTAAAAGTAGCGAGCGTCACAACCGTTAGAGGGCGCTGTGCGTACGTGATCGTTTTTTGTCAATGGGATTTTGTGACCCATTGACTTGCACATCATGAAATTGCGTGACGTAGGGGCGGAATGATATAGGTTTTAGTCAGTGTTAATCGGTTCATTCATAAAGATAGCCGGATCTACAAATGTAAATCAAAGATGGCGATTTTCTCTATCGAATGATGTCGCAATTGTCCAGTAATTTGGAAGGAGTTTTGTGAAAATCTTTGCGGTAAATACACTATTAAATACACTTCTCTATACGATAATGAATGGGAGCATTGTAAATTAATGGTTTTGTGTTTGTTAATGCTGTCAAAATGTTAATTAAATAGGAATTCAACCGATACATTACTTTTTAAAACAAACTTTTTAATTATTGCGCCTTCCAGCGCAAACGTTTTATGTACGGGGTATCAGGCTTGGGGATTGGCCTGACCGCCCGGGGATCGGTGATTATTGGCCACGATGCACAACCAGCTGCGCTGGTTCCCAGCAGCACTCGCCGTTACTCATGTGTTACTGGTATGGCTTTGGGAATTAGGAATAAACTGGTAGCCGATTTAAAAAAATAAACATTGGCTAATCTTTTTAAAGTTATGCATATTTTTATTTATTAAAATATTGAAAGAAAAAGGCCCTAAATTATGATAGTGATATAACATGTTTTTGGACAAGGACTTTGTTTTATCGTAAAAATATATGAATTAGGCCTACAGCAAATGCACTGTGGGTAGGCCAGGCCATTCTCTATTTTATTTATTGCGGGGATACATCAGCAAATACACAGATGACCAAATTACAAGGAATACATAAAACAAAAACAAAACAAAATACCATTCAGCTCCTGAAGGATTATCCAAAAGAAACATTGTTTGTGTCGAGCTGAATGGGATGTATACAAATATGAAGTTGTTGTAGCCTAATTATAAAATAAATAAAGTTAAATAAAGGTAAATAAATAAGTTAAATAAAGTTTAGAGCAAAGTAGATAAATTATAATTACTTACTTCATCATGGAGGCCATGATTTCAATGTTTTGGTGTGAGGTGTTTAAAATTTATTTACTTAATTACATGTATTTGTTGGCACTTATTATAAATACACTGTAAAATACAGGTAAGTTTGGCCGGTCAAAAGTAAGTATTCTGTTTGGCCTATTTTCTTTTCCAGACTTTTGGGGCTTCAATTTGTCTCTTCGCACCCTAAATCTCACCGCTCGCCACTCCCCTGCTAGCTACTTTTCTGCACAAACTGCTACCCTTGCCATTCCTCACTCCATTCCTCACTCCATCCCCTCCATTCCTCACTCCATCCCCGCCAATATTCTATCGCTATCCTACCTGCATAAATAATCTCCCCAACTGCTTGATTTTATTATTTGCTATCAATGTCATCAATTTTTACTTGATAACTGTCACACTATGTCATCCACTCCTGGCACTACATCTGAAGATGGCACATACTTCATCATGGAGGAAGGATGTGAGCTTACTGCAGCACAGTCTTTGGGGCCATACTCGGATTCACTGCACCTTAATTCTGAAAACTGGCTGAACAAATTCCGTACACTTGACTCAAAGTCAATCAGCAACGGTTTAATTTTAGAAATCAATAATAAACTTCAGGCTGAAATAAACACGTCTGAAGCATTCAGTATTGTAATTTCATCATTGGAGCATATTTATAATCTGTCTCGGTTAGATTGTAAAAGCCTTAAGTTGTCATTCTCGTCCTTAAAACAAAAACGATTAAAACTTTCAAAAAGCAAGTCCAGGCCAAGTGGTAAAATAAACCTGGAGTCATTCTTACAAGCGGTCTACAGCCCACCAGTTCAACGGAAACAGGTTAAGAATGAAGAGAAAATCAGCATTCCAAAGCTCACTGAAGAACTCGCCAAAGCAAATCACATCATCAAAGAGCAAAACAGCATCATCCAGGAAACGAAACAGGAACTGGAATACAGCAAACAACTGAACAAAATCTATTCAATTGTTGGTAAAGTTGGGAACGCAAAACATGTACTACAAAAACTTAAACGAAAGAACAAATCAATAAAATTGTGGAAGACCAAATATAAAAACTTTAAAAAAGAAGTTCAGTCGGGGAAAGTCTGCAGAAAACTACAACAACAGAAGAATAATGTGCAATGCCTCCGAGCTCAAAATAAGGTCCTTCTTAGAAAGCAAAAAATACACATGAGGCAAAACACTCGCCCACGAATGTGTGCAAGCCATCAAAGACATTTACAGTCACTCAGAAAAGCCAACGCTTATGTGAATTATCTTCAAAACGAACAGTTGGAAAGGCTAGAAAATGAGGATGATTACATTGAAACAAAAAATGGAAAATCGTACTCTAGTAATATTAGGGAGGCATCGTACTATCTTCAAGATCTTGGCATGTCTGAAAAAATACAAGCAGTGCAATAAGATCAGTTGTTGAAACAACAACAGGAAAAAAGCTTGGACCCCTCCCATCAATATCTACACAAAATAGATTTTCGAGTGAAATGAAAGCATTATAGGAGTTACACATACATGAACAACTAGCAGGACATACCAATCTAACACTCAAATATGATGGGACGACTAAATCAAAGGGCCATCTCACAGATGTTGAGATTTCTTCAGCAGATGAAACTTTTCTTTTGGGAGTACGCGAACAGGTAGGGGGAAAAGCTGATGATTATGTTGAGACGCTTCAAGAGGTTTGTGGGGAACCCCTTCTTGCAAAAATCAAGAATACCATGACGGATAGATGCATCACAAATGACTCTGTAGATAGAAAGCTGGAGGAGGCAATTGGACATCAACAGTTAAATTCCTTCAGGTGCAGTATGCATCCACTGGACGCATTCTATCATGAAAAAATGCAAGAACAAGAAAAGTCACATCAACAAACGCCTTACAAAAAGGGACCAGAAAGTAGCACACATGCTCTACTTCGGGCAGTTGATAAACTGTTTCACGACCTTGGATGTGGATGTGGGAGAGAATTAAGAGAATTCCTCCATTCCAAAGGCTACACTATTTCCACCTAGGACCACGAGAAGACGGAGGTGTACTTTCATTTGGTTGGTAACCGATTTAATATTTTTTTTATTGACGCCATGTTGGCATTTTCGTACTCGAAAGTTATACAGGAATTCTTCCTTAAGGTTCATCGCCCATCCAATCTCCTACAAATCGCTGTTTTTAATGCCTTAAAAGATGGAAGTTGTGATACACCAATGAGAGCACTTGGACTCATTGGGAAGTTTATAACTGGACCATGGATGAGGCTTGTCGCCCAAGATCTAAATATCCTTGATATGAACTAAGCCTGCAAGTTTGCGGTTTTAAAATTATCCGTGTAACCGTATGTTTTGCGGTTACGGTTAACCGTAACCGACGTTCAAAGAAAAACAAAGAAAAAAAAAGTCTCGGGAAGTTTGTTCATAATCTTATTTGTTACCACGTGAACGGCAGATATTGTTCAAACATCGCTAATTTAAAGATCGTAATCGCAAACAAAAATGATATACACGTATCAAGAACAGGTGAAGAACATTCCCTGCCCTATACAACGCCGACAAACGATGCAAAAATTCACTCTTGAAGACTGAAGTACGTACGTGTATGCGTAACAGACGAGCGTATGGGAAGTATTGTACGGAGATTACCTAGCCCCTGCCCCATTGGCTCGAAGCCAACATCGTTGACAGCCCGCCCAAAAGAACCAATCATGATGCCCAGACGAGAACGTGGGAAGTATTGTGTATGGAGATTACCCAGCCCCAGCCCCATTGGCTCGCAGCCAACATCGTTGACAGCCCGCGCCAAAAGAACCAATCATGATGCACAGGTGTAGCGTGAAAGATATCCATTGTTTATCCGTCCGCCAAACCCCATTGGCCAAAGTGGTTTAGCCCATGCCCAAGTCGCTATGAATTTCTTGACACGGAACTCACGGAAGATCGAATGAATTAAAATTACGGAATTGCAAAAGCAGGAATGAAAATTTCACAAATACCGTCACGTACGACCGTGGTCTAGTACTGTCTAGTACCTGTCTATAGAATGCACATGTCCAGCGCGTGCACAGTATTTATGCACACCTGGACTGTTTATATCTAGGTCAGCGGTATTCAATGCCGGTTCCGCCGTCCACCCTTTGATGTTTGAAGACAAATTAAGCGGTAACAAAATGCCACTCGCGCTACAGTTTCTTCTAAGAAATGCAACTACAAAGACGCCATTCAAGGAGAAAGGGCAATTACAAACACGCGGCATTCTAGACAAAGCAAGCGTCTGGTACTTTGTCACCCGCGTTCTCGGTCTAATCTTCAAAAGATCGGGATTTGTTTTTGCTCGCCTGCAACTTGATTGATGTCTTCTTCGCGTACTACGCTCCAAAAATGGAAGGGTCGATTTAAAAAAAAATAGATTAAGGTTAACCGAACCGGAAAAACATAACCGTGTAACCGTTTGAACGGTCGGTTAACCGTGTAACCGTGTAACCGTTGCAGGCTTAATATGAACAAGTTCTACAATGAAGCATTAACAAATGTATCAAGCTGGAAATGTCAGCCAGGTGAAATGCTCACCAGCAAATCTTCCATCTTTGACTCTGTCCCTCTGAAGGAGGACTTACAACTTCAGCAACTTCTCCAGTTTACTTCTGATCATAAGACAGCTACTGAATCAATCCTGCAGAAACTTCTGGAGGCTATTGAAGTGGTAATCCTCAGGCAACTTCATACTCAGCTACCAGGAGGTGTTTTCTGGAATCCCTCACCCAGTCTTCAAGAAGAGGCCCAGTCAGCAAAAGCACACAACATTTCTGGTGAACGGAAATTTGCAATGGTCGATGCACACATCCGACGAGCACCCAGTGCAACCATGGGGAAGATAGAAGCCAAGACAATGTTCAAATGCAACAAGACCCGGACTTGGCTTGGCACACAATCTAAAGAGAAGAAGAAAAAAAACATAATTGAAGCTATTTCACTGGGGAGAAAAGTAAGAGCTGCAAATCGTTCAAGAGAAATCACAAGAAGAAAACGGCTCAAAGAAAGATTGGAAAATATGCGTAAAGAACTCACAGAGAGAGAGGAGAGATTGCGAGTTCGACAAGAACATCTCATTGAAGATGTCCTAGAGTCTGGAGGTATATGGGCAACACAACAAGACATGGAGAAAAACATCCAACATATGGGCAAGGTCAAGCTTCTAGTTGCATTAAAAGCACAAATCAACATTAGAATGAAAGTCCTCGGGTCAAAGAGTAAAAGAATTATATTTACCAAGAGTACAATAGAGCAGCTCAAGGAAGGAGTTCTTCAGGTAATTGCTGACCCCATAGAAGATGACAAACAGGAACTATACACGTTATTACAATGTCCAGATGACTTGGTTGGCAGAAGATTCTCCCAAAAGTGGTCAGATGATAAGGGTGAGGAAATGTGGTGGACAGGCATCATTGCAGCCAGAACAAAGGGTGAATTCCGCATAGAATATGAGGGAGATGACAAACCCTACTTTCTGACTCCAGAGGAGGTCTTGTCCGATTTAGTGGCAGGGGAAATGAATCTCCTTTCATAATACAGAATTATATCAAGCAGCTAGGTAAGTATACATGTACATCATTGCATTCATAAAATATTCCAACAAATTTTTCAGATGTTTACAAATTTGTATTCTGATAAATGCAATATTTTTTTCAAATTTTCACTATTTTATTGTGACCTTTAACCCTAACTCCCTAGACAACAAAGCCAGTTGGAGGATTTTGAAGGATTTTTATTGTTTTAATACAATGCCTAGGGAGTTAGGGTTAACCTTTGACCTGTTAAAAGGTCAAGCATTTGACTTTTAATGATTGACCTTTTGAAAGGTCAAGTGTTTGATCTTTAATATGTTGAACTTTTACATAGTGTATATTTAAGTTACTAATTAGTTTCCTCTAACATGCCTAAAATCCACCTGAACACTGAATTGTATGCATGCTAATATACTGTACGGGTCACAATTTATTTGTTATAGGTAGGGGGCCTATGAACAATAACAAAAATATTGACCTTTGACCTGACGTAACTCGGCATCACATAAACCGATCCCCACAAATATGGTGTCAAAATGAACGATTAAAAGAGATCTTTCCAACTAGACTATTCTCAACTCCATCACATGTAATCTAAAATTTTGTGATTTTACCTAGTAAACGTTTTCTAACACTAGGCAGGTCATGTATGCCGCACAGTGCTTCTGACACACAGCGGACAATGCGCACGTAAATTCCCATTCATAAAAACGATCGTGTGGTGAGAATTGCACAGAGGGGGCTGCCCAAGAATGCGCTTTCGCGATTCGTCCTGCTGATGTATACGTCATAATTTGCATATGCCTGTCTGCATAAATGAATAATAAACAGTCTCCAGCTCTTCCGATCGGAAATCGCGTGGTTTCTGAGCCTCAAACTTGATCTCAAAAACTTTGAGTTTGATTTTCGGTCCCCCAAAAAAGATAAACCCTCAATATAAGTAATTAAAATCCAAGGTTGATTCATATATTTTTGAAATAAAAAAAGATTTCGAAGTTTAAGTGCTCAGGCCAAAGACCGAAAGCAGATTTTGTACACTTGGTTTTGGTTGCATGAGTTTCATGAAATCCAAGATGGCGGCGACTCCCGGTCCAAGTCAGACAACGGTGGATCTTCCAAACAAAATTGATTGTTTTGAGCTGTGTGGGTGGATATTAATTATTAATTTTGGGGGGTTAAAAAACAATGATTTACTTTGCCTCAAACAGCCTTTAGCTTTCTTAAGTGTACCGAATCATGGATATGTTGATAATTGGCTTAATTAGTGTCCTAATTAAATATGCACAAATTTGCATATATGCAAATGAGAAGACAAGAAAATATTTCAGAAATACAATCTGTTACTATTGTTCTATTGAAATATGACATTTGTTTTGGAAAACATGGTTGTTTTTTCGAATGATAACGTATGCGCATACTAATTAGGTCTTCCTCTGAAAATGTACTTCAAATCTAGATGTGCCATTAGCCCCATAGCTACAATACACGGGCAATAAATGAAAAAGGGCACAATATTTTAATCTTAAAAAAATCATAACTCCGTAACGGTTTATCCGATTTTGATGAAATTTATTTCATATGGAAACCACAAAGAACGCACATGCCGAAAATAAAAACGATTGAAGCATGTTTAGATTTTAGGCTGACCTGCCTACTACTAGTACTAGGCATGTCAGGCCATTTTTTAAACAGTATGAGACATCTAATCTTTTTACAGTTTTGGAAAGAACTTGTCAAAAGATAGTAGGCCCTAAAAGCTTTTTAAATTTTTTAATTTGGCCAAGCGGTCTTCGAGATAGAGCCATTTTAATGTAGCGTGTTTTTCAGAGTCGAATGTCAATATTGACAATTTTGTGACAAAATGCCATTTTCATGTCTCCATTAAACAAAAACAAAACATAAGATGAGCATAATGAGTACTTATTGAAGAAATATGCAGTCATTACTTCACAATAAATTCCCAAAAAATGTTTTATGACTTTCAAATAAAAAATTAAAAAATGACAAAATCTGCCCATTGTGCTATATTTTGTTTTAGTTTTTACATGGTCCATTGAAAAACAACTAAGTCCACTTCAGATGCCGCGACGCATGCGCAAAGTTCTGAACAATGTTGTTGTTGTCGCGCGCCGTCCATTGAATTCCGTGCGTGTGTACGTGTCGGCCGGGTCGGTCGAAAATACTGCCCTTTCTTTCGCTTTATTTAGTAATGATGATAGTGGAAAATGCAACTTTATTTGACAAAAATGTGAAGATTAAATGTAAAAGAAAACTACTCTACATTCGTTTAAGGAAAAATGTACGTTTACATTGTACAAAGTTGGCGGTGAGCTTTTCAATTTACACTAGTAAGACGTTCACCCTGATACCTCGGGAAACGGCACCGGATTCAGAGCGCATGCGTTCTAAGCTTTCCATCGATACCAAATGTTCTGACAATTGGTGGCGCCATCACAATTTTTTATACATTTTTGTGAACGGTGTCGGAGGGCCCGTTTTGCGTGTGGTTGGGATCAGAAATCAAGTCGCCAAATTCGAAGTAAAATTCCGATATTTTAAAATTAAGTCACATTCTTAAAACCTCGGGAAAATGATTATCAAACATATTTCACATAATTCGGAGAATAAAAGGTAAAAAAAAAAAAATTAAGCGGACGAAAAACAACTTTTTTTCAGCCGTTTCATTTTGTTTTCGGTACAGCTCCGGAACTTATTGAACTTTTGGAAGTCAAACGGCGCACGTATGACATGCCTACAGTACAGTAGTACTACTAACACGAAGCGTAGCCAAACCAAAAATGGCAACAAAATGACACTTTTAGTACCGCATGGCACTAAAATCACCAAAAACAATGTTCTATAAACAATAATAGAGTGATACATTGCGATTTTTGTTGGAAGTAGTTGATAATTCTACAATAAAATGGGATTTTACTCACAGAAAGTTTCTCACAACACCGTCACTTCTCAACCCAGCTAGAAAAGAAGAAAGACGTATGTACGACGGGTATACGACTTACGTATAACGTATGTACGTATGTACGACGGACATACATACGTGCGCGCGCGCGTAGGCCACGGGCAAAGCGCTTCTAACAGAATTAATCCGCAGTCACTATTTAAGTTGATATAAAATCCTACACAAAGTGACAGCCTGATATTATCCACTAATTTTACTAATTGGTCTAATTAGCAAGTAGGATAATTAATACAGTTTAAATAAAAATGTATTACTCCAAGTTAAATGAAAAGTGGGACTACTTCCCATAGTCATATGAGTTAATGCGTACTGCGGCATGAGCGATACAAACAGGCAAATGAGTTTAAAGCAAAGATCGTGCGCGCCGCAAGGCCAAAAAAAGGGCGGCGCTATAAGATCTTTGGTTTAAAATAGACACAATCGGTGCGGCGACTCCGAGCAAGTAGTGGTCCTGTGATGTACTATGTATAGTGGGTACAAAATAACAACAAACCAGCAGTGCACTGTGTATAAATATAGGGAGCTCCATGGAGGGTTTTAAAACAACGACCTACTGAATGGCAAGGGTTGGCAAACTGAATGTTCAAAATCATGTTATATTCATTCTAGAATTTCTGTGCAATTTAGGCTCTGGAATTCACGTAATGCTTTGTGACTTTGTCAAAGTCGTAGGAGACTGGTGTAGGCTACTACTCTAATACTAACAGTCGTTTTCCCCGGTTCTGGATAGCTGCAAATTAAAAAATCTGTTTAATCCACATCGCTTCAGATAGAAAATTGATACTTTACTGAGGTGAGGAATAACTAATGAACTATCTAATGTGCAATTTTCATCCACTAAACTGCGACCGTTGTGAAGATATCGATCATTTAGTGACGCAAACTCGGTCGAAAACCGTATAAAATACGAAGGTCCCCAAATTAAAGCGACATTGACGTTCTTTGCTGCCGACTGGACAATGTAATAATAATAATAATGTATAGATTTATATAGCGCACGTATCCACCAACTAAGTGGCGCTCAAGGCGCATTATATTATTATCCCTGCTCATAAGGCTCATAAGGCTCATAAATCATTCCTGAAACCATCTCAGCTCCCTGGGGAGTATACAGCTCAATTGCTGCCATTTCTAGCGCATATAGAGCAAACCATCTCTGCCTTCACAGGTACCCATTTAACCCCTGGGTGGAGAGAAGCAATTATGGTTAAGTGTCTTGCTCAAGGACACAGGTGTCACGGCCGGGGCTCGAACCCACACTCTGCTGCTGGCAACACCAGAACTTGAGTTCAGTGCGCTAGACCGCACGACAATCCACTTTACGTGCATTATACAACACACAACACACGGGACCTACGGCTTTACGTCCCATCCGAAGGACGAAGCAATTATGGTTAAGTACCTTGCTCAAGGATACAAGTGTCACGACCGAGGCTCGAACCCACACCCTGCTGCTGGCAACACCAGAACTTGAGTTCGGTGCGCTAGACCGCTCGGCCACGACACTCCATGTAGTTACGTTTTGACGGTTTTTCAACATTAAATTTTTCTAAAGTTGTGAAAATTTCATTAAAAAAAAAAAGTCTGTGGTGTATTTGTATATACAAGAGTTGAACAAAAATTGAAGATCGCCCCAAAATGAGTGGTGGCCGAGCCTTGACCTAGTTCCGGATAAAAACTTCTTCGCGCATTGATAATGTGCGTAATGTTTGGAAATTAAAATTGGGAACATCTCCGATCGATTTAGAGAACTTAAACTCGTGTTCCAACCAACAAATGCAACATCTAATCTATGATATGCCTTGTACAGCAGAAGCACTCGGAAGAAGCAGCCATGCTTTTCCATACACTGCGCGCCGCTTGCTCATGGTTTGTTTACATTTTATACCCACTATGAGTCACGTGACTCCGGTCGCCGATTGTGTCTATTCATATAACTTAAAGTGACTACATGAAATGTCCATACCGCCACAATAATAATAAAATAACAGTTCTACTAACACTGTTCTTTAAAAAAAAAAGCAAGCGTACATGGAAAAATATCAGGTTATGATAGAAGGAATAATAAATCAAACACTAAACAAAGATATAAGATCATGGCACATTGCCGGAGTTTTACTTCTCAATTCATGAGTTCATAAACAATTCATAAACACTGAACAGCATGGCTATTAGTAACAACAAAAAGTACCATGACTGTCATGGGAGTAAGACAAATCAATTTATTTGTGTACAATCTGAACAAAATGGCCGCCAGTCCAAATGAAGCAATAGTTTAATTGTCTTGATAAAATGTATTACACGTTAGGACATTTCCAGGTACTCGGTTTGAATGTAAATTGTGTGTGTGTTTAATGTCATTACTTTTTGGTGTATAAATGAAATAGTGAACCTACCCTAACATCTTCCCTACAATCATTCCTAAAAATCACTGAAATCACAGGGCTTCATCCTTCGGAACTCCCACCAGGGGCCATAGGACTCTATGGCTTCTGCTACTTGAGGGCAGTGAAAAGCATTTTAATGGACTGTGCGTACAAACTTTCATTTATCTGTAGGTACCCCTTGACCTGTCTATTTTAGCCACTTTTGATTGATTGCTGGGGTTGCCCTTCTACTCTGTTTTGACTGTACAGGAGTGAATGTTTCTTCCATTTATTGAATTTGAACTCATCCAAAATAAGAATCCTCAGGAACATTTTATTACCAGTAACTCTTCAAAGAAAGTGACAGTGTTCCAAGCATGGCTTGATCTTCAATTACTTTGACAGGTGTGAGTTTATACTGTACAATGTGTATTATTGACATGGGAATATTCACAGCCATATCTGTGATTCTAATCTTAATGATTTCTTTGATGAATTACTACTCGATGAACATGCTGATTTGGTAACTGTCACACACTTCAAAACTTCAAATACAAAAGAAATGCATATAAATGTACAATACAAAGCACATTCAAAGGAATGCGCAATGCATTGCATGGTTTGTGGGAGCACTAACATGGCATCCAGTGGCTTCAATGTAAGCACATGACTCTAATATCCAGTCAGTGTAATAGATATCAGCGATTCTTACATACTTGTTTACACCGACTACTTCCATGAATATTTGAATGAACACTGCAATGCATGGTTTAGGGGAGCACCGACATGGCATACAGTGGCTTCAATGGGCGGATCCAGAACATTTGTTAGGGGGGCTGAGAATCAAAAACAATTTTTCAGTACTACAAAAATTACAATGAAATAATCAAAGGGAGAGAAAAACAAAGCACACTGTGGGAATGGGAGTGCGTGCGTTCTCCCGTCCCCTCCCCCTCTCTCTCTCTCTTTTTTTTTTTTTTTTTTAAACGATTTTAGGGGAAGGGGGGGTCTAGGGCTACAGCCCCCTTAGCCCCCCCCCTGGATCCGCCAATGATGACCCTCTATCCAGTCAGATCAATTATTCTTACACACTTGTTTGTACTGACTACTTCCAAGAATATTTCAAAATGACATGCAGATATGACCAAAAAACAACCAAAAAACAAATGCGAGTTGAATCAGCTACTTGGGTTGAATCAGTGGAAGCGTATATTATTTTATTGCCATTATGGGAAAATCAATCACTAGAACACATTTGTATTAATGAGATTCATGGCTTTTTCCAGCGAGGAAAGTATCAAATCTTTTGCAGCATCATAATAATATTAGCATTTGACAACTTGATCAGAAAGCATCAGTTGTAACATTAATGTGTTCCCAACATTGGACAAGGACATTTGACAGTAAGTACAAATGGAAAATTTGGCATTTTAAAATGCTTACAAAAAACGATTAAATCTATGATTCATAAGTTGTATTCTTACCAGTGGTAAAAAAGTTATGGTTAGCAAGACTAAATCTTTAATTGGTAATTTAATTACCAATTCAAACTGACAATAAATGTTGGGAAAAATTAAGAGTGTGCATTGTGAGGAGCAGTGAAACTGGAATTGGTGTAGTTGCATGAAAAGCCACTCCATCAATCATAACCACAGCTGAAATTAGCTGTAATTGGTCAAATCACTTTCTATGGAACTTTAATTACATCCAATGCCATTCTGTTGGGCTAGCAAGAAGAATAATCAGTCTCGGGTAACACCTTTGCAATAAATACATTCTCAACAACAATTTTAATTAATTTTCCCATATTTAACCAATATGGTTTTAACAACTAGACAATACTGCTTTTAGTCTGAAGCTAAAAGATGATATCAACAATTGATATTAAGCATGATTAACGATACAATAAGGGAGATATACACAAAATTACCACCAAAAGATAATACCAATATTGCAATAAGTCGAGTTAATTTATGGTTTAGTTTTAATAACATGAAATTTAGGACAATAACTTAGATTATTAACGTGGGCACTGGTGAGTTAGTGCCTATCCACAAACTGCTAGAGGTATGTCCTTTTTAAGGTACATCTGAATACTTGAAGAACATGTCATATCAATTGTGTTGTTATGACTAATGTCATCTTGAATAATCAGTTGGTTAGACACAATTCTAGAGTCTAACCTGGACTAGGTCTTTGAAACCCATTATCTGTGCAATATTCTGTTGAAACTGGATAATCAGAAATGCCGCCATTTGCAAAACAAGTGTTTGGATAATTCCTTTAGTGTGTCATTTCTAATAGTAAGATACAAAATTGGTAATTAAAAACAAAACAAATGGTGGAATTTTAATGTCAAACTTATTTGGTGTGAAAATCTTGATGGTTTCAATCTTCCCTAGAAATAACAGTGTGTAATCTTTAGAAAAGTGAAAAATACTTTCCTAAAATCCACATTAGAATGAATATGACACAAATCTGAATGCATTTTAATTTTTTGTTCTCGTTTACGACAACATGATAAGCTGAACCTTTCACAGGTTAGTTATTAAAAGGGACAATATCGTCACGATCAGAGCAGACTTTCAACAGGGCATGGAATCGGTGTCCTAGTTTAAGATGAACACAGTGACTGAAAATATTGGGTTCATTTATGCAGCAGCAATGGTAATATGACATTATCATGTGAGGTATTATTTTCAGTCACTGAGTTAATCTAAAACTAGCATTCCGATTCCATGCCCTGTTGATTGTGATGATATTGTCCCCTTAAATGCACATCTTGATTCATAGAGTAAGCATACTTACAGAAGCAGTTTGCAAACATTACCAATTTGGTATATTTCCTTTAAAGGTGTATAACTGGGGGTAGGGGTTGGGGTTGGGGTGAGGGGGTTAGACCCTTGAATAAACTGTTTTGTTCAGACAGTACAAATGATGAAACCTTTGTTGTTAAGTATGGTATACAGTTTTTGGAGGGAAATTTGTACATTGTGTATACTAAAGAATCATTATGACAAAAAGGACGAGTATACATAGTGCAAATAACTAAATTTTTGTACTACTTTTTATCATCATTACATGAGTGTGCGTTTCAAGACATAACATTTGATCAACAAGTTATACTTGCTGCTGAAAATTTGCTAATGCAGTACATAAAAGAAAATACATTGATTGAAGAATACTATGCAAATTTGTTGATAAATAAATAAGTGCAAAGCAGTATGGGCATATTTGTTACCCAAAGTACCATCTATGTGCATGGTAAAAAGAAGCAGTAGTTTTATGATCAATTACCTATTCAGAGCCTTTATATTTTTTGATTTGTTTGCCAATTTATTGGCACTTTGAAAAATACATTGGGCAAACTTAAGAGGACACCAAAAGTCAATATGGAGTTGATTTATTTATAGGGAAGGTACAAGTTTACTTATCAGATTATCAACTTAATTTTTATTTAATAATGTAATAATAAAAATAATGTGGATTTATACGGCGCACGTATCCACCAAACTGGTGCTCAAGGCGCATTACATTATTACCCCTGCTCATCAGGCTCATAAATCATTCCTGAAACCATCTCAGCTCCCTGGGGAGTATACAGCTCAATTGCTGCCATTACAGCGCATATAGGGCTAATCAAACACAACAACCAACTCTGCCCTCACAGGTACCCATTTACCCCTGGGTGGAGAGAAGCAATTATGGTAAAGTGTCTTGCTCAATGACACAAGCACCATGGTCGCGGCTAGGATTCGAACCCACATTCTGACGACTCAGCCATCAGAACACAAATCCAATGCACTAAACAGCTCAATCATGGCACTCCACGCATCTCGTTACAACAGGTGCTCGAGTTTTAAAAACTTACTTGCTGTAAAGTTGGTATATGTATCAATCACCCAAAGAAATAATTTCATCTTTGAGAAAACAGGAATTTTTATGTCGAATTTCCAAAAAGTTGCCAGACAGCAACTTTTTTCTGAAACAAGAAAACAAACATTGTACAGTTTTTCAATGTTTTCTCAAAAACTCGAGCACCTGCTGTAATGAGATGTTTACAGGTTTGTGCAATGATACATTTCTTGAAAACTTGAATGTTGAAATGAACGTACATTACTAAATACCAATTTTGTAATTTCCTTTGAACAAATAATTGAAGCATTTATACCCCTTGTTTTTGCAATTTCAAAATGAGAATACTATAAGATTATTACCCATTTAACTTAGGATTCATAAGACATGTGCGTGTTTAATTAGACATCAATAAGGCCAAGCCCAAATTCCCTGTCATAGTGTGTGTGTGTGTATGGATGTGGTTTCATATTCACATTTATACATACAGACTTGAAATAGACTCCATACTGCGTTCCCATGCGTGTTTGATTTTACCATCTAGCGATCTGGTGCAGACAGCTCAAAACAATGCCATATGTCAGATAGTCTTTCTATCCAAAATGTACCATTTTAGTAACAAATACCAAAGTGAATTTCATGACGTTAAACAATGTTGAATGAGCACAATTTCATTGTCAATGCTATATTAGTCTGTTTCACATTTGCATTAAGTATGAACTGGCTTCAAGTGAGCTCTGTATTCAAACTGTGCATGACTAGAGCCCAATGTCATGACTTTGTGCACCGTAACTGAAATGTCAGCGCTTATTTTAGCAGACAATTACGTACTCACAAAAGAGTATTTCACTCAATAGCAAGGATTTTCTGCTTGTGAGTATGCATTTAACATAGGTAGCACAGAACTTCTCTGTGCTAACTCTGTTTACAGCAGAACATGGCGATTGTAAGCAAAACATTTAAGCTGGGCCATAAAATTGGGCCCTGGAGCCAATTTCAAACAGCTTCTAAGCACACAAATTTGCTAAGCACAGAACATTTGTGCTTAGCAAAAACAGGTTACCAGCTAAATTGTCAAGTAATGGTTATAGCTTGTGGCTAGGTCTCTGCCCAATTTCGCTTAGTAGATAAATTTGCTAAGCGAAATTTTCTGCTAAACAAGCTTTATGAAAATGTGCCCTGCTCATTTGTCATGCCCATAAATAGAACTCCTATAGATGTCTTGTCATACTCAAGTACTTATGTGGGACGCAAGCTTTTGGTGAACTGAGTACACAGTATTGATGAAAGACACACCAGATTGCGTAGAAAACCAAACACTTACTGCATATCATAAACCTTTTCTCTCCTAGACCTTTATCTGACATACTCAACTCGCTTATTGTGAAAACGGATGGAAACAATTCCAGCAAGGAAAACGAGCATGATGCGAACCACCAGAAATAATATTCAAAATGCCATCACACATCACTACAACGATAAAGCCAACATAACTATCTGAACTATTTGCATTATTGTGACGAGTCTATTAGTTGGTTTCTTTGTTTTATATGGTCCGGCCTAAGACAGTGGTGTCCTCTGGGAGGGAGTCCACATCTTGTGTTTCTACGAAGCCTAACTTGTTGTAGAAATCCACCTGACTCTTGTTTTCCTTGCATACCTCAACAAAAGCACCTTGGGAACCTAATCAACAATAAAAAAAATACTTCTTTCAATAAAGTCTGTTTGAACCTTTTCATTACCATTGGTGACTTAAGTTGACATACATAACTAACTAATCCTTACCATTTATTGTATAATTATATAGTGCATTTTACATAATGTCTCAATGTTTTTTACACTGAACATATTACCCTCTAGTCACTGGGTCAGGATCATTCCTGTAATCTTTCTCAGCTCCCTGGGGCGTATACAGCCCAAGGTACCATAGTGCTTCCGTGGATATTCAAACACAATATCAACCTCTACTCTCACAGGGACCCATTTAATGTGTCTTGCTTATGGACACAAGCGCCATGGTCACAGCCAGGATTCTAACCCACATTCTGACAAATCAGCCATCATGGGGTGCCATGGTCGAGCGGTTTAGTGCATCAGACTTGTGTTCTGATGGCCGAGTCGTCAGAATGTGGGTTTGAATCCTGACTGCAACAATGATGCTTGTGTCCTTGAGCAAGACACTTTACAGCACAGGTTATTCCCCAAATTGGATATGACTATCAAGGGACCACTGCACCACTGTTAAGGCCGGTTTACTCGCGAACGCACTGCAAACACTCCACCACTGTTAAGGCCGGTTTACTCGCGAACGCACTGCAAACACTGCACCACTGTTAAGGCCGGTTTACTCGCGAACGCACTGCAAACACAGCACCACTGTTAAGGCCGGTTTACTCGCGAACGCACTGCAAACACTCCACCACTGTTAAGGCTGGTTTACTCGCGAACGCACTGCAAACACTCCACCACTGTTAAAGTCCGTTTACTTGTGAACGCACTGCAAACACAGCACCACTGTTAAGGCCGGTTTACTTGTGAACACACTGCAAACACTGCACCACTGTTAAGGCCGGTTTACTCGCGAACGCACTGCAAACACTGCAAACACTGCACCACTGTTAAAGTCCGTTTACTTGTGAACGCACTGCAAATTTCAATGTCATAAATTCGTGCTGGATAATTCGCATAAGTATAACACTTCTGTATTATCAAGTAAAAACATTTATATCTTACCACTTGTTTTCAATGCTGATAAGACGCATGCCAAGATGTTCTTAACTACGCCTGTGTCTTCCACACACGGGAGTATGTCCATACGGAGATGAGATGGATAACGGCTGAAGAGAGAGTCTACTAAGGGAATCCGGTCATTGTGGAAAGTAAGAATGGTTTTCTGTATAACAAACAAAGATAAGAGAGAAATGTATACACAATTATCTCAATATACCAATGCTGATGAGAATCTATGTTTAGAGCTAGGCATTCAACTACATCCTTGAACACACTACATCATACTTCTTTCAAACAAGGAAATATTTCTTGTTTAATATTAAACATTTACAAATTGTCAAAATGACACTTTTTCTCTGCAACTGTAAATGCATGTGACCTTCTAAATGTTTCTACAAACCTCAGCTCTAGTTAGTTTCTTTGTCTTGGTTGGTTTGGGGTATCTATTCTTCATCTCTTCCACCCAGGTCATCTCAACCTGCTTGTAGAAATTCTTTGCGTTCAAGGCAGCCAGGGCATAGCCCACAATGTCCTCCCCGTCACAGAGGACAAAGCAGTACTCTCGACTGAAGGTGAGGAAGTGACCAACAAGTCTACAACAAAGAAGGGAAAATATGATAGTGAAAGTTCTTTGAAGGTCACATGAAGATCAATAGCACTAACTCATAATGACCGTTTACGATAGACTACTCGCTCGTTGCATCTCGGTATGTTGAACATGATAAATCATGTACACATATTGTGCGTATAAGGCATGTGCCATTGGCAGATCCAGGTTCTTTTTTCTTCTTGTATCGCCCCTTTGTTTTCAGTGTGACTCCCTTTTCGCTGTTTGCATCCCCTTTTTTGAGACTCTGCATCCGCCCCTAACATGTGCAATGTTTTACACAGACACACATGGTTTTTTAACTGTGATAAGCTGTTCTCCCAACTCAAGCCCATAATGCCATGCCTGCTGTAGTTGTGTACTATGGTAAAGTCAAAGTGAATTTTGGTTTATAGAAATACATTTTCTCTAGCTGTGAAATTGCAAACTGATGTAGTGTGTATTAACATAAGACAAGCATTTGTATTGTATTATTACAGTCAGTGCAGTATAATGATACAGGGAACAGGCAAGCATACTTGTCTCCAGTGAGTTGAGGATGACTGGGGTAGACAGAAACAGACCAAGATGGGTAGACAAAAGCAGATGGGTAGAGAGACAGAGCAACCACCAGACAGAGCAACAGGCAGAGCCACCAGACAAATTGAAGTGACAGAAAAACCAACAAACACTATTCAGCAGCTCAGCGTATTTGTCACCAATGAACTGAGGCAGACATTGGGGGGGGGGGGGGGTAGACACCAACAGAAAATGATCTGAGAGAGAGAGAGAGTGAGATAAAAAACAAAGAAGAAGCCAGCGTACTTGTCTCCAATGAGTTGAGGATGATCGGGGTAGAACTCGGCACCGTTCTCACCGTCATCACACGTGAGTAAACACACTCTGTACACAGCATCCTGAAAGAGAACAAAACATTTAGACCATATCACATGTGCTTACAATTGGGAGTGTCTTTGGCAATATTATGGATTTTATTGCAGGCAACATTGTGTATGTTTATAGGTGAAGTTTAACATTTCCGTACTTTGATCTCCACATAATATCAAGTGTTATAGAATAAAATCTGCATTTGTATGGAATATTTAGGTTGCAATTCCAAGGATTCCATTGTCAGTAGGCAGGAGCCTGTATATCACATGCAATAAAACTTCCATACTGCAATAAGCAGAGCGCCCACTTTAATGGAGTTACTTTTTACAGACAGAAAATTTTAATTAGCGTGCTTTCTTGGTAACCAGCTAAACTATAGTACAATGCACATTATTTGTGGCTGGTTGTCACCATATAAACTATAACACAGTGCACATCAGTTTTGACTAGTTGTCACCTATTTTTTGCTTATAGATGCATTCTGTATGGAACTCATTAAGATGAGGTTGTACCAAACTCTTTCAGAGGGAAACCAAGATCCTAAGTCTGTTTGTCCTGGTAATGATGTATCAATAATGATTTCATTTGATGTTTATTAAAACTGAATTTTTAAATGTTTTTGCACCTTGCACCCGGCTGGCTAAACCAACGAAATGGAAGGAAGGAAAACTATATAATGAGAAAACAATCTACTTGCCTCGTCTGCCGGTAGAAAGGGCCTTATGGTATACACCTTGCTACTGACATGAAAAGGTTTCTTGGAGAATAAGTCTGCGGCTCCATTCAAGGGTAGCATTCTCTGTGGAATGATAAAACATGCTACAAATTTGCTCTGCTTTTATCAAAGACAACCTAATGTCTCTTGGCCTGGTTATACGAGTCAAACAGTTTTTGTCTTTTCAAAAATACCAAGTAACTTTCTGTCTGTGTCTGTTCAAATTCACCCCCACCATCTTTCAGATACACACCTGTTAAAAGGGACAGTACAACACTGGTATTTAGTATACAGTGTTTCATTCTACCATTACGCTTTCTCTTTTTGAATCAAGGTTTAAACGACAGACCTTTGACAGTTTCAGTTTATTGCATTGTGTCATTAACAAAGAAAATGGTGAAAATGCATTTGGATTTTTCAAATTAATTTTTAACGTGTAATTAAAAAAAAAAAAAAAAAAACCTTTTAAATTGGAATTGGAAATTAATTCACTGTTCTTAAAGTATAGTGTAACCTTATTGGTCAAACTGTGCTGCTTGATTCAAATAGGTGTATTCCAGCACAACCTTGATAATGACTCAGTTTCCCCTTCACCTCAAGAAGAGTTTTACAAATGACGCAGCCCAGTATGTCTATTGTCTTTACCTGAAATTCGGCCGTCAGTCCTCCACGAAAGATCCACGGTTCCAGATCACCGCTCATGAAGGCTTCTTTATGATTCTTGGAGCTCCCTGAATAATCAAAGGAAAAGTAAGAAGATATGAGCACATTTGAAATTACATGTTGTGAACGATGGTACAATACTGTTATAATGAACATCACTGTACAAAACATTTGGTTTATATGTGTCTTATCTTGTATATTGTGTCGTTGTAGCTAATAAGATGCTACAACATTGTGAGCATTTTGTGTAGACCCAATGGTGTATGTTATCATGGTGGTGTACAGTTAATATAGGATTTAGTATGTGAAGATAGTGTGGTTTGGCCAATATTATTCCGGTAATCTTTCTCAATTCCCAGAGGAGTATACAGCCTTGAGTAACCTAGTCAATAACATTGTACTCAAAGAAGAATGGATTAGGGCCATCGATGACCTGGTATTCCTGATTCGCAAGGTCTCAAAAACAGTGATTTCTGGGTGATACGCCTGCATGTGCGTTTAATGCATACAGCTCTGCAAACACGGCAATAAAGTCTCTGCACTCTGCTGTAGCCCCAGCCCAGTCGTAACTAGTTCATGTTGTCCAATTCTCCCATGATGATCTCAAGCAGGGTTGCCAAAATAGTAACAATAGACCTTATGCATATGATGTCACAAACTGAATATCGCCCTCTATCAGAGGCTAGAGAAGGTCACTCATTGGTTCATGTATGCGTGCTGTGCGTATACGGACGCACAGCGTGCATACATGAACCAATGAGTGACCTTCTCTAGCCTCTGATAGAGGTCGACCTTCCGTTTGTGATGTCATATGCATAAGGTCTATACTCGGTTGAGTGTTTGGAGTACATTACTGTTGACTGGGTTATAGAAGGCCGGCACACTAAGTGTAGGCAAGCGACTTCTGGAGCTACATGTAATGTCAATGTATTGTGTAGTAGTGTGATTTTCCTGAATGGAGAAAATGGAATCAAATTGTTGACCTCTTGAACCTTGGGCAATGTTTGTTTTTGTAATAAATATTCCATGTGAAATTTGACACATTGTGATTTTATCTCAACACTAACATGAAATTAATGACTTTAGAGAATTGAATCAAATATACAAAAAATATTTTTGTTACATTTTTAAAGATATACCTTCAATTCATATTTCATGAACATTCACAAAACAGATCAATTAGCATTGCTCAAAAATCCCTTAGATTTCTTTACAGACTCCTCACAGGTCCCATTAATCACTTCCTAGTGCCAGAAGGCATTCTGGTTGTGATGTCATAGTAACCAGACTAGTATCTATGTACAAAGTCTAGTTTCCTGACTAGTCATGTATGAGGTTGTGCCCCTTAACAAATGTAATTCAAGGATAATAGGCGCCAGCTTTAAAATTGATTAGGATTTATTTGAAAGGTTGGATTCAATGGGTAACACACAGGTCATCTCAAAAGTTCGCTCGTGGGTTGCCAATGGATGGAGTAAAGGCAGTTGTTCTTGCAGTTGTCGTTGTATCTGTGGAGAATGAAAAATGCTTTACAGCAAGATGCAGACTAGAATGTGTTCCTCTTGGACTTTGTATAGAAATGCAGGTTGTCTGCCATATTATTATTGGGCTATTCACATCAGCATAGCAGTGAATTTGTGTATGTTTCCTAGGAAACACAGAACATACAATTGACATATGCATTCAACCATATGCATCGTTTGTTTACAATTCATGTTTGCAAAAGTAGATGTTGGCAATGACTAGGAATTGAAAAAACTCTGTCCGTACTGCCACTTTGGAGAAATATTATCATGCAAATCATTTTAACATTTTGTTCACTGGTTTTCTTTCATGACACCCGCAGACTGTACAGCATAATGTTCCATGAGCAAAATATTCTTGTCTCTGTAGAGCAATTCACGCAATGCAAGACCAACTGAACTTGCCGACATCACAAATGATTCTTTGGCTAATGACTAATTTTTTAGTTTCCATCCGAGGGTTAATTCATTCCAGTCAGCTGTATGTTCACTCTCATAGCTTGATTCTAATCTGTGAAATCAAGAATAACGAGTTGTTTCACAGTTTAACAGACCATGCACAAAAACAATAAATTGGTGATTGTCCTTATAGACGAACATCAGCTCAGGAGAAATTTTTTTAAAATAAAATTTCATTCTTTTTCCTTTACACTGCTCTGTTATCTTGTTTAGAGGGACAAAAATCTGGCGATATTTGTTCCATTCTGATCCATTATAAATATGGAAGTAATATCCAATAACTGCATGGTTAACCTTTTTTTAGACCATATTTTGGACCATCACCAATTGATTATTTTTTCATGGCCTTAGAGGTTCTTTCCATCCCTGTCAGCTCACAACGCACCAATCCAGATTGGGCCTCAAGCCACTGCCCTATTCATGACAACTCGATCATGCTACCCATGCTGTAATGGACATGCCGCCTTATTACAATGCAAGCTTGACCGAGGTAATGAGCGATAGCAACAGTTGTCATGGAAAGGCTCAACGCTATTGGTCAATCTGTGCTGCATGATTGACAGACTGGATCAGTCTATTGTGTACTGTGACTACAAACAGGACAAGTTGAGGTTGCTTTTCACTGTTGAAGATGGGAAAAGCCCATAAAAGCAACAGGTACAACGACTTGATGTCCACACAATAATTTCACTTTCTTTTTGAAAAATCTAAACTTTTCTACAAAGATTCGTCTGAAATGAAGTGGAAATGCTTGATAATGCTTCCCATCGGAGAAAATGTCTCAAAAAAAAAGGAAGTATGCTCGATGTCTTAGAGTATTCAATGTTACTGTTTCATATTTCAGCCCTTTTACAGTGAAGGGAGACCAGGATTCAATAGACTGTCAAAATCTTTTGATGGACATCAAGCCGATGACCTTGGACTGAGAAACAACTCATTACAGTTTTTTATAAGCAGCACATCTGCACTTCTTTGCTAATTTTGTCAAAACAAAGAAATGAAACGGAGAGGAATTGTTTGCTGCCCAAGGTACTTGGTTCCTACAGAGAAGAAATAATAAGGATTAATTTGGGTTATAATCAGGTTATGTCACCTTAGAGAACATGACTGGAGGATGGTATACAACATGTAAATCGATGAGCTTCTTCTGATGAATTGGAGCCATATCTGTTTGCAGTTTACAAGGAAACACTGAATTTTGAAGATTTATTTGGAATGACTTCAACAGCAAATTGCATTCTGTCCTCCAGTATCAATGTGCAATGGTGCATAACCCGACTTTGCGCTATTGGTAGGAATAGCCGAGCGTTCAAGCCACAGATAGTAAAACCACTGCCTATTCAATCCAGACATCACAGCTGAACTTTTGAGATGACTCCGTGGTGGAACGATTCATGCACAAATCAAATGAAACAACAGGATTTAAAGCATCTTTGAGCATTTTTGTTGTTGAGATAAAGATATGAAAAGCAACAAGTCTCATCAAGCTTTTACAATAGGACTATCTGCTTCTAGAACAACAAAAAGGAAAAAAAAAAAAAAAAAAAAAAAAAAAATATCAACAACAGTTACGACAACAAACTAGATGATGAAAAGTAGGGATCAACTTGCGTGTCTGCTACCAGCAATACTAACGATGATTATTTACTGGAATGGGTGCAGTCCATCATCTGGTGCCCATTAAACTATTGGGTCAAAGGTTAAATTGCATACTGTAGAATATGAACGTCTCCCTATGCAATATCTGATGTACAAGCAGGCCTGTGTTAAGGTACTGCTGATTCAAAACTAAATTTAAAGTTGCACTTGATAATTTGCTTTGAAATTGGAGATTTTATGATATAGTGATGATAAGTCAAGGTTGACAACATCTGGTGACTTTCATGTTTTACAGTATAACAGTATGGTCTTCAAATGGCAAAACTATGTCACTGATTTTGAGATGACGGCATTTCATTATAGAATGCAAAGCCCATTTTTGATGAGACAATCTCAGATTCGGAACCAATTCCAAGTTTTTTAAGATGGCAGATTTCACTTGAAACTAGTCAAGTGCTTTTATTCAATGCCATATCTTTCCCAAATGAGGTGAGATGTATTGCCATTTGAGCGCTGAGTGTTGTTAAAGATAGGGTAGTTGTGATCATACATGATATATACGAGTCCATGAGAGAACAGCCAAACCGAGAGACATTCCCCAGTTCTAGAAGCAAAGAACAAAACAAAAACAAAACTGTTAGTTGCTATCAGAGTGCAGTATGCCAGGGCTTAATACGGCAAGCACGGCAGGCAGGTCACCTAGCACTTGCCCCTGGGTAAGTCATGCAGTACTTTCCCCTGGGCAAGTCACGCAGCATTTATCCTTGGGTAAGTTATGCACACTTGCATCTGGGCAAATGACGCAGCACTTGACCCTGGGCAAGTCATGCAGCATTTGCCCCTGGGTAAGTCATGCAACACTTGCCCCTTGGGTAAGTCACACAATACTTGCACCTGGGCAAGTCACGCAGCACTTGCACCTGGATAGGTCACGCAGCACTTGCACCTGAGAAAATTACGCAACACTTGCCCCTTGGGTAAGACACGCAGCACTTGCACCTGGGAAAGTCACACAGCACTTGCACCTGGGAAAGTCACACAGCACTTGCACCTTGGAAAGTCACACAGCACTTGCACCTGGGAAAGTCACACAGCACTTGCACCTGGATAGGTCACGCTACACTTGCACCTGGGCAAGTCACACAGCACTTGCACCTGAAAAAAATCATGCAACACTTGCCCCTTGGGGTAAGTCACGCAACACTTGCACCTTGGCAAGTCACGCAACACTTGCACCTTGGCAGGTCATGCAACACTTGCACCTTGGCAAGTCACGCACACTTGCACCTTGGCAAGTCACGCACACTTGCACCTTGGCAAGTCACGCACACTTGCACCTTGGCAGGTCACGCACACTTGCACCTTGGCAGGTCACGCACACTTGCACCTTGGCAGGTCACGCACACTTGCACCTTGGCAGGTCACGCACACTTGCGCCTTTGCAGGCCACGCAGCACTTGCACCTGGGTAAGTCACACAGTGCTTGCCCCTAGTTAAGTCATGCAGCACATGCCCCTGGAGATGACATTCTGGGCAAGTCGAGTAGCACTTGTCCCTAGGTAAGTCATCCAGCACTTGCTCCTATGTAAATCATGTAGCACTTGCTCCCACTAGTAGATTATTTGGTTTGATGCCTTTCAGGAGGGTATTCCACACTGGCTCAATCCTGGATCCGCCACTGCATACTACTGCGCTGATCACATCAAAGTCACCAACCTATCTTAGACATTGCCTCCATTAAGTCTCATACATTTGTGTGGTCATATGTTGGTTGCTAAGAGAGGCCAAATGTTCATACCCCTATGTGAAAAAGTCATTTAGAACACAACGTGGCAGAATTCCAATCGATCCAGCAAGTTTGGCTGCAATTGGACAACCAGACAACCAGAAACCAGATACTTTGTTTATGGCCTAAAGGTCTGTAAAGCAGGAATGTGAGCACCCTTGACAAAAAAAATGCCGTCATTCAGTACACAGTATGAATCACACAGTGCATGTACATACAAAACATTTATGCGTTGTACATATCTAATGTACATACAATTGATCTGCAGCATGGTGCCACGATCTTTTCCAGAAAATTTTCCAAGATGACCAGTGATGTATATTTTGCACACTATATGCTAGGTATTTTCGTGTACACCAACGAAGCACTCGTGAGGTTGAAAGGAACATATTGGTTTTGACACTGACTCGGGTATTGTAGTGTTATACCTACATACGTATGTGTGTGCATCTCGTAGTCAGACTGCTGTGAAGCTTGTGCGACTCAATTTATTCTAGTCCGCAGCTTGTTTTTTATGCGTATTTTCCTGACAGCTTTTTTGAAGTATCTTTTTGACTGGGTGTATTGAAATAAGTGCTAACAAATCTAGCAATAAACAAAAATCATGGTTTTCCACTACAAAGCAGAGGTCTTACATGGCTATTTAAAGGAAGTGTCTCATAACTCAGAACACTTGGAGTGTCTATTGGGAACATCGACTGTTGAAACACACACAGTTCTCACTGGGAATAGGTGACATTCCAAAAGGAATGTTCCACTGGGCACATTCCATTAACCCTAACCACCCTGAATCCATCAAAATCCATCCCCCTGTATTGGAAGATTTTGGCAGATTCAGGATACCTCCACATTGAGCATGTGGCGGATTTTGATGGATTCAGGATTTCAATAGTTTTTAACTGCTTGGTCATGTTGGTTGATGGATTATAGTTACATGTACTGTATATGTTAGATTTTGATGGATTCTATGCAGCAACATACTATACAAATTTTCATGTGAGCATGGTATCCTGAATCCGCCAAAATCCACCAAAAATTTAGTGGTGGATTTTGGCGGATTAAGGATGTCCAATATCTACACTGGCGGATTCTGATGGATTCAGGACACCAGCATTTTGTGTGTGACAAAATTGGTGGATTTTGGTGGATTCAGGATACTTTCTAGTAAAAATACCCAAGGGGTTAGGGTTAATGAGTATGCTCACTGGGATCATCAGGCATTCACATTTGGAACAGCTGCTGAGTGCTTGCTGGGCACATTGAACATTGAACATTCCTTTCATGAACCCACTGTGCTTCTTGAAAGGAACGTTCCAAATATGGAACAGGAACGTTCCAAATATGGAACAGGAACGTTCCAAATATGGAACAGGAACGTTCCAAATATGGAACAGGAACGTTCCAAATATGGAACAGAACGTTCCAAATATGGAACAGAAACATCCCAAATATGTAACAGTAACATTCCATATGGAACAGGAACGTTCCAAATATGGAACAGAAACGTTCCAAATATGGAACAGAAACGTTCCAAATGGAACAGGACTGTTCCAAATATGGAACAGAAACATTCCAAATATGGAACAGGAGCGTTCCAAATATGGAACAGCAACGTTCCAAATATGGAACACGAACATTTTTAGATGCTCTGTAAATAGAGTGCAATGAAGTCCGTAGTCTTGGTTTTATTTTTATACCCACGATGGTCCCTGGGTCCTCGTCTAGAAACGGTTACTAAGAATTTTCCATTGACAAAGTTTAGACCCGAACTATGTTGCAGCCATCTTTGTCAGATGCCCTGTATGCAAGTACAAATATAAAGCACTATTTTTCAAACATAAAAGGGGCCAGCCTATTTTAGCCTCAGTTTTGTTTGGTAGAAAAACAAGATGGGCTGCACCATGCATGGCCATTCCATGATAGTTTCAATGGCTGCACCATGCATGGCCATTCCATGATAGTTTCAATGGCTGCACCATGCATGGCCATTCCATGATAGTTTCAATGGCTGCACCATGCATGGTCATTCCATGATAGTTTCAATGGCTGCACCATGCATGGCCATTCCATGATAGTTTCAATGGCTGCACCATGCATGGCCATTCCATGATAGTTTCAATGGCTGCACCATGCATGGCCATTCCATGATAGTTTCAATGGCTGCACCATGCATGGCCATTCCATGACAGTTTCAATGGCTGCACCATGCATGGCCATTCCATGACAGTTTCAATGGCTGCACCATGCATGGCCATTACATGACAGTTTCAATGGCTGCACCATGCATGGCCATTCCATGACAGTTTCAATGGCTGCACCATGCATGGTCATTCCATGATAGTTTCAATGGCTGCACCATGCATGGCCATTCCATGATAGTTTCAATGGCTGCACCATGCATGGCCATTCCATGATAGTTTCAATGGCTGCACCATGCATGGCCATTCCATGATAGTTTCAATGGCTGCACCATGCATGGCCATTCCATGACAGTTGCAATGGCTGCACCATGCATGGCCATTCCATGATAGTTTCAATGGCTGCACCATGCATGGCCATTCCATGATAGTTTCAATGGCTGCACCATGCATGGCCATTCCATGATAGTTTCAATGGCTGCACCATGCATGGCCATTCCATGATAGTTTCAATGGCTGCACCATGCATGGCCATTCCATGACAGTTTCAATGGCTGCACCATGCATGGTCATTCCATGATAGTTTCAATGGCTGCACCATGCATGGCCATTCCATGATAGTTTCAATGGCTGCACCATGCATGGCCATTCCATGACAGTTTCAATGGCTGCACCATGCATGGCCATTCCATGACAGTTTCAATGGCTGCACCATGCATGGCCATTACATGACAGTTTCAATGGCTGCACCATGCATGGCCATTCCATGACAGTTGCAATGGCTGCACCATGCATGGCCATTCCATGACAGTTTCAATGGCTGCACCATGCATGGTCATTCCATGATAGTTTCAATGGCTGCACCATGCATGGCCATTCCATGATAGTTTCAATGGCTGCACCATGCATGGCCATTCCATGATAGTTTCAATGGCTGCACCATGCATGGCCATTCCATGACAGTTTCAATGGCTGCACCATGCATGGTCATTCCATGATAGTTTCAATAGCTGCACCATGCATGGCCATTCCATGATAGTTTCAAACATTATATCATTTGATGCCCTTGTCAAATTATGTGACTGGCTCTGGAAATTAGAAACAATTTTTTTTTCTGATTTCCACAACTCTGGTATCAAATGAAAGAGGAAAATCTAGAGAATCTATACCAAAATCTCACTTTTGAAAATTGGGTCCAAGTTTAGGGTTTTACCATCTGGAGCCAGTCACATATGGTAAACATACCAAAGGTTTAACAAATCCTACATCATTTGGAAATCTGAGAAAAACCGGAGATGTTCACCTTAACTTGCAGCACACCCTAATTTTGTGTAATTCTGATAAGGTGAATACAAGCACTATGATTCAATTACTCATTTGTACTATCCCCCTCCCCTATTATTCTTTCATCTAATTTATTATGACAATCTGTTTCCTACTTCAGCAAAAACTAAATCAAATAAAACTAAAATTAAACATTAACAAATACAAACTCTGGAAACTTAAAATTCCTATTCTTTGGAGAAAAAAAAAAGGAATTTATGATTTCCCGAAATTTTCCCTGTCCTGTAATCTTTTTTCATAGCATCCAAAAATGACTAAAATAATAATTAGTCCCTCTGCATGCCAATGGTGAAACATGTATTGGCTCCATGAAAGGTGATCATTGATGCAGAACAAAAAAAAACATTCGAACTAACAGCATCTGCTCTGGAACTTGACCAGAGAGACGCTTAGTTAAATAGTGGCAGAAGAGGGATTTCCAAGCACACTGAATTGCAGCCTAGTGGCTCCCTGAAAACGAATCATTGCTTAGGACATCTGCTCGGGAACTTGACCAGACAGACCTCCCAACAATAGTGGCAGAGGTGGGATTTCCCAACACACTGAGGATTGCAGCATTAGTGACTTACCAAGCCATTTCACGAATGATGCAAGCATGGCGATAACCCCCTCCATGTCCCATATGTAAGGGTAGAAGTCATAGAGCAGCGAGCGATTGGGGATGTTGAGTAGACGCATCATCATACCATGTAATTGGCGACTGAAGTCTATGAAATGTGCAGCTCGGTCTGCCCACTCAATCGCATGATTCTGGAGAAAAAAAATGGGATGCTCAATTTGTTGACCGAATAGCATTGTTCCATACCAACTGAAGTTGCTTAAAAATTTTAACTAATTTTGGACAAATTGTAGTTGCAATGGTAGATTCACACAGATGCAATGGTTGTGAGGTCATAACCGATCAATATTACTAACCGAGTGCTTTTATTGTGTGGTTCCCTGATTACCTAAAAAATCACTATGAAAAAATGTTTGAAAGGTACCAGTCAAATTGACAACCAAAGAATACTTTGATTCAAAATTGACTTAAATATTAGAAGAAAAAAAAAAAATGGCCGCAATGTTGATGATGGTCTTCCCTCAACAGGTGCTTGCATTAGGTGCTGTATTGTAGTATGAGCATCGGTTCCAGTCTAGACAGTACCAGTGCTTGTTCTACCTGTATCAGCACTATTGCCAAACTACAACACCATAGGTACAACATTGGCAATGATGATAAAAATGCTTCTATGAGTATGCTTATTTTTGTTTGACCAACCAATCAACCTGTGAAATTTTCCACTGGATGCAGAGTAAACGTCATGAAAAAAAGCTTTCCCAATTTTTACAGAAAATGTTTGGCAACTTTTTGCACAATGTGCATACTTTTTGTGTTTTCTCTGAAATGAGATCACTTCAACCATAATAATTTGTTAACCCTGCTACACATGGAGGCCACTCCCAACCACTAAATGTCCAATATGTTGTACACATATCATTTGTGCATACAAGCCACACTAACCCTTTTAAGTAATCTTGTATGTAAAACTCAGAGGCCACTGGAAACCACTGTAAAAAAAACTATCATTGGGATTTTCAGCAGTTATTTTGTAAACACAGACTCTCAAGAGTAAGTCACCACCAGCCACTGAGACTGGAACATAATAGTATGCACTGCAATACATCAATCACAAACCACTAAAACCAACAGACATATGAGGTATTATGTTACTATGCAGTATAGCCATTAGGAGCTAGGCTTGGGCGATGACACGATAATATCGAATATTGCGATATTTTTTTTTTTATTCGATTATGATATCGAGAACTTTTCAAATTATCAAGATATCGGCAAATCACAATGAAAAAAAAAATATCGCGATGAAAAAAATTCCTCGATTGTCAGTCGGGTCAGAAATTCCATGGAAAAAACTTAGGGAAGTCTTTTCAGCTTTCAGAAGTGAGAAACAAAATCGAACTACTTCTGTGATAAGCCGACTGTCATATCAACAAAGGTGCCGCCTGACAGTGTATTGTTTAAAATCCACCGGCACTCAAAGAAATCTATTCAGACGGATTAAGTGACGGATTGAATGGGGTATTTGATCCAACAATGTGTAGACAATGTTTATGTCTCACTGTCTATCCATGATGGTCTGTGACTCTGGCTGGCGCACCACGTGCGAGTACATTATATCATGCATATTTAAATATATGCAGAATATGGGCGTTACCTTAAAAATCGACAACATAAGAACATTTGCAGTAATTGCAGGTGCTCTGTGCTCACATTAGTCGTGAAATAAATCAAAGCATGGATCGACAGCAGCTTGATCAAAGTTAGGGAATTAGGACACTATTCTATTATACCATACTGGGACTCTTGTCTAGTGACAAAAAACATACGCTACTCTTGATAAACCACGTGACGTTTATTTAAAATAGTGTACAATAGAGTACAATCCAAACTCGGTCACATTATTCGAAGTGCAAATGACGTTCACAATTACATGGTTTTATTCTCCATGGTAATAGAATATGCAGGAATAAACCTAGTCACGTTTTTATACTATGACATAGTCACGTGGAACTTGGGCTGATGATTTGATTGGGACGCACGACACAGTAACCGTCCCACATAATTATTACGCAAACGAATTTGCCAATGGTCATGGTGCACTAGTGAACGGCGCGATTCCACATGTCTCTCAGGTAAGCACTGGCAATTTATTGTGACGCGTGTATATGGGTACATTCCTGTTATTATCGGCTCTAAAGTACTCATGCGTGAAAAAATAATAATCGCGATATTATCGAAAATCGCAATATAAGTTTGACGATATATCGTGGATGAAAAAAATCAATATCGCCCAAGCCTATTAGGAGCCACTACCTTCCATAGCAATGGCTTGGAGTGGCCTCAATGGTTTGTTCATAAATTCTCACTGATAGTAGGAGGGCTAATGATGATTGTATTTTTACCAAATGCACATCAAGCTCTTGATAATCATTTGGTAACTTAGCATTCAGGTTATTGCCAATGTTGTACCTTCCCATTAGAAGCAATAGTTGTCATTATTACTTCACCAATTACTACAGAAGTACATGTAGCAGCACTACCATACATTAGGGAAAAAAAACAGCAGCAGAATCTCCGGATGCAGGGGGCAGTGCATGTGCCCCCTTTTTAATCGCCATGTATATTTTCCATACATTTTTGAGTGTTTTTCCTCGTTTTTACAGTGTGCCCCCCATTTTTTGCCATGTGCCCCACCCAATTTGGCCCCACCATTTTTTTAGGCCCTGGATCCACCCCTGAGTAGCAGCTACACGTATAGCTGCAGTAATGATCAATCATTTTTCAAATACAAAAGTTGGTTTTGTACCTTTACAGACTGTGCAGATTTCTTTTTGGACTCGCAGACATAATGAGCGTTCATCTTCAGCCAGTGTATCTCTTCCAGCATCTCCACGGCCTTACGCCCGTGTTCATATGGCAGATAGAATAGTTCAGCCAACAAGAGCACATCCTCTATGGTAATCTTTCCAAGTTGGCGCATCTTTTTCAGTTTGTCCTTGTCCAATTCTTCATCAGACTTGTCGGCAACATCCGAGTCTGGCTCAGCAGACTCAATGATCACATCCTCAGGTTGGCTGTCTGCATCTGCTCCATCACTCTGCATCTCAGTGTCCGTGTCTACCACTTCAGAAGCCGCCGCTGTCTCCCCTAGAACTCTGCTGACTGCTGGAGGCTTGTCGTGACTCACCTCGGACCCCTTTTCTACGGTCTCATCAATCTGCATTGCGACCTCACTGACCTTACAGACTGTCGTTGTCGTCGTTGAAATGTTGGAACTCATTTTAGTGGGTATGGAACTCAGTGGGATGGTGGAGACACCTAAAGACCCAGCAGGACCTAGGGTGTTCCCCTTTGAGGAAAAGTCACCATTGCAGTCCATGGGCTCTAAGTTATCCCCAAGTGCAAATGCACTTACGACTAAATTGACTGGATTTGAAATTGGCTTGAAGTTCTCTGCTGCCTCACTGAGGGAAGCAAGCTTATCAAATGCATTCTTGTTTTTCATGAGTTCATCCACTAGCTGACCCTCGTCTGGGGTAGGGACCTCTGACCCAGTGGATATGGTGGGAGTTGTTATACTCATGCATGTGTTGACACTAAGTATGGGTGTGGCAGTAGGGGGTGCGGGGACAAGCAGCAGGGGTAGTGTCACTGCCTTAGAGGGTTCTCTTTGAGAAAGAATAACTTCCATCCAGTCAGTAACTGCTGCTCTTAAAGCTAAATCTGGATTGTACAGGCCATGGTTGGGGTAGTTCGTTTGGGTAAGAGTGACCTCATTATCACCTTCTGTTTCAAGTTTGATTTCTGCAGAGATTGTAGGATTACTGGAAGGGCTTCCTGTTAAAAACAGAAAGAAAAATAAAAGTATAAAAAGTCCCAATAATAATTTACTCAAATACTACACAGAAGGTTTTAAGCTTAAGTTTGTATATCCCAGGCTCTGATCTTAACCGTGGCCACCACAGCCACTGCCATGGTGCCCCTCCAAGTTGGCCCCAATACCCCTTTGGTTGGCTTGATATTTTGAGGCAGCCAAGGCCAAAGTGGCCATGCCCTCTCAATCCTTACGGTCGAGGCCGGATACCCCATTGGTAATATGTTAACAAATACATGAATATGTATGAGAATCAAGAAACATGGTAGCCCGTTGTCAAGGTGCATGCGGCAATCCAGAACACCACGCCCAAAAATTAAGACCACGGTCCATTCTGGAACCAATATGAATAATTTATATATGCAAATTTATTTGGGCCAATTACTGTAAGCATAATGTTGGGCTCGTCCTAGGAGATATCGTAACAAATTAATTACCTAATGCATTATATATGCATTTACATTTCTTTACCAAATCAGTAGAGAAATATAAAGATAAACATAAGACCACAGAATAAAGAGACGAAAATAGCTATGGGAGAATACATCACGTTATCAGTGCTGAAGATTCAACGTTTGTGCATTTATGAAGGAAACAATTCTTCAGCTGACACAGGAAGGAATTTAATGCACAAACTGCTTGACTGATGGCTTGTCAGTCTAGATGCCTACCCAGCAATATAAAACTACATTGTGGTCATATGTGTTGCTCCAATATAATACTCGCATTACAACCTTATGAGTTGAATAATTTTGTGTGTTTTTATTTGTCAATTTGTATTCTGCTATAATACTGAATCAGTATAGGCGATTACTAGCGGTTTAAGGTAATAACCCGCTTACAAAATTAATCAATTTATTTTCCCTGAAAATGTCAGAAATGGATCCCAGCTGTGATCGATTTTCCACATGAGAATGAATGCTGAACAATTGGAATGCATTTTCACTATTTTCTTAATAATGACACAATGAAAAACCTGAAACTTTCCGAGGTTGGTTTCTGCACATCTGTCTTGATTCTTGAGTATGATTGCATTTACAGACATTTTACCAATGGTGTACAATTTCTTAAAAGCATATTAGCAATGTTTACTTCAGTTAGTACTTGGATAAAAGACTATTCCAATAACTGATTAACCCTAACCTTCCCAAATCCTCCAAAATCCTCTTTGCTAAAGTGAAGGATTTTGAAGGATTCAGGTTACATGCTACATGCTCTTTGCTAAAGTGAAGGATTTTGAAGGATTCAGGTTACATGCTACATGCTCTTTGCTAAAGTGAAGGATTTTGAAGGATTCAGGTTACATGCTACATGCTCTTTGCTAAAGTGAAGGATTTTGAAGGATTCAGGTTACATGCTACATGCTCTTTGCTAAAGTGAAGGATTTCATGAAGGATTGAGGTTATTAGGCATACTTGCCTTTCCATGGTACATGTACATCCATGTTTGTTGTAGTGATTGCAAGGTCAGTGCTTGGGTCAGTGGACACTGTTTATTGCTCCATGCATGCAGGGAGGGTCCCTGGCCATGTACATGTATCACAGATTAGAAACACATGTGTGCATACATGTCATGTGTTTGCTTTACTACTGAAGGATTTTGGAGGATTCAGGGAGTTAGTGTTAAGGGTTACTGGTCTGAATTTCAGATTTCAAGTGATGATTTTGAGTTAAATATAAGAAACCCCCAATGAAATACTAAAAGACCAAATTGCTTTGGTGACCCCACTACACCTCTCCAATAGCTCAAATAAGCAGTTGGTGTTGCTGACTGGTACCTGCATTGCAATAATACAACCACATGTCTGTGGTCAGGTTGACTTACCAGCAGGTTCATCCTTGCTATCATCACCGGTGTCTTCACTCACACAATTTGACCATGTGGCCAGGGTATGAAAGGCAATGAAGTTGGCTTCATACTCGCAGTTGGGGTTGGTCAGGATACCGCTGATGTAGGAATGTAGCTCAGAGGACCTTCCCTTGAACGGACCTTGAATACAAAAATCCCAAAGATGATTAACAATCTGATGGAGATCAGTGACTCGGGCAGAAAAAAGGCTGTGGCAGGGTTGCCTGAAGACTTTAATCCACAGATACTCAGGAAAACAGTGTTTCACAGATGGGTGTAATCAAATCAATTATTCAATATTCTGATGTCATCAATAAATGACAAATCTGCTATTTTATGTACTGCACTATAGTCTTTCCTGCTGTCATTATGCCACTGTCTACTGTTTTTTGCAATTTGGATATTATTTCTGAAAGCCCATGTATATTTGGAGTGCCATGGTCGAGCGGTTTTAGTGCATCGGATTTGTGTTCTGATGGCCGAGTCGTCAGAATGTGGGTTCGAATCCCAACCGCGACCATGGTGCTTGTGTCCTTCAGCAAGACACTTTACCATAATTGCTTCTCTCCACCCAGGGGTAAATGGGTACCTGTGAGGGCAGAGTTGGTTGTTGTGTTTGATTAGCCCTATATGCGCTGTAATGGCAGCAATTGAGCTGTATACTCCCCAGGGAGCTGAGATGGTTTCAGGAATGATTTATGAGCCTGATGAGCAGGGGGTAATAATATAATGCGCCTTGAGCACCAGTTTGGTGGATACGTGTGCTATATAAGTCTACATTATTATTATTATTATTTGTGGTATCACATTGAAACCTTTTGAAGATCAAGATATGTGTAGAGAAACAAACCCGTTACAGCTTCAGCTCCAATGCTTTAAGAAAAATTGTATTTACTACTTGATTAAAAATCCCATGGCCAATAATAGAAAGGAACTAATAATAAATAATAATAATAGTTCAGTTTTATAAAGTGCTAAGTCTGTTAATACATACTGTTCATTATTTTTCCCCTGGTCATCAGCCAATATCATTGCTATTCCTTTCTTATCTCACCAAGGAGTCTACAGCCATCTCTACTCTCACAGTAGTGCTGTAAGTTACCGGTTCGCTAAACGTTTAACCGGTTAACTGAAAGTTGGCACCTGACGGCCACACAAAAGTCGGCAAATGGCACAATGTGTATCCATTTTCAATCAAAATGCATCAGTAAACTATCCGCAATTATTGTTTAATAACCAATGCGGCAAAAAAGAAACTCTAAACAACAAAATGGGCGTCAAATTCTTCCAAAATTGTTGGACGTATTTTTTAAATATTGGTTTCAGTTAGCCGGTTAGCAAATTTATAAACGATTAGTACAGTTTCGGTAGGTTAACCGTCCCACCACTATAATGAATTTTTACTCCTGGGTGGAGAGCAGCTATTTTGATAAAGTGTCATGCTCAAGAACAGAGGTACCATGGTTCTTGTGCAGGATTCAATACTCACATTCTAAAACACTATACCACTCGATAATGACACTCCTGTAGAATTACTTCAAATAAAGCCCAGAATAACAAGTGTAGGATTGTAGCTCGCAAACTAGGATCGGTTTGGCTAAATGGAAACACACATGTTTACATACAAAGAATGTGAATTCAACTCACCACAGAATATCCTCTTTTGGTCATAGTCATTTGCATGGATATTATCCCATAACACTGGTTTTCTCTTGATTACTTGTGTCAGTTCCTTGATGGATTCTACACTGATTACCTTGGCAACAACCTTGGGTCCTGGGTGGTAAATTAAGATGTTCATTTTGGGAAAATAAACAATTAGCACAATCACAGAAGTCATTACGTTGTCTTTCAAATAAAAGCAATGAAATAATTGGTTTTAACCCTAACCCTGCCAGACGCAGCACAGTGCATCAGGTGGAAAAGTCTGGTGCACTTTGATGCAAAATGCAACCACTAACTGCTGTGAACTTTGTAGCAATACTGATGGAAATTGAGGTCAAACCAGCTAAGTGCTGGGGAATTGGGCAAACCACTTTGGGTCCCTGGTCTGAAGTGTATGTCTCGGGTTTCACTCTACTTTCATAGTGCAGTCTGGGATGATGCATTGTACATGTATGGCCCAAAGAAAAAGTTTGAAAAAGAAACAAAATGTAAATAAGAGGAACAAAAGAAAGAAGATGAAAATAAAGAAGAAAAGAAGAAAATGAAGAAATCCATAAAAAAAAATAAAAAAACTGAGTTCAATAGCAGAAAACCCAGAAAAGAATGTAAACAAAAGGAAAACATAAAAAAGAACAGGCAGTGATGATATTTTGTTTCAAATATTCAAAGCCAAACAAAACCTTCCCAGCAACTAAATTCCCAGCAACCAAGAAACCTACTACCCTCCCAGCAACTTTTGATGCATCTACGGGTGCATACTGATGGAATTTGCATGGTACTTGTACCACCACTGATATACACTATACACCCTTGACTGCCACACGCAGCAAAATGCACAGCTGCACTTTGCTGCACTCTGCAGGCAAGTCACTTTGACAAACGATGCAATCTGATGCGTCTGGCAGGGTTTCTAGCCAAAATACCCTGGAGGGTTAGGGTTAAGGGACAGTATCGTCACGTGCAGACTTTCAACACGGCATGGAATTGCTGGCCTCGTTTAAAATAAACACAGTGACTGAAAATGACTGGCTCATTTATGCAGCAGCAACGGTAATAAGACCTTATCATGTGGGGTATTATTTTCAGTCACTGAGTTAATCTAAAACTAGCACTCCGATTCCATGCCCTGTTGATCATGACAATATTGCCCCTTTAAGTCAATGTTTGTTTTTGGGTTTTTTTGGCAATAGAATCAAAGTCCTTGTGTGACCAGCTCCATCAAAATCAGGAATAAAGTTTGAAATTCAAATTTTGAGTGATGTTATATTATTTCCATTGATACCAGACACAATTATGTAGATTGTTCAGTGACAATGTTACGTTTTGTTAAGTGGGGATGTATTTTGAGTGAATTCTTGAAACCTGATTCTGAGATAAGGAGCCTTGAAGATAACATTTTATATGCAAAACATGGCAAACATAAATCCTATTTATTTCCACGTTTGTGTGTTTTCCCTGAAGATGAAAGCAATAAACAAATAAATAACAGCAGACCAAACTCAAAATACAAGATCATGATAGAGGTTATTCAAAACGAACCATGACTAATTATTCCTTTAACGCCAGCCTGACTTAAAACAAAGTCTTAAACCCTTTTGAATGTTTCATTTATTTGTTAGGCCCAAATGCATAAATAACCCGGTCTTATAAAAGCCCCGGTGTTGGCCCGGTCTTAAATTAGCCCGGTGTGACTCACGAAAGCGCTCGGTTATTCAAGCGTATCGCTTGGTTGCCTTCTGGTCTCTGGCTCTGGGATCGTACAAAAGGCTGTCTAATCGGATAAGTCACTATTGTTAAAGGATTAATCGCTGGCTAGAGATTTTGGAGTGTGGCAGAGATGCCAGTTACTATGATTTTGGTTTAATTTAGACGATTTCTTCACTCCTTTTAAGACGTTTCCGTGTAAATTTCCGTTGATAACATGCACACGTTAATATGTCGAGTCCTTATTATTTCCCCAGCACGGAAGCCCTTTGAATCTGCTGACTGCTGGCGGAGCTATTGTTTCCTTACCCGAGAGGATTAGTGCTTAGCAAATCGGTTCTTTTGTTGTCCCATACTGGCAAGCTCATAAGCCAAGATCTCTCCAGACTCCATAATGAGGATAAACCCGGTCTGATTCAAATTTTAGCCTGGTAAACAATACCGGGTTCTGACCAGGCTAGCTAATTGCACCGGGTTATTTATGCATTTGGGCCTTACCTGTCCACATGACTCTTATGTCTGGTAGTAGCTTGGAGCCTATTGTCTTCAAGTAATCTGACTTTAATACACAGGGGTCTGCCCTCGTAGCACAATACTCTGCAAAAATTATAAAAAAGGACACATCATCACTTTCAAAGTAGATGTTATTTACCAACATGGCACAATTCTGCATTCTATTCTGAATCTCAATTCCCATCTTCAGTTCCTCAAACTTTTTACTTTATTTTTCTTCTATTGCAGCCCAGTACCTTGATTGACTTTTTAGCCTTGTTTGGGGCGAATATGCAAATAAATACATACAATTCTATGTCCAGTGCCATGTTGTCTGGAGACAGTGTCCTCATCCTAGGATAAAAACAAGTTTGGCTTAGAAATGCACTGGATTTCATTGGTTGGTGTGCACACACACACACACTTTCAATGTATCACTTGGCACATATCTAGTACATGTGTGTGCGTACTCATCACATGCATGATCTGACATTTGCAACATGTTTACATTTTCAATACCAACAAACCTCCTGAAGGCGAACAGAGCATACTGATTGTAACCTCCAGTTCTTTTCAGTACTAATTACTACTCAATAGAGAATTTCACATGGTGTCATCACAGTCTTTACTTATCCTTTTCACCATGCAAAGCTACAAATATTAATTCTCCTGAAGACGATCAGAGCATACTGATCGATGCGTCGAGTTGTAACCACCAGTTCTTTTCAGTACTAATTACTACTCAATAGAGAATTTCACATGGTGTTATCACAAACAGTCTTTACTTATCCTTTTCACAATACAAAGCTACAAATATTAATTCTCCTGAAGACGATCAGAGCATACTGATCGATGCGTCGAGTTGTAACCACCAGTTCTTTTCACAACTAATTACTACTCAACTAAGAATTTCACATGGTGTCACCGCAAACAGTTTTTACTTATCCTTTTCACCATGCAAACCTACAAATATTAATTCTCCTGAAGACGATTAGAGCAAACTGATATATGCGTCGAGTTGTAACCTCCAGTTCTTTTCAGAACTAATTACTACTCAATTGAGAATTTCACATGGTGTCATCGCAAACAGTCTTTACTTATCCTTTTCACCATGCAAAGCTACAAATATTAATTCTCCTGAATACGATTAGAGCAAACTGATCGATGCTTCGAGTTGTAACCTCCAGTTCTTTTCAGTACTTATTACTACTCAATTGAGAATTCACATGGTGTCACCGCAAACAGTCTTTACCTACCTATCGTCACGTGCCCGGTAAAAGGACGTAAGTGCACGCTTAATCTAATATGTCTTACGTCCTTCCGGGAACACAACAAAATATTACTTCTCCTGAAGACGATCAGAGCAAACTGATTGAAACATTGAGTTGTAACTACCAGTTCTTTTCAGAACTAATTACTATTCAGAATGAGAATGAGAATTTCACATGGTATCACTGCAAACAGTCTTTACTTAAGCCTAAAATGTGTAAAACATTATGCTGGAGTTTCAATTTTAATTAACCTTTAAGTTGCAAAACTTAGCATAAATAAATACACTTGGGAGTAAATGACCCAAACTATTACTGGCATGATCATATATAAGAGACGATGATAAACTCTGCAAGGAAAGAAAATATGCCTCGTTATTACCAGTTGGGCAGAAGAGGAACTTTGGTTGTCCAAGATGTTGAAACACCTCATTTGTGACAGAGACTTGGGCATGGGCAAATGTCTGAAACACCTCCTTATCAGCTGCACACATGTCTGTATCGATGTCATCAAAGAGAAGAGAGAAAGCCTCACATCCGAACTGCTTCACCTGAGATAAACAAATGACACTAATGTTATTTTTCTAATAATATCTTAGTTAAAGTTTCTGGAGCGGGGGTTCCATTTTTCATCTTAGACAGCAACACGAACACTGCTCCTCACACATGTCCGAAGGCCGTACATCACCCTGACAACAGTGCACTTAAGTTATTTCCTTTGTTTTACATCAGAGTGGACATGTATATTTGATTTACAAATGGCAAAATGGCAATTACATACATCCAACATTTACCTGTTCTAGCTTTCTCTTAAGACTGGTGACCTCTTTGGCATTAGAGAAGGTGATGTCGAGACCAGGGGATAATGCATAAACAAACTCCACATTGCTTTCCTTTGCTGCTTGGATAAGGACAGTCAAATGCTCTACAGAAAAAAACGGTCAAAATCACCAATACATTATGGGATTAATATACTACTCAAAACAATTTAGGGAACACCGGATTTTTAACATCAAATAGGTTTGAAATGTTCCATGAACCGGGATTTTCATTTGTAACCCCCTCTCTCTTTCAGTAGTCATGTCATGAAATGTGTAATCACGACATGCATCCTTTATCATCTGTTTCATTGTGCAGTTGTTTCTCATCCATTCTGTGAAACATTGTGTTTATCTGAAATAAATGATCTTGCTTTAACTGAGATTATTCCGGTGTTCTCTAAATTGCTTTGAGTAGTATATTACATTATCACTGGTAGCCACATGCTGGCGACAACAAGAAAACAACTTAGTCTTTCAAAAAAATGCTGATTTAAGGTAGTGTAGTTTTGATTCCAATTTATAACAACTCTTTAGAAGAAACCATGTTGACTGGTTTATGAACTAAACTAAATACAATTTGCGCTCGAGTGTTCCACATTTTCTTTTGTACCCTCATACGTATACATTGCAGTTCAATCAAACTGACCTTGCACCATTTGTCTGATGGGGTACCAGAGGTACCATAAGGGCAAATGCCCCCTCTCTATAGTTATGCCACTGAACTCAACCACCCTACATAGAATTGGTATACCCGGCCTCATGCAAAACATCATTGTCTTGGCTGTACAGTCCTGAAACTAAGAAAACCAGCTGCTGGGTATTTGATTGATTTGGGCTACTAGGATTTTTACATGTAAAAATTACCTTTATTGACTCACATCAATAATATCCTCTGAACACAAACTTTAAGCACCTGCTTGCGACATGAATGAATGTGAATTTGAAGTATTTACATTTAGCTGCGCAAAGTCTTGAAATTATAATTGGGGTTTTCAAGAGTGATATTATTTGAAAGATCTCATTTAATGCTGAACAATGCATTTTATTGGGTGCAAATTTCAGATAAATGTAGTACCATTTTAATAACGGTTAGGATCCCATTAACCCATGCATAAACGCAAAAGAGTGCAGAGGTATTTAGGTTGACTCGTCTAAAAAGTGGGGGTCACATTCTGCGTGCAGCGAGAACCCGATTTTCCCTCATATTTTCGATATTTGTGGCAGGCTTTCATTTAGGATTTAAAAACTGCCTGTCCAAAATGAACTGGGTTTTGAAACTGCCTGTCCAAATTGAATTAGCTGGTGTCAAATTTTGAGAGCAAAGCACCGATTGTAAGCGTGCAAACCATTACAGTGTGGTGATATTAGGGTCCAATTTTAGGGTCCAATTTTAGGGTCCAATTTTAGGGCCCTGGAAAGATTTGGATTAGATTCTCTCTGATGCAATCTTGAGTCTTTTCTAGCTTCAAAATTGTTAAGAAGGACTTACCAAAAATAGGTTTGGCTTCGATTAGACTCTAAAAACAGGCTTATATGAACATGTTAATAGGACAGACTAGATAATGGACACTGGACTGTCCTGGACAGGTAGGCTTGGCAGGTAGGGTCTAAATAATACCAACTTGTCTAAACCAATTTTTACCCATCTTGTCCAAACCAATTTTTGCCCAATCTTGGAAACAGGTGGACCGGGTGGCTAGATGAGACCCTGCTTTGCGGTGCTGTATCTTCGCAAGTATTGCTTGTAATGAATTGAAATTTCAACAGACATGAGATAATATATCACACAATTATAGATTTTTATTATGATATTTATTGCTTTTATATTTTTCCTTTGATTAAAATGAATTAAAAGTGCTGCTACAGCGCAAATTGTGAACGAAAATGTCACGTGACTACAAACCCTATTATAATAAATGTGTAACTGAGTTATCAATGATTTACTAGTACATTTACAAGTAGGATTGGAAAATGTCTCTAGAGATAAACTATTTTTAAACAGTACTGTCATACCAGCTTCTTCCACTGAGTACATTTCTCTCCAATACATGCGGTGTTTACAGTCATCCTTGGGCGCATACATGTATGTGTTGAGCTTGAACCGCCGCATGAGGGTGAAGAGGTTCTTGCGCTGATTGGTGGTCCATGGCCGGCCGTAAAAGCCTGAAACAAGAAAATATAACCATTGAGAATATGAACACATAAAAAAAAAAGCAATACAGTTGATTTAAATTATAAGTATTGTAAATGAGACACATAAACACAAATTTCAAGTAATTAAAATTGGGAAAATATGAAACTAATGAGTGGAATTGAAATATAAGTATGAAATTACATATTCAACTATTTTTCACATTTAGAATTAAAAGTTGTGTACTTCGAAATCTATGCTAACAATGGCTGAAAGACATAATTGAAGGGGGGTGTGTATATGCTTCTTTTCATTTATAACTTTTCATGAATCTACGTCAATTCATTGTGCTCCCCTTTTTTAGATCCTCAAATTGGCTCTTTTTATGAATGAATTTTATTCATTTTGTTACTTTGGAATCTTCTGGAAAGATCATAGCACTGTCGCCATCAGTGAGGTGGTTCAAGAGAGACTTCATACTAGACATCACCAAAGCGTTTGATAAAATCCCTCGCCCTGGACAATTCCACAATCTCAAATATTATCGAGTTGACTGCCCCATTGCCATACATGTACATGTATGTATGGACAATTTTCTTACAGGTGGAACTCAACAGGTGGTGGTCAATGGATTGTCCTCTTCATTTGTCACTTCTGGTATGCCACATGGGACAGTTCTTGGACCCTTTTTTCCAGTATACATAAATGACCTATAGTGTACTTGAACACCTAAGGCGAAGTAAAAAAAAACATGTTTAGCGTCCCCGCCCGCTTCCTTTTTGGGGGCCGCATGGATTTAAAAAAAAAAATTTTTTTACCAATTCAAAATGAGATTTAAAAAAACGTAAAATGTCAACCGATCCATCAGAAAATAAAATACTTGCAAGTCAGAACTTCTAATTTATAGATTCTGTCGATCCAGTCGACTGTGCAATTGTGCAACATCCAGTCCAAGTACGTACATTTTTGCATGGCCCCCATCCGTGTGTTTCGGGTTTATTCCCGCGAAGCCATCCTTGTGTACTACCATGGAGCTATGGTACCACTACTAACGTTAGTCTGGTTTCCCGGACCGGATACGTACATTTTATCGTCGTTGCCAAGTCAGGGAATAGACGGTATGAGCTTAGACCATTAGACTTGGGGACAAGTCGTTAGACAGTCGTGCTTTGTATGCAGGCGCCACTGTATATACCAGCGCGGAACGCTATTGAAGCTAGCTGCAACTAAACTCGGCTAATTATCGACTTGATTTCAAGTCTAACGTGGGGTGTCGTGGCCGAGCGGTCTAGCTTACCGGATTCAAGTTCTGGTGTTAGCAACATAATGTGGGTTCGAATCACGGCCGTGACACTTGTGTCCTTGAGCAAGACACTTAATCATAATTGCTTCTCTCCACCCAGGGGTTAAATGGGTACCTGTGAAGGCAGAGTTGGTTTGCTCTATGCGCTAGAAATGGCAGCAATTGAGCTGTATACTCCCCAGGGAGCTGAGATGGTTTCAGGAATGATTTATGAGCCTTATGAGCAGGGATAATAATATAATGCGCCTTGAGCACCACTTAGTTGGTGGATATGTGCGCTATATAAATCCACACATTATTATTATTATTATTATGAATGACATGATTTCTCACAACCACATGTATGTAGACAGCTAGCTGCATGATCGCGATCGGCTGCCGATGTGTTGTTAGCACTTGTCAAATGTTTGGAATTTTTAAAGAAAGCACTACAGAACATGGGATGGAACCTCAAGTTCAACGCATTTTTATTTTCCAACTTTAAATTTATTCTTGTGAAAGTGAGCTACAGGGTTTTTAATACTGAACAAACTATTTAATAAAACCACTGTAAACATGTTCAATGTCTTGTCCAATATGTTTCTTTCATTATTGTGTGTTTGAACAGTGGAAAAACCAATGGTTGTTCGAAATTTTAAAAAGAATGGCGGCTATCTTGAAAATAAAAAATAAAAAATAAAAAGCCCCTCCCGCTTCCTTTTTTTTAAAGAAACCCGGACGCTAAACATGTTTTTTTTTTTACTCGGCCTGTCATGTACATGTACAAGGTTATTTGCAGACGGTTGTCTCCTGTACACACCCATTTAATCGCTCAAGATACTGTACATCTATACTTCAAAATGACCTAGAAAAACAACTAACTAGAAACATTACAAGATACAGTAACTGGCTTATGCAACAAACTACATCATACATGTACCACTACTACCAGGTACAAAGTGACCAAATTATTCAAGATCTAGGCTGGGAATCTCAGGAAACTCAGGAAAAACCTAGGAGGCTATGGATGCCCGTTCGGATGGTGTACAAAATAGAAAAAGAATTGTAGATCTAACCATCTGCATTTAATCAAAGACTATGTCTCATTCTGACCATACTCAGCAGGACCTCATAGAGTAGTATTGCCGACGGGACATGTACATGTACAGGGCAAGCCTCAAAATTAATTTTTTTTGTCACTTACCCAGCACTTACACACCCTTGTATTTTCACCCATTTCCAAAAGTCACTTACCCGATTTCAGTGTCTGGCCATGTTGTTATGGGACATGACATAAAAACATGGATAGATCCATACACCCAGCAACTTACCCACTTTTTAAAATCATTTACCGCCTGAAAAATCCACTTACCTCCGGTAAGTGGGTAAGTGGGAATTTCAAGGCTTGGTACAGGGGACATGTACACTGTACATGTAATAGAAGAAGCATTGTTTGTGACATGACTTTCGAACTGTCATGACCATGCTGTTTCTGTCAAATTTAACATATTAACATTAAAGATCAAATGCCAAATGTTTGGCAATGAGACTGTGCATACATAGCCTAATTTTGCACTTGATCTTGCAAAACTGCATGGTTTCCTGTTGCTTTATGTATTTGGCAATTATATTCCTGAAACGAAAAGTTTTGTTCATGTGTTCACAAAAAAAATTCACAGATTATCTGGAATTTCATGAAACTAACCCATGACACAATGGCAGAATGTTTATAGTTGTGAGTGAGTGAATACTCCATGTGATCTGAATATCAGGGTTCTAAAATATGAGTTTCACAAGTTTTAAAAAAAATATAGATTTTTTTGCAAGTGGGGTTAGGGAAAGAATGCACACAAATATCACAGATTTTCCTTTAAAACATGATATAGAGGACACACTTAATGAGAGGAAAGTGTAGTCAAGTGAGGATTGGAAATGATATTTTGGGAGATTTTGAGCAATGAATGTATGCTAAAAACACATGCTTGCACGCTTGTGCAAAAGTGGCAGATCGTTCCGGGGTTAGCTGGCTGGGGCCAAAAATATGGAGGATATGGCCTTTTTAAAAAGAATTTACAGGGTTAACCATGGGCTAACCAGGGGTAGAATGTCGTATCCAACCGCCACTTTTTCTCATTCAATATAACCAATAATGTAATCTTACCTACCCAGTACCCAGTAAAGTGGAGAACAAATGGATGATGATGGACATATACTTCAAATTATTCCAGGATATTTATTTCATGAAAAATCAGGCATTTTTGGTATACGATGACTTCCTCAGTCATGTCAGTCTGATCTTGTCAACTCTCCCGTTAGTGACCAACACGGTCATTGTACATGTGCAGTGGCAACTATAATAGGATCCTTCTATTTTCTGAAGAGGAGAATTTTTTTTAGACGGGAAATAAAGTCTGAAAACCATCATAAAAGTGGATTTTAAAGATAGATTTCATTTTCTGTACCCCCAAAAATCGATAGAATCATTTATTAACTGGTTAGTGGTTGCCAAAAAAATTCCAAAACTCCTTAAAAAGTGGCGGTCGGATACGGCATTCTTTCCTAGACCTTATGCATATGATGTCACAAACTAAATATCGCCCTCATTCAGGCTAGAGAAGGTCACTCATTTGTTCATGTATATGCACAGCGCACATACATGAACCAATGAGTGACCTTCTCTAGCCTCTGAATGAGGGCGACCTTCAGTTTGCGACATCATATGCATAAGGTCTATGCCTGGAGGCTGGATTAATAATGCCAATCCAACATCCATTTTTTTGGTGACTTTTCATAAATCTTCTTTTTTGGACAACTTTATGTGTAGTATTAACCCTCCTACTCTAGGTGCACTTTAGTGGGAAGTTGCTATAGTGGTCAAAACCAGTCAATTGACCATTTTTGACTGTTCGTCTGTTGAATCAACTGTGCACACATGGGCACTGGTGACTTGTTTTGACCATTTGGGTAGCTGCCACACACTGTGCTATGACTGCTGGTGACTGATAAGATCATTATCAGCTTCAGGGGGATCACTGACTTGTTTTGACTGAACAAACAATGATAGGGGTGCTGAAGGCTGCCAGTTTTTGACTGATAAATCAGTGCAGGGCCACTTAGGCTAGGAGTCAATGACTTGTTTTGACTGATAAATTAATTTATTTTGACCATATCAGTCCAAAACGCTGACTCATTTTGACCACCATCCACATTACATGTACCAATTAAAAACAGTCACCTCATTTTGACCAAATTGCCTTTACCAGTCGAAAGTGGTCAACTCATTTTGACCACCTTCAACATTGCATGATGATGCTTTTACCACTACCAGTCAAAAACAGTCGACTGTTTTTGACTGATTAGTGATTGATGTACTTGCTACACATTAGGTTCGACAGTATTTGACCTGTAAGTGCTGTAGGTAACACTGGCATGAACTTTGAAATTTTGACTGATTTTGACCCTTGTGGTAGCAGGAGGGTTAATTGTCTAGTAATTATGTCTTGTGGATTTTGCGAATAAATCATATAAAAATCAACAATTCGAGAACGTTTATAACATGATAACGACAGTGATAGTGACTTTTCCCACAATCCAACCATTTCATTTACATGTAACTGTCATGACATTAGTGTCAACTCACCTTCGACAACGCCACAGCAAAAATACGTCGGTGGCATCATACTGTTTGTACTTTAAAATTAAAGTACCCTAAATCTCACTTCAAATCTTACTTAATCCATTATTCAAAATGAGTGGTACGTCTGACTTTACAAAAAAGATAGAAAAATAACCAATCTAACACATAAATTCCGCTGTAAAACTGTATGCAATATCGACACAAATGTCAACCTTCCCGCAATCCTTTGGTGTCTGTACTGTGCGACCCTCGTACTTTTTCGCTAGTAATATGGTCGCAAGAGACACAGTACAGCTAGCTAGCTAGCTAGCTAGTTCGACCAGACTGAAGCTAGCCGCGTATTGGGCCAGATATTCCAACCGCGGATTCACAAACTACCCAGCCGCGTATTCAAAAAAATTAGAATCCATGCAGTTCAAGGTGGTGAAATAAGCACTCTGTATTTCAGAATGTTTCCTGGATATTTTGAACGAAATTTTATATTATCTATATTTATCACCAACTTTTCTTCCATATTCTTAAAAATCATAACACTGGGTATACTGGAATGTACACAAAGGTAATTTGGCTTACTAATTAGTGAGTAATTAGCCGCTACAACGTAGACCTCATTATTCATTATATACTACATAAATATTGAATAAGTTCCACTCACCCCAAACAAAATGTACCCTTCATGTTCAATGAATTATTAAATTTTGTTTCATAATCTTAAAGACCATACCACTGGGCACACGTAATTTTGGAGGGGGTTAATTTGGTTCACTAATTAATGGCCAATTAGCTGCTAAAATAGACGACATTTTCTTACTCAATATGCGGTATATTGTACACATACCGACCATGATTGCACTCACCCCAAACAAAATGTACCCTTCATGTTTAATAAATTATGAAATTTTGTTTCATAATCTTAAAGACCATATCACTGGGCACACTTAATTTTGGAGGTGGCTAATTTGGTTCACTAATTAATGGCCAATTAGCTCCTAGAATAGACGCCATTTTCTTACTCAATATGCGGTATATTGTACACACACCGACTATGACATGCACTCACCCGAAACAAAATGGACCCTTCATGTTTAACAAATTATGAAATTTTGTTTCATAATCTTAAAGACCATACCACTGAGCACACTTAATTTTGGAGGTGGCTAATTTGGTTCACTAATTAATGGCCAATTAGCTCCTAGAATAGATGTCATTTTCTTACTCAATATGCGGTATATTGTACACACACACCGACTATGACATGCACTCACCCCAAACAAAATGTACCCTTCATGTTCAATAAATTATGAAATTTTGTTTCATAATCTTAAAGACCATACCACTGGGCACACTTAATTTTGGAGGGGGCTAATTTGGTTCACTAATTAATGGCCAATTAGCTCCTAGAATAGACGCCATTTTCTTACTCAATATGCGGTATATTGTACACACACCAACTATGACATGCACTCACCCGAAACAAAATGTACCCTTCATGTTTAATAAATTATGAAATTTTGTTTCATAATCTTAAAGACCATACCACTGGGAACACTTAATTTTGGAGGGGGCTAATTTGGTTCACTAATTAATGGCCAATTAGCTCCTAGAATAGACGCCATTTTCTTACTCAATATGCGGTATATTGTACACACACCGACTATGACATGCACTCACCCGAAACAAAATGTACCCTTCATGTTCAACAAATTATGAAATTTTGTTTCATAATCTTAAAGACCATACCACTGGGCACACTTAATTTTGGAGGTGGCTAATTTGGTTCACTAATTAATGGCCAATTAGCTCCTAGAATAGACGCCATTTTCTTACTCAATATGCGGTATATTGTACACACACACCGACTATGACATGCACTCACCCCAAACAAAATGTACCCTTCATGTTCAATAAATTATGAAATTTTGTTTCATAATCTTAAAGACCATACCACTGGGCACACTTAATTTTGGAGGGGGCTAATTTGGTTCACTAATTAATGGCCAATTAGCTCCTAGAATAGACGCCATTTTCTTACTCAATATGCGGTATATTGTACACACACCAACTATGACATGCACTCACCCGAAACAAAATGTACCCTTCATGTTTAATAAATTATGAAATTTTGTTTCATAATCTTAAAGACCATACCACTGGGAACACTTAATTTTGGAGGGGGCTAATTTGGTTCACTAATTAATGGCCAATTAGCTCCTAGAATAGACGCCATTTTCTTACTCAATATGCGGTATATTGTACACACACCGACTATGACATGCACTCACCGAAACAAAATGTACCCTTCATGTTCAACAAATTATGAAATTTTGTTTCATAATCTTAAAGACCATACCACTGGGCACACTTAATTTTGGAGGTGGCTAATTTGGTTCACTAATTAATGGCCAATTAGCTGCTAGAATAGACGCCATTTTCTTACTCAATATGCGGTATATTGTACACACACCGACTATGACATGCACTCACCCCAAACAAAATGTACCCTTCATGTTCAATAAATTATGAAATTTTGTTTCATAATCTTAAAGACCATACCACTGGGCACACTTAATTTTGGAGGTGGCTAATTTGGTTCACTAATTAATGGCCAATTAGCTCCTAGAATAGACGCCATTTTCTTACTCAATATGCGGTATATTGTACACACACCGACTATGACATGCACTCACCCGAAACAAAATGTACCCTTCATGTTTAATAAATTATGAAATTTTGTTTCATAATCTTAAAGACCATACCACTGGGAACACTTAATTTTGGAGGTGGCTAATTTGGTTCACTAATTAATGGCCAATTAGCTCCTAGAATAGACGCCATTTTCTTACTCAATATGCGGTATATTGTACACACACCGACTATGACATGCACTCACCCCAAACAAAATGTACCCTTCATGTTTAATAAATTATGAAATTTTGTTTCATAATCTTAAAGACCATACCACTGGGCATACTTAATTTTGGAGGGAGCTAATTTGGTTCACTAATTAATGGCCAATTAGCTCCTAGAATAGACGCCATTTTCTTACTCAATATGCGGTATATTGTACACACACCGACTATGACATGCACTCACCCGAAACAGTAAATAATGAAATTTTATTCTATAATCTGAAAGACCACATAAATGGGCACACTTAAATTGGGAGGTGGTTAATTATTCTCGCAAATTATAATATAATTGGCCGCTAGAATAGACGCCATACATGAAGGGTACATTTTCTTTGGGGTAAGTGCAATCATAGTCGGTGTGTGTACAATATACCGCATATTGAGTAAGAAAATGGCGTCTATTCTAGCAGCTAATTGGCCATTAATTAGTGAACCAAATTAGCCCCCTCCAAAATTAAGTGTGCCCAGTGGTATGGTCTTTAAAATTATGAAACAAAATTTCATAATTTATTGAACATGAAGGGTACATTTTCTTTGGGGTAAGTGCAATCATAGTCGGTGTGTGTACAATATACCGCATATTGAGTAAGAAAATGGCGTCTATTTCAGCAGCTAATTGGCCATTAATTAGTGAACCAAATTAGCCACCTCCAAAATTAAGTGTGCCCAGTGTTATGGTCTTTAAGATTATGAAACAAAATTTCATAATTTATTAAACATGAAGGGTACATTTTGTTTGGGGTAAGTGCAATCATAGTCGGTGTGTGTACAATATACCGCATATTGAGTAAGAAAATGGCGTCTATTCTAGCAGCTAATTGGCCATTAATTAGTGAACCAAATTAGCCCCCTCCAAAATTAAGTGTGCCCAGTGATATGGTCTTTAAAATTATGAAACAAAATTTCATAATTTATTGAACATGAAGGGTACATTTTCTTTGGGGTAAGTGCAATCATAGTCGGTGTGTGTACAATATACCGCATATTGAGTAAGAAAATGGCGTCTATTCTAGCAGCTAATTGGCCATTAATTAGGGAACCAAATTAGCCCCCTCCAAAATTAAGTGTGCCCAGTGGTATGGTCTTTAAAATTATGAAACAAAATTTCATAATTTATTGAACATGAAGGGTACATTTTCTTTGGAGTAAGTGCAATCATAGTCGGTATGTGTACAATATACCGCATATTGAGTAAGAAAATGGCGTCTATTCTAGCAGCTAATTGGCCATTAATTAGTGAACCAAATTAGCCACCTTGAAAATTAAGTGTGCCCAGTGGTATGGTCTTTAAAATTATGAAACAAAATTTCATAATTTATTGAACATGAAGGGTACATTTTCTTTGGGGTAAGTGCAATCATAGTCGGTGTGTGTACAATATACCGCATATTGAGTAAGAAAATGGCGTCTATTTTAGCAGCTAATTGGCCATTAATTAGTGAACCAAATTAGCCACCTCCAAAATTAAGTGTGCCCAATGGTATGGTCTTTAAGATTATGAAACAAAATTTAATAATTTATTGAACATGAAGGGTACATTTTGTTTCGGGTGAGTGCATGTCATAGTCGGTGTATGTACAATATACCGCATATTGAGTAAGAAAATGGCGTCTATTTTAGCAGCTAATTGGCCATTAATTAGTGAACCAAATTAGCCCCCTCCAAAATTAAGTGTGCCCAGTGGTATGGTCTTTAAGATTATGAAACAAAATTTCATAATTTATTGAACATGAAGGGTACATTTTCTTTGGGGTAAGTGCAATCATAGTCGGTATGTGTACAATATACCGCATATTGTGTAAGAAAATGGCGTCTATTCTAGCAGCTAATTGGCCATTAATTAGTGAACCAAATTAGCCCCCTCCAAAATTAAGTGTGCCCAGTGGTATGGTCTTTAAGATTATGAAACAAAATTTCATAATTCATTGAACATGAAGGGTACATTTTGTTTGGGGTGAGTGGAACTTATTCAATATTTATGTAGTATATAATGAATAATGAGGTCTACGTTGTAGCGGCTAATTACTCACTAATTAGTAAGCCAAATTACCTTTGTGTACATTCCAGTATACCCAGTGTTATGATTTTTAAGAATATGGAAGAAAAGTTGGTGATAAATATAGATAATATAAAATTTCGTTCAAAATATCCAGGAAACATTCTGAAATACAGAGTGCTTATTTCACCACCTTGAACTGCATGGATTCTAATTTTTTTGAATACGCGGCTGGGTAGTTTGTGAATCCGCGGTTGGAATATCTGGCCCAATACGCGGCTAGCTTCAGTCTGGTCTAGTTCGAGCCAGAACCATTTTTTTTACAGCAATTTCATTACAAGATCTTTGATTGGCCAATACAGGATTGGTGTAAAAATTTGAGCCAATTAGCGAGCTCCTTCTTGAATAAAAAAAGACAGAATCGAGCTCCCGCCTCTTTGTTTACAATCAAACTCCTTGATGGGAAACGACATAATAATTCGGAACCAGCCTCTGTACATTACATTGGTGTAAAACGTAACCTAAATATGTACATGTACATGTGTGTGTGAACGTTTGGTGAACGACAGTCGATCTGAACCTCTTACATTATCATCTGAAATCCACAAACATCCGAATTTTCGAAGATGAGTAAAGCACATCCTCCAGAACTTAAAAAGTAAGATTGTGTTACTATACATTAAACTAAATTTTGTATCTTAAAACAATTTGAGTCGTATTTGACGCAATAAGTTGTAACGTTAATCTCCAGCAAAACTTATGCATTTGGATTAATAGCGGTACTGGTTAGCTCTCATACCCCAGTGGCAGTGGTAGCCCAGGTTGGACTTTCATCTTCGTGTACTACGGTGACGTCCAGGATTTAACAAAAAATGCTAATACGGAAAAGAAATATTTTGTGTAAATTCATAAATTGCTGATTTTTTTTTACCTGTGTGAACCTGCTGTAACTCGGCAGTAGAATCCCAGCCATGACTTGCCCCACCACTAGTACTAGGCATGTCATATGTGCGCCGTTTGACTTCCAAAAGTTCAATAAGTTCCGGAGGTACCGAAAACAAAATGAAACAGCTGAAAAAAAGTTGTTTTTCGTCCGCTTAATTTTTTTTTTTTTTACCTTTTATTCTCCGAATTATGTGAAATATGTTTGATAATCATTTTCCCGAGGTTTTAAGAATGTGACTTAATTTTAAAATATCGGAATTTTACTTCGAATTTGGCGACTTGATTTCTGATCCCAACCACACGCAAAACGGGCCCTCCGACACCGTTCACAAAAATGTATAAAAAATTGTGATGGCGCCACCAATTGTCAGAACATTTGGTATCGATGGAAAGCTTAGAACGCATGCGCTCTGAATCCGGTGCCGCTTCCGAGGTATCAGGGTGAACGTCTTACTAGTGTAAATTGAAAAGCTACCGCCAACTTTGTACAATGTAAACGTAGATTTTTCCTTAAACGAATGTAGAGTAGTTTTCTTTTACATTTAATCTTCACATTTTTGTCAAATAAAGTTGCATTTTCCACTATCATCATTACTAAATAAGCGAAAGAAAAGGGCAGTATTTTCGACCGACCCGCCGACACGCATACACGCACGGAATTCAATGGACGGCGACAACAACAACGTTGTTCAGAACTTTGCATGCGTCAGCGGCATCTGAAGTGGACTTAGTTGTTTTTCAATGGACCATGTAAAAACTAAAACAAAATATAGCACAATGGGCAGATTTTGTCATTTTTAAATTTTTTATTTGAAAGTCATAAAACATTTTTTGGGAATTTATTGTGAAGTAATGACTGTATATTTCTTCAATAAGTACTCATTATGCTCATCTTATGTTTTGTTTTTGTTTAATGGAGACATGAAAATGGCATTTTGTCACAAAATTGTCAATATTGACATTCGACTCTGAAAAACACGCTACATTAAAATGGCTCTATCTCGAAGACCGCTTGGCCAAATTAAAAAATTTAAAAAGCTTTTACCATCTTTTGACAAGTTCTTTCCAAAACTGTCAAAAGATTAGATGTCTCATACTGTTTAAAAAATGGCCTGACATGCCTAGTACTAGTAGGCCTATAGTATTACTAGGCAGTTTCATGAAAATTTGAAGTTGCTTCAATGCTTTTAAATGTCATATCACTGGATAGAACAACAAATTAGAAAGAAAATGAGGGGTCAATGGTCATGATAGGTTAACCCTATGCAAAGTTACGAATTTTTGTTGATTTAAATATTTGGTAATTTTTAAGATCCAGTTTCATTTGAAAAGTTGTGACCGAATTTGCCTGCAATGTATCTTTGTAGTACTAACAAAGTCTATTTTGCGCAAGTTGCACTGTTTTTGTGCCAATGTTACAGTTGGCATGGACTGATCAATTAAGATAACCACGATGTGTAGTATCCATTTATCGACACTAGAAGTGACTACATCCGTAGACTACCCTTTATATTAGAATTTTACCATGAAAGTTCGGCGGGTCACAACTTCGACAGAAAAAAAGGATATGAAAAATAGCGCCACCATCGGCAGTTTGCGTGAATCTGCCTAATACTAGTAGTAGTAGGGCTGCGGTGAATGCCCATGGTAGTCCTGTATGGACAAGTATCGATATCAAGCAGGCAATGTTCTGTACCCCCAAAAAGGTGTCCCAAACATGAGAAATGCTCTTCAAACTCACCTCCAAGATTCTATGCCACCTACAGATGCCTCTTCTGAAGTTTAAAACCATGCAACTTGCATTGGCGAAATTTTATGGACATTTTAAGTTTGGAAAAATGCAAGATTGAACTAGTAAACATGGAAACTGCTGGATTTCCCAACAATGCATTAGCACATACAATGACCCTCCTGCTGCGGTAAGCGAAAAACAGGCAGGTATGGCGCCACCTAGGCGATTTTAGCGTGCCAAATGTATGTGGTTGGTATGCTAAAAATCGCTGGGTGGCGCCTACCTGTTTCGTTTTTGCATACCTGTTGAAATCGCAGTTTCCATGTTTACTAGTTCAATCTTGCATTTTCCAAACTTAAAATGTCCATAAGCCAATGCAAGTTGCATGGTTTTAAACTTCAGAAGAGGCATCTGTAGGTAACAGAATCTTGGAGGTGAGTTTGAAGAGCATTTCTCATGTTTGGGACACCTGGGGTACAGAACATTGCCTGCTCGATATCGATACTTGTCCATACAGGACTACCATGGGCATTCACCGCAGCCCTACTACCGTCTGTTAATGACAGAAGTTGTAAAAGTCAGGTAGTAGGGCTGCGGTCACCACAGCTACCTGAATCCTGAAACTCTTCTGGCCGATTTCTTGTAATTTATTGTATTTTCACTATGTTTACATTTTTTCACTAAAATAGACACATTTTATATCAAATGAAAGCTCTTGATGATGGAAATGCTACTTTTCAAACAGAATTGTAATTATAACCTTCCATTTGAGGTAATGATGTCTTCTGAAAGACCCCCAACTCCAGAACATGCACTGGTGTCATGAAAGCCTACCGGCCCTATCGATACTTTCTGGTACTAAATCCTGTACTTCCTTGTAATTCTTTTGAGAAAAGGAGATAATAATTGCACCATAAATGATACAACCTTACAGTACATGCAAGACATTTGCAATTAAACTTGTTACCTTTGTTTCACTGTTAATCTTGTTCTTCAATCACCAGGTCCCCAGCCTGTAGATCTTCAAGGAATTTGTATGTGTAAACTGTTTCAGGTGACTCTTCAAAAGCAATGTTGTACCAAGATGGATAACATTGTACCTACACGCAAGAACATGTACATACAAATAATTATGCAAATAGAAAACAATTGTGCTAGTGAGAAAATAAAACATTTCAAATAATTTCAAACAGCAAATCAAATAAGCAGTGTAAATTTATGGTGCCTGTAAAAAGATAAAACATATCGTGTGCAAATAATTATATAAAAACAAGGCATTCAAATAAATAACAATAAGGCATGTAAATAAATAACAAGGCATGCAAGTAAATAACAACAAGGCATGTATTATATGGAAGATAACTGACCAGTAACAACTGAGAAAGTAATTTAAAAAAGCAATTGAAATAGCAGAGTAATATAAAACAAAACAAATTATGGTCGGCAATGGGAGGCCTGACTTTGACACTGTGGTATTGTGTAGAGTTTTAATTAGTTAACATTATAAAATTAAGTAAAAACAAATTATGGAGAGACCTGAAAGAAAATTAGTAATAACTGTAACTGCAACTTCAATGATATTAAAAACATTGTTGTCAACCGCAAAATGTTCAACGAAATGTAGACATACCATGGATATAATGACGAGGATGATAAGAACTCATGTTGTGAAAAGCAACATTGATGGTTCTCACTTGTGATATGACTTTTCCTCTCCACCATTTTGTACCCTCATCTGTTTCAAATCTGTGCTGCACTCGCTTGTTGACAAGTCTAGTAGTTCCTCTGGGTTCCTCCTCCACAGCACCCTCCATGAGTTGGCCCTCCCTGATAAGTTGCTTCACATTTTGTGCTAGTTCATCTGGTGATGATAACTGCCTCCTCTTCTTATTGCCTTCATCACCCTCATCTTGTACTGAGAAATTATACACTTTTGCATCACTTGGCTTTTGCTCCAGTAGGTTCTTTCTGAACTTCAGTTGTGCCTAGAGGTCTAACTTTTCCAAATTTGACAAGCCTATCATTGCTTGATCCACATGTTGTTCACTTTGCAGAAGTCCCCAGTATAAGATATCATTTGCTACTTGGATTTTGGCATTAATTTTCTTCTTTTTTGCAGCTTCCTCCTTCTGAAATTTCTCTCTTAGCTGCTCTGCTTTCTGTTCCTTTATTTTGTTCTGTCTTTCTTTGAACTGTCTTTGGAGTCTTTTCACTTGCTTTCTTGATTCTTGCAAAAGTTTCCTCTCCTCCGCACTTTTTGCATCAAACCACTCTGCAGTCTTATTAAATATGAACATCAGACTTGCTTCTGCTGTAATTGTTGAGATGTGTGGTCTTGTACGCAGCATCTGATCATAAAATGCAAAAATGGTCTCACAATACTTATTGTGCTTTGCTGTGCCTTTTACTGCTGTCCTCATTTCTTCAGTACCAGCTGCATATTTACCACCTGGTAAATGATCGTGATACAACTTCTGTGTTAACTTGGCCAAGGCAGGTAGAATAGAACCCAGAATTACTAGGCAATCAGCGTCAACTTCTGATTCAGTGATGAGAACTTTGTACAAGACTCTTATTCGTTTAATTCTTGTTCCAGTTTTGTTAAGTCCTCTAGAGTCAAGTCAGTTTGTGTTTCCTGACAAAAAACAAATTGTAACTTATACAACAGAAAGTGGGTTTACATAATACATGATCCATAAAATACTTATTTGGAACTTTTACATACCATTCAGAAACTAAGGTGGTCATTATTATCATCACTGCGAGCAAATGCACAACAAAATAAATCAACACTGGTGCTGTTTTGATAGTGTTTGAAATAAATTACTCACTTTGTCAATAGTAAGGCTGGCGAAATCACTGAGGAATTCCTGAACTATTTGTCCTGTAACGTGGTAGATGTACTCCCCCTCTGGTTCTTGGGGCGCCTCGTCTGGCCACTGCTGCCCACACTGCAAATCAGAAGAAGTGATGACAGTGGTGAAGATGGTGACAAAGATGACGATGATGAAGATGATAATATTATAACAATAATAAAAAGAAGACAATAAGAGAAACACAGACACAGAAAAACAAATTAAAAAGAGAAAAAAAGTATTAATCATCTTGCCATATCATGTGATCTCTATAGTTCAAGTTCAAAGTCAGACTGTATAGCACTGGTTGACTACATTCCACAACAATCTTGAGGTCGATCTTCAGCACTTTGAAAGAAAAGTTCATTGTAATCATTTAAATTACCATCACAATTTCCAAAAGCATAATCATATTCTTTAATTCATTTAATTTAACAAGTTAATTAAATTTAAGATAGCTCTATGGAGTGTCGTGGCCGAGCGGTCTAGCTTGCCGGACGCAAGTTCTGGTGTTAGCAGCAGAATGTGGGTTCGAATCCCGGCCGTGACACTTGTGTCCTTGAGCAAGACACTTAACCATAATTGCTTCTCTCCACCCAGGGGTTAAATGGGTACCTGTGAGGGCAGAGTTGGTTGATTAGCCCTATATGCGCTGTAATGGCAGCAATTGAGCTGTATACTCCCCAGGGAGCTGAGATGGTTTCAGGAATGATTTATGAGCCTTATGAGCAGGGGTAATAATATAATGCACCTTGAGCACCACTCAGTTGGTGGATACGTGCGCTATATAATAATAATAATGTATAGATTTACATAGCGCGCGATCCACCGCAAGTGGCGCTCAAGCGCGTATATTATTATCCCTGCTCATAAGGCTCATAAGGCTCATAAATAATTCCTGAAACCATCTCAGCTCCCTGGGAGTATACAGCTCAATTGCTGCCATTTCTAGCATAGAGCAAACCATCTCTGCCTTCACAGGTGCCCATTTAACCCCTGGTGAGAGAAGCAATTATGGTTAAGTGTCTTGCTCAAGGACACAGGTGTCACGGCCGGGCTCAACCCACACTCTGCTGCTGGCAACACCAGAACTTGAGTTCAGTCTAGACCGCCGCGACAATCCACTTTACGTGCATTATACAACACACGGGACCTACGGCTTTACGTCCCATCCGAAGGACGAAGCAATTATGGTTAAGTACCTTGCTCAAGGACACAAGTGTCACGTAGTTCACACATTATTATTATTATTATTATTATTATAGCTGAAGCCACGCCCATGGGTACACATCGTCCCAAAATCGCGACTTCATCAAGTTTTGTTTTCACTCACTGCGAATCTATGCGAAACATATTTCTGCTTTAAATTTTACACTTTCTAGGCAGAAAACAACCCAATAAATTCATTTATAAGTGTATTTCAAGCTTTCCCTAAGAATTTACCATCTAAAAAATGCTTTGAACTAAAAAAAAAAGATAATTTTTCTGGTCACGCAGCAAAAAAAGCCTTTTCCTGGAACTAATCCATCGATTGTGGTCGTAAAAAAACCTTCGTAAACAACATCAAATCCACTACATGACATCTGACCTTTAAACCGAGTATAGAGGTCACTTTAAGCGGCAAATTAGCCATTTCTGGGTACCCTGCTAAACCCGAACTTCCGGGTCATTTAAACAAAAAATGGCGATCTCGAGTTGGTCCATGGAAAATCAACGCTCTGAAAAACTCGTCAAAAGTCACGATATAACATCCGAAATGTAAGAACATTTTACAGTAACATAATTTTGGTTATATTTAACACAAGTTTGGGGAGTTTGGGAGGTGAAAAACTAAAACGTAAGTGTTCAGTAACGATTTAAATTTTTGCAATTTTATGTGTCACCAGAATAGGAAATGTCAATACCGCGAACCCGCTGCTATAGCTATCACCAGTGTGGCACGGACCTGAATCCTTAGCCACACGTTGCTTCCATTGACGCTAACGGCAGGATTGTGTTGAATTGATACAGAATTACCCACAAAGCAAATTTCCCGTTTTCACTAAAGGTTGTGTATAAGTGCAGATATTAATTTGTATACTTTCTTTTCACTTCCTACAGATTCATGGACAAGAAGCTATCATGTGAGTATTATTAAAAAATTTCATATGAACGGTAAATTGGAATACATGGGGGATGTATAATGAAGCCTGTTTTTTCTCAATGCAAAAAGTATTTTTTAAGAATCACTACTGGGCTTTGATGATTTTTATAAATTTTAAAATTGGGTAGGACTCCCAAACAGGATTCCATTTTGAATCAATTCGAAATGTCATGCACAAAATGTCCATCAATAAAAATAGTTGAAAAAAGCTGCTGCTGGAATTGTCAAAATGGTGTATAAAGCTTACTTTTGTTCTTTGCTCACTCAACAAGATCCTGCAATTTTTTACATTTGTTGCATTTCGTTGTGTTCAGCATGGTTAGGGTTAAGAAAATGTAGTTACATGTAGCTCAGAAGAAAGGCCATTATAATCAGTTTGTTACCAAACAAATGTCAAAATCTTGTGAATTAACCCTCTCATTGAAGTAGAGCCAAATCCTGGCTGAAATATGTTGTCTGCAGTGTATGCACCCACAGGATGTATAGACATGACAGTACGTACACATGTCATATTTGTTGTAAACTAACACAACAGGCTTGAGGATTTAGCAGCTTTGCAGTTGTGTTTGACTTAAACATTTTGATTAGTTTTTAATTATTTTAGTTTATATATTTTTGCAGTGAAGCTGAATGGTAACCGTAGGGTGACGGGTATTCTACGAGGCTTTGATCCATTCATGAACCTCGTTATGGACGAGACTGTTGAAGATGCTGCTGGTAATGTCAAACATGACATCGGTATGGTGGTAAGTTTCTATTACCTGCTGACTTATAAAAACCGATTTCCAATATTTCCAATATTTTCAAAAACATTTAACAATTGTTTCTTTCGTTTCTTTTCCACAATAAGAGAAAATGTCCAGATATTTTATGAAGAAAAAATCTAAATCACCAAATGGTGATCGATTTCTCCATACAAAATATGAATATGAAATATCTGAATGCATTTTTTGTATTTTTTTTCTTCATTTTTTCATTAACCCTAACTACTCCAAATTCTCCAAAAACCTCCTGGTTTTCCCTGATATTGATGGATTTAGTACTTCACAGTATACCCCAGCAGATAGAGCATGTAGCCATGTGTACCAAATCATCAAAATCCACTGGCTGCTTTTGTTGGATTCAGGACTGTGTATAGCCAAGGCGTGGATGCTTTGCAATTGCTACTGTACCAATTCCATCAAAGTCCCAACAATTGGGGTACCTTTTTACTGCAAGTTGATGGATTTTGGAGGATTTGGGATGGTTTCTAGCCAGAATCCCTAGGCGGTTAGTGTTGTTAATGATATGAAAATAAGCTTGAATAAAGCTTAAGGTTTGTTTCTGTTCATTTTTATTGATTGTTATATGGATGTAGTTACAGACCTTTTTACCAATAATGTATGGTGCCTTTATGCAACCATCCTGTGAAAGCTTCAGCTTATTAATTTTATCAAAATGATAGCATCTCATACAGAAATATTTCAAGGGATTTTTGATAATCATTTATCTCTTTGTTTCCCTTTTTTTTTGGGGGGGGCCTGTCACACTTTTTGTTTATACCATTAGGCGTTTTTCAGCTCTGTACCTTTTATTTTTTAATAACCAATAAATGAATACTTTTTTGCAAAGACTTTCATTTGGTACCAAACTCTTGTGAATATAGTCTAGATAAAAGTATGACATTACCTACATAAAAAAAAACCTGGAATCATTCTAAAGGGTTTAATTAGCATTCATGCTAGAAATAATCAGACCCAAAACTTAGACAAAATCTAACACTAGTAATTTGAATCGTAGAGAAAGTACACAAATGCAAGAATACATCAAAGTCCTGATCAGTCCCTTTTAGATGATCAGAGCGCCCTCTATTGGTATGATTTTGTCAACCAGTGGCTCATTATCTATGCAGTTTTGTATGCATTCAGTTAGTATGAATTGGTACAATTGACAGTTAAAGGTTTATATTATGTCATCTTAAGGTATATCATATGGAAACAAGCAAAGTTGTTGACTTGATTCAGTGACTTGACTTGAATCAAAACATAAGTAAAACCTTTTTTGACTTTGACTTTTTTGACCTTATTTTTACTTGAAAAAAAATTACTTATGATTTGACTTGAAAAAAAAATTACTTGACGACATTCGTTAGTTTAAAAAATGAAATTGTACAAATAACTGCAACCAAAATGAATCAAAACCCCACCTGACATTACTGTTAATCACTGCCTTATTTTCCCCAGGTTATTCGTGGAAACAGTATCATCCTCCTGGAAGTCTTAGAAAGAATATAGCAGTCTTGTCTTGGAGAACTATGAACTCTTAGAAATGAATTTACAAACCTCCGTAAACTCCTGTGGAGGATGCACCCTTGGTCAAGACCTGAGAGATTTCCTGTACCTTTTTTTTTTACATTCCACGGAGTGAAATATTCTATAGGAGCTAACAGTAGTGTGATTTGATCACTCTCTAGTCAGGGAATTGGTTTTGGTGGCAGGCCACGTTTCTTTTTGTCTTCTGAGTGAAACGATACCAATAGCTGAAGCTGCTGCTTCAATCTTCCTGTTACAAAAAAGGTTCTATAAAAACAAGTTTTGCACCCCCAATAAACATGCCTTTCTAAGAAATTTTTGATGAGCCAAGTTTGTGCCACAACAATGATTTTAGACTCGGTGGCAATGTCTCCACATTCTTTGGCTTTGTCATCCTTTTTTTTTAGTGCACTTGTAAATATTTCTGAATATTTCCATCGTTTTGTAAAGTCTTAAGTTAGTAGTGTGAATGGGAAGATTCAACAAGGTTATATAGCCTTTGAAATAGATCAAAACTTGAGGCCAATATTTGCCTTTTACAAGGTGGAATGGTTTGGCATTTTCACATAGTAAATGCATTGTCCGAACCAAAACTTAAGTTAAAGGGAAGGTACAACATTGGTAATGTTGTTGAAACTGCTTCTATGAGTATGCTTACTTTCTTTGAATCAAGATAAACATTAAACAACCAATGTTGAGGTTCAACTCAATGCAGACGCTCATGAGTGTAGTAAAACATTCAATGTCTTGGACAGAAAACACTTGTGTATGTATGTGTATTTCACAGGTCAGTTTATTTAGGTACCTTGATTCACATGAAGTGAGATGGCAAAATGGAGGTTTACCAATGGTATATTTTCCCTTTAACCAGTTCGCGTCGGAGGCCGTGTATACACGCACATTTTTTTTGGGACAGCGGATCGGAGAGCGTCTAAACACGCCACAGGATTCTCGGGAATTTTGTATAGATTCCCGATCGACGTGGCAACGAGCCATAAGCATACGGTGGAAGATGCGGTCTCCCCGGTCACGCTCTGGTGAGCACCATTGGTCGTGTTTGTGCGGTAAAAATAAACCCGCCACGGGGGTTCGGAAAATCTTTTTTATTCCCGACGCGAACTGGTTAACCAGAAATGTGTTCGTTCAGTTATATCAAATGCTTTTACAGTTAATATGATGTTACTGTTGGTCAAGCAGCAATGCCCTTACAGATAATTTGTGTCCAAATAAAACGGTTTTACAACACCTTTGTTAAATACATTTGTCTTGTGTTCTATGTTCAACAAATGAGATTGCGGTTACCGTTCCTTCAAATCAACACCACTAGATAAGTCAAATCCTATTCATCAAGACAATACATATAAAACAATGGAGGACCAAATGACCAAATCGCATTTGTCACTGTTTTGAATGTCGAAAAGCAGTACTATTAAGTTTTACAAAAATGTCAGACATTTTGGTAAAACTCAATATTAAATTTTCCAGGGTCTGGGGGGGTGGCCCACAAAATATGTATTGTAAATGGAAAGTGTATACTTCGAACATCATTATCCCAAGAACTATTTATTAAGCCATAAGTGTATCCAAGGTTGAAAAGGGGTGAGGGGCTTTGTTAAAAAACATCTTATGGTCTCACCAGTAAGATTTAAAGGAAAATAATGGCAGCCAAAAAGTATGTGGGGGAGGCATTCAGGACGACCTGGACTGTTTTGATGAATGCACAACTGTTCAGATTGTGAATCAAAGATAACTGGAGAAAAGTGCCACATTTACAACGTGAACCTACAGCAGTGGTGCATCAAAGGGGGTGGGCTCAGGGAATTAACGATAGTTTTGTGTTTTTTATGTCGGTAACAAAAAATACAACAAATATGCTGTACCTTTAATTATTTTTTAAACAGTGAAGGTGGGTGGGGTGTTAGGTGTGCCACTGACCTACATCTTGTTGTTAGTGGCGTAGCCAGGACTTTTTCAGTGGGGGTGGGGGCACAGGGGGGACACTGCTTTTCAGTGGGCGTGCCCCAGGGTTAAGGTTTTTTCCCCTTTTCTTTTCCTTTTCTTTTTTTGGGGGCACTATCGGGATTTCTTGTGGGGAACTGGAAATTTGTGAGGGGGCATGTTGTGTCCCCCCCCCCCCCCCCCCCGTGGCTATGCCGCTGCTTGTTGGGATATTTCCATCGCTTTCTCTTTTCAAAATTCAGTCGCTTTATAACAAGCTCGTAATTTCCTAGTGTGTGTACATTGTCTACCCATAAAAACCATGGAGAAAGGAATACTGAAAAACTGAGGACTTCTAACAAAAAACAAAACAAAATGTACTTGGTTGCAGTAGGTGAGGTCCTCGGATTTGGTTTGTGTACAAAATCAATGGGACATGCCGAAAAAGTAACTGAAGTGAAATCCAACGACCTGCGTACACAAACGTAGGCCTATGAGTGTGTGAACTTTTTTGTGTCTTTAAGATATCTCAAAATAATTATGGAGTGATTCGGATAAAACCTGGTGAATGAGTTTGGGTATGTCGGTAGAACAAATCGATGAGAGTTTGGTAAAGATCGGAAAGGTCAAAGGTGAATACAGCGGTCGCATAGAGAACGGTATTTGGCGTGATGCCAAGTCTTCTCCATGCACCCATGGGCGTCGATCGGTGAGGGACGGGGGATATCCCCTCCACTTAAAAAAATATATAAAATCACGTAAAAAATTATAATGTAACAAGTAATGTACTCGTTAATACCAGTCGGTTTATAACCAAACTGTTGCCTCTTTCATAGCATGCATGTATTTCAAAAGTGGCTATTGACTACAAAATTCACAATTATTTTTCATGTAAAAACTTTTTTTTTTAAATACCTAACAATGGTTTTTTTTTTAAATTAATATTTACCCCACCTATAAATCGGCTGGCTTACCGTATAATGCTCATGTCACACTACCAATACAATTGTTATATTGAAAGGGCAATATCGTCACGTTCTGAGCAGACTTTCAACAGGGCATAGAATCGGTGTCCGAGATGAACATGCAGTGAGTGAAACGTACTGGCTCATTTATGCAATGAGCAATGGTAACATGACCTTATCATGTGGCGTATTATTTTCAGTCACTGAGTTAATCTAAAACTAGCACTCCGATTCCATTCCCTGTTGATCGTGACAATATTTTCCCTTTAACAAATATTCTGAGTGTTATTTTCAATTTTTGAAAATCAATAAATCATTTTATATTTTCCAGTAATAATAATAATAATAATAATGTAGACTTATATAGCGCACGTATCCACCAAACTGGTGCTCAAGGCGCATTATATTATTACCCCTGCTCATCAGGCTCATAAATCATTCCTGAAACCATCTCAGCTCCCTGGGGAGTATACAGCTCAATTGCTGCCATTATAGCGCATATCAAACACAACAATCCTGTACTATAAACCGCTCGACCATGGCACTGCAGTACAAAGTGGACTCAATAAAATGACATTTTAAAAGCTTCCCGGATGCAAAATTCCCCGGGCGGACACCAATCGGGCAGGATTATGTGAAATAATCAGTATTACTTGTCTACATGCATCATTATTCCATTGTGTTGAATTATTGATGTATTTGAAGTACAAGTATTGCCTTATGAACACAATAGGCCTATAGGCTAATGGACAACCCATCAAATTCACAGGCTGTCCTCATTACCATGTCGCTACATGTTGACGGAGGTAAAGTAATCGCCCCTGTGGGGGTTGGTGTGTGTGTGTGTGCATATACCCAGCAGTGGTGTAACTATGGGGCGGGCGCGCACGGGGGTACGTGCCCCCCCCCCCCCCCCCCCAGCCGAGGTCCGTGTTCCCCGGGCACCCGGGGTGCCCCCCCCCCCATTCAGAATGTTGAAAAATATGTCCCTATTTGAAACTGCAGGATTCAAGTATTGACATTCTCCCCCTAGAAAAAGTGGTGTACCCCCAGTGCCCCCTGAAAATTGGACCCTAGTTACGCCACTGATGCCTAATGATAATGGCAAACATTTTTCCTACCTTTGTCATTTATCACAATATAATCCCTGACTTCTCAAAAAGTTCTCTACGGATTCGGATGAAATTTGCTGAATATGTCGAGTTTGCTACATGGAACAATCGGTTAGATTTTGATGAAGATCAGATTTCAGGAAAGCGTATTTTAGGACAATATCTAACGTTTCTAACGCACGATTCCACCCCACTACTTCTTCTCTGGCTACAATTTGGGTTGACATTTTTGCTATATTGGCAGGCAAGAAGAAAATGAATGCGCTGGGAAACTGTCATAGTGTTGAGATTACTAAATGTGGAGTTTGAGAATGAGTGGAGGAAGCTTAAGCGAAGTGCTCTATACTTTGAAGTTTTTGAATTTTTGAGACAAGCTACAGTTTTTCTTGTAACCCGCAAAATCTGCATAAATTGCACACAACGCACTAAAGAACATCTAGAGTCCATCAAGTTCCATGACCTTGTATATAAGACAGGACCCCTACTCTGCGGCTTCGATCGCACCGATGCGGATCTATGATCATGGGCTGACTTGTTGTGACACAGGTGCCCCCCACGAAAAATCCTCATAGTGCCCCAAAAAACAGAAAAGAAAAAGAAGAGGGAAAAAACCCATACCCCTGGTCCCCCCACTGAAAAGCAATGCCCCCTGTGCCCCTCCCCCCCCCCCACTGAAAAAGTCCTGGCTACGCCGCTGTGACACAGGAACAAGAATCGACTATTCCCATTACATTGTCCTTGGGTGTCGATCGGTCGGGAATTGAGGGATATGCATTCCCACTTTTTAGAGTGGGGAGGGGGCACAGTATATTAATATTGTCCCCACTTTTGTGATAGCGCATACAATTTATTTTCTAAATAATCATCTACCCTCAGGAAAAGTCTACAGTTTTTCTTGAAACAGAACATACTGCAGAGCATTGATAGAATCCACACAATTTCCAAGGCCTATCGACGATGTGATCAATGACATCACATGTTTACAAAAGATCCCCAAAAGTCAAACTGCACCGGGCACAAAATGTACACTGGTCTATGACAAGAAACCATAACATTTCTTAGTTTGAGTTATTTTTAATGAGGCACTAACATAACATCTCAAATCTTATTCATCTGAAATTTCAAAAACATCTTGGTGTTGTGTGGAGTGGTACAAATGTACAAACTCTGCATAAATTATACAAATACACACACTTTTGCCCGATGGGAAATAACCCTGGTCACAAAATCCTCCAAGGGGCACTTTTTTGGAAAAAATCAGCACTGTTGGAAACTGGTACTTTTGGCCATAAGTGCTGAATATGAAAGATCAACGAAAATGCATTTTGAAGATATGGGCATGTCTCCAAAAGTGCACTGGATGATTTTGGAGGATTCAGGAAGGTTCCTAGCCAGAATACCTAGGGGGTTAGGGTTAAAATATAGAGTTGACCTCAATCAAAACAATTTTCGGGGATACTTTATTGATATTTATTTTCCTGGTGACAATTTTCTCGCTATACGCGCCTAAGTGACAGATGGGTGGATGAAGATAGCACACAGCGAAAATTAACATGAACTCATCCTGTATAAAACAACAATAAAACTAGAGCTTAAGTGTTTGCTAGAACAAACACACGGTGTTCGAGTCAACTTCCGGTTCATCAAATTATCAACGATTGTGTAAATATTTTTCGACAATTAACAATCTATACAATGGTGGAAAGATTGTGAATTTACCCCTTGTGGTTGTTGAGATATGATTTTTTTAAATATTAAACTTTGACTTCCGGTTTGGACAGGAAGTAAAGGTCAAATTGGGGTCATGTTTTTGTAAATATTTTTGGCAATTAACAATCTGTACAATAGTGCAAACACTGTGAATTTACCTCTTGTGGTTGTTGAGATGATTTTTTTAAATATTAAACTTTGACTTCCGGTTTGGACAGGAAGTAAGGTCAAATTGGGGTCACCTTTGTGTAAATATTTTTCGACAATTAACAATCTATAAAATGGTGCAAAAAATGTTGATTTACCTCTTGTGGTTGTTGAGATATTATTTTAAATATTAAACTTTGACTTCCGGTTTGGACAGGAAGTAAGGTAAAATTGGGGTCACCTTTTTGTAAATATTTTTTGACATTTAACGATCTGTACAATGGTACAAAAATTGTGAATTTACCTTTTGTGGTTGTTGAGATATGATTTTTTTTTAAATATTAAAATTTGATTTCCGATTTGGACAGGAAGTAAGGTCAAATTGGGGTCATCTTTTTGTAAATATTTTTTGACATTTAACGATCTGTACAATGGTACAAAAATTGTGAATTTACCTCTTGTGGTTGTTGAGATATGATTTTTTTAATATTAAAATTTGATTTATCCTTATTCGATATCTGATGACCTCATCATGACGTCACAACTCATGTTTCATCTGATGTCACAACTCATGTTTCATCTACGCATTAAGTTCTAAGTACATGCCAAGTTTCAAGTTCATGTGAAGTTTGCAAGTATGTGTTTTTTGTAGACAATCGATCGGAAGAAGGAGAAGAAAGAAAAAAAAACGAACAAAAACAATAGGTGTTTCGGGCACATACACGAACACCTAATAATGCACAGAACTAATGTTTATGGACACAATCATTAATCAAGAACAGCATTGGTGCGATAAGTGCATTTGTGATATATTACTTTGACATTACTCATTATTTTGTTGACGAAACCTTGTGAACATGTGAAATATTAATAATGGTCTGAAATCATTAACTTAAGACCTGATAATGAAATACATCTCTATGAACAAGAAAATCATGCCGAAAGATCGCAATTTTGAACATCATCGTCGGGCACAGCCGTATTCAAGCAGTACATCAGGTACGGCCAGTGTTAAGCGAAAAAAGTTTGTAACTAACCAGGGATCCTTCGAGATATCCTTATGCCAATTACCACTAGGCCTACTTAGTTCTTGGTCTGAGGGCAAAACTATAGTTCTACATTGACAATACACGATGTGAGAATTGTAAATAAATACACCGAGGCTTACACATGCAGAGTAGCGGACATGGGCGGATGGGGGGGGGGGGGGCAATGGCCCCAAACCCCCAAAAGCCGCTCCCATCAAAATCGTTGTCTGTTGGTTTGGGAAATTAAAAAGTGAGGGACCTATTCACATCTGCATCACTAGCCTGAATACTTCACAAACTTACTCCTGAATACTCTCATATTGCAGTCTAGAATCAACAAATTTTAGGTCCCCACCGTGAATAACCCTATCCAGAATCTGATCTGTGGGTTCTAGATCCACCCTTGGTGACGGATAGGTGGATGATGAAGAAGGCGTACAGCCCCTCCACATTTCATGTCTGTATCCGCCGCTGATAAAATGTTCAGATAAATTACAAAACAAAATAAATATTAAGAGAAAAATAATTGTAAATATATTATGTATACTGCAACTAGACTCGAGGATGAAATGTCGAGGCTATGATTGTGTTCAGCAGTATAGAATTGTCACTGTGTACACTCACCTATGTGCACTTGTATTATAAAAATGCATTTTGGACTTTAGTTTCCTTAAAAAAAGCTCCACCGCTGTGAATTACTGTTCTACAGAATGGCTTTGCTTATGAATTGATTGTGTAATTAAAAAATAAATTTTAAAAACAAAAAATAGAAACATTCTAACCGCGATCCCGATTTCGGTATCACTCACATGGAAGCATACTAACCACTAGACTACCATGCCACTCGACTTTGTGAATAAATTATAAATAAGATATATAGCTTTGCAGGTACCTTTTTAAATTAGCTTTATAAGGTAATGACAATTCTTTACTGTAGAAACAAATATTGTTTATCGGCTGGTTTCAGTCTGGTGCTTACAGTTCGCGGGAAGGCGTTTGCTCCTTTAAATAAAACTTTGAGGTTTTGCTGTTCTAAGTATTGGTAAGGTTTTGCTATATTATATTTAGTTTTGCCGATGCATACTGAACATTAGTCCATATCCTACCTGTTCGTATTAGCCGCCTATTTGGTGTTGCTGTTAATAATAAATAATTTGCTTTTGCCGTTCTTTCTGCAGGCTGGCTTAAGCAACTTGGTGTAGGTAATAGACTTGAAGGCCTATGCTTACCGTTATCTATTTTTACCAATTGATTTAAATTCAATAACGCTATCCAAGGACCTATTAAAGTCTAGCTTCGTTTCCAGTAACACAGATGATTATGGTGATGTGTCTAAAATAACTTCCCATTAGTTGCCATTGGTTACTTATAAACAAAATATACCACACAATAATTTAGTGACTATTCGCTCGTTTTTCATTAATTTTGAGATATCGATTTCACAAACCTTAAAAGGCCTTTTAAATGAAAACCTTGAGGGAATTCTATGGACGCCAATAGCGTGCTTATCATTATCTTGCAAGTGTTGATATTCATAATATTATCTTATAATCAAATTATTTATGAGTGACTGATAACTGACGGTGAGTGCTTTATTGCTCCCCTTGATCTGATCTAAATGTGATGTTTGCCACTGGCAATGAGATGACTATAAAACATTACAGGCGTGTCGTGGCCAAGTGGTCTAGTGCATCAGACTCAAGTTCTGGTGTTGTCAGAATGTGGGTTCGAATCCCGGCAAGGCCGAATCAAATCTTGCGTCCCTAAGCAAGACCCTTAACCATAATTGCTTGCCAGATAAATAATGTAGTTGGATTATTTTAATTGATATATCTTGCTCCCTTTACTACTAGTACTAGTTCAGACAGAATGGTTGGGTTATGTATGGTATTTGGTAATTAATAATGTGATAATTGGGCCCAAAACGTTAGGTTATATAACTGGGCAGTGACAAAGATTTTTTAAATTTTTAAAATTTTTGTTTTTTTTGTTTTTTGGGGGGTTTGCTTATGCATGCATTTTCGCATATCTAGTCTAGGGATTGGACATTATGAGTTAGAGTGCACTTCAAATAGAATTTTACTGTGGCTGATCTTCTTTGCAAAATGTTTATTAAAGTCATTCCCTTTTTCCATTCAAAGATTTTATTCGTTTATCCTGTAAAACGTCAAAACCTTGGGGCTTCTGGGAGTTGGGGGTGCATCAAGACCGCGCAGGGGGCTAAGGTACCCCAGAACCCGCCCCCACCTTTTTCAGATTTTTTTTTCAACACCCAGTTGCATCTCTGTATATAGTCTGCAGCCAATGTGATAGAGAAAGTGAATATCGGAAGTTCTATGAATAAAGCGACTAGTCATATCTCATCGTTAACAAATATGTTTGATGACGTCATCACAGATCAAAGCGCTCCCTAGCAGCAGTATTTAAAAGGGAATATTTATCTCAGAAATTATCGAACAGAATTTCATCACATTTAGTACGATGCTAAAGACATCTAATGTATTTTTTAACAACTTTAGGTGATGACGTCATCACACATGCACAACCAAACACCTTGAGTTTGTTTTTTACAAACTGAATACCTCTAGTTATTATTATTGTTAAAAACAAAATACGTGTTTGCAAACAAAATCAAAATATAAGATAATTATAATGATTTTTTTGGGAAAACAAGTGACGTCATGGTAGTCAAAGAGACCTGACCAACAGGAGATCTTAAAAAAGAAAGGAGTGAAATTCTACGGGTTGGTTTCTGTACATATTTCCTGATTGTGACATTTAAGTATATGCATTTAAGTGTATTTTTGGGTAACATTTGAACTCCGGAAGATTAGCATTCAGTTGGGAATTTATTTTACTAATTTTACACCTCAGCACCTCAGCAGACCAAAGGCACAATTATTACCATTTACATTTTATACCAATCATAATTTGTGTATTTTGAGATTACCAATATAGGTGATCTGGGGCTTTCACTTGAAATTGGCTGCTCGTAAAAGTTAAACCGTTTTGAGTTTAACTTAACACGCTGTCTGAACATAGCCAATGTGTCCCTTCTCCATGGGTGAACACAGTAGCCTACGGGTGCACCCCACTAATAATAATAATAATAATAATAATAATAATAATAATAATAATAATAATAATAATAATAATAATAATAATAATAATAATAATAATAATAATAATAATAATAATAATAATAATAATAATAATAATAATAATAATAATAATAATAATAATAATAACAACAATAATAATAATAATAATAATAATAATAATAATAATAATAATAATAATAATAATAATAATAATGTGGACTTATATAGCGCACGTATCCACCAAACTGGTGCTCAAGGCGCATTATGTTATTACCCCTGCTCATCAGGCTCATAAATCATTCCTGAAACCATCTCAGCTCCCTGGGGAGTATACAGCTCAATTGCTGCCATTACAGCGCATATGGGCTAATTAAATACAACAACCAACTCTGCCCTCACAGGTACCCATTTAACCCTGGGTGGAGAGAAGCAATTATGGTAAAGTGTCTTGCTCAAGGACACAAGCACCCCGGACGTGGCTGGGATTCGAACCCACATTCTGACAAATCTAAACCGCTCGACCATGGCACTAACCCATGCTAAATACAAAATTCGTTATTCATGTTAAAAAATCATTAAAATGAATACTTAGAATTCTATAAAATTTCAAACTGAAAACAAAATATTGATTGATGTGTAACTTTTTATTTTATCCTTAATTTAATGTGGATAGTCCAGAGGCCCGTCGAGTTATTCTCATCCCAATGGAAACCACTCTCTACACTAGTGAAAACGCCGCACTGAAAAATATCCTTTTTGAAAAAAACCCCCCATAAATTAGGACCACTTTTTCAGGGCCTAATGCATCCAAAATACTCAAAGTTGAAAGTCAATGACCATACACAGTTCATGATATTGGACCATTTTTGCAAAACAAAATGAGGGCATACAAATTATGATAAACAGATTAGAGCATGAATTTGTCACTATTTAGTGGGGTGCACTCATACAGATTAATCGTGATCATGCACTCCTAAAACTAAAGTGTTGAATCAACCTTTTAAGAGTTCGGTGAGTGAGTTAAATTCAACTCAAAGAAAGTATTGAATTAACACGGAGTCAAGTTAAGTTTATTTAATTCAAAACTTTTAAAAGTTAAATCCAACTTTATAAAGAGAACTCTTCGCCGAACTCTTTAAAATGTTGATTCAACACTTCAGTTTTAAGAGTGTGTATATGTTTATTTAATGCTTTAACGTTGCGCCGTACCCCTATGTAACCTGTTTGAATCCTTAATATATCATTTTGTTTATTAATTACAATATTAATTCAGAGGCAAAACCTTTCTCGATAAACGAAATTCAAGACTATGGAGGATTTAATTCAAGAGAAAACTAATTCCAAAATCCATTAAGAAAACAAAATCCAAATGTACGGGTAAAAAATAGGTAAGAAAAATTCGCGTACAGGCGCACTGTGCAAACAGATCTCTCACCTGTCGGTAATTTGACGCACAACCGAATTTTCATAGTTGCGAAGTTGTGGGCGGAGACAAAGCATGACCAAACGTTCAGTGTTGCTAAGGGTGGGCGGGGACTGTGGACAAATATGGACCAGTGTACGGTGAATTTCTCAGAGCTGAACCAGGAGGAATTCTCAACACAAGGTCTGTCAGATGTCCTTATGTAGTGGTGAGGTATAGGCACGGTTTTTCGCTGGGTTCGATACTGTTATTATTCGATATCTAACCCCTACATTCACCTAGAATTAGATCGGTGCTGGTCAAAGGGTCTATCTCAACATTTCAATATGTTCATGTTTATCATACTGTGTATCAATTTTAAACTGATGACGCTGGCGTCGGGATCAAGTCTCTCGACTGCTGAATACTGCCCTCCGACGTGGCAGCGTTTTGGTGACTCGTGCTACCACCTTGACTCTGCTCTTGCTACCTGGGAATTAGCCTGGACTTCATGCCAGAACATGGACGGAGAAATGGCTGTCCCTAATTCACCCGAAGAAAACGATTTTATGGCGAACACAGCACAACTTGCAAACATTGAACGATTATGGATTGCTTGCAGTTACAAGCAGCAACTTGGAAAATGGCAATGCGAGAGTCAAGTGAATCAGGGCGCCTACTCTAACTGGGATCCTAAATACAATGAGGACGGACACTGTGGGTTTATTTATGGGAAATCTAGTGATGACTGGTATGGAAAATGGTACAACAGGAGTTGCGCTAAAGAATTTCCAGCCCTTTGTGTGCGTCATCCCAACCACCTAACCACTGAACTCTCTACCGCACCCAACCACCCAACCACCCCACTGTCTACTGCACCCAACCAGCCAACCACCCCACTCTCTACTGCACCCAACCACCCAACCATCCCAGTCTCTACTGCACCCACTAAACAGCTTACGTGCCCCCGTCACTACCGTTTCTCTGTCAGCGACGACCCAATGCTTCTCAACTCCTGCCTCGTCGATCACATCATCCGAGAGTTCGTCATCAACAGCATTCACATATGCGCATCGGCCTGCATCAAGGAGCCTGGATGTTGCTCCATCAACATCAAAATCACCCAAGAAGGAGAGAAAGTTTGTCAGCTGAACGACTCTACCCGCTCTGACGACCCGGCTAAGTTCAAAGTGACTGAGTATGTTTGTGTCTACTACTTTCGATCTATTAAATAATCAGTGACATTCAACTCCTTCTCCTCAAGACTGACTTCAAACACAACTTAACTTTGATCAAAATAGGAATGTGAACATTCACTTATGATAATTAAATTTGTATTAACTGAAAACGCTGGAACTCCAAAACGAACTTGAACTGAACTATAATTTGAAACGCTACAAAGATGTATCTCTTATGCTTTTGACAAAATTACCCAGTGATGTAAGTCAATTGTCTATTTTATTTAAAAATTACTATTTTCAGATACTTTAAAATTCACACGAAAACCGTTTTTAAACAGTTATCCGAATTGTATTTATGAAGAGCCAATCGTACAAAAATCATTTAGGCACTTAATTGTTTTTGTTTTTTATTTAATTAAATCACAGTGAAAATATAGACAAAAACGCGGTTGATACATCTGTACGGTAGTTGTGGCTCATTGTAGCAGAGGGAACTTCAACTGAAGAACTTTAACCGAGGGCCACACATTAAATGAACATAAACTGCACATACAACCGATAATAATTATGGAACAGTCGCCGTTTGTTTGTTAAACGAATATCATTTTGCAGTTTAACTTACTTTTAAATTAGGGTCTATTATTGCCTTTTCGGTCAGGAGACAAATTACTTTTGGAAAGTAACAATTAATGTAGTTCAATAGTAAACAATTAAAAACGTTCATAAAGATTAAAAACATGTTTGTATAAATATGCAGATTTACTTTCAATTGATGCAATTTGTTTGGGACGAAAAACTGCGGAACTATTGATCTTGGGCCATTTACATAGAGTTGCTAAGCAGAAACAATTTGCTTAGTGGATGCTTTGGTTACCAGCCAACATTTCATACAAAATATGCATTTTGGCTGGTAGTCTGTTTTATAATGCTTAGTAAAAATAATTAGCATAAATTTCTGTTAAGCAGCTCTAATGAATTTAGCCCCTTGTCTGTCGCAAACCTGCAGCAGGCGGGGCGTTGCGCTTGCCAACGAGTTTCCAACATAGCGCCCTCAATTGATGAATCATTATTTTCTCAGGAGATATTATTGTATTATTCATTCGGGGTTATTGGGGGCTTGGCCTGTTCCCCCATATACCCAAGGCCTGTGCCCCCGCTCAGAATTTTGATCCCTAAGAAAGACGTAAGAGCCTATACAAAAATGCCTCAAGTGCCTCTTGAAAATCCTTGTACTTGTAGGGGACACTTGGGGCTGGGGGGGGGGGGGGTGTCCCATATCGAGCCAGCCCTAGTATTATGCAGCCCTAGTTATGCAGCCCTAGTTATGCGCCTCAACGAACTAATCCTACAGCATCCATTCATGGGATGATCCTCCAGCAGTCTACTTAAGCAGCAGCATTTTCCAGAGTCCGGCATTCTCCTGAGGACGATCAGAGCATACTGATCGAAACGTCGAGTTGTACCCCCAGTTCTTTTCAGAACTAATTACTACTCAATTGAGATTCCACATGGTGTCACCGCAATTAGTCTTACTTATCATCCTCACCATGCAAAGCTACAAGTTTTACCGATTATAATTATAATAATCATCAATAATGGATAATGACTGATAAATGTCTCAAACAGTATACTATACTACACCATTGGCAAACCGAATGGGCGCAGCATCTCTCTTCCACCTCAGTAAAATTAGTTTCGTTATTTTAAAAATGATTTCTTAAAACATTATTTACAAATACACGAAAATAATCGATTAATGTTATTTTAAAAATTTTTTTTATATACAATATATATCGGGCCCCCAAAATTGCTTTTTAGATTTATTTTGTCCAAAATAAGCTTTTAAGTGAGTCTGTACTGATAAGGAATACAATGGAATAATGTAAAAATTTATGTTCTCTGATTTTAATGTTTTAAGAGGAACGATAATTACTGGGGAAACATTGCCATTACCGCATAATGAATATATTATTTCGTCCCGTTATAGCAAAGGGGTTGAAATTCATTTGAATTATGAATAAAATATACTTTCTATAATCTAGGCCTGACGATTAAGTGTAAATAATTTAAAATAAAATTTAACAAACAAAGAGGGCGCTATTTAGATTTAACGAGACCAGAAAGCAAACTGATACCTAGACTCCCATAGTTCGTTACGATAGCATTTGGACCAGCAGTATCAGACTAAATGGGAAAGGTTGGATTTTCTACAGTGTGGCGATCGGAAGATCAATCCACGTCCTATCTGACAAATCGTCTGTGCTGACATTTTGGTAAAATAACTCCTAATTTACAGAAATGGACTCGTACGATGTGATAGCAAACCAGCCAGTCGTCATAGATAATGTAAGTAAAATAGTGCCGAAAGTTATGAGGCTTTGGAGGTATAACGTGTTAGACTGGGAGTGTAATCAAAACTAGTAGTAATCAAAATGTAACTTGCAACTGCAAGCTAATACTATACTAATACTAGCTAGGATGATCATATCGTTGTTATTCACATAAGCGCTAGATTATAGAGTGTACAAAAAAACACACCGTATATTGCATATTTCAAGAAAAAATAAACACATTGCACTGAAACACCTTAAATACTATATATCTATACTGTATAGTTATTACGTGTATGCCTTTGATAATAAAAATATTGAAACTTACACTGTGTTTTGACCAATTCTTGCCATGTTTTGGTCTTCTCTTGGTCTTTTCTGCGGTTCGATTCTGTCCGCATGATGTGATCACGTATTTTACACCTACTGTTCTATCTGTTTCACGGTCCTAGTGCAATTACTGGAGCGGAGCGGCAAACAGCGCCCCCGCCCGTCTCAACCTTCAACCTTTTGCAATACAAATCTACGGCCGTTTTAGTTTTATTGAATATATTCCATGGCAGAAATGCGGTCTCCAATTGATGAAATTAAGTTTTTTTTAAACCATTTATATCATTTTTCATTTCACATTTGGTCGTTTGAGTTTCATGTAAAATTATCAGGGATATATTCAATAAAACTAAAACAGCCGTAGGTTTGTATTGCAAAGGTTGAGACGGGCGGGGGCGCTGTTTGCCGCACCGCTCCAGTAATTGCACTAGGACCATGAAACGGATGGAACAGTAGGTTTTAAAATACGTGATCACATCGTGCGGACAGAATCGAACCGCAGAGAAGACCAAAACAAGGCAAGAATTGGTCAAAAACACAGTGTAAGTTTCAATATTTGTTATTATCAAAGGCATACACGTAATAACAATACAGTATAGATACAGGTATTACAGTGCAATGTGTTTATTTTTTTGTGAAACAATCAATATACGTTTTTTTGTACACTCTGTATCCTAGCGCTTATGTGAATAACATAATGATAGGATCATCCTAGCTACCCTGATAGGACCCTATCTACAGTGCAAAGTACACTTCCGATAGGGTCCTGACCAAGAATTCTTCCTGTTCATATACCCGTAAAGTTTGCACTGAATTTTCTCCTTTTTTTACCTGACTTCGTTGGCTGAACTGAGGAAATGCAGGCACTCTAACTTCTTAACTGCCTCTTGGAGAAATGATTTTTGTTGAAAGAGGATTTCCCCGACATTTCTCAGAGCAACGGCCAATCTGTGTACAAACATTTCATGCCGTTCATCGAGCGAAGACTTTGTCACCTTGGGGTCAGAACATCAATTGCGCGGCAGAACATCAATTGTGCAAGGGCGACAGGACTTTACTTACAGTGCGGGCGATTTAATGAGACGTGTTCTGCCGCGCAATCGATGTTGTGACCCCAAGGTCATCGCTCATGCGCATTATTCAGCATGAACGGCATGAAAAGTTTGTACACAGATTGGCCGTTGCTCTGAGAAATGTCGGGGAAATCCTCCTTTTTTAGACATCTTTCAACAAAAATCGTTTCTCCAAGATGCAGTTAAGAAGTTACAGTGCCTGCATTTCCTCGGTTCAGCCAACGAAGACAGGTAAAAAAGGAGAAAATTCAGTACAAACTTTACAGGTATACGAACAGGAAGAACTCTTGGTCAGGACCCTATCGGATGTGTACTTTGCACTGTAGATAGGGTCCTATCAGGGCTGTATGGGGTAGAATGTCATGTCCGACCGCCACTTTTTCTCATTCAAAATTTAAACGTAATCAGAATTGTGACAAAAAGAAAGCTTGGGCGATAACATGATAATATCAAATATGATGATACCCTTTTTATTTGATTACGATATTATGAATCTTTTCAAGTTATTGAGATATCAGCATATCACGATTAAAAAAAATATATTGCGATTAAAAATAAAAACGCGATTGCGAGTCGAGTCAGAAATTCCATGGAAACAAAATTAGGCCAGTCTTTTCAGCTTTCGTATGTGAGAAACAAAAGTGAACTACGTTAGTGGTAAGCTGACTGTTGGATCACAAAGGAGCTGACATACAGGGTACAGACCCAGAACTCTGTCATTTCTCTTAACCCTAACTCCCTAGGCCCCAGGGAAAGTTTGTCAGGGGGCGAGTTTGTAAAGGTGAGATTGTAAGGGGTGAGTTTGCCAGGGGGCGAATTGACTGGCATGCGATCAAACAATTTATAGACAATGTTTACGTCTCACTGTCTAGCCATGTTGGTCTCTGACTCTCTGTAGATATATGTGCAACAAAAGGTGCCTTCATCAATTTTGTTGTAAAGTGCAAAGGAATTAAAACTTGACACAGATGTGTCCCAATCATGTGGTGTTACCCTCAGTAATACGCAGGAATAAACCTTGTCACGTGTCATGTCATCTGCATAATAATAATAATAATAATAATAATAATAATAATAATAATGTAGACTTACATGTATATACATGTAGCACACGTAGCCACCAAACTGGTGCTCAAGGTGCATTATATTATTACCCCTGCTCATCAGGTTCATAAATCATTCCTGAAACCATCTCAGTTCCCTGGGGAGTATACATCTCAATTGCTGCCATTACAGCGCATATAGGGCTAATCAAACACAACAACCAACTCTGCCCTCACAGGTACCCATTTACCCCTGAGTGGAGAGAAGCAATTATGGTAAAGTGTCTTGCTCAAGGACACAAGCACCCTCCTTAATTACCAGGTACCTTCCTCAATCCTTCATAATCCTCCGGAATGTGTTTGTGCATGAAACTCACTGCCTCAATCCTTCATAATCCTCCAACTTGAGTTTATGCATGAAGCTCACTGCCTCAATCCTTCATAATCCTCCACTATCAAATGCACGACCCTCCTCAATCCTCCATAATCCTCCAATTGGTGATTTTCGAACGTGCCTCATTCCTCCAAAATCCTCCACATTCATCCAAAGTAAATTTTCATTATGCCCTCAATCCTCCACAATCCTCCAGGATCTCTTTGAACCATGCTTCCTCAATCCTCCACAATCCTCCACTATCAAATGCACGACCCTCATCAATCCTCCATAATCCTCCAATTGGTGATTTTCGAACGTGCCTCATTCCTCCAAAATCCTCCAAATCCTCCGGAGGATTATAGAGGATTTAGGAGGGTTAGGGTTAACCCTAACCCCCTTTGGTATTCTGGCTAGACACCCTGCTCAACTCAACAACATACAACATTTGTCAAAGTGAGAAGGCTGCTGAGTGTAACAAGATCCAACAGTGCATATTGTTGCGTCTAGCAGGCTAGCCCTGTAGTGTGTGTGGGTGGTATTATAAGTACCCTGCTAGGTGCAACAGTATGCATCAGGGAATGTCATGGTAAAAAGCATACTTACCAAATTGTACAGTGCACTGGACTTACCTTTGAAATAATCCATTAGCCCATATCATCTACACTGCAATGTGAGATCTATATGAAACCTAATACTGACCACCATTCTCCTTGAACCAGAAAGTTTCAATAACAGTGGCCAGCAGTTTCAGTAAAAATGTTAAGTATGTGGTTGCTAGACACATCAAAATACAACGCTGTGAAATATTTACACAGACTTGAACCCTGCTGGACTCAACAGTATACAACAAATTCTATAGCATCCCATGGCTGCACAGTGCAACAAGGTCCCACAGACATGTACACTTGTTGCACCGTGTTGCGTTGAGCAGGGTTAGGGTTAAACAAGAAAATCGTGAATATGAAATCGGATTTAATTAACACCCAGCCCCTGTCTGTCCCCAACTAGGGCTGTGTGTATTCGGATATTTTTAGAACCAGATACCTGAAATCAAGAAACTTCGGATACCCAGATACCCATTTTCATTTTCAGCTCATATTAACCCTCTTACTACTACAAGCGTCAAAATCAGTGAAAATGTTGATATACTTGCCAAGGTATATCTAGTGCACTTAAAAGTCAAACATTGTCAAACCTTACGTGTAGTGTACATTTACAGGTCAAAACGAGTCGACCGTTTTTGACTGGTAAAAGCATTGTCTGGTATTGTTCGGGGTAGTCAAAATGACGGTAAAAACCAGTCAAAAATGCCCCTGTGTGCACATTTGGGTCGACAGTCAAAACAGGCAGTTGACTGGTTTTGACCTCTACAGCAACTTTCCACTAAAGTGCATCAATAGTAGGAGGGTTAACAGCTCATGGCACACACTCCCAGTGCAGACATAAAGCATGCAGTAATCCAATAACTGCAAACAATAGGCAAACATTGTATCACACTGAATCAGTTGGAGGAAAGTTGTGTGGAAACTGTCCTTAAAATGTCTCTTCTTGACAAATAAAATTGTCTGTAAAAGTGTAAACATTACATTATTCAAGAGTCACAGATTTCTGTTGGCACTGCTCAAATGTTAAGTCCGAATTTTAAAAAGTCGTTTATGGGTAATTGGAACCGAAAAATGGAACCGGGTAATGACAGTTTCGGTCTGATATCCGGAAACCCGGATACCCAACACAGCCTTATCCCCAACATTAAGATTATGGAGGAATGACAGGATGCGTAATGTTCTGGATGGTTCAGACCATAATAAATTGGATATGCCTTGCGAAATCACCCAGAAATAACTTTATAACTCTGATAATATTTCGTTTCCTTTTTCAGGGTTCTGGTGTGGTCAAAGCAGGCTTTGCTGGAGACCAGATACCAAAGTACCATTTTCCTAATTAGTAAGTGTTATGTTTACTTTAAATATTTGTGACCCAGCATGACAAAGCCCACAAAAACGTCCCAGAAATAAAAAATGAGTTATTGGTATCATATGAAAGGGCAACTCTTTAGCTTTTCAATGGTGAAAAAATTATATCCATCATGCATTCTGTTGAAAAGTTATGGACTTTGAAAGTCGAAAAACAATGAAATTACGATTTCGAGAAATACAGGATGTTTTGAAAAAAAATGCACTAACAACCGCAAAATGGTGCTCGGAATTTCGCTTTTTCACACACTTATGAATCGATTTCAGTAATTTTGTTTGCAGGAAATTGTGAAATAAACATCCAGGAACTATAATCAGTAAAAACCCCAAAAGTCCGTATAACACCCCATTGGTCGAAAATTTGCTGTATCTTGGATTGGGGTTCAGCGACTTTTTGCGGGTTTCGCCGTGCGGGGTCACATTTTCTTTTGTTAAAAACTAGTGTCAGAAACTAAAAGCAGTTTTGCCAACATTACCAATGCTATACATTCCATTTAAAAGGGAATAATTATCTGAAGGTAAATTGATGCTTTATTCCAACATTTGAAAAGGATCCAAAATTTTGTTTCCTGTTTTCAAAATTTACATGTACATGTGAAAATTCCAGCTTATTATGTTGTGTCATTACAAAAAGAAAAAAAGTGAAACTGCTTTAAGATTTTTCTATTCATTCTAAAATGGAATTTAGGAAAGAGTACTCTTTAAAAAAAATTCAAACTGGAAATTATTGGCAATTATTGCATTTTTCATAAAAATGATAGCACCTCAGACTAAATCATTTGTAGGAAAGATGGATTCCATCATCTGCTTTACATTAAGTACATGTAACAGGGCTTGCGCTTAATTTTTTCTAAGAGTAGCCCACCGGGCTAGTAAACTGTGTTTTTTACTAGCCCGCAGAAATTTTTACTAGCCCAGATTAATAACAATGACATTAAAAAAAAAAGTATAGACTTTAAAAAGTACATTTGAGAAATGTTTGCAAAATACTGTATAACAATTAAAGCAGGTTTTGAGAAAAACTGAAGGTTGACATTTGTCTAGAAATCACTGTCGCTGGTAGTGGAGTCGGGTTGTTCTTCTTGTTCTTCTTCTTCTTCTTCTTCTTCTTCTTCTTCTTCTTGTTCTTGTTGTTCTTGTTCTCCTTCTCCTTCTCCTTCGTTGTCTTCTTCTATGTCATCATCGTCTGATGAGCTGACTATATCTTCTTTTGGCTTCCCATTGTGGCCTGTAGGTCCGTTTTCTCTTTGTATTTTCATACTCATAGGCTGCCGCTGCATCATTCTCTCTCTTGTTTGATGGTGCCGATGGATTGGAAACATTTGACATGAATCGCCACATGATGAAAATAATGTTTGCGACGCTATACGATCTTTGGTAATAATCTATCCAGACTATTCACGCACGCACACACGTGGTGGTGATCCTCCGCCGGAAAGACGCACTGGATGCCAGCGATAATTTTTCACCTATACACCTGAAGTGCAAAATAACTGGCCTTTATTGCACTAGGGAAAAATTTCCACGCCGGCATCGCTTTTATGGTATGGTTCCCAGTATGCATCATATGTTAATTATACAGTTAAGTTACAAGTTACTGACTACTGGTGGAATTATTGTTGTGAGACTTGTAGGGAAGTAGCTGTGTTCAACACAGTGTACACAATTACAACAGTACGACGTGCTCGGTGCGAATCGGTGCTAAGTAATGGTTAGTATAGTATAGCACGTAGCGATGGATCACGCAAGGAAGTGCGTGGGGTTTGGGGTTTCATTAAATAAAGTTACATTCACGACACACAAAAGGTAAAGCTTTAAAGAGTTCGTTTTATTTTCTTTATTCACATCTGAAAAACAAAGAACATGCACATTTTTTAAGTAGCCCGCCGGGCAAGTTGAGAAGTAGTTTTTACTTGCCCGCAGCAGTTTTTACTAGACAATGTACGCCGGGCTAGCGTTAAGGTCGAGCCCTGATGTAAGTATCATAGTACGTATGAATCATTTACCCTAACAAACCCAAACCCATCAAACTCCAATGGCTGGTTGTGTTGCATTTTGATTGACTGTATAGCCCAAACAGGGATACTTTGCATGGGGCTGGGTGTCCAACAGTTGGGTGGTATTGTTACTGCATGGTGTTGGATTTTGGTGGATTCAGGAAGGTTCTTAACCAAAACCATTGGGGTTAGGGTTTTAATGTATAATTTAATTAACCCTCCTACTACTACAAGGGTCAAAATCAGTCAACATGTTGATATACTTGCCAAGGTATATCTAGTGCACTTAAAAGTCGAACACTGTCAAACCTTACATGTAGTAGGCCTAAGTACATTTACAGGTCAAAATGAGTCAACCGTTTTTGACTGGTAAAAGCATTGTCTTGTATTGTTCAGGGTGGTCAAAATGACAGTCAAAACCAGTCAAAAATGCCCCTGTTTGCACATTTTGAGTCAACAGTTAAAACAGGCAGTTGACTGGTTTGAACTCTATAGCAACTTCCCACTAAAGTGCAGCAATAGTAGGAGGATTAAAAGAGAGTACATGGATGTAAGCATACTCGTCAAATCAGTTTTGCCAACATTGTATCTTCCATTTGAGACCCAATAAGATTGGATGCAAGTGTATCATGTAAGTGCATCACACATGTAAGTGCATCGTGCACCAACTTTTGGCTATCATTACTTCCATTTGAAAGTAATTCAACAGGAATTTTGAACCCGGTTACATAACTGTATTACATTTCAGCATCAAATGGTTATTAACCCTCCTATATACAGTGCAGTTGCCATAGAATTGTCAGACCTTTCAAAACCTTTCAAGTTTGCTGTACTGAAGGGTTTTGAAAGGTGAGAAAACTGTCTGACAAAAGGGACCTATGAAAGGTTTCGAAAGGTGTAACAACTCTCTGAACAAACTGGTGTTGAAATGTTTCAATACCTTTCAAAGGGTATTGAAAGGTGTGGTTGTTCAGTAGCAACAAATTCTGGAGGGTTTTAAAGGGTTCATAATAATTGATAGCCATTTTGGCCCGTAAGCAGATTTTGAAAGGTTTTGAAAGGTCAAACCATAGGAGGGTTAAACCACAAACCTGTGAAAGTTGCAGTGTCTTACGTTGTGTTGTAAAGTTGAAACCAGTGAAAATTCATTAAGATTTGTCATATACTACTCAAAACAATTTAGGGAACACCGGATTTTTAACATCAAATAGGTTTGAAATGTTCCATGAACCGGGATTTTCATTTGCAACCCCCTCTCTCTTTCAGTAGTCATGTCATGAAATGTGTAATCACTACATGCATCCTTTATCATCTGTTTCATTGTGCAGTTGTTTCTCATCAATTCTGTGAAACATTGTGTTTATCTGAAATAAATGATCTTGCTTTAACAGAGATTATTCCGGTGTTCCCTAAATTGTTTTGAGTAGTATATATTCATGGTATTTAGGAAAGAGTACTCATTCCTAAATTCAAACTTTATGAAATTTGTTATTATTTTGTAATCATCAATTCTGTACCTTACATGTATGTTTTATATTTGAGTAGTCTTAAATTTGAGTCGTCTTAAATGGTAATTTCAAATGTAATGCTTCATTTTTGTCACATTTTAGTTGGCTGCAAGTAAAAACTTGACTTTCCCAGTCTTGATATATTTTGCATATTTTCTACATTTTAACCCTCCTATAGGTTTAACAATCAAAGACACTCAAAATTTGTATGTCTCTCTTAACCCATTGACTTTGTGCAATGCACTCAAATACATGCAAGCACATGTGGCTGTGATAGGAGGTCAAACCAAAACCAATCAAAGACACTCAAAATTTGTATGTAACTCCCAACCCATTGACTTTGTGCAGTGCACTCAAATAAATGCAAGGACATGTGGCTAGGATAGGTCAAACCAAAACCACTCGACAGTACATACACAGATCTGTGTGACTCTGGTTTGACCTACCAATTGGCAATGCAACCAAAAACACTCAAGTGACTGTCTGTGGGTGCCGTGCTGACTGGGCCAAATTTCAGCCTGGGCATAGGAGGGTTAAGGGTTGATATGGGTAAGATTTTGCAAGATTTTGAATTAGTTGGGTAATGATGTGACAGATGGAGCATGCACTATCATGACTATGTAAGGGACCAACTGGCCAAGGCAGTTTATTATTTAGGGAATAAAAGTTTGTTGTGCAGCCTTTAACGGAGGATAAAGACCCAGGGTCGTGGCCACATTGGCTCGGTCCTTTATCACCCAATGCCACGCACAAAACCAGTCATTATCCTGCAGTAAAGACCAAGCGTCTTGGGCATTTATGAATACTAGATATCATGACCCAAAGTTGATAATAAATATAGCCTGATCTTCTTCTCCTAAAACTTTCTTGATCTCTATTGCTCTGTAGTGTTGGAAGACCAAAGCATGTACGTGTGATGGCCGGGGCTCTAGAGGGCGACATCTTCATTGGTCCTAAGGGGGAGGAGCATCGTGGTCTACTGTCAATCAAATATCCAATGGAGGTAAATTGAAATTGACAACCTTCCCATCATGAACAGACGAATGCAACAAGATCCAATTCCATTGGATCGTTTTGAAGTCATCAGGAACAAAAAAACTATTATTCATGCAGGCCTCAGTTTGTATGTTGGATTTTGTTGCATTTGGCATTGTGTCAGCTGACTGACTGTAAATGTTAAAGGGGCATAATTATGTCTTTGAGCTGGTGACATGTAATATGAAAGTTCAAGATCTTTTTATTCCCCAATTACATCTAACAAAAAGCAGTATTTCTTTGGGATAGGGGTGAAGCCCGGTTCATACTTGACGCGAAAGCGACTGCGAAGCGAATTTTATGTCATCAAATTCGCAGTGAATGATTTGCGCAAGTCGAAATGTGTTAAACTTTTGCGAACCTTCGCAAATATTCGCGCCGTGAACCATTGTCGACGTCACAAATTTCGCTTCGTATTCGCTTTCACGCTTTCAAGTATGAACTGGCCTTTACACTTATGTTCAGGGAACTTTTGCAAACCTTCGCCGCGAATATTTGCTGTGAACCATTGTCGTCGTCACGAATTTCGCTTCGCATATGCTTTCGCGTGAAGTATGAATCGGCCTTTAGACTGTGAGCAGTAATAGGTTACCATGGAGATGGCCTGGTACCTCTCTATTCCATTGACGTGCAATACGTGTACGTGTCTGAATGCTATGATGCTGGTCTCCGTGTTCGTTGCCTCAGACCCACTTGTCAGCAATTTTAGTTTTCTACTTTTTTTGGGGGGTATGAAACATCCAATTGCAGCTAAAAATGCTGGATCAATTGGAATTCTTCTGCTTGGTGTTTTAAACAACTTTTTCACATTGGAGTATGAACGTTTGCCCGATTTAGCCACCATATTTTGTGTTTGGGAAATTTGGTCTGGTTCCAATAACCGCATATACATGTTAATATATAATACAAAAAAAAGATTACGAAAAAAAACCAACGCGTCAACGCACCGATTTTGAAGCCAACCTTTGACCAGAAACCAGAGACCTTTGGTCTTAAAATAATTTCTCGCTAATTACAAGACAAATTGGTTGCTTTTATTTGATAAACTACATGTACCATTATCCCTAACCCCTTAGGTATTCTGGCTCCTCTGAATCCTCCACAATCCATCAGTGCACTTTTGGAAACATGCCCTTATCTTCAAAATGCACCATGCATTTTCATTGATCTTTCATATTCAGCACTTATGGCCTGTACTTCTTGCCAGGTAGTAATTTTGCCCCATTTGAAGAGATGAAAGTACCAGTTTGCAATAGTGTTGATTTTTTACCAAAAAGTGCCCATTGGAGGATTTTGCAGTATTTTGCAGGATTTGGGGTGGTTAGGGTTATTAATATTTGGGAACAGCGCCATTTGCGTGGAATTTAAAGACTTAAGGTCCCTTAAAATAATATCATTGTCAAACTTGATTTGAAAGGCACACCAGTTCAACAAATCAAGGAAAGTCGAGTCATTAAAAAATTACTTTGTTACAAGTCCAGTCCATGTCATGAATTAATGTAGTACAGTCTCAATACATCCCCCCCGCCCCCAAATCACACTGCACATTTTCCCAAAGTCTTGCTTGCCAACCAAACAAGACTTTCAAAATTGCAATTTGCAAAGATTTCCATATTTGAGTTAAGGACAGGGTCTTATTATATGATAATTTGGTAAGGATTTTGGATTTGAAATGTTGATTTTTTTGTGGAAAGTAAGCGATCTAGTCAAGCGTCGGGAGCTACATGTATACTGTATTGATTTGAGTGTCCACCCTTATAAATACATGGCTCTTTGTATATTATCTATGTACAGTGTACGTAGTCATTTATTAATATTACCTTCTTACCTCCCCCATCCCCATTCTGCTGAATATTGACAACAACAATTTGGGGGAGGGGGGGCTTATGTTTACACCCCGCCCCACCTAGATCCACCCCTTCAAATCTCTGCCTCTATGTATATTATTTATAAACATAAACATGTATATATATTTATTAATAATAATGCTTTCTTCCTACCCCCTTTCTGCTGCTGATACAGTTATCTTCTTAATCCATGTGGAATTAGTAAAAAAAATTACCAAAATTCAGACATGCATAATTGGAGAATAACAAAAAGATTTCAAAGTACATATATTTTTGATACCATCATCAACTTTTTATTTAACCCTCCTACAATCAGTGCAATTTTTTTAAACAACCCATTCAGGCCACTCCAAGCCATTTACAAACTGTAGCTGTTGCCAGTGGCCTCCTATATGGTTACCCTTCTGTGCACTGTCACACCACTGAGATTGCAGGGTAAGGTGGTCTCCCATTGATACATTTCAGGCCATACTAATATGTTCAAACATTTACAGTGGCCTTGGGTAGCACACAGTTGATTTTGTAAGATTCAGGCCTGGAATTTCACGGCGGCCACGACGGCCATTGCCGTCGTTGCCCTTTTAGTGGCCGTGATGCCCCCTTGCAAATAACCAATATCACGGCCAATTTTGCCGTGCCCTTTTTCCCCATGGCCGCAGTTCTTTTGAAGATCATGCCAGCGCGATGCGGCTCGGCACGCCCGTTCACACACAAAATAAAAATTAAGTCAACGTTACACGTACGTGTGAAGGATCAGATCAAAGGAAAACAAAATCACTGTAACGGACCCCAATGTTCGAATATACATGTACATGTATGCGTGAGACTTCCACGGTAATGCAGCGCAGCCGGCCAGCCACGACTCACGCCAGATATACGGCCCACCGCCCGTTATTAAAGCCGTGTCCGAATTGGCAGCTACGGTTGTTGCTCAGGGCAGCCTATGCTGCAGCGCATGCTGACGCAGCCACAGCCGTAGCCGCCAAATTCGGAAACGGCCTTACTTCCGATCCCAGCCACGGAAGGCCCAACTTTAGACTACAATACGTAACTTTATCAAGCATCTGCAATGGAATTTTTAACGTTGCCCCCTCTGAAAATTCAATAAATAGCATTGCGCTCAATTCTTTCGGGAGTAGCATCGTTAAACAAGGCAGCTCCTATCTCTCATCAGCTGTACTGTATGCTTGCGCGTCACGAAAAGAAACTTGTGAATGTTGCCAGTAGAGATCGTCCCATGGGGTGATTATACTGACAATATAATGGAGGATCATTGGGCCAGTTCTAGCTGCGACAATCATTGCTCATAGTTTTGGTTCGGGTTTCGGTTAAATACATTCATTTAATGTGAAAAGGCTTAAAGATTGACTACAACGGAATAATGATAAGTGCTGTATTGCTGTTTTCGTTCGAGAAATGTGTAATGATTACTAACATATTATTATTATTCAATAAAATTTGTTCCTTCATGCAAAAAAAAAATCAATTTGATCGGCGTTCTACGACCCAGAAAAGCCCAGTTTCACCAAAAGCCCTCAAATCATGTATAATTCATACTTCGTGTGTGACGTAGCACCCATGAAAAAAATGAGTCTGGATTCTTAATACTATTTCTAGTGCATCCACCAACAACACATGAAGTCGGCATTATATAACTGTTACACAACAACGTCGAAAAAAAGCTTCATAAAAACTTCATGCCTCTGCTGACGCATGAAAACGCATGTATAATATACGAAAGTAACATGGCATCTTCTGTTTACCTCGGTGCTCATGGGTTATACGTCATCCCTTTTTGCTGGTTTACAAGTCCGCTGGTACTATATCGTGGATTTCATAGTGGATTTTCAATGGGTCTTTGTCGGGAACCAGTGCAGGGCGGGAAATTTCAAAAATCAAAGAAGCAGGGTCTAATTTTTTCGGTCAAATTGCAACAAAATTATAAAGAGAAAAACATGACCACAACAATAAATTGTTACCTGAACACAACATAAACAAGGTTCGATAGTCAATTTAATGTGAGAGTTCTCGTTGTAGTCCATCTTTAATGTGAAATACTGTTAATACAAATTGTTTAAATCTGAGAAAGGAGATTGGTGAAAATAAAATGGAAATACATGTACTGTACACCTAAAAATTGATTTGTGCTTAAATTTTTCTTGTTTCTTTAAGTTAAAAAAAACATGGCCTTAGTGCCCTTTTTTCTTTTTTACTTTGGCCTTCATGCCCTTCCCTTTGGCTTTGGTGCCCTTAAAAATTTGCCCCTATCGAAGGCCAAAGTGGCCTTGCCCTAAAAATGATGAAATTCCAGGCCTGAAGATTACTTGGAAAGGACAGCAGGCTTGTACATGTATGTACTGAAGGGTTGCTAAAGAACAGAATTTAGTGGCTCGGAGTGGCCTCCATGTTGTAGAAGGGTTAAACTGAACATTATACATGTTAAGAATGCAAAAGCAAAGGAATACAATGCCTTAAACAGGTGACTCGGGCAGGGTTTTTTCACAGACACTCATAAAGCACTGAATATACAGTGCTTCATGCATAATGTCGGTATATAAGGGCAAAACGTTCAATGTAATGTTTTTCACCCAATGCAAGACTTGCATCTATCTATACACATTAACATGTACTTGGTTACACCAACAGCTATCATATAATACACTCCATACAGTTGGATATTGATTTTTACACAATGGATCTACTTTAAAGCAGATTAGCCCTGTCATCTATATTGCAGCTGTTGTTAATAATAAATATAAAAACAGATTATAAATGATTGCTAATAATACAACAATGTCAATGCCATTGTGGGTCAATAGTGACCCAGACCAGCACAAGTACATAAGGGCGGGGACGGGAATGTTACACATTGTTCTGTGAATGTCCTGACTATGCCACACCTGGTAGAAATTAACAAACAGCTAATGTTACAATTACAGCCATCTGGGAGTATAATTGTACTGATACTACGTACATATATATAGTACATGTATTACATGCAGACTCATGGATAGACTCATGGACAGGATAAGGGCACCAGTACATTCACAGGCTAGGGGCACCTAACTTTATTGGATTGTCAGCCATCTTGTAATACAACATTGAATAATCCCACTCACAAATTTATTGCCCAGCGCTCCACCGATAAATATACAAATTAATAGAGTTGGTCGCTGAGTTGTCTTATTTCTAAAAAAATAAATAAATTAAAAAAAAATAAATAAAAAATAAACTCGGACAAATTGTGTGTGCGTTGTAATTGAAGAAGTCAGTATTTGTGATGTATATTGTTTAAATTTGCTGTTCGTTTTGTGATGCAGGCCTAGAATTTTATGGAGGCCATGGTCTCCATTGCCCTGGTCTTGACCTTGGTGCCCCTTATATTCTAAGGGAAGTGCCCTTTACTCTTGAAAAGTGGCCTTGCCCCTACAAGAATGAAATTCCAGGCCTGCTATATGCAGGTGTTATTTTTGAAGTGCTGGTCACATACTGATGATGAATAATTTACTACCAGTAATTTTTAAATTTTATAGTTAATTAACAAAAACTCCACATACATTGCTGACACCGACGTTACAAAATTTCCTAGATGTTACAAAATTTCCTAGATGTTACAAAATTTCCTAGATGTTACAAAATTTCCAAGATGTTACAAAATTTCCTAGATGTTACAAAATTTCCTAGATGTTACAAAATTTCCTAGATGTTACAAAATTTCCTAGATGTTACAAAATTTCCTAATGCAGTTACTAGCTAGGTACATGTTCATGAGCATGTCATGTACATCAAAGCTTCAAGGGCAAAGTTCTGATCAGCTAACAATGAATCTTTTGGATGCCCCAGGTGTTTAGTTAGACACCCGGGCTGTTTTACATACATTGGTGAATGATTTTCACTTGTATTGCATTGGAAAATACTACTCAAAAATCAAGAATTGCAATTTAAAATTAGCATACACTCAAAAATATTTCTTTCAAAATATTTGTTACTTTCCAATTGTTTTGGTGAAATCATTCTAAAATGATTGCTTATTAACTCTCCTACTACTACAAGGGTAAAATCAGTCAAAATGTTGATATACTTGCCAAGGTATATCTAGTGCACTTAAAAGTCAAACACTGTCAACCCTTACGTGCAGTAAGTACATTTTACAAGTCAACCGTTTTTGACTGGTAAAAGCATTGTCTTGTGTTGTTCAGGGTGGTCAAAATGACAGTAAAAGCCAGTCAAAAATGCCCCTGTGTGCACATGTGGGTCGACAGCCAAAACAGGCAGTTGACTGATTTTGACCTCTATATCAACTTACCACTAAAGTGCAGCAATAGTAGGAGGGTTAACTGTAATAAAAATGTATTTGTAAATTTTCATTTTATTGTACACTGTATACTTCATTGGTGGATACGTGCGCTATATAAATCCACACATTATTATTATTATTATTATTATTATTCATGCTTATTCTGTATTTTATACGCTTACTATTTAATTTATGCATACAAATTGTATGCTTGAATTGTGAGGTTGTGTTTAATCTCTTGTGTTTTTACATCAATTATTAAAATTCTTGAAAATGTTTCTTGAAATTTTCTTCCATTATTTCTGCAGCACGGCATAGTTAAAGACTGGAATGACATGGAGCGTATATGGCAGTACATTTATTCCAAAGATCAACTCCAGACATTCTCAGAAGAGGTAAGATTTAATAGAATCTTGGTTTCTCTTTCAAAATGTTTATATATATGTCAATTAATTCATACGTTCTTTCAGTACAGTTTTTCAGCAAGTGGACTGACCTGTCAAAACCAGACAGCTGTCTAGTTTTAAATGGTAGAATAAATTTGCCTTCAAAAGACACTAAGTACAGTCTAGATGCATTTACCACACAAAACCGTATGGCAAGCAATACACTTCACTTTTATCATTCAATACAAATGAAATGGTTTCGCAAGGTCAGTCTATTAAAGGGAAAGTACACCGTAAGTAATTACCTAATTTCTAAATTACCAAATTATTATCCAAGCCTAACTTGATGTGAAATTGGTAAAGGTACCAAACATTTATAAATTAGGTCTCAAAAGCTTTCTTTTAAGAGAAAACCTGTAAAATATGTAAAATCAAAATAACTAATTAATTTTGTAGTCATTTTACCAAACCATGAATGTACATATTTTGTGGGAATCATTCCACATCCTTTGGCATAATATAATTGTCCAAAACATTTATAAACAAATAACAGTTTTACATAAAACTTACTTGATGTAAGATGGTATAAAACATGTGAAATATTCTCTCAGGTGCTTATCGTTGTATATTCTCTCAGGTGCTATCGTTGTATATTCTCTCAGGTGCTATCGTTGTATATTCTCTCAGGTGCTATTGTTGTATATTCTCTCAGGTGCTATCGTACATTCTCTCAGGTGCTATCGTTGTATATTCTCTCAGGTGCTATCATTGTATATTCTCTCAGGTGCTATCGTACATTCTCTCAGGTGCTATCGTTGTACATTCTCTCAGGTGCTATCGTTGTACATTCTCTCAGGTGCTATCGTTGTATATTCTCTCAGGTGCTATCGTTGTATATTCTCTCAGGTGCTATCGTTGTATATTCTCTCAGGTGCTATCGTTGTATATTCTCTCAGGTGCTATCGTTGTATATTCTCTCAGGTGCTATCGTTGTATATTCTCTCAGGTGCTGTCGTTGTATATTCTCTCAGGTGCTGTCGTTGTATATTCTCTCAGGTGCTGTCGTTGTATATTCTCTCAGGTGCTGTCGTTGTATATTCTCTCAGGTGCTATCGTTGTACGTGTATATTCTCTCAGGTGCTGTCGTATATTCTCTCAGGTGCTGTTGTTGTATATTCTCTCAGGTGCTGTCGTTGTATATTCTCTCAGGTGCTATTGTTGTACGTGTATATTCTCTCAGGTGCTGTTGTATATTCTCTCAGGTGCTGTTGTTGTATATTCTCTCAGGTGCTGTCGTTGTATATTCTCTCAGGTGCTGTCGTTGTATATTCTCTCAGGTGCTGTCGTTGTATATTCTGTCAGGTGCTGTCGTATATTCTCTCAGGTGCTGTCGTTGTATATTCTCTCAGGTGCTATCGTTGTTTATTCAAGAAATCATTTCCAAAATGAATTTCTGTCTTCTGAAGACAGAAATTCCATGTTGGAATGAATATGAACAATCTGAATATATGTACAGTTTCATTATTTCCTTTGTAACAACACAATGAAATAAGCTAAACTGTGTTCTTTTTAAATTCATACATGTATATCATTTTACATACGGATGCATTTACATTTTTATACCAAAAGTGTATTGGCTTTAACATGGACAATTTAATCTAATATACTCTTCTAACTTGTTCCCTTTGTTTATACATTATGAAAATCCTAGGATAAAAAAGTGCCAAAAGGGAATTAGCTTTATATATATATGCATGTAATTTAATATACATGTATAACAGATGTTATGTGGTGTGTATAGGGATCCTCACTACTGCTTGACATCTGCTGTTGAATTTATACATACCATATGGGGCTTCAAATGTTATTGTGATGCTTACAAAGTCATTGCGCATTCATTTCATTAACCCTCCTACTATAGCTGCACTTTAGTGGGAAGTTGCTGTAGAAGTCAAAACCAGTCAACTGCCTGTTTTGACTGTTGACCCAAATGTGCACACAGGGGCATTTTTGACTGGTTTTTACTGTCATTTTGACCACCCTGAACAATACCAGACACTGCTTTTACCAGTCAAAAACGGTCCACTCATTTTAACCTGTAAATGTACTTACTACACGTAAGGTTTGACAGTGTTTGACTTTAAAGTGCACTAGATATACCTTGGCAAGTATTTCAACATTTTGACTAATTTTGACCCTTGTAGTAGTAGGAGGGATAATAGTATCAAACATATTCTGAAATGTTTGTCTTAAGTGATTTAATTTAATAACATTTTTTAAAGCTTTACTAAAATCCGTGGGCAGATTTGCCTGTGTGAGAATTGTAAATGAATTTTGGTATTTTTGAGCAAACGAACTGACAATTTCAAAGGTTGGTTTCTAATGTCTAGCTATATGTAACCCGCTCTGTGAAAATGAGTGAAAAAGTTGCAAATTCAAAAATTTGACCCTTGCAGTAGTAGGAGGGTTAATAATAATCTTTGTGTTGACCGACAGCTTTGGCCAAGTGTGAAGATAATTATGAGCTGGGATAAGAAGTCCAGAAAAAATTGTATGAGAAGAGTAAGCAAAGAAAAACGAAACATAAACAGAAATTGTAATAAAATTAGTAAATTTTTTGGAGCGAACAAAGAAAATTGACTGAACCGAGGACTGCAACCTCTGGTTTGTGATAAGGCTATGTAGCACCAGAAGTGTATACCTACATGAAGTGTGCCACTCATGTACTAGTCCATGACATAGTATTCCGAGAACAATGGATTTGGGCCATTCATGGCATTTTGTTCCACAAACTGATGCACAAGGTGTCAAAAGGAAGCAGTGCAGTCTGGGAGACTTACCCGGCATGTGAGAGAACTGTATCTTACATGTGCACTTTAACGTTTAGCGCGTTCACCTGCATTTAAGATTGCGTTTATTTCTAGGAACTAGCTTTGCGCATCTAAAGCCGCGTTCGCACTGGACTTTTTTTTGGGAAGGTTTTACCGAGACGATGGTAAAATGAAAAATGGTCAAATGTAACCTCTGTCTGCACTTGGACTTTCGACACGGGAAAATTTTTACCGAGACCGTGGTAGAAGTAACCGAGCTGTCAGGATAATGACTCATGAGGGCGCTTTGCGTGACCTTTCTACGTTGACCCGATTGATCCAACAACACAGAGAAAACTTGCTACACATGCACATGCATTAAATGCGCCCGGCCCGCCCCCACCGCACGGTGAAACAATGCAAAGCGCATGCGTGGTGTCCCTGAGTAGCACGACCTTGCGCTCGGGCCGGATGTACACTTTCCTGAGCCGCTTTTACCGACTCACTCTGTCCGCACTGGACTTATCGTCTCGGGAAAAGTTACCTGGTTAGTTTTCCTGGGCAGCAGTTGGCCAGTAGAAGTAACCGCTGGACTCAGGAAAAGTAACTGAGAGGAAAATGTCCCAGGCTGTCCGCACTGGACTTAAAATGGGAAAAGTACCCATCGTCTCGGTAAGTTTTACCAAAAAAAGTCCAGTGCGAACACAGCTTTAGTGTCTAATCCCATGATACCATACAGCAGGCTAGATAGGGAAGCAAAACTTGTAACCAAGCTCATTGTATTTGCATTTGGAGTACATTGCCTTGGACTGGACTGTAGCAGGCTGGCACACTTCATGAAGGTAATAGACTTAAGATAGCACTGATGTGACAAGTTCTTATTGATATTTTGTATTCTTTGTCTGTGGACAGCATCCTGTCTTACTGACAGAGGCACCTCTCAACCCAAGGAAGAACAGGGAGAAAGCTGCAGAGGTGTTCTTTGAGACATTCAACGTTCCAGCTCTCTTCATCTCGATGCAGGCCATTCTTAGTTTGTAAGAACAAAAATCTCCTTTCACAACATATATCAAGCATAATCTTTCCTGTTGAAAGAGTGAGAATTAAGTTGAATAGCAAGAGAATAAATTTACCTTTGTATTGCTTTCCGAATTATCAAATTAAAATATTATTATCTGAAAACTTAGTGTTAAGTTAGTACAGGTATCAGTCATCCTGATAACTTATTTTGTAGTACTTTCATCAATAGTCCTAACCTCCTACAGGCATTTCACAGACACCATGCTGAATGCAACAAAATGCAACAACAGAAAAGTGTGCAGGCTGCTCAATGCAACAAGATCCACCAGCTAGAACAATGGTTCTTTTATTCTCTACTAAGCTTGGGCGATAACATGACAATATCGAATATCGCGATACCTTTTTTATTCGATTATGATATCGAGAAGCTTTTTAAGTTATCGGCGTATCGGCAAATCGCGATTAAAAAATATATCGCAATTTAAAAAAAATCGACATTGTGAGTCAAGTCAGAAATTCTATGGAAACAAAATTAGAACAGTCTTTTCAGCTTTTGGAAGTGAGAAACAAAAGCGAACTACTTCAGAAGTACATACATGCTCTGCAAACGAATTTGTGATTTATTGTGACGCTTGTAGAGGGGTACACACCTGTGGTTATCGGCTCTAAAGCAATAATGCATGAATGAAAAAATAATCACGATATTATTGAAAATCGTGTGGATGAAAAAAATCGATATCGCCCAAGCTTATTCTTTGCTAGAACAATGGTTCTTTTGTTCTCTGCTGAGGGCAACAAGATTTGAAGTTCTGTCTGAAATGTTGTCCTTGGCTGCGGCTACAGATGCAATGTCACAAATATCTTGCCACAAGGTGACTTTATCATCGCTTTAAAAAAATGTTGCTGTTACAGTTCATCAAACAAAGCTTCTTCACCCATCTCTACTAGAATCATAAAATAGTAAAAGTACATTTTGAAAATGAACATTTGTTGAGATATAGAACCACTGGCAGATGTTTAAAGTTGTTTGTGCACCAAGTTCTTGAGATTTAAAACAAACAACACACACGGAATGAATGATAGTATTTTGTCAAGAGCATCTGCGTGCAAGGTGTATGCAGCCAATTCAAGTGGCAGCTCCAGCCCCAGATGCCGCCAGTAGCCAAAGATATTGAATAAGGAAGCAACCTTTTTTTGGTTGGTGATTTCCATTTAAAAAAAATTACTGACATGAGGATAATGTTTTTCTTGATAGATATGCGACAGGTCGTACGACCGGTGTAGTCCTAGACTCAGGCGATGGTGTGACACACGCAGTACCAATTTACGAAGGTTTTGCACTTCCCCACTCTATCATGAGGGTGGATATAGCAGGCCGAGATGTCACCCGTTATCTTCAGCTTCTGCTCAGGAAAGAAGGGTATAACTTCCACACATCGGCCGAGCTAGAGGTTGTTAAGATGATCAAAGAGGTGTGTATTTAAAAAATTGCTTAAAATACTGAGGGAAAGAGTCTGCAGAGTACGTAGTCATGACTTTCTGGCATTTGTTGAAATGTTTTGAAGGGAAGAATTTTTAATCACCAAAATTGTTATTTTGTTATTTTCATTCGAGTAAAGTTTAAAAAATATTTTATGTACCTATTTTATGGTATTCTGTCTTTATTAAAAAATATTTTTTCACTTAATGATAAATAATCTTGTACAATTTTCTGTTTCTGCCAATTTGGAAAAAACAGTTATGTTAGAAAACAACATTGTTGACGAGTCTGAGGATTACCAAAAGATGATGTAGCTTTTCTTTTTACCAAATCATTAAATGAACCACACAGGAAACCGATGTAAATCTGTTTTTTTTTTACTGAACATAGAAAAACCCGACTATAGATACTGGTCCTTAATAAACAACTGAGCTCTCTAGTCCAATCTGCGTACTGTACATCGTAAACATGTGGTGATGAAAAACACTTTTTCTACCTCAAAAATTAGCTGTTCATCAGTTATTTTGTTTTAGTTTTGACATTGGAAAACGCTACCCTGGTTACTGGTTAATACTAGGAGCCTATTGGCCCACACCGAGGAGGCCCTCCAGATACTGGGTGATCGCTTCGCCGACGCTTGTACGCAGTTCGGGCTTACTATAAGCCTGAAGAAAACCAAAGTCTGCGTACAAAACGTCAGTCCTCCTTCCATCAGAATCGACAACGTCATCCTGGAGGCTGTAGACGATTTCACCTACCTTGGGTCAACAATCAGTAGCAACCTCTCTCTTGACGTCGAACTGGACAGACGGCTTAGGAAGTCAAACACCATCATGGTCAGATTGAACAAAAGGGTGTGGGAGAACAGGGCGTTGACAGAACACACCAAGATCCGAGTCTACCAGGCCTGTGTTCTTGGCACCTTACTCTATGGAAGTGAGTCTTGGACCACCTACATGAGGCAAGAACGCTGGCTCAATACCTTCCACATGCGGTGCCTCAAGCGCATTCTCGGAATCAGCTGGCAGGACTATGTCCCACATAGTGACATCCTGAAGCGCGCCAAAATTCCCAGCATGTATTCTTTGCTGAGTCAGCGCCGCCTTCGATGGCTGGGACATATTCGACGCATGGAGGACGGGAGGCTGCCAAAAGACATCCTGTACGGACAATTAGCTACTGGCTTCAGACGAGTTGGTCGCCCCTTACTCCGCTTCAAGGACGCCTGCAAGAGAGACTTGAAAGCCTGCAATATCTCTCCAGACAGCTGGGAGATACAGGCCGAGGATCGAGAGGCTTGGCGTCAGACTGTCCACAGGGGCATCGCAGGTGCAGACATGAAGAGAGGTCAGCTTGCAGCAGAGAAGAGGGATCGGAAGAAACGCACTGCAGCAATACACGCAGGCTTCTCAGTACATCTGTACCAAGTATAGCAGGGACTGTCAATCGCGCATTGGACTGCATAGCCACAGTAGACGATGCCAAGACCCTACAAACAGATAGCACTCCAGGGGCGCATCATGCATGGTCTCTCGAGACTGAGCTGCCGATGATGAAGATTAGCCCAGGCTAACCTTGTTTTGTATGCATGGAGCCCTCATACGGTCATGCACTGAGTGGATATTTGTCATGACAAAAATTCTATGGTAATACAATAATTTCTGACAATTTCTGGTTATTTCTTTGCAGCGATCGTGTTTCCTGTCCATCAATCCACAAAAAGAAGAGACGACAGACACGGAGAAATCTCTGTATACATTGCCTGATGGTAGCACACTAGAGGTGGGTCCAGATATAATCATTGTTCATCAATCAATCCAATAGCATCATGATTATAACCAGACTTTGAAGACTTACATTAACCCTCCTACACATAGAGGCCACTGTAAACCACTAAATGTCCAATGTGTTGTACACACATTGTTTGTGCATATAAGCCACACTGCCCCTTTGAAGTAATCTCCAATGTACATACATGCATACAAAGACACATGTATACCACAATGGACCTTATTTTCAGCAGGTTATACTGTAAACAAACTCCCAATAATAAATCACCATCAGCCACTGAGACCAATAAACCATACCAAGCCTCCATCATCCATTGGGATTTTCAGCAGTTATTTTGTAAACACAGACTCTCCATAGTAGCCTACCACCAGCCACTGAGTCTGGAACAAAGTAATATGCCCTGCAATATGTCAATCACAAACCACTAAAACCAACAGACATATGAGGCATTATGTTACTATGCAGTATAGCTATGAGGAGCCACTGCCTACCATATCAATGGCTTGGAGTGGCCTGAATGGGTTGTTTCAAAAATTTCACTGATTGTAGGAGGGTTAAGGTGCTTCCAATATCAGAAATTCAGACCAGTCACCAGGAGACTAATGGTTTTAGGTCCATAGTGTTAGTCAGCAATACCTATGGGTGTCTTTTGGACACCCTGTTTGCTAAATGGACACCCTGTTTTATTTGAAATACAAAGAGCATGCAAAAGTATTTTGGACACTCTATTTCCGAATTCTGATTTATATCACAACCTTTGTAGCAGGCTGCCTGATTTAATAAGGTAGAACCTTTAGCTGAGAGGAAACTTTCTGGTGTGATGTAAAATGGGTCCTTTTCCATTGCGTAGACTCATTTTTGTGAGATAAATGTGACTCGGATTACTTAAGGATGAATAGCTTCGGTGAAAATCGGACGATGGTAAAAATTGCTGACTGTGCACAAAATTCAGAGCATAACAGAATTAAAAGGTTGTTTCTGGATTGAGAATCTTACAGAACTGCCTTGAAATAGTAAAGAATTCCAGTGTACTCTTGTAGGTCATGTAAAGAAATGAAAATAATGATTCTGTTGGGTAGGGATATATATTATTTCTTCCCATAACAATAACACTGCTCTCACTGCAATCAAGGAGTTTGGTGAAACAATTCGCAGCTAGCTATTTCTGGGGTACTTACCAGTTAACTTAAAGGGACAATTGTCACAATCAACAGGGCATGGAATCTTAGTGTTAGTTTTAGATTAACCCTCCTACTGTTTGACCATTTGAAACCATTCAAAATTTCCACTTACCAAAATGCCCATTGGTTTTGTACACACCTGGTGATACCATTTGAACAGTGTTGGTAGCAAGCTTTACTACCATTCATATCCATTCAAATGGTTTTGAATGGTTGATACACTACACCTTGGTGTGTTTCCATAGCCGAATGGATTCAAATGGTGAATGTACTTCACAGTGGCTTATCATTCAAATGGTTTTGAATGGTGGATACATTACACCTTGGTGTGGTTTCACATAGCCGAAAAACAAAACCTGCATTATGTAGATAAAGTGGACTATCCATCATCTCAGTACCCTATGGAGTTTTAACACATGGTGGCCAGTGTACAAGTAATTGATCTACCACTTAAAAATGGCACTAGGGTCTTTAGGGTATAGCAGACCTGTCATTCAAAACCATTTACTCATGTCACTGGCATAGAGGGTCCATTAATTCACCACTTAGAAGTATCCAAACAAGGTTTTGTATTAGCTGACCTGCCATTCCAAACCATTTGGGGAATCAATACTGTACACAGTTATTTCACCATTCAAAACCACAAAAGTGAATGGTTTCAAATGGTGGATCAACTTGTATGAAAAAGGCACCAGAAGTAGGAGGGTTAACTCAGTAACTGAACATAATACCCCACATGATAAGGTCATATTACCGTTGCTGCTGCATAAATGAGCCGGTCATTTTCAGTCACTGTGTTCATCTTAAACTAGGACATCGATTCCATGCCCTAATGAAAGTCTGCTCTGATCGTGATGATATTAAGGGAATAACAGTTTGTTGCACGGTTAACTGCAGGTTAACGACCAATTTTGGGCGTGGTCATAGGGAGAGGTCCTTATCAGGAGGTCCTTATTGGTATCACACGCCTGACTCATGTACTTTGGAAGTGTTTAGTGAATTTGCCCATTTCTGTTTAGCTTTATTCAACAAATATTTTTTTTGTTACATTTTGAAAACGAAATCGATACGGGCATTTATGATTTATGGGAATAACAGTTTGACGCTTGGTCTTTACCACAGGTTAATGACCAATTTTGGGCGTGGTCACGGGGAGCGGTCCTTATTGCTCAGGACCACACCCAAAAACTGGTTGTTAACCTGTGGTAAAGACCAAGCGTCAAACAGGTTATTCCCATTCATAAATGCTCGTATCGTTTTCGTTTTCAAAATGTAAACAAAATAAATTTATGTTGAATATAGCCAAATAGAAATGGCAAATTCACAAAACACTTCCAAAGTACATGAGTCAGGCGCGTGATGCCAATCTTCGTCACTCTGATTGGTTCAAATCCGCGTCGCACATCACATAAAACAGCTGTCGAACAGCTGGTGCATACGCACTGTTCTCATTTTGATAAGCCAGTCTATACCATCCATTAACCCTAACTCCCTAGGCCCATTTGCTTACACATAACCTGAATCCTCCCTAACTCCCTAGGCCCATTTGCTTACACATAACCTGAATCCTCCCTAACTCCCTAGGCCCATTTGCTTACACATAACCTGAATCCTTCCTAACTCCCTAGGCCCATTTGCTTACACATAACCTGAATCCTTCCTAACTCCCTAGTCCCATTTGCTTACACATAACCTGAATCCTTCCTAACTCCCTAGGCCCATTTGCTTACACATAACCTGAATCCTTCCTAACTCCCTAGGCCCATTTGCTTACACATAACCTGAATCCTTCCTAACTCCCTAGGCCCATTTGCTTACACATAACCTGAATCCTTCCTAACTCCCTAGGCCCATTTGCTTACACATAACCTGAATCCTTCCTAACTCCGTAGGCCCATTTGCTTACACATAACCTGAATCCTTCCTAACTCCCTAGGCCCATTTGCTTACACATAACCTGAATCCTTCCTAACTCCCTAGGCCCATTTGCTTACACATAACCTGAATCCTTCCTAACTCCGTTGGCCCATTTGCTTACACATAACCTGAATCCTTCCTAACTCCCTAGGCCCATTTGCTTACACATAACCTGAATCCTTCCTAACTCCCTAGGCCCATTTGCTTACACATAACCTGAATCCTTCCTAACTCCGTTGGCCCATTTGCTTACACATAACCTGAATCCTTCCTAACTCCCTGGGCCCATTTGCTTACACATAACCTGAATCCTTCCTAACTCCCTAGGCCCATTTGCTTACACATAACCTGAATCCTTCCTAACTCCCTTGGCCCATTTGCTTACACATAACCTGAATCCTTCCTAACTCCCTAGGCCCATTTGCTTACACATAACCTGAATCCTTCCTAACTCCGTTGGCCCATTTGCTTACACATAACCTGAATCCTTCCTAACTCCCTTGGCCCATTTGCTTACACATAACCTGAATCCTTCCTAACTCCCTAGGCCCATTTGCTTACACATAACCTGAATCCTTCCTAACTCCCTAGGCCCATTTGCTTACACATAACCTGAATCCTTCCTAACTCCCTAGGCCCGTTTGCTATAACCTGAATCCTTCCTAACTTCCTAGGCCCATTTGCTTACACATAACCTGAATCCTCCAAAATCCTGCAGTAGTAAAGCAAGCATAACTAGAGCTCAAGTGTTTGTTAGAACAAACACACGGTGTTCGTGTCAACTTCCGGTTCAATCAAATTATCATCGATGATGTCAATCATATTTTGCAAAGGTGTATCATCTTTTATTATAACAATATCAATTTCATATTCGAAAGACCTATAAATTTTGCTTTAGAATGTTGAATTTGAACTTCCTGTTTAGACCGGAAGTAAAGGTGAGATGAGGTGATTTGAAGGTCATATATATGACCTCGTCATGGTCTAAGTATGTGTCAAGTTTGAAGGCCCTGTGAACTTTGGAACTATGTTTTTTATGTTCGATAATTCTCATCGAGAAGGAGGAGGAGAAGGGGAAAAAAAAAAAAATAAACAATTTCAAGAGGTGTTCGCGCTGTGATGAAATTTTCAAAATTTAGTTTTGAAAACGAGGGTGGAACATACTTTACCAAATATGAATATTGTACCTTCCCTTGAACCAATAATTGCAGGGTACTAAAATAGAATAAATGAACAAGATTCAGGTTAGGCCTAATAATGAAGGTTGGTTGAGTCACCGGTCATTTGTGTTTTCTTCTTCAAGGTGGGACCAGCCAAGTTCAGGGCGCCAGAGCTTCTCTTCAGACCAGACCTGATCGGTGAGGAGTGTGAAGGACTCCATGAGGTGCTTACCTTTGCCATCCAGAAATCAGACATGGATCTCAGGAGGACCCTGTTTGCAAACATCGTCCTGTCTGGTGGCTCCACACTCTTCAGAGGGTTCGGAGACAGGCTGCTCAGCGAAGTCAAGAAACTCGCACCAAAGGATGTTAAAATAAGGGTAGGTTAACCCTCCTACTGTTTGACCATTTGAAACCATTCAAAATTTCCACTTACCAAAATGCCCATTGGTTTTGTACAAGCATGGTGATACCATTTGAACAGTGTTGGTAGCAAGCTTTACTACCATTCAAATCTATTCAAATGCATAGAGGGTCCATTGATTCACCACTTAGAAGTATCCAAACAAGGTTTTGTATTAGCTGTACTACCATTTGGAAAGATCCAAACAAGGTTTTGTATTAGCTGACCTACCATTCAAAACCATTCGGGGGAATCAATACTGTACTCAGTTATTTCACCATTCAAAACCACAAAAGCGAATGGTTTCAAATGGTGGATCAACTTGTATGAAAAAGGTACCAGAAGTAGGAGGGTTTAAAAGTTGAATGCAATCTTGGTTAAAAGGCATGTGAATTCTCTGTAGAAGAAAAATGTATTGAAATGAATATCTGAACGTTTCAACTGACTGGAGCTGTTTTTATCATCTCTCTATCTGGTCATATGAGGGCAGTGTTTATTTCCTTTATTTGGCAGTTCTGGCCACAAGTTGTATCCAAAGGTACTGTGCAACTGTGCAAATCACATCTACAGTGAAACAGTGACCAGAAGTCTACTATTTACACTTAGTGTGCCAGTTGTGTAATAGCCTAGTTCAGTGTCCACTGCATTGACACTGAAAGAATGGATTGGGGCCATTTGTGAGCTTGGATTCAAGAGAAATATGTGCAAATTGTCAAAAATAAGAAATGCATTTTGGGAGATTAACTGGCGCATGCACGAACTGTTCCTTACACATGTTACGTACAAAATTTAAAGGGACAATATCATCACGATCAGAGCAGACATTCGACAGGGCATGGAATCGGTGTCCTAGTTTAAGATGAACACAGTGACTGAAAATTACTGGCTCATTTATGCAACAGCAACGGTAATATGACCTTATCATGTGGGGTATTATTTTCAGTCACTGAGTTAATCTAAAACTAGCACTCTGATTCAATGCCCTGTTGATTGTGACGATACTGCCCCTTTAATGCATACATACTGTGAATATAAAGATACAGTGTATATATCGTTGTCAGTGCAACAACGTCGTATCTCCGAGTTACGACGTTTTTGCGCAAAACCAGTTTGTGTCAGTGCAAAAAGGTCCTATGTAACAAGTTCCCGGATGAATGCACAAAAACAATGGCTGGGATACGACGTTGTTGCACAAACATTTTTTAATGTATGTAAATTCATGCAGATTGACGACACCCTGTACATATGACCTTATTGCATTGTGTACATACGATGTTGTTGCACTGACACGACGATATAGTGTTTTTATTGCATCCCAGTCATGGTTATCTGCGTCAGGCGCCATATCCCATAATGTCCTATTGCGAGGAAGCCAAACTCATTACTAAGTGCTTGTTGACATTTTGCATACATTGGTGTTGACTCGGTTATAACATGCTGCCATACTTTGTGTGTTGATATGATATGTGATATTTTCTTCCCAATAAAACGAATAGGAATTTTAGAAAGTTAAATTTCAGGTAGATGATTTCTTGAAGTTCTCACATTTTTGTTATGTTTAACTTGTGAACATTTAGTTAGAAGTACCAAGAACATTTTTCCTATCCTTTTTTGCAGATATCAGCACCACAGGAGAGATTATACTCAACATGGATTGGGTAAGTCTTGTCTTTTGTGCCTATTAACCCTCCTACTACTGCTGCTGCACTTTAGTGGGAAGTTGCTATAGAGGTCAAAACCAGTGGACTGTGGACCCAAATGTGCACACAGGGGCATTTTTGACTGGTTTTTATTGTCATTTTGACCACCCTGAACAATACCAGATAATGCTTTTACCAGTCAAAAACAGTCGACTCATTTTGACCTGTAAATGTACTTACTACACTTAAGGTTTGACAGTGTTTGACTTTTAAGTGCACTAGATATACCTTGGCAAGTATATCAACATTTTGACTGATTTTGACCCTTGTAGTAGTAGGAGGGTTAAATAAAGAATTGTTTTAATCCGAAGATTTTATGTAGGATCAAAGTGTGAGACCCCCAAAAATGGCATCAAAATGGAAATTTAAAAAATAAATAAATAAATAAAAATTAATTGATTTAATTTTGCCCTACACCGACGTGTGTATAGCACTGTATACTCAGTGCTTTCCGAGTGTCTGTGAAAAAACTACACAGGCGACTCGGGCGGGATTCGAACCCACGACCTCCTGCTTACTAGTGCAGACGTCTTAATAAAAATTAGTTTTCCTGTTTTCTCTATTTAAAAAAGAAATCAATTTTGATGAAGCAGCATTACAAGTAAACTTGTAATTACCAAAGGTGTAACCCTGAAATGCCTGGCTTTAAGATTACTGTTCAACATCAACATTTAATTTGTCTGAAGAATTGAGCCAAAAAAAATTAAAAAAAGGATTTAATTTCATTGGAAAGTGACACTTCTTTGCCTGGTCAAGAACAGGAAAAAGGCTTTTGTAGTCATAGTGTGTTAACGGTGATATGTGTAAATGAAGATTAATAAATATGTGACCAGCTCTGTGAAAATGAGTCATGAGTCGCAAATTTGAAATATTGAGATTTCTATGTGGCTTTAATATTTTATTGATTGACATTGACGTCAATTTCAATCAATAAAATATTAAAATGATTTTAAAATATCAATGATTTTTTTGTGAGTAGGTTGTTTGATTTCTGTTTTCCTTTCGAACGCTTGTTTTCCTAAGAATTCAATTGTGTTAATTATGCAAATTATTGATTATTAAAAATGCCATATCTCCATAATGCAATATGCCATACACCTCTAACATATACCAAATTAAAGCTGATGATGTACTCTTTCCATCCACATAGAAATCTCAATTTTTCAAATTTGCGACTTGTGACTCATTTTCACAGAGCGGGTCACATATAGCTAGACATTAGAAACCAACCTTTGAAATTGTCAGTTCGTTTGCTCAAAAATACCAAAATTCATTTACAATTCTCACACAGGCAAATCTGCCCACGGATTTTAGTAAAGCTTTGAAAAAATGTTATTAAATTAAATCACTTAAGACAAACATTTCAGAATATGTTTGATACTATTATCCCTCCTACTACTACAAGGGTCAAAATCAGTCAAAATGTTGAAATACTTGCCAAGGTATATCTAGTGCACTTAAAAGTCAAACACTGTCACACCTTATGTGTAGTAAGTACATTTACAGGTCAAAATGAGTCGACTGTTTTTGACTGGTAAAAGCATTGTCTGGTATTGTTCAGGGTGGTCAAAATGACAGTAAAAACCAGTCAAAAATGCCCCTGTTTGCACATTTGGGTCAACAGTCAAAACAGGCAGTTGACTGGTTTTGACCTCTATAGCAACTTTCCACTAAAGTGCAACAATAGTAGGAGGATTATATTGTATATTTCTCTGGTAATGAAACCAAGGATTCTGCAATAGCACCTATATCAATGTAGTTTGTAAGCCAGAAAAAACCTGTGAAGAGATGATGATGAAGGAATGTTCAGTTTTAGATGTGGGAGGAGAACCACAGACATATTTAGGTGAAACCAATTGATGCAATCAGATAGGGGCTGAAAAACAGCTTGTGTCCGAGTGATATTCAAACCATTATCAACAAAGGTATAAGGCAAGAAATGTACAGCTATGCCAACCGTATTCTCCCCTGTACACTAAGTTTATTGTAAAAGTCACACAAATCCAATTGATTTAATTTTGCCCGACACAAATCCAATTGTAAAAATGTTATCACTGATTGTTGTTGCAATTACCAGTGTTATATGTTGACTTAAAACATGATTTCCTGATGTTTCTTTGTGTTTCAGGGGTTCCATCTTAGCGTCACTAGACACATTCAAGAAGATGTGGGTATCCAAGAAGGAATATGATGAGGATGGTGTACGAGCCGTCCACAGGAAGACATTCTAATGCAAATGATATGAAATAGTATCTAGATCAAACAATGGTGTTCCTTGTACTGATGTCAATTCTTTTATGGTCGCCGGTTTTTACCTTCAGGGAAGATGGGAAGCAAAGAAATTAAAATGGCATATTATTAGCATCTAAATTTAATAATAATATTTAATTCTTCTATAGTAAATTTCACATAATGTCCCAATGCGCCAATATCATTCCTATAATCTTTCTCAGCTCCCTGGGGAGTATACAGCCCATTATGTGCAACCTAATTAAGTGCCACAGGGCTAATCAAACACATAAACCACCTCTACCCTCACATGTACCCATTTATACTCCTGGGTGAAGAAAAGCACTGTTACAGTTATGTGTCTAGCTCAAGGACACAAGTACCATGGTCACAGACAGGATTCAAATCCATATTCTGAAGACTCAGCCATCAAAACACAAGTCCACTGCACTAGACCGCTCGGCCATGACACCCCACATTTAATCAGATTCTTTTGGGTTTTGTTTGGAGATTAACACGTTTTTGATCAATGTGTGTGGCATGTGCTGACACATGTGTCACAATATGCGTTTATTGTATACGCACATCATGTGTATTGTTGTTTTGACGACCACCATACATGTCTTACGTGTGCCGTTCACTCATAAACTAAGCTCTAGAATATGCCCTTTCTTCTTTTTTGTTGTTGTTGCGGGGTGGTTGTAAAATGTATGATTACAAAGACAACATGTACATGTATGTTTCCTAATGAGTGCGGAAAACAGCTGTTGTGTGTTATTTTGTTGAAGGCAATTCATGTATTTTTGCCTGAAAACGTTTTATATCTTGGTTTCATTTTTGGCCAATCTGATTTTAAGACATTTTTGTTATTTCGTTGTGGTGTAACTTGGCTCAACAGGTAAAAAGTTCAGAATTTTCCACCCGTTGACAAATACATTTGGAAAATTGGGATCAAATTGATTAAAAACTAACTTAGAATTTGGGTATTTGAAAAAAAAAAATTTTCCATTTAACTTGCCATTTTGCAAATTTGAAATCTTTTTATTTTATTGGTAGTAACGGATAGGAAACATGAATGCATTTCTGGTAGTTTTGGAAACTTAAGTTGCACTACTTTTTGTTTCAACGTTGTAAATTAATGACTTAACATTAGAATAATGATATTTGCTTTCCTTATTTTGCTACTGATGAAAAATAATACAATTTTTATTTCATGCAATTCACTTTAATATTGTGAGATTTTTTTCCGAGATAAAACATTTTTCATTCAATTTTCCGCACAAATGAAACAACACACATTCTTGTAAATATGTTTTGGGGACTAACCCCGAGTTAAGGACTCAGTTGGGACCAAGAAAATTGTGGTGTCTGAGAAATGGGAAATTTCAAAGGGAATGTACAACATTGGTAGTGTTGGCAAAACTGCTTCTATGAGTACGCTTACTCTCTTTGAATCAAGATATACATTGAAGGGAAGGTACAGCATTGGTAATGTTGGGCAAACTGCTTCTATGAGTATGCTTACTCTCTTTGAATCGAGATATACATTGAAGGGAAGGTACAGCATTGGTAATGTTGGGCAAACTGCTTCTATGAGTATGCTTACTCTCTTTGAATCGAGATATACATTGAAGGGAAGGTACAGCATTGGTAATGTTGGCCAAACTGCTTCTATGAGTATGCTTACTCTCTTTGAATCGAGATATACATTGAAGGGAAGGTACAGCATTGGTAATGTTGGCCAAACTGCTTCTATGAGTATGCTTACTCTCTTTGAATCGAGATATACATTGAAGGGAAGGTACAGCATTGGTAATGTTGGCAAAACTGCTTCTATGAGTATGCTTACTCTCTTTGAATCGAGATATACATTGAAGGGAAGGTACAGCATTGGTAATGTTGGCAAAACTGCTTCTATGAGTATGCTTACTCTCTTTGAATCGAGATATACATTGAAGGGAAGGTGCAACATTGGTCATGTTGGCAAAACTGCTTCTATGAGTATGCTTACTCTCTTTGAATCGAGATATACATTGTGCAAACAAATTGTGAAAGTTTCAGCTCAATGCAGAGTCCAGGTACTTGGAGCAAAATGTTGCCATCCAGCAACGTTTTGAAAATGTGCATACTTGTTTGTTGTTACTTTTAAGTGATACCATTACTAACTTCACATCAAGAGTTTTTCAGATAATAATGTGGTTATTTTGTAATCGGTTAATTGCCATTGTTAACCCTTCAATTGAAACCAGAACAAGGGAAAATATCTTTACGACACAATGCAGATTATTGATGTACTTTATGCTTTTAGAAAAATATGGTAAATCACAAAACCGGTGAAGCCCTTGCTGGCTTTTTGCATCAACAGCGACACAGTGAGTGTCGATATTAGATAGCTTTGCGTATTGAAAATGTAGGGGTGTACTGCTTGTGTGTTACTAGGGGAGGGGAGATGAATTGTAGTATTATTTAGAATAAGACCTCAGAAATACTAGGAATTGTTTATTATTGTACATATTGGTCAGTGTGTAGTTAGTATGTCATAGATGTAGATTCGTGCTGCAAAAAAATACTAAAAACTATGAATTTTTAAAATTAAATTTTCAACATTTATTTATCTTAATTGTTAAGAGGTATTTTAAATTAACTGATGGAAGTCTTGCATCTGGGATATATTGATCAATTTAAGAATCTTTGCCCTTCAAATTTTACTTATTATTGTCATTTCAGAATTTGTATCTGTGAAATATTATAATTTATGAAGCTTGAGGTGACATAACAGGTGACTAGCTTTCATGTAAGACACACACAAAATGTTAGTTAACAAATACACATTTTGAACATGCAAATTATCATCTATACATGTTAGAGGCCATTTCCTTAACCCTAACTCCCTAGACAACAAAGCCAGTTGGAGGATTTTGAAGGATTTTTATTGTTTTAATACAATGCCTAGAGAGTTAGGGTTAAAGTGTTTAAGAATACATGTACTGTATATGTGTGGTTTGTTTTCTTACTTTTGAGTTCAAGAAATATCTTATGTCGCTACTGTTTGGTGTTCCCCAAGGATCTATTCTAGGACCTGTGCTGATCTCTGTTTTAGTTTAACCAGTTCGCGTCGGGAATAAAAAAGTTTTTTTGGGCCCCTGTGGCGGGTTTATTTTTCCCACACACACGTTAATGGAAGCTTCCACAGCGGGTGGCCGGCACTTCCGAGCATGTCACCGTACACGCGTGGCTCAACCGAGCATGCATACAAATATTCCGGAGTTTCCTCTGGCGTGTTTAGACGCTCTCCGATCCGTGGTGCAAAAAAAAAATTGCGTGTATACACGGCCTCCGACGCAAACTGGTTAAGCAATATCTGAAGTTGCTTTAGTTCTAAACGAAACAATCATGTTGGTTAATTTCCTACTGACTTTCTGCATTTATTTCATTCATTTTAAATGTTTAACGGAACTGTGTAATTCAAATAACAAAACATACAGGGTGTCTCAAAATATTTTGTTTGTTTTTTGTTTTCACATAACTTGAAAGCTACAACTTGATCCAGAATTATTTTGCCAGAACTAGGATGATCATTTCTTTTGTCATGTTTGGTGAATTTTTCATCCAATTTGGTTAATTTTAGAAAACAAAGACAATTATATAATTCTGGTGGTAATAACTTTGTTTCAAGTTTTACAGAATTGATACAGCGCACATTATGTTTAAATTATGAGGAACATTGGATACAGTTCTTATTCTCAAACTTGGAATGGCTCAAATAACAAATGTTACAAAATTTGCCTTTCAAACCAGGCAACCAATTCCACAGAATGTACCCAAATATCATATATATATGGCAAAATAATTGTTATGTTGTAATTTTAAATTATGTAGGAAAAAAGGGAAATTTAAATTTGTCATTATTATTTTGTTGAAAGACACCCTATATTGCAGATATAATATCAACAACTTGAAGACTGGTGACATACACTGATAAAGTTGTGGCCATAGTCTTTGCCCATTCTCAGCAATGCTGAAAACTCGGACACATTACCTGCATAAAATTTGCGCTTAACCTACATAATAACGATTGTCAGAGTTTAACACTATTGGTTAATCCATGCAGTTTGATTGACACTTCGGATCAGTCTTGTGTCTTAAGCTGCGTGCATTATCGGTTGAGGGTGCATATGTTTTTTAAAATTTACTACTCATTGATAGGGCAATGATAGTGTATCACATTAGGTGTGCATGTATTTGTCATTGATGGGATCTAAGGATCATTGGTTTTCAGTTGTTTGCATGAACACAAAGTTTCTATATGCAATGCTCACTTGTCACCAAAGGGCCCTTTCGGCTAGGCACTAGAGGGCTACGATGTGTACAGAGTGGATAGACCTTACTTTTACAAGGCTATTTCAAATTGAAATGGGCAAAGAAATATGCTGTTTCATATGACTGAAAACCAATCCAAATCTAAGAAAATTGTAGCAGTTTTAAAGAAATTTTACATGGGGCATTTACTTTCCAGTTTTTATGTTGTTGAAACTGATGCATTGTGTGAGGAAACTAATTTCTAAATAGAGATTGACCAGGAACTAAATTTGTGAGCATTGTAATGGCCTCGTTTGTGAGGTCATTGGTGAACATGCTATTGCATATTTACACAGTGCATTTATATACAAAAGTTTTTTGTTTACTAACCTTATAGAGACCATAGTTGGAAGCAACCACAACCACCCTCCTGTTGCTAAGCATAAAACAAGATATTTTAGATTTCCCTGATATTGTACTCATACAATAATATGAGTAAAAACATGCAGATTTATAAAATGTTTTGAGATTTTTTTACTTGAAGTAGCAGCAGCAGCAGCAGAATCATTCAGTCAAATCTACCAATAGCCTGGGCATTTGACAGTGGTTATGAAGAAGACATCTCTATAGTGTTAACAGAGTAAAAGTTTGTCAACTGAAAGGGTCTTGGCTGTGGGTAATGACAAATGACAAGCGATTGACATTCAGGCTTCCCCAACACATATTAACCAATCTGATTTGTCAAAACTGTCTGGGAGATTAACCAATTCTTTAAAAGGGACTGTTTTAACTTTAGCAAGTACTACTGAGGAATCACTCAATGTCCCTAGTATCCCCCACAATGCATTATGGTCAACAATTTAGACGTTAAAACCAAGGAGCCTATTCATTATTTATTTTCTGTTAATTTTTGTTCAATGTCATGTCGTCAAATTACTCATAATTATTGAGAACTGTATTGCATGCATATTATGTAAAATCTCTGTACAGTATAATGTGCAAGAAATAAAAATGAAACCATTACTCTTCCAGAGTAGTAACAAAACAAAACAGCTGGTTTATTACAGAATGTTGAAAGATTTATTCCATGCCACTATTTCACTGCCAATTCTGTTTTTGGCTCAAGAGACGTTATTAACAAAATAAAAATTATGAAATTCGGATGTCGGAATCTGTAATTAAAAGTGATATTTAAAAACCCACTTGATTCTGAATGACAGTTGCAGCACTGGCCAATCAGAAGACTGCAACGCCCCTCAGTCACATGCAAGGATTAAAATAGTGGGTCAGCATTTTATTAATGAGTTTTTATTTTACTGGTACTAATCCTTGACAGATTTTTTTTGTTTAATCAGTGGTGCCATTTGACAAAAATAAATCCTGAAAAATGGGTAGCAGGCCTGGGACTCCCTTTAGTCTAGCGAACAAAGCCCTCCTGGATGTTTCATTTTGGAGGATTTACAGACTCTCCACAAATAAGAAACTAGAGGTTTGGACACAATACAGGCTACTTCTTTCTTTCCTTGGTGGCTACTTCTCTTCTTTCAAGAAAATTTTTAGGCAAAGGGAGATTTGTAAAAAAAATCCTGAAAATGTCTCAAATGAAAGCTTTAGAACTTCCTTAACACCAGAAAAATAGCAATTCAACATTTAAATCTATTTTTACCCTCAAATCGGCCCAAATACAGGCAATATATCTTTAAAATAAGACAAATCAACATTGTTAACTATACCTAGGTGCAACTAGATATGACCAGAAAGGCTGCATTGTAAATTCATTTATTCAATTAAATTACGCTTTACCCATTCTCCTTCAACTACTTTGTGAAATAATGGTAAAAGAACAATGTTCAGATTTCATAAACAAAAATTACAGTGACAAAAAAATAAATACAAATACATATTTAAAAACATGCATTTTAAAGTCGCTATAATATCTTCCTTGGTTTATATACCACTCAAAACAATTTAGGGAACACCGGATTTTTAACATCAAATAGGTTTGAAATGTTCCATGAACCGGGATTTTCATTTGCAACCCCCTCTCTCTTTCAGTAGTCACGTCATGAAATGTGTAATCACTACATGCATCTGTTTCATTGTGCAGTTGTTTCTCATCAATTCTGTGAAACATTGTGTTTATCTGAAATAAACGATCTTGCTTTAACTGAGATTATTCCGGTGTTCCCTAAATTGTTTTGAGTAGAATATTACCAATCCTTTTTGATCATCAATGTATACAAATTAAATATTTACTTTACATTCTCCATAAATAGTTATTAGATAAATCCATAAAAAAGGATTAACAAATAAAGTTCTTTACAAGAAAACATGATTTATTCCTTTGAGACAAAACACACAAATATACCATTAATTATGCCTCGATTGAAAATTTTATACACCCGAATGTTTTTACAAATTCAACACACAATTTTTAAGCTCACTTGGATCAACTACTGACTTGATGCACTGACTTTATGCACTGACAAACAATGAGAACTAACTTTAGTGCAAGTGTGGTGTGCGTAGAACCAATGGGTCGCCCCCTTTTGCACTCTGAGTGAGGGCACTGTTCAGTTATTATAAGGGTTGGTTTATTTGTAGGGAAGGTACAGCATTGTTGGCAACAAGATTATGCTTACTCTTTTTGAATCCGTATATGGATGTAGATTAAAAACCATCCTGTAAAACGTTTCAGTTTATAACACTTTGTTGTTCACAAGAAAGTATGTGAAAATGCATTCAGATACATGTATTTTGTATTCTTAATGTGGAGTACTCTTTCCTAAATTTGAACTAGAAACTTTTCTTAATAAGACAGTAACCTCAGACGTACTTTATAGGGAAGATTTATATCAGGATAATTTTGTCCAAGATGCTGTCATTTTCAAGACAAGTGAAATAATTTCCAGTTTGAATTAAGGAATAGAGTTCTCTTTCTTAACCAGTTCGCGTCGGAGGCCGTGTATACACGCAATTTTTTTTTGGACAGCGGATCGGAGAGTGTCTAAACACGCCACAGGATTCTCGGGAATATTTGTATAGATTCCCGGTCGACGTGGCAACGAGCCATAAGCATACGGTGGAAGACGCGGTCTCCCCGGTCATGCTCTGGTGAGCACCATTGGTCGTGTTTGTGCGGTAAAAATAAACCCGCCACGGGGTTCGGAAAAACTTTTTTATTCCCGGTGCGAACTGGTTAAATTCCACATTGAAATAAATTCAACAAATCTGAATGTTCTTTCACAGGTCGATTGTTTAACGTAATTTTTGATAAAGAGTAAGCATCTGTGCTTGTAAAAGTAGTTTTGCCAACATTACCAATGTTTGACCTTCCCTTAGGGTCAATATCATAACAATCAACAGGGCATGGAATCAGAGTGCTAGTTTTAGATTAACTCAGTGACTGGAAATAATACCCCACATGATAAGGTCAGATTACTGTTGCTGCTGCATAAATGAGACAGTCATCTTTAGCCAATGTGCATATCTTGATGACATTAAGTTACTCAGCGACAAGCAGTATGGTTTTTCGATCGTCCATGTCTATGGCCGATGTCTTGACAGTTATTACAGATCGCTCTTGTTCAGTCATTGCTCTGGTCATCTCCAAGGCATTCAACAGAATCTGGCATAAGGAAAACTGAAAACTCCAGGCCTATGGCATTGCTGGCTGGGTGTTTGGGGTTATCAAATTATTCCTCACAGGTCATTCCATGAAGGTCATTCTGAATGGTCAATCATCTGACAATTACACTTTAAATGCTGGTGTTCCCCAGGGTTTGGTACTTGGTCCGACACTGATTCTGATATTCATTAATGACCTACCAGATCATGTGTTGTTGTCATTCATTGACATATTTGCTTTCCACCAACTTACGATTTATTTAAGTTTAAGAAAAACATAAACAAATGTAATCTTGCTTAAATGGTGGATGACATATTGCATACCCCTTACACTCTAGTGGCTATTGGTCTTGTTTAGGGTGATTGACAGTAAATAAATAAAAGGATACTGCTTCTATGCCCTGTTGAAAGTCTGCTCTGATCATGAGGATATTATCCCTTTAACACGTAAACTATCCAGTAGTATACCTGACCACTCTTGTTATTAGTGATAGACAGATTACTACAAATTTTAATTATTCTCCATTTAACCCTCCTACTGTAGCTGCACTTTAGTGGGAAGTTGCTGTAGAGGTCAAAATCAGTCAACTACCCGTTTTGACTGTTGACCAAAATGTGACCGATAAATGTACTTACTACACATAAGGTTTGACAGTGTTTGACTTAAGTGTATTACATATACCTTGGCAAGTATATCAACATTTTGACCCTTGTAGTACATGTAGTAGGAGGGTTAAGGACTTGTCTGGTCAATAGATCTTGATCTTGTGGCAGCCATTTTGTTTTTGATCAATACAAGTCCAGGATACCATATTGAGGCTTATAGGATAATAGACTGGCAATGAATACATTGAGAATTAACTTCAATCAATCATGCTTTCAGGAAATCTGCCCAAGATGCTTGGATCTACATATTGCTACGACACATCCAAATTCCACACCAGCCAGTATTCTTGGATCAATTTCTTATTAATTTAATATCCTATATGAAACTTAATTTCATAAATAAACAACACAGAGAAACAGAAACAAAATTCCTTCACCTAAAATTGTTATAAATGAACTGAACATTATGCCCTGTGATACATATTCAAAAAAATGCAAAGTAAATAATGTATATACAGTGTACACTGATACACATAATGTACATTACATGCACACACAATCTTGCAGCTGTGTATATTTTAAAGGTCAAAATATTTCTATTAGCATTTAACCATCTGTTGGTTTCTGTACCATACAATATAATATTGGGTAATGGTTAATAGCAATATTAACCATCCTATGCCCAGGCTGAAATTTGGCCCAGTCAGCACGGCACTCACAGACAGTCACTTGAGTATTTTTGGGTGCATTTCCAATTGGTAGGTCAAACCACAGAGTCACACAGAGCTGTGTATGAGTGCACTGCACAAAGTCAATGGGTTGGGAGTTACATACAAATTTTGAGTGTCTTTGGGTTTGACCTCCTATCACACAGCCACATGTGTTTGCATGTATTTGAGTGCACTGCACAAAGTCAATGGGTTAAGAGAGACATACAAATTTTGAGTGTCTTTGAGTGTTAAACCTATAGGAGGGTTAATGGATTCTTATAAACTGCCAATTCCATAATGATGTGATGCTCATGGCCCTTCATTAGGCTAATTTAACTCATTCTTGTATTATTCTCAACTTCATGAGAAGTATACATTGTACAACCCTGGCAGCTTGTGAGGCACTCATCAGCTAATCAAACAATTAAATACCATCTCTGCCCTCACAGGTCCCGTTTTATACTCCTGGGTGAAGAGAAGCAATTTATGGTTAAGTGTCTTGCTCAAGAACACAAGTGGTGCAACTAGCATGGATAGGATTCAAACCCACATTCTGATGACTCGGCCACCAGAACTGAAGTCAAGTACACTAAACCGTCACTCCATATAATTTAATTAGGAAAATGATATTTATGAAAATACATAAAGCTAGTATTTACTGGTGTCTTCCATACATACATGTCAGGCAAACATTTAGTGGTTTGGGGTTGAGAGTGAGAAGGATTTTTTCTAAAAAAATGAAACTTTATGAACAGAAATGTTCACAAAATCAAATGTATACCGTGTTGGTTTTACTACCGTGTCAAAATAAAACTATTTACCTTTCAAAATAAGAGACTAGTGTAAAGCTAGTATTTCTCTGACATCATTAGCACCACAAGTGCAGACCATCCAGTGAATGGATGTGACCCTTGACCTTTTCCGGTACTATCATTGTAATTCTCCCAGATGTAACCCGACCTTTCATACTCCTTGATAATATTACTGACAATGTTCTGCCTCAGTTGTGCGTAGAGCTCTTTTGCCTTAAACTGATAGGGCCCATCCACACTTGAGTAGTGGTGCAATGCACGCACTGCAAGAAAGTTCATGTTTATCCATATAGCTCCACGCCAATATGGTGGGTCGTGTTCTGTGTTGTATTTCATATATATTGGGTCAGATTTCGAGAGTGAGCGCAGACCAAAGTTAGTCCACAAAAGTTTTGGGTCTTTCAAATCGGTTAAAATCTTGCCAAGCTTGTTCGACTCTGGCTCAAGAATCTGAAGAAAGAAGGGGAAAAGACTTATGTAGCCAAAGGCATTGACAAACCGTTCCTTAGGCTGATTTCGACCTTTAAGGATGCGCACCATTGGGGGTTTAGGAGGGGGTTGGGGCCGTCTTTGACCTGGCTTAGGCTTGGGAGGGGGAGGGAGGGTGGGTCTTTTCAAGACAACTTCAGAGGTGTGTGTTCCAAAATCGCTGTACATTTTGCCCTGTGGAGACCAGTGTAGTTTGTCCAGTAGTTTGTTGTCACTCAGTAGTTGGTATGTGGCTTCGTACTCATGGAACGGGGCCTTGATTGCACGTGCAATGTCTACCATGACACCAGATGCTAGTGCCATCCAGCAACGTAGATCAACATGAAGTTCATTATCAGATGGATGTGATGCCCTTGGGTAGTCATCCAACCCTGATGTAAGTGTCTTGGGGTTCAACTCTTTGTCAGTTAATGCATCCCGGCCTCTCCATCGATATGTTGATGGCATCGGTCCTGTTTGGGTTGTGTTGAACCAACGGTACCATGCTTCCAGCCTTGGGTAAACATGCCGCAGATAGTTCAGAAAATCACCATTCTTGCTTGATGTTGCATCTCTTAAAATAGACTGAAGGGGGAGGAACAACGTCGGAGGGTTAGCATTTTCATTGTTCTGGACGACAAACTCTTCAGGGACTTTGCTGCGTGCTTCACTACCAAGGATCTGCTCACGAGGAATCCAGCCTTCCATGTTCATGAGGTCCAGCCAGTGTCCGATGACTTCCTTACTCAGGGCTGGATCCCACTTGCTGATAAGAAGATTATGGAAACCCTCATCCCACAGGAATCCCCGAGGAAAGAATGAACGAGAGGGGACTGCAGTCAGAAGAGGGGCCTCCCAGTACTTGACAGGTTCTGCGGTGTGACGTGATCTAACTATAGAATGTCCATAGAAGTACCCTATACCACCCAACATATTACTTAATGCTGCTTTCCCAAAATCAATCTCTTTCTTCTTGTAGCCTTCCTTTTTCAACCCAAACTTTTTCTCAAAGGTTTGGTTGAAATTATCTTTGTGTTGATTGAGCTTCTGGGTGAATACTTCCCCGGAGAGGGGGACTTGGCGATGAGTGTGGCTCCCAGACTCAAAAATGACCTCCATTTTAAATGGGAGGGACACGGTAACTTGATGGGCCATGAAGTTGGGTTGGTAGTCTGTGATTCCTTTCAATGCTAGGACGTCCCCTGCCAGGCCGGCCATAACTTTATTTCCGGCGTAGGGGTATCGTTTAAGACTCTGCAGCACGACGTCCTTGATTACGTGAATTCTTGGGCAAAAGGTGCTGACATAGTGGAACTTTTGTGCGTTGGGTACCGGTGGAAACTTGAGGGTGAAACTACTGAGTTCCTCCGTGGAGCCACGAATTTGAAGAAGCTGGGTTTCCTTGATGACAGACTGGAGTTTACCATTGGATTCATCAAGTGCCGCGTAGAAAACTAGACTGACAATGGTCTTGTTGGCAGCTCTGGTCTGTAGGATGAAAACATTAATTCAGATTATTAAATGTTTTGAATAAAATGGATAAGGGAAATAAAGCAAAATACAACACTATGCACAAACACTACCACTCAACTGTTGGACTTAGCTGGAATTGGCACACCCTGCCCCATGTAAAGTATCCCTATCTGGGCTATACAGTAGTGAGTCCATCAAAATCCAACACCATGCAGTAACATTACCACCCAACTGTTGGACTTTGCTGTAATTGGACACCGGGCCCCATGTAAAGTATCCCTGTCTGGGCTATACAGAACTGAGTCCAGCAAAATCAAACACCATGCAGTAACACTACCACCCAACTGTTGGACTTAGCTGGAATTGGGACACCCGGCCCCATGTAAAGTATCCCTGTCTGGGCTATACAGTACTGAGTCCATCAAAATACAACACCATGCAGTAACACTACCACCCAACTGTTGGACTTTCCTGGAATTGGAACACCCAGCCCCATGTAAAGTATCCCTGTCCGGGCTATACAGTAACGAGTCCATCAAAATCCAACAAACCCTGCTGTTGGAGTTTGAATGGTTTGGGGTTGTTATGCTTAAAAAAGAGAGTTACCCAGCCATGTTCGGGTCACGATGTCAATAAGAGAGGTGAAGTTGGGTTAGAACTATTGTTGAACGTTGACAGATAGACTAACCTGGCCAAACATTTGGAACATGCAGGGTATGATTGCAGGGTATGTTTTTGTTGACATAACAATTTTTTTTTCTCACAGATGGAACTTTACATCAAGTTCTAGGGTATGTCTTTTAATGAATTTATATGTGTTACATACATTTGCCAGCCAGCCAGCAAAATTTAAAAAAAAAATTGCTAATGTGACAACCTGTTTATTACCAATGTTGTACCTTCCCTTTAAGAATAATTCATAAATGCCCAAGACAGTTAAGACAATCTGATGAAGTATGCTCACATCAGGGTGTATTAACGGCCAGTAAAGACCAGCAAGTATGTGTGTTGACTGCCAGCTGTTATAAGACGTGCTGTTTTTTTTTACATTTTAACGCAAACAAAATTGTTACAAAAAATTGCAACTCAAGACAAGACCTCTGGGGATGAGGTTGGGGCTAATGATACAATTATGGAGTGCCATGGTTGAGCGGTTTAGTGCATCGGACATCTGATGGTTGAGTCGTCAGAATGTGGGTTCGCATCCTGGCCACGACCATGGTGCTTGTGTCTTTGAGCAAGACTTCATAATTGCTTCTCTTCACCCAGGAGTATAAATGGGGACCTGTGAGGACAGAGATGGTAATTGTGTTTGATTAAGCTCGTTGTGCTACACATTTGGCAGCATGGGCTGCATACTCCCCAGGGAGTTGAGATGGTTCTAGGAATGATATAACTGGCCTGACGACAGGGGTAATAATGTATGCGCCACGAGCGTCCAACTTGGCAGACACTGGCGCAATGTAAGTTTCCATTATTAAATACATTCAACAAAATCTTGAAGCCTACCCTAGCCTTCCCAGTAATGCGTGCTGTCCAATCACCTCCATGGTCTCCTCCGGGCTGTTTCACAAACTCTGTCGTTAAGGTAAAGTTCTTATCAACGATCTCCTGGATGCCAAAGTTGACTCCGTCATGTTGGAGCCATCCATACCTGAATCAATATGATGTTTGCTTTTATTTAATCATTTTGAAACAGAACTTTTCAGATTGTGGAAAGAATATACATGTAAGTTACAAGAAAACCATGTTAAAATTGACTTCCTGGTAAACAATTTCAGAATGAAACTGCAACAGTATATTGTTAATCCTAATAATCAATACTTAGTGGTTTCATATAGTTCCATATAGTTAAATAAATACTATTTATTAAATTTGATTTTGTTATTTTTTAATTTTTTTTTTTTTGGGGGGGGGGAGGGGGGGGGCGAGGAAGAGGGAAAGTAGGGTTCCAGCAGTATGAATCATATGTTTCAACTTATTTTTGGGTCTTTATTTGTGACTTATTGATGAAGACTCAGGAGTCAGGAATGTCAAGCACATCATGATCAAATGTACAAAAACGTGTTTGTGAGACTTACAGCAATTTGGACTTACAACTCTGAGAGACTTGTGTAACGGATGCTGGTCTCGCTAATGAACAAAATAGGGTAAAGTGCTCAAGAACACAAGTACCATGGTCACGGCCAGGATTCGAACCCACATTCTGACGACTCGGCCACCATTTGGGAAGTAGCTCATAAGCACAATGCCTCAAATTGTTCCCTCGTGGATTCTACGGTTAAGCCAATTTAACCTTTACAACATTCAAATTGTGCTACCCACTGCTTCATTTGACATTGAGTGAACTCAATTTGCACTAGTAAGCAGGAAGTAACCTATGGATTTTTGTTTTCCTGCATACACTCAGAAGCACTTGAGTATACAGGGCTATGAAGGGAAAAACATGTCAATAACATCCCCTATGTAAAGACTCCATCAATAACTACTTTGTATACATGTACATGTTCAGTGGCATAAATTTGTTGTCAAGGGTTTTGCCTGCATCTCTCTCAGTTCAACAGAAATGTTAATAAATATCTATCTTCTATGTGATTTGTATTGTTTATTTCTCTTTTGTAGCCCCCACCGAACCTCACCCCAATCTGAACCTCTCCTCCTTTTTTGAGGAATAATTCTTGGAGTTTGAACCATTGGATTAAAAATAAATTCATAATTTTGGGAACATTTTGGGGAAATTTTCAGACAGTTCAGACCATCTCCTTCATTGTCATTACCCATGAGGTTTTTCCATACCTTGCCAGTTGATCTCCCTGCTCACATGTATGTCGGATTGACAGATGTCTTTCTTTAGAAAACTGTGTGAACCACATTAAGCCTGTAACCAGAGAGTGTGGACTCCTTGTTTTCAGTCCTGAGATTAGAAACAAAAATCACATTTTGTTATTTTCATGGATATTCATGCAGAGTGTCCCAAAATGTCCCTCTTTTGTGTTGTTACATAAGTGAAATATTACAACATTATCCAGAATTATTTGGCTGGAAATATGATGCCCCCTTCCTGTGCTATATTCCATGGAACATTCCTCATATTTGGTTCACTGGTTTGGAAAACCAAGACAATTATGTAACACTGTGTCATTTCTTTCTGCACCATTTTTCATTGGACAATAAGATGGATAATCAACAGCACACCTTGAGATTAAATTTACACTGCAAGTGTTCTCAAACTGGCACAAACAGCTCTTAAGTTACAAAGTTACAAGTTATTTTTCTCAAAACCAGAAGAAAATTGCACAGACCAATAATTGGGCATTGCATACATGATGTATAATGGCAAAGTACGTTGTAATTTAAGAAATTATTTCACCACAAAAAATAGATGACTTTTTTGGAACATTTTTTTCATTATTCATTTTGAAAAACAAAACTTTCTGAGAGTGGGCTGGGGGGTGTTTAGTAGTTCAACGAAATTGGTGAAGGGGTGTATGCTACTGGGCAAGAATGGAAGTCTCCTCCACAGGGGAAATATTGAGTAGGTGTGTCCCCGACTGTCCCCATTAAGCTCATTATTCTCATTCAGGGTTAGGGCTACAACTAAAATTTTAATTATGAGATAGGCTGTGCCGGGTATCCAGATACCTAGATACCTCACCAAAACTGTCATTACCTGGTTCCATTTTTCGGTTCCAATTACACGTAAACGACTTTTGCAAATTTTGACTGGATGCTTAAGCCACACAAATGTTCATATTGGTTATTTTATACATTAACCCTCTTACTATAGCTGCATTTTAGTGGGAAGTTGCTATAGAGGTCAAAATCAGTCAACTGCCTGTTTTGACTGTTGACCCAAATATGCACACAGGGGCATTTTGACTGGTTTTACTGTCATTTTGACCACCCTGAACAATACCAGACAATGCTTTTACCAGTCAAAAACGGTCGTGTCATATTGACCTGTAAATGTACTTACTACATGTAAGGTTTGACAGTGTTTTGAGTGCACTATATATACCTTGGCAAGTATATCACCATTTTGACTGATTTTGACCCTTGTAGTAGTAGGAGGGTTAGGGAGTATTTATGTGTTTTGACAAAATTGTTTAAGGGTACCCGGGTATCCGAAGATTTCCAATTTCGGGTACATCTGTTTCCCATTATAACCGAAAACGCACAGCCTTAGTTGTACTTCGTATGTAATTGGGTCATTCCACCAGGTTGGGGCAACCTTTATGACATGGTGTCCTTGTTACGTAGGTAGATGTACCATTCATTATCCATTATAAATTATGCATGCACATTCTCAGTTGTTCTTCAAATTAAAAAAAAAACAATCTCCGTGCCTTGAATAGGAAGTTACAATAATTATAATTAGGAGTCATAATAAATGATAATAAAAGGTACATTTACCTACGTAACAAGGGACACCTATCACAAAGCTTGCCCCAACCTGGTGGAATGACCCATTTACAATTACACTGTCCGTAATTGTCAATAAAAAATGTAATTATTAATATTAATATTAACCCTCCAACAATCAGTGCAATTTTTGAAACAACCCATTCAGGCCACTCCAAGCCATTAGCTGTTGCCAGTGGCCTCCTATGGTTACCCTTCTGTGCACTGTCACACCACTGAGATTGCAGGGTAAGGTGGTCTCCCATCGATACATTGCAGGCCATACTAATATGTTCAAACATTTACAGTGGCCTTGGGTGACACACAGTTGATTTTGTAAGATTACTTGGAAAGGACAGCAGGCTTGTACATGTATGTACTGAAAGTTGCTCAAGAACAGAATTTTGTGGATTGGAGTGGCCTATAATAATAATAATAATAATAATAATAATAATAATAATAATAATAATAATAATAATAATAATAATAATAATAATAATAATAATAATAATAATAATAATAATAATAATAATAATAATAATAATAATAATAATAATAATAATAATAATAATAATAATAATAATAATAATAATAATAATAATAATAATAATAATAATAATAATAATAATAATAATAATAATAATAATAATAATAATAATAATAATAATAATAATAATAATAATAATAATAATAATAATAATAATAATAATAATAATAATAATAATAATAATAATAATAATAATAATAATAATAATAATAATAATAATAATAATAAAGAAGATTTATAATGCGCACATATCCACCAAGAAGTGCTCAAGGCGCTTTACAGTAAACAAGAAATCATACAATAGCATAACAATACAATAGCAAATGCAATATAATACTAAACAAAAGAAAAAAAATGCATAATTGAATGTTAGTAGTCCTTATAGGCAATACACATAAGGTGAGTTTTTAAGTTTTTCTCTATCCTAAACATCATTGTAATCAAACGTATCCTCCTTATCATCTAAATTAATCATCTTCTTAACATCATAGCCTTTGAAGGTGACCATCATCATTGTGATCACTAATCATCATTCTCTTAATCACCATCATCATTGTCATCACCTTCATTAACATTAATCATCATGATCATCATTATTCATCATCATTGTCGTCATTATCATCTTAGGTGTCATCATCACTGTTATCATCTTCATTATCCTCTGCATCATCATCATGATTATCATGATCAGTCATTATCGTCACTGTCATCGTCATCACCAAGGTCCTTAACATTGTCTTTATTGTCATCATCATCTTCATCTTCATCACCTTAAGCCTGACCACTGAGGTAAGAATGTAGAATACAACCACCACTTCTAGATATGACAAATATCACAGATTTTCCTTTAAAAGATTATAGAGGACACACTTAAGGAGAGGAAAGTGTAGTCAAGTGACGATTGGAAACAATATATTGGGTGATTTTGAGCAATGAATGAATGCACATGTATCCAAAAGGATGTTGGCCATTTTGTTGTCTGATAAAAACACATGCAATAGACATTGTAAACAAGTGTCGGTTGAGTTCAACATTCTTTCCACTATTGATACCATCATATAAGCTATGACTGCATCTATCATATTCATCACTATTTATCACCATCCTCATGAACATCATCACCACCACCATCCTCATCATCAACATCAACATCAACAACATCAACATCATCAACATCATCAACATCATCAACATCATCAACATCATCATCATCATCATCATCATCATCATCATCATCATCATCATCATCATCAACATCATCAACATTGTCACCATTATTGTCACCATTATTGTCACCATTATTGTCATCATTATTGTCATCAACACTGTCGTCATCAACATTGTCATCATCAACATCATAATCATTGACGTCACCATCATCATTATTGTCATCGTAATTGCTCTTCCTACCCTCCAGATCTTTATTCCCAAATGAACAATCTTCTTCATCGTCATTAATCACATTCATCACATTAATGAATTATGGCTGCCAAAGTCATCTCACGTCAATATCAAAATTATTGCATTATAAAAGTATCAATCCTCACGAGTTTATTCAGACATGCCTGATTCATGTTATTACCAAAATATACTCCTGGTCGATAGGTCCCCCAGAATCTCTCCGGAGATTTCAATGCAGAACTGGCCTCCTCCTCAATCACACGTGGTGCTTCAAGCCTGGTGGACACCCTCTTCGCTAAAGCATCTTTGTACCACAGGTACCCAATGGGTAGGAAACTAAGCACTATGAGAAAAGCAAACGTCTTCAAACCGACAGGAAAGGTTTTCCTTGATGCAGCCTTCCTCCCCCCTTCGCCACGTGTGCCATTGCTGTTTTGGACAGCGTCATCACCGTCATCTCGATTGCCAGCGCCATTCCCGTTGTTGCTGCCGAGCTCCGTCGGGTTATTCCGTTTTGATTTATGATTCCTCTGTCGTATCAGAATCCTGCCCATCTCACTGCCTTCGTCCAACGAGACAAACTCGTCTTTTCCCCCGTTGTTTTGGATATCTAACTCGGCATGTTGTTCCTCACTTGAAGGACATTGAGGGGCCGCGTATTCATCATCGGCATCGCCGGCGAAAGTATCGTCGGCAAATTCAGTTGACGATTGTGACCTCTCGTTGACGTCGAGGTCACTTTCACCGGCCATATCGTCATCATTTTCTATTAACTCCTCATGTTTTGATTGGTCGATCTCCGTCAGAGACGAACACTCGTTTTCATTCACCGAATTCGCCATTATTATGCAAAACGTGTGCGTGTAATGTGTACATGTACATTGTACAGTACATGTACATGTACATGTACAGTACATGTGTATGTACCGGTTACACTGCAAACATGTGTATGGTTGTACCAATGCAATAATGGTGCCAAGCAATGACGTCATGAATACACTGCACTATGTACTGTTGGGCCAATCCAAACGTGTACCAATATTTTACATGTAATGACTAGTATTGTACAGGACAGGTGCAGCCTAGCCAAGTGTTGGGGGAAGGGTGACCCAGCGGTGACCTAGGAATAGGGGCTCTGTCCACTGGTTTTTGTTTTGCCAAAGTATCACTACGAAATCATTACACCTCTCATGATGACCTTCCCCCGCAGAAACAATCCATGGGTGCGCTCAGGTAACGGTAAAGATGCTAACGGTATCACTCCGAAATCAATGGGCCTCTCAAGACAATCCTTTGGTGCGTTCAGCTCATGGTAACAATGCTAACGTTGCGCATCCACAAATATAGAATACAATAAATGGTTTTGTTTGTTTGTTGTTGTTTGTTATTCATTTATCTTTTTTCTTTTTTTTTTTGGAGGGGGAGGGGATAACATTTTCAGGAGCAAATAATGCACTGTGTGAAACTATGAGTACAAAATATTAAACGAAGGAATGTACAGTCGATTTGTTTGCGCTTGGGTGTAATTTACTTATTTAGTAAGGGCCTTTATAGGCACATTCTTTTAATTTTCAGTAAGCCAATTAATAGCCTAAGGCCAAAAAAGGTCTCCGGTTTCTGGTCAAAAGTGGGCTTCAAAATCTGTGCAGTGACGCGTTTTTGTTGTTGTTTGTTTGTTTGTTTGTTTTGTTTTTTGTTGTAACCTGTTGTTTTGCCAACAGTGAAATACGTAAACATGTATACGTGCATGGTTATTGGAACCACGAAATATTTATTGGATCCAGAGAAGTGCAATTTTAATTGCAATACGCAATCATGTTTGTTGGTGTGCGCATAGGCCTATATAGTTATCTGAATTTTTTTTGTTTTTTGTTTTTGTTTTTTAGTTAGATTTTTGTTGTTGTTGTTGTTGTTGTTTACAAAAAAAATAACTCCGTATGCGTACGTTAGCCTATTCTCATGTGTTGTAGTCACGTTAATTTTAAAGATGTATCGCCCAGCGATTTCAGGAAATTATTTTCATTAATAAACTGGAGCTACTACAGAAATCAGAAACTGGAGATTTTTTTGTTGGCCTAACCATGCTTCTCACGAATATTTCATATGAGGAAGTGTTACTTTAAAGCATTTGTTTCACTTCTTCAAGTAAAATAACAATGTTTCAATGAAATATTTATAGGCCTATATGACATAAAACACAATAAAGGGGGCCACTTTGCCTCCGTCACGTTAGCAGTTTTTCCAATGGTTGTTATTTATTTTTAAGTACCTGAAACCGACCAAAAAGTGTTTCAACATGTGAATGGACATGCAGGCTTATACTAGAACTAATTTGAGTTAATTTATTTTATTTTATTTTATTTTTTTTTACCCTCAAATTTCCATAAAAATTGGACGGAAAAAGTTACCTTACTTTTCCGTCAATTTATTGATGGAAATTTTAGGGTAATTAAAAAAATAATAGTAATAATCAACTCAAATTATCTTTAGGATAAGCATGCATGTCTATTCAAATGTTGAAATTCTTTTTTAGTGGTTTCAGATATTAAAAAAAAAAATTACAACCATTAGAAAAACTGCTAACGTGACGGTAGGAAAGTGGCCCCCTTTATTGTGTTTTATGTCATATACAATTTTCGATTTTCATCGAACATCATCCTTATTTTGGCAGTTTTTAAAAATATGTTGCCATTAATAACTGTTATATACATTAAATGTTAAGTTCTGGGAATTTAAAAAAAATTATTTTATTTTTATAAACTACAAATACAGCACGTCGTACACTTTTCAAATTATTTCATTATTATATGAATCTTACAGCAGGTCAAATACATTGCTAGCATAACAGATCAAAAGGTTTTGAAGACAGTGCCGCGATCTTCTTGATTGCCTCAGTAGACTTCCTCCTTGTGAAGAAAGTCATAGATGGACAAAATAAAGCTCTCATGGAGACTGTAAAGCGGAAGATGGCAACCAGCGTTCCTGTCGATGGCTCCAAAGAAGTAAAAGGTGGTCAGAAAAAGAAGAACAAGGATAACATGAAGTTGCCTCCTCAACAGGCTCTTTCGCTTCGTGAAGTTTTGTACCTTGGTAAATCAAACATTGTCTTGTGCCTCGTCAACAAACAACCATTAAGCCGTTTATTTTTTCATAATTAGTCTGTTTAATGGCAACTGTGCATATACTCATGTAGATCGATTTGCAATTTCCTACTGTGTTGCATGATGCTGATGTTTTGAAAGAAATGTCTGATGCGCATCGCATTATTAATACGTGAAACCAAACAACATTGGTTATCACCTAATAATAGTTCATATTTTTATGTCTGACTTTGTCTTTGAAATTAGTATAATCAAAAGAATACACAAAGGTTTAAACTTTGTGGTCTCTACTGATAAATAACGGTCTTGGTCAAGAGCTGCATTGTTGTTAAACCTTTTTAACTGGCAGACACATGAGGGCGCCGTTCAGAATGGGTGAACTCGTTTGGTATTGTGGCAAAAATCACTTTACTCCAGAAGCAAATCTTACAGAACAAGAGTTAAACTTAAGCTATACTGTGTTGATTTCTTAATCTAAATTTATTAGAGCCTCAGTAGCCTTACACCAGAACTTAAAAGATATTGGACACAGTGGGACCGTCTCAGAGATACGAGAAGGCGTGCTGTACAGAGTCAGAAAAGGGCGATAGGATAACATGGCAGTTAGTCCTCCTTAAGGAGCTCCGGGAAGAGATGACACAGCGACTACACAGTGACCCAACATCTGGACACTTAGGTAAAACCAAGACGTTAGACAGAGTTCAGCGAAGATACTACTGGTATGAATGGCGACAAGATGTGAGCCGGCTATGTAGAACGTGTGATGTTTGTGCCACCCGTAAACCGCCTCAGAAGAAGCATAGAAGTTGTATGAAACAATACAATGTTGGTGTTCCCATGGAGAGGATTGCCATAGACGTGATAGGACTATTGCCATGTACAGAAGACGGCAACGAGTACATACTCGTTGTAGGTGATTATTTCACTAAATGGACAGAGGTGTATGCAATTCCTAACCAAGAAGCAACAACCGTAGCTACCAAGTTGATCGAAGAATTTATCTGCAGATATGGACTTCCCTTACAATTTCATTCGGACCAAGGACGTAATTTTGAATCAAACTTATTTCAAGAAGTTTGCCGAATTTTGGGCACAGAAAAGAGCAGAACGACAGCTCTACATCCCCAATCTGATGGTATGATAGAAATATTCAACTGTACACTAGAGGCAATATTATCAATGTTTGTATCAGACAATCAACGAGACTGGGACCGATTACCCTACGTCACGATGGCATACGATGGCATACATGGCGTGTCGTGGCCGAGCGGTCTAGCGCACCGAACTCAAGTTCTGGTGTTGCCAGCCCCGGTCGTGACACTTGTATCCTTGAGCAAGGTACTTAACCATAATTGCTTCGTCCTTCGGATGGGACGTAAAGCCGTAGGTCCCGTGTGTTGTATAATGCACGTAAAGTGGATTGTCGTGGTCTAGCGCACTGAACTCAAGTTCTGGTGTTGCCAGCAGCAGAGTGTGGGTTCGAGCCCCAGCCGTGACACCTATGTCCTTGAGCAAGACACTTAACCATAATTGCTTCTCTCCACCCAGGGGTTAAATGGGTACCTGTGAAGGCAGAGATGGTTTGCTCTCTATGCGCTAGAAATGGCAGCAATTGAGCTGTATACTCCCCAGGGAGCTGAGATGGTTTCAGGAATGATTTATGAGCCTTATGAGCCTTATGAGCAGGGATAATAATATAATGCGCCTTGAGCGCCACTTAGTTGGTGGATACGTGCGCTATATAAATCTATACATTATTATTATTATTATTATTATTATACAGGACATCTGTACACGAGACTACAGGATGTACGCCAAGCGAGATGATGATGGGAGATTTGTAGCGCACATATCCACCCTGCTGGGCGCTCAAGGCGCGGAAACAAAGAAAAAACATGAATACAAACAATATACAATGATAGCATAGGGAAAAATTATGTACTGAGATACATGTACCTACAATGGAATTACAAATATACATCATCTTTGAAGAATTGTGACATAAGATGAGTTTTAAGCATCGACTTAAAATCTAGTTATACTATGACAAGATTTGAGTTTAGTTGGAAGATGATTCCAGAGTCTCGGAGCCGCGACAGAAAAAGACCTATCACCCCAGTTCCGTTTTGAAGTTGGTTCCTTTAGGAGTGACATGTTGCTGGAGCGCAAATTGCGTGATGGAGTGTAGACTTTAAGCAGTTCAGAAATATAAATTGGAGCAATGTTATTAAAAGATTTGTGAACAATTAGCATAATTTTTAAAACAATTATCTGTGAAACAGGAAGCCAGTGCAGTTCTTTCAAGATTGGTGTGATATGGCATGACTTTCTGGACAAAGTCACAACACGAGCTGCTGTGTGTTGTATGTGCTGAAGACGAGATATTTGATTCTGCGGGAGACCGTAGAGGAGAGCATTCCCATTATCAAGCCGTGATGTGACAAACGCATGTATAATTTGTTCAGCAGCACTTTTATTCAAGTATTTCCTTATTCGGCTAATATTTCTGATATGAAATGATGATATGCGAACAATGTTGGAGATATGAGGTTTTAAAGTCATTGTCGAGTCAAATATAACACCCAAATTACGTGCTTGTGATGAGGGGGTTATCTGTGAGTCACCAATTGTAATAAATGGAAGAGAAACTTTAGACAATTGCTGACGTGATCCAAATAGAACAAATTCTGTTTTTTCGTCGTTCAATTTCAGGAAGTTTTGTCTCATCCAACTTCGAATCTCTTGAATACATTTCTCCAGTGTTGTAATGCAGGAATCGGCATGTTCTTGAGAAGATTTAAAAGTAATGTAAAGCTGCGTGTCATCAGCGTAGACATGGTAATTTAAATTATACTTCAAAATGATATCACGAACTGGAAAGGTATAAACATTAAACCACTGTGGGCCGCCCGAGCACAGAGCCTTGGGGGTACAGAATAGATTACCGGTTGATTTACTAATGGGACGGCTTGATGACGACACTTGTGATGAACCGATAGAATATGCAGAAAAGTTGCAAGATAGACTACAATCCCGGCCAAAATAGTTGGGACACGTGACAATAAACATACCCTCCCCTGTCCCCCGCTCCCCCACCAATGTTGTTATCTCCAGCCGGAGCACAGACCTTGGAATGAGAGCCAACATTGTCAGGGGGTCGGGGGGGGGGGCAGCGAGATTTGACCGGGATTGTAGAACAAGTGCACCAGTACGCCCGAGAACACTTGAGAATTGCAAGTGACCGGCAGAAGAAGAATTATGACCACAAAGCTCAGACAGGAGGGTACAACAAGGGAGATGCAGTATGGCTGCATAATCCAAAGAGGAGGAAAGGGTTTAGCCCTAAGTTGCAGCATCCCTGTGATGGCCCATACTTGGTTATTAAGAGACTGAGTGACGTCACTTATTGATTACAAAGAGGGACCAGATCATCGCCGAGAGTGGTTCATTATAACCGTCTAAAACCATACTGCGGAGAAAATCCACCGACCTGGTTGAAGTCTTCTAATTAAGTGGATCAATTTACGGAGGAAGCAGAGACGCAAATTAATAATAATAATAATAATGTGTGGACTTATATAGCGCACGTATCCACCAACTGAGTGGTGCTCAAGGCGCATTATATTATTACCCCTGCTCATAAGGCTCATAAATCATTCCTGAAACCATCTCAGCTCCCTGGGGAGTATGCAGCTCAATTGCTGCCATTACAGCGCATATAGGGCTAATCAACCAACTCTGCCCTCACAGGTACCCATTTAACCCCTGGGTGGAGAGAAGCAATTATGGTTAAGTGTCTTGCTCAAGGACACAAGTGTCACGGCCGGGATTCAAACCCACATTCTGCTGCTAACACCAGAACTTGAGTCCGGTAAGCTAGACCGCTCGGCCACGACACTCCACTACACTCCACGACACTCCAAATTACGCCAGCGACTGACTTAATTACTTTAGAGGATGCAGAAGAGATGAATCAGGAGGGAATCCCTGAAAGAGGTGGAGCTGAAGAAGGAATTCTACGGCGTAGCCAGCGAAGACGGCGACTACCAGTGAAATTCCAAGATGTCTAATAATAACCACCATGAACTGTACAAAGACGGAGAAGTTTTAAGCCTTACCGTACGCGAATTCAACGTAGGCCTAATTCGTTAAGTTTAATGACATTGTAAGTTGAATTTAATGTTAAATAATTTGTTATTTTTAAATGGCTATAATAAATTTAGCACTTCTAGTTGTAAAGAAAACGTGTTTAAAACAAGGAGAAGAAAACTGACATGCATAATTAATTAATAGCGCCCTCTGTTAATGAAATGTAATAAAGATCTTTTAACAGTAGAATCGATACTGGCGCGAGCGGCACTGACAGTAAGGCCTTAGGTCGAATAAGTTGTTCATTAATCACGTTTTATGATTTTCAAACATGGCTGCTGACGGAGACAACGACTTTTCTGAGTTCGTACTTTAGGTTTTTTTCTAAGTTATATGCCTGTTGTATTGGAGTTTATTTAAGGCAGTTGGATAATTGGAGATCTTAAAGAGAGTAAGTAGAATAATAAGGAGTAATAATTCGTGATTTTCTTAGGAGTTTTTGTTTGTTATTGTCAGATTACAAATAAATGTGCGGCAGACGATTAACACAGTCACAGCTCTATGGTCACAGTAAGGTCAGTGACTGGCTCACAGTGCGTTGACCCTTTGCGCGCTGTGTAAAATTAATGCATTAAGTTCACGTTGTAAAAATGTAGATTTGTTCTGTATAAAGTTATTGGTGAATTGAAGTTTATAGATGAAAAATATTGTAGGCTACTTTGTTTTTCGTCAGAGACTATACAAAGTGCATAGAATTTAGTTGCTGGAAATGAAAAATAACAAATAAAACCAAAGGCAATGTTTAGAAAGTTCTAACACTAACACAGTTAGGCCTAAATTACATAAATTGTTTTATGTCAGATTGAGATAATTTCTAAAGTTAGGATTACTGTTAAAGTACATGTATGAGATAAAAAAAGGTTTTTGAAAGTGTTCTGTGATACAAGTTTAAACCATTTGACTTAATATAATTGAAATGAAAGCAAATCATTAATGGATCAAAATACATTTTGGTTTTGTAAATAATGGATTATCTAATTAATTGAATTAATTTTAATGTTTGCGTAAAATGCGACGACGCATTTCATTCTTAAGTGTGGGAGAGTGTGGCGAAAATCATTTTTCTCCAGAAGCAAATCTTACAGAACAAGAGTTAAACTTAAGCTATACTGTGTTGATTTCTTAATAAAAGATTATTACATCAAATAATGTTATTCCAAAGACTTTACATGTTTAAGTACTGGTGTAAGGCTACTGAGGCTCCAATAAATTTAGATTAAGAATTACTCTAGAATTACACTTACCTGTGTTGTCAGCGCGCATTTAACCTATTCCTTGTCTTGTTTATTTAGATAAAGGTTAACAAACAGGATTGAGGAGCTATATGATTTCTTACATCATTGTTTACTAGTTTGATCAATCACTTTTGGTCGCAAGCCCATGCGCACATTGTAAATTGCGAGCTGCAGAAATCTATAAAAGGCGCGCAGCACAGCAGCTCATTGCCCAGTTCGTGACTTGGACTAACCCGGTGAAATAGCAAAGGCGCCGTGCGTTACTGTGTGTATGCGGCCGCCGCTTACGAGTACTGTACGTACATGTTATTGCTATTCATCGTCAACCATAGACATGCTACAAGTCCTTGATTGATCGGTCATGCATAACCGTCACTGTCCGTGATCCTTGAATTACTGATTTAGTAGGGACCCTACATCAAGTTTAGATAGAATCCCCATTAATTAAATGGAAGGAATTTAAGAGAACTAATGAATGGAAGACATTGAAGAGAGTTAATAAAGAAGCATGTACCGGTTGAATTGAAAGTAAACCCTTTTGTTTCAGTGTAACCTTTTATTATCAGGTTTAGTCGTCCGTCTAGTCATCATCTTGTCAGTCCTCATTCTTGACTCTGTAAAACTCATCGTCATCCTCATCATCCTCTCCACCATCATACACCATCTTCACTTACAACCTCAAGCCCAGATTGTAGACTCACACATCACACATCAGACTTCCGCGTTCTGTTTAAGCGGGTAGTGATAAGAGTGGCAGGGTTGGACCCGACCGTTACAGTATTTATCAGACATTGTTTTTGGGGATCTGCCCCGAAGATCTCATGTATGTATGCATGTGCAAAAGGTAATATGGGCGTAGAGCACAGCTAATGTCAGCTGCTCCCCTGGTCCGATTTCTCAAATTGTTAGAGAAACATCCGAATAGAGTTAACACTTTAACAAGTTGGGGACTACTCATATCAATTTATATGTGATAAATATAATATTTTATATTCGAATCTATGTTAATATCTATGTCAAATCTATGTTAAACTTTTGCGAGATCGATAGCCATCTTTGTAGGCCTAGGACTTTTGCAGAACAATACGCTTTTAGAAACGAGCGAGAAATGTTGAAGTTTGTTGTTACTTTACTCGATTCAAAGAACTTTATATCTTTATATTTGAGGTAAATATAATATCGGAAGATTCTTGCAAATAATTTATAACAAACCTATTCAGAATAAATACAAAAATATATCTGACACATGTTAACGTAGTTGTGTCTATTTAATTAACAAATCAGTGTGAACAATAAGTCTTAACAAGAAACACATGTAAATACAATTACAAATTCAGCTGTAGACTGAACACTGTACAGTATGTTTTTTCGTATCAAAGTTTCTTAACCCAGTTTTACATTGTTTTTACCACATTCTTTTATTAATTAAGACCCTGATATAATATTATAAGAATAGAGTTGTGAAAAGATAAACACTTACTTTTTAATATTTATATTATTTAAAAAATATATTATTTTAATTCATTTATCATTTTTGGATGCTTTCAGTCTTATAAAAACAATATTATTGTCATGAAATGTGACAATGAATAAGTTAATAGTTTTTTTCCAAAAGTATTTGTTATCATCCCTTTCATTTGCATAAACACTCAATAATACAATAATACATACATTTCACATTTCTATGCTGGCAACATAAAGGCCTCATTAAATTTATGAAAATGGTCATGTGATATCTAAAAGATATTTCAACCAGAGAATCTGCCCAAACTGTCACCTTGATATTGAATCAAAAATTCATTTTTTTGTTTGATTGTCCACTATACGAGGACGATAGGAATAAAAACGATCACCTTGAATTTTTAACTGGCAAAGAAATGCTGAATTTTCATATGAACTTTTCAGATGAAGCTATCATTAATTGCTTTGCCAAATATACATATTTTTATTTACTATGTTGAAAGAAAATCAAAATGTATGAGTATAATCTCTGTAAACACTTCTCCAATGCTATTATTATTCATGCTTGATAAATACAATACAATTCAGATTTGTTTTTCATTTGATACAAAACAAATTTGATCTACAAAAAGGTTTGATGAGAAAAGGATGGTTTATCACATGGTTTTTATAATTATACAGGCCAATACTTTTGTGAAGTTTTGAAAAAAAATACAATTGAAAGAAAAAGCAAAAGCAGAACAATTTCCGAGTGGTTGGCAATAAATAAGATCCCAGAAAATAACCAGCTCAATGACTTTGTCCATGTTAACATAAAATGTGCAATGGATTATATAATATGCAGAACCCCACTAATGGTGAGAGGTTGGTCCTCACACTGCCTAACTATCAGGCCTAAATACTATTATATGAAAAACAGAAAGATCAAACCAATAAGGCATTGGTGTACAGGGTTTAAGGTATAAAACTAGAAAACACATGCGTTGTGAGTTCAATAATCATAATTGGTTTAAGATCCGTATAAAGAACACATTTTTGTTTCAAAATTAACTCCTTTACCAACATTATTTTTGAAATACAGAGATGCTACATTTCCGGATTTTTCCGGAATTCCGTTTTTTTTTTAAACCTCCGAAAAGTTCCGGAAAAAAAATTATTATAAAAAAAAAAAAAAAAAAAAAAAAAATAATAATAATAATTAAATAAATAAATTAAAAAAAATAAATAAAATAAAAAAAATGGTAATAAGGCAGACTGCAAATAGAAAGAGGCATGCAGAGCAGCAGACAGCACCCAAAAAACTAAAAAAATGAACTTTTACTTCTATGCAACAGGTAAGCAATGGTAAAATTAACTTCCAAAAAGCTTGAACTCATGCATTTTCTGTCTTAATTTGTATGTTTTATCCTGTGAAATATATGTTCTAGAAGGACCTCCTAAGGGTTTATTAAGCCTAGAAACCCAGGAGCTTCGGGGGGCTTCGCACCCTCCACCCCCACCAGGGGCGTTGCCCCTGGACCCCACCAGGGGCCCTTAAGCGGGCCCCTGGACCCCACGCCGTGAGGGGCGAGAGCTCCGCTCGCTTTGCTCGCTACGCTTCGCACAAGTTTACTTTCAGGATTTTTTTTGGTCTGCCTGTAGCATCTCTGGAAATATAATAAAGCGACAATAGATGATCAAACAGAGACCCTCTTTTCGAAAGAGTAGAGGGCCAATGATCTCAGGAAACTTTTTCTTCTTCTTCATATAACCATGATCCAAAACAATATACCCTTTGATCAGAATGAGAAAGCATTAAAGCCACTCTACACTTTTTGTAAAAATATCTGGAAATGCATCCATAAGAATCAAGAGATAATATGTATACAAACCTGTGTAGGCTTCAGCTTATTTCAGCAGCTATGTTTTATTATTATTTTTTTAAATGTATTTACTGATTTTTTGTATTAATGAGAAATTGTTTTCAAAAATAACGAGTGCAGAAATGTTCATCAGTGAAGCATTAATTTCTTCCCATGCTCTCTTTTCAGGTCCGATGATTTCATATCAATCGAAATATTGCCAAAATATAGAAACTAATTACAAGGTTTACCAGTTTGCTTGGTTTATTTGCATATAAAAATGAAGAAATGCCGATGAGGGCCGGTAATTTCTGTCCCTGGACTCGCACCACCTCCCAATGCGAATAAGTACAGGCAATCCCACTGACTCACCAATAAACCTGAACACCCGACCAATCTGAAACATATCACTCAGATAGGACTCTGGTGCTCCCTCTTCAACAATCTCTGGGGCAATATGTCTATGATATTGCCGATACCTTGCCTTCTCAGCCTCGGTGAGGTTGTAAACCCTCGGATAACTCGCCAGGGTACACAACCCTACGTCGATGATATATGCTCGCCAAGTGCCTCCTTCATAATGCATCAATATGTTGTCACATTTGATGTCATTATGCAAGAGACCATTGGCGTGCATGAATCGTAACCCGTCCGCGAGGTTCAGCGCAATGTTGATCCAAGCAGACGAGTTGAGTGTAAGGCGGCGCGGTCCCCGCAAGGCAGCATACAGAGTGAGACACTCTCCCGATATGGGGTCTCCAAGGAACTGCATGACCAGAGCACGTTCCTCGCCATTCACCACCATGCCGTGTAGTGTTGGGAACGATGAATTGCCAGACAGAATGGACATTGCACGTGCCTCCAACTCCACAGCCTCCCTCCCTCCAAAATTCACGTATTTCACAGCAACCGGTGTGTTGTTGATGTATTTTAATTTAACCTCTCCGTAAACACCACGGCCAAGAATGATCTCACCAGTGGTGGGTGGTGAATCTATCTGGGATGATCTGAGAGTCGGTATAATATCTATTGGGGGAAGAAAGTAGTGCAGCGCGCATGTAGATACACTCACTTGTTGTGGTTGTATATTTACTTGTTGTTGCTGATGCTGCTGTTGCACTTGTTGCTGCTGAGGATGGTGTTGTTGAAGTAACTGTTGATGTTGCTGCAGCTACTGCTGTTGATGTTGCTGCAGCTGCTGCTGTTGATGTATTTGATGTTGTTGCTGCTGATTTTGTTGAGGATGGTGCAGTTGTGATTGATGTTGCTGTTGCTGTTGCTGATTATGTAACTGAGGTTGTTGCTGGTGATGATGTCGATTATGATGATGTCGACGATGATGATACGACTGCTGGTGTTGCTGTGAATTTGGTTGTAGTTGTTGATGTCGATGTCGATGTCGACGACGATGATGATGTCGACGATGATGATGTCTTTGTGGCTGTTGAAATGGTGATATGCCAACATGGAGCAACGATATCTGAAGACCCTGGGCTAGGTGAGGCTGTGGTGACGTTGAGGCGTGAGCCATTAGGGATTGTGGTGGAGCTGGGCGTGGTCGTTGAGAAGGAGATATTTGCAGTGGCGGTAAGGGAATTGAAACCAGTGGTGAAACTGGCACCAGGCCTGGCGATAGACCAGGTTGCACACATGGCAATCTTTGTAGTGGTGTGGTGTGAGGTACTTGGGATGGTTGTAGAGGCGGTGGAAACTGAACTGCTGGGGTCGCTGATGATCCTGATAAGCGTCCTGCCTGTGCTTGGTAAGGCAGCAGTGGTGTTGGAGCTTGAGGTATTGGTGACGGTGGTTGAAGTTGCTGTGGTGGGGATGGCACCGACGGGGACGCTGATGGTCCTGGTGACCTTCCTGTCTGTGCTGGGTTGGACTGTGGTGGTGTTGCAGTGCGAGGTGGTGATGGTGGTTGAAGTTGTTGTGGTGATGGGGATGGTACTGACAGGGACGGTGATCGTCCTGGTGACTGTTCTGCCTGGGCTGGGTTGGACTGTGGTGGTGTTGCAGTGCGAGGTGGTAATGGTGGTTGAGGTTGTTGTGGTGATGGGGATGGCACTGACGGGGACGCTAATCGTCCTGGTGATTGTCCTGCCTGGGCTGGGTTGGACTCCGGCGGTGTTGTAGTGCGAGGTACAGTGCAGTGCGAGGTTGTAGATAAACAACACCAATGCTGTAAGAAGAAGAAAACCAGACACGTTTTTAAGAACACGGTTTTTAAGCTTTTGAATGCAAAGCTGGTTTGACTCTTTTGAATTATCTCAGAGATAATCAATACATGTTGCCATGTAATATGAACATCTATACAGCTCACCCAGTTGTATGGAAGGAATGGATAACATTGGAAATTGTACAATAAAACAGGTTTTCCAGCAAACATTATGCAATAGATAGAAAGGGAATAAGCAGTATCATTAGCTTTTTGTGTTAAAATGTTAAAATTGTCAACTTACTGGACATTTGGATGCGGGTTTACCACAGTCAGTACAGGATTCACAATACCCTGGTGATTTACCGACCCATAATCCAACCTACAAACAGATGTGAAGGTTATTATTTTGTTTGTTAGAAATTGAATAATGGCAAATAGCTTTATACAGAGCTGGGTTTTTTATAAACATTTTGGGAGAAATGTTGTATTTTTTAAAACCAGAAAGTAAATGTAGTACAAGTATAATCATGCAAATGCAATAATCCACGTAAATAATTGAAAACAAATCCAAAATTATTAGTGTCCGTTTTGCATAGGCCTAATTTTTATAATGTAAACCAAACGGAAACAGACACCAACAAACGGTTTAATTCAAAATTAAAGCAAAGTTCAATCAAAGTAAGCCATTTAATTTTTTAATTTGCTGTAAAACTTACTGGTAAACCGCAGTCCACGCACGTTTCTTGGGGACTTTTCTGTTCTAACAGCGTTTCAAAGTCCTTCACAATCAGAATTCTCTGTAATATCATCAAAATGACTTTTGTTATTAATATCACTCACAATTTAGTCTAGATTTAAAGGGCGCAATCCCATCACGTAAAAATGACCGGTTCCTACAAAATCAGTCTTAAGAAATATTTTCACTTATAGGTTTTTGAGCTCAGTATAGCAAGCATCTTAAAGGGACAGTATCGTCAGAGCAGACATTCAACAGGGCATGGAATCGGTGTCCTTGTTTAAGATGAACACAGTGACTTAAAAATACTGGCTCATTACAGCAGAAACGGTACGGACATCATGTTGGGTATTATTTTCAGTCACTGATTTAATCTAAAATTAGCATTGCAATTCCATACCCTGTTGATCGTGACGATACTGCCCCTTTAACATTACTATCAAACACTTATCAATAAATACTTTTATGGGGTGAAAGTCAATAAAATTATCAATTGATTCGTATTGTGAAGAGGCATGTTTTAGGGCTTTCACACAAAAACAGCTTGGGCAATACATCAAATTAATTTTGAAAGATTGGGTCACAGGAACAAGCAAACTCAAGTCCGTACCAAAGATTTTGTTTTGGCACCAGCAGAATGACTAAATGCCTTTTATAGAGGGACAGACAATCTTCCTTTGCGGATTGTTGTAATAAAGGGATATACCATCTTCCCTCCCAACCCCTCACCGATTGTCAAGATACATTTCTTTTTAATCACAATATTGACATATTACTTTTTGGATTGATTTATTCTATTTTACTTCTGCCGCTTTGTCACATGAGAAGTAGGGTGGGTATTGGCTCACAAACTGCTTTATAAAGTTGAATATAATTGATTTACGTTACTGGCATCTCCGTTAGCTGTTTGTCTGTAACGACGCACCGAATAATTTAGGTACTGAAAAATGTTAGATATTTTATACACATTCGGTGAATAAATAATGGTGTTTTACTACATTTGAACAAAAACAAATTTCCAGTTATGTTTCCAGCAATATGAAAATGTCACCGATTAACCCAAACTTGAATAATTTTGAGAAATATTCAGAATAATGTAGGCCTATCATCTTATATAGGGCCTTTAGGCTTAATATGTTGTTCATCAAAATAAAGACTTTGACTCACTTGATTCATCATGATTCCTCTCTCTCTGCTGTTCAAACGTTTCCGTCCAAATCGTAATAATCGTAATTATCGTCAAAACTCAAATCGCAAGTCAATATTCTCAGTGAAAAACTCAGAAAGCAACAAGTGCGTCCGTTCTCACGTAAACCTGTGAGGGGTGTGTTTGTATTGAAACATTGGAGAACTTTTGTTGTAGTACCCGTGCCGCGGGGTAACAGTCAACACTTGTGTAACAATTATGACGTCATAAAGGTTTAGAGCGTTCGTCGCGTGGCGCGAAACGCACAACCGTTAATCTGCGGCGCCCTCACAAACACCATAGCCGGGGGGGGGGGAAGGGGAAGGAAGGATCTCGCGTGATGATCCGAGGCTTGACGCGCATTGTAGGCCATACCATTAACGTGACAGGGCAAAAAAGCAAAACGGTTTAATATTTAAATTTTCATATTTTTTATCATAATTTAATTAACCATTAGGCCTAATAATCACAATGAAAAACACAACTCTCACATTTTTCAAAATATTTTGTAAAACTGAAAATTTTACAGAAATGTTTTTTTTTACAGAAACTCATAATGAAATGGCACCCCTGAATTGCAACAAAAACTGTCAACGAACAGAAGATTCTGTAAAATTTTACCGTTGACCCTCTGACTTGCTTCCCTTAATCTGAATAAATTATGTTGATTTACCTTTCAAGAGAGTTTTACTGAAATCTGTCCGTTGACCCTTGCCGATATTTTGAGATTTCTAACGTAAATGATTCAGAAAATGTTGTCGCCATGTCGTTATAATACACGTACGTGCACGTATACATTTGCAGCGCGCGAGAGAATGTTATTGACGCACACTAGCTATTTGAACAGTGCATACGTGCTGACACACAGTCAATGTACCGTCGTCTATACGCGCACCACGTGTTCACCACGCGCATCGGCGTTTGCGAATGAGACGTGTAGCTGCGTTGTGGCGCAACCCTTCCTCCCCCCCCCCCCCCCCCCCTGCACCATAGCATTCCGGTGTCACAAGCACGCGATCCGATCTTCCTAGCAAAATGACTCTCCCAGTCACGGGATATATTCCCCCCAGTAAATTATGCCCCCCATTCCAAGTCAAATGAAACACTTAGGCCCATCAGAATGTTAATTTGCGGTTGTAATTCTATTCATTTTTAACTGAAATATTGATAAATAAAGAATTATACAGAAGTGAAAATGTGTCTGCATGCTCTTGTTGTGGATGTACTTGTTTGATGTGCAGACCACCGAAGGAAAGAATGTAGAATACAACCGCCACATTTCATAAAGATCATGGAGAACCACACATTAGGAGAGGAAAATGTAGTGAAGTGAGGATTGGAAACAGTATTTTGTGGAGATTTTGAGCAATGGACGTCACATGCACATCCAGTGAGATGTTGGCCATTTTGTCGTCTGCAAAAAAAAAAAAAAAAAAAAAAAAAATGCAATGTTTCCATTGTGACAAATCAATTGTCCTGGGGATCGAGGGGAGAGCAGGAATCTCAAACGCCCCAAGCTGAAACTTGATTCAAGCTGTTTCATTTCCCGAGCGGTCTTTCATGTCAGCACCCAAAAAAGCCGCCAAGACTCGAACTTCTCGAACTTTTACTCCGCTCACTCACACTTCGGCATTTTTGTATATCCTTTTCCCTTCTCTGTGATTACAAATCTATCGTAAGCCGTTACGAAACAATATAATGCACCACAAATATCAAAATAACATCAAAACAATTAATTACTCATAATTTGCCATGAGGTGATAAATTAAGTGTATATAAACTCCCCAAAGGCCCCCTGATTGGAACTAATTTGTATCATTTCACTACATCTGCCCAACTTGTATCGTTTTAAGATCAACAACTTTCATTTACATGCTGCAGGCACACTGCGCGCGCGAAACCATAACTGGGTCAGCTATAGTGCTAGTGCAGCGTCAACATGGTGAGAACTGCTGGCACCCAATTTCATGGCACTGCTTACTGCGGAATTCGTATACTAGACTGGCTTTTAACAGGGACAAAATGTAATTTTTTCCGCATTAAAAATGTAGGTGCTCATTTGGGAGGTTGCAAGACATCAGAGAACATTTCCAAGCGTTACTTTCGCCCAGGACTACACATCAATTTATACAACATTGTGATGTGCGTCAAGAGGACAAATCACAGTCTCGCCAAAATACATGGAGTCTAACAGGCCGAAGGTTCATTATTTTATTATAGCTAGTAATTTTTAGTATATCACGTTATCACATTCCTTACAATAAGTTACTTGTCATGATTTTAATTGTACCAGTTCTTCGCCAACGCCGATTGCCAAGACCACCAATCCACACCAATGCTGGGAAACTGCTAAAATTATGGCTCAAAGCCTCACCCCAACCGTCATGTTTCACTATGACAAGGGAACATTACAAATCAACCAAATCGGTATCCGCCATGTTTTTTGGATGCTGATATGATCCGTATGCGTATTTTTTTCCCAGGACAAACGTGGGCATTTTCTATGAAATTCCCATTTTTAAAAACTTGTTGTCTTTTAACAAAATGTTTTTTAAAAGACATTTTTTTCAAAAATTCTTCACGTTCGTCCTGGGAAAAAACATGACTTGATTCGGGTTATCCCGCAAGCTGGAGGATAAATGCATATTGTCATCTCCTTCTTGCGCTACAGTGGCAGACTTAGTTTGACTGCTAGCTTACATGTTGTGTTACATATTTTAACATTAATTTCTTTAAAATAATCTTTATTTCACAGGTTGGAGTTGACCTAATAAGAGGAAACAAGACATAGGCTGTGCAAGACAAAACAGCTGAAACTGTCGCATCTTGCTTGCTCTAATACTTATAATAGAGGGAAAAAACGAGTCAGTAGTACATATGCTTATAGGAACGGACCACAACCAAAGAAAATGAAGGTAACTTTGATGTCTGCCTGTAGCATTTGTTTTCATTTAATTTGAATAATATCTAGAGGCTAGAGCAACAGTCAATTTGTCACCGGTGTCACAAAAATAACTAGAAATAATGGAAATATGTTGTTTTGGACTCCTTGAAGTTTTTAATTACTAAGCAATATTGTCAGAATAAGTAAACAAAAAATATCAAAAATCTTGGGACCAGTGAGGAATTATTTGGTTGAATGCCAGGAAATGCTTAAATAATGTTTTTTTAAATAAAATTTCCCAGCCAGTAAGTCAGCCATCCATCCACATGTGTATAATGCATCTTCCTCTATCAACTGCCACATAGACCCACTTGTAATACCTTGTTGATTGTGAAACTTTGTTAAGTTGATATTTGAACCCCCCTTAATCCCCTCCCTTTGTTTGTTAGTGGAAGATCAGTCCATTACATGGTATAATTATGTGATTTGTTGTCTTATTTGCCATGCCTTTGATTCTATATTCTATGTTATAGAGGAGAAAACAACGAGTCAGTAGTACATATGCTTATAGTAACGGACCCCAACCAAAGAAAATGAAGGTAACTTTGATGTCTGCCTGTAGCATTTGTATTCATTTAATTTGAATAATATCTAGAGGCTAGAGCAACAGCCAGTTTGTCACCGGTGTCACAAAAATAACTAGAAATAATGGAAATATGTTGTTTTGGACTCCTTCACGTTTTTAATTACTAAGCAATATTGTCAAAATAAGTAAACAAAAAATATCAGCCAGTAAGTCAGCCATCCATCCACATGTGCATAATGCATCTTCCTCTATCAACCCCCACATCATTGGCAGATCCAGGGGGGGCTAAGGGGGCTGTAGCCGGCTGTAGCCACCCCCTAAAATCGTTTTAAAAAAATTTAAAAAAAGAGAGAGAAAAAGAGAGAGAGGGGGAGGGGAGGGGAGGGGAGAACACACTCTCATTTCCCCCTCACTGCTTTGTTTTTCTCTCCCTTTGATTATTTCATTGTAATTTTTGTAGTACTGAAAAACAATTCTTTTTGATTCTCAGCCCCCCCTAAAAAATGTTCTGGATCCGCCCATGCACATAGACCCACCTGTAATACCTTACTCCACTGAACTTTGATTTCTTTGCAGTTTGTCTCAACAGTAAGGAACACATGCTACTTGCAAACAGTAGCTCATGGTAATTGGCAAGTCTGGAGTCGTCGGGGAGTACTTCTGGTCTGATCATTGTTTGAGACTGCAGTAATGAAAGACCAGAGTTGTTGCAAACCATGAAGCCTCAATGGCTCAGTGTAATAACAGTCTTTAACAAGATGCACTGGAATTTATTGACTGTGTCATTGGTGCCCCCTGTACACAGTGTGCAGGTATGTGTAACTTTCTCAGCAGGTACATAAAAAGTTCAATCAAATAATGAAAACAATTTCTTCAAACCAACAAACTAATTTCTGTATCTCACTCATAATGAAATGATCGAAAGTGTGATGGAAAGGAGGACAATGCAGCTACCCTACTATCCCACAAGATGCATTGGTTGATACAGAGGTTGATGAACTACTCACAGAGTTTTGGAATTGGTCTCCAGTACCATTTGCTGGGATTTGTGACAAATGGTAATAACTTGAACATGATATAGTCACTACTCACTACGTAGAAGCATTCCCTATGCTAAACCACTACACATCGCTGGATAGTACTTTTAACTTTTAAAACTTTTCCAAGGTTTTTGAGGGGTCAAATTATGCAAGAGTTAACTCAATCTGAAAACTGTATTAAGAAATCATGTAAGGAATTGCTGTTAATTGTCATATTTCCTATTATGAATATCTGCAGTGTTCTGACATTTCAGATAATGATGTCAATACATTTTAATGAACAACAAAACTTGTCCCCCCCCCCCCCCCACTGAAAAGCAATTCCCCCTGGCCCCCCCCACTGAAAAAGTCCTGGCTACGCCGCTGGTCTAACCCTGCCGCTCTTATCACTATAAACGGGCGTGTCTCAACAACCCGCTATTAAACAGAACGCGGAAGTCTGATGATGTGTGACGTACGAGTCTAAAATCTGTGGGCTTGAGGTTGTAAGTGAAGATGATGATGAGTTTTACAGAGTCAAGAATGAGGACTGACAAGATGATGACGAGACGGACGACTAAACCTGATAATAAAAGGTTACACTGAAACAAAAGGGTTTACTTTCAATTCAACCGGTATATGCTTATTTATTAACTCTCTTCAATGTCTTCCATTCATTAGTTCTCTTAAATTTCTTCCATTTAATTAATGGAGGTTCTATCTACTTGATGTAGGGTCCCTACTAAATCAGTAATTCAGGGTCAGTCCAAGTGGTCCAAGTCACGAACTGGGCAGTGTGCAGCGCGCGCTGCGCGCCTTTTATAGATTTCTGCAGCTCGCAATTTACAATGTGCGCATTGTGCATCGATTTAATTTTCTGACCAAAATCTGAAAAAGGGGAGGAGTTTAACCCATTTGTAATAAACAATTTTATAAATGTGTCGTTTTGAAATGCATAGATTGTAAGCGGTCATTCACAGCTGGCCAAGCAATAGTTAATAATTAATAAAATACTGTGAATTATGAAAATCATAAAATGTGATCAACGAACAAATAAATGAATGAAATTAATGTCAGTGCTGTTAAAACGATCCTTACGTTATTGCGTTGACAGAGGGCGCTATCAATTAATTATGCTTGTCAGTTTTCTTTTCTTTTTTTAAACACATTTTCTTTACAACTAAAAGTGCTAAATTTATTATATCCATTTAAAAATAACATTATTTAACGTTAACATTAAATTCAACTTACACGTTATTACAAACTTAAAACCAGTTCGCTTCGGAGGCCGTGTATACACGCAATTTTTTTTGTACAGCAGATCGGAGAGCGTCTAAACACGCATTCCGATTTTTGTGTGTGTTACCGGGAGACTTGTCAACACGCCACACGTATGTGGCGTGCCGTCGTGGCGCGGCTGACTTTACACGTAATCGTTTCTCCGAGTCCATGGGGTCACGGTTTGGTGGCCCCGGACAAAATGCGTTGCAAACACTGAACGAGTTCACTCTTTTTGTTGATTTTTGCGTAATCCCTTTATCCAAGACCTGTTCCTTTGACGTACCAGTCAAGAATTTGTAAAGACGGATTGTTTACGAGGCCTTCGATCTCTCTCCGGGTATGCCGTCTTTTTGACCGGGCGCTGGTCGCTAATAGGCCGTTGCATCGGAGCTTGCCAACGGTCTAATTGTGCTGAACAAACACAACCATAATTAAAAAACTAGCCATTTAATTCTCGAAATGTCAATGAGTAAAGGTGTTTATTTGGGTGTCCAAACTTAGTTTCACTGACAAAAAATATTATTAATGGCTAGAAGTTTTTTAAGATTTTTCACTGAAAATAAACCCGCACGGGGGACCGGAAAAAAATAAATATTCCCGACGTCAACTGGTTAACGAATTAGGCCTAGGCTCCTAAGTTGAAATTCTTCGTGTTATTGTTCATGGTGGTTGATGTGGTGAGTTTCCCCAGCTAGTATCTAAGTGGGTCTTCGGGGTGCTGGGTTAAGTTTGGGAATGTTGTATTCTGTGTAGTGTACCTCGAAAATTCTTCCTTCTGGAAAACTGGCCGTCTCCTGTACTTGTCGAACAAAAATTCCAAAGTCCACACTGTGAAGGACATCTCGCCGAGATCTTTCAGCATCAGGATCTGTCTGAGCCTGTTCCTTCATCCACCGCACTTCTCCCACGGCGGCTGATTTAGGTTGTTCTCTCCGGCCTTGCCGGAAGAGTCGTGGATCTGGGTGTTGTATAATAGAATTGTGCCGTCATCAGCTGTAGCGTTAGACTGCAACTTCTGATCAGGCTGCTCCTTCGATACAGAGGGAGATTTCACTGTCTCGGAGATCTCCTTTTCTGGGGATGGATCTTGACCCACTACCGGTTCCATTAGCTCTTCCATTTTCTTTTCGCCGAGGTCGTCGACTGGTTCGAGAAAATCCATCGAATTTATTTGGTTGTTCCAGGCTTAGCGGCTCACTGTCGTTGTTAGGCCCACTTACAACTGGTAGGGGGTGGCTCAATTGTAACCGGACTGCTGATTGATGTTTGTTCGGGGTTCACAACAGGATCGTTGGGGATTTCCTCTAGAGATTGAAGAAGGTCCACGAGCGTATTGATGGACGTTGAACTCGTCTCTTCTATCGGTACCTCGATTTTACTTGGTTGAGGGGCCGGTTCATCAGGGAGGATTATCTGTGATGGAGCTGGAGATGGATGGATTTCCATTGTCATCGTTGTTGTATACGTGAACTGGATACTGAACTGCAGGCGCTGGAATCTCCTTGGACACTGTCTCCTCTTGTCGATTTACGAGATGCGGGGTGTCGATAACGGGCTCAACGGGGAACGGAGCGGGAACATTCTTTCATCCTTTTTCTCTGTGCGCCTGTGGGCCCAGTGTTCTTCTTGTCGATCTTGTCTCCTCCACGGCCTTTCGTTTCTCCATCGTCGGTGTCTTCTCTTCTCGTACCCATGTCTCCTGTCGAGGTGTTTTCTCAGACTGCTCCCCCTGTCTGTTGAGTATGAACATTTTTCACACCGCTCCCTCCTTCTATAGCTGTGGTGCATTGCAGCTATATGTCTGATTAAATCTCTCAATGCAACAAATTTTCTTCTACAGACGAATCCTATTTTGAAATTTTCTAGTGACTTCATTCATTCACAATGCAGCTATCCGTACTTTCAGGATGCAAGGATGCAAATGATCATGTCACGTATACGCGTTGGCTGCATGCACTGCGCTGGCGCGCACGGATTTTACACATACGCCGGCGGGAATTACGTGCGTATTATATTGCCGTACGACTGACTATGTCATCACTTCAATATGCTAATGTCAGAAGTCACTGTCTAAATATGATAACACGCCCACATAACAGTCCTACGCTGCACAAATGATGCATGTATAGAAAACTACGACACCGCCTCATTATCAACATCACCTAACATCCCGTGTTCGCCTTATTTTTAAAGTGTGTTGGTTCAGTTGGTGACCACTAGATTAATGCAACATAAAATGATCACACCCCGTCTATTAATTTTTATTATGAGGTCTCTTGGAATCTTACAGGTGTCGCCTTCTTCGCTGGCTACGCCGTAGAATTCCTTCTTTAGCTCCACCTCTTTCAGGGATTTTCTCTTGACTCATCTCTTCTGCATCCTCTAAAGTAAATACACGTGGCTCTCGGTCTGGGACTTTATGGTCTCTGCTGATAATAGCGGTCTTGGTCAAAATGTGGCAAGACAAAAGCTGCATTGTTGTTTATAAATGTGTGACAGACACAGAAGGGCGCAATTCAGAATGGGTGAACTCGTTTGTATTTATATCAAACATTGTTTTTGTGGATCTTCCCCGAATATCTCACGTATATGTGCTAAAGGTAATGGGCATGTGAGAAAACGAGCGAGGAATGTTTAATGTTTTTGTTACTTTACTCGATTCAAAGAACTTTATATCTGCATCACCAAATATTTGAGTTAATTATAATATTCTGATGATTCATGCAAATAGTTTATAACAAACCTATACAGAATAAATACAAAGAGCATACTGATCGAAACGTCGAGTTGTACCTCCAGTTCTTTTCAGAACTAATTACTACTCAATTGAGATTCCACATGGTGTCACCGCAATTAGTCTTACTTATCCTTAACCAACATTATTTGTTTGAAATATTCGACTACAAAAAAGTGACAATAGATGATCAAACAGAGACCCTCTTTTCGATTGAGTAGAGGGTTAATGATCTCAGGAAACTTTTTCTTCTTCATATAACCATGATCCAAAACAATATACCTTTGATCAGAATGAAAACAACATTAAAGCTAGTATACACTTTTTGTAAAAATGTCTGTAAATGCATCCATAAGAATCAAGAGATAATATGTATACAAACCAACCTGTGGAGGTTTCAGCTTATTTCAGCATGTTTTATTTTTTTAAATTTATTTATTTTATTGTTTTTTGTATTAACGAGAAATTGTTTTCAAAAGTAATGAGTGCAGAAAATGTGCATCAGTGAACCATTTATTCTTCACATGCTCTCTTTTTAAGTCAGATGAATCGAAATATTGTAAGAAGATATATAAACTAATTACAATGTTTACCAGTTTGCTTGGTTTATTTGCATATAAAAATGAAGCACTGCCGATGAGGGTCGGTCATTTCTGTCCCTGGACTCGCACCACCCCCCAATGCGAACAAGTACAGGCAATCTCACCGACTCACCGATAAACCTGAACACCCGACCAATCTGAAACATATCACTCAGATAGGACTCTGGTGCTCCCTCTTCAACAATCTCTGGGGCAATATGTCTATGATATTGCCGATACCTTTCCTTCTCATCCTCGGTGAGGTTGTAAACCCTCGGATAACTCTCCAGGGTACACAACCCTACGTCGATGATATATGCTCGCCAAGTGCCTCCTTCATAATGCATCAATATGTTGTCACATTTGATGTCATTATGCAAGAGACCATTGGCGTGCATGAATCGTAACCCATCCGCGAGGTTCAGCGCAATGTTGATCCAAGCAGACGAGTTGAGTGTAAGGCGCCGCGGTCCCCGCAAGGCAGCGTACAAAGTGAAACACTCTCCCGATATGGGGTCTCCAAGGAACTGCATGACTAGAGCACGTTCCTCGCCATTCACCATCATGCCGTGTAGTGTTGGGAACGATGAATTGCCAGAAAGAATGGACATTGCTCGCGCCTCCAACTCCACAGCCTCTCTCCCTCCAAAATTCACGTATTTCACAGCAACTGGTGTGTTGTTCATGTATTTTAATTTAACCACTCCGTAAACTCCACAGCCAAGAACGATATCACCAGTGGTGGGTGGTGAATCTAGCTGGGATGATCTGAGAGTCGGTATACTATCTATTGGGGGAAGAAAGTAGTGTAGCTCACATGTAGATACACTCACTTGTTGTGGTTGTACATTTACATGTTGTTGCTGATGCTGCTGTTGCACTTGTTGCTGCTGAGGATGGTGTTGTTGAAGTAACTGTTGATGTTCCTGCAGCTGCTGCTGTTGATGTATTTGATGTTGTTGCTGCTGATTTTGTTGAGGATGATGGTGTTGCAAAGGTAACTGTCTCTGCTGCTGTTGTAATTGATGTTGCTGAGGATGGTGTTGCTGTACTTGTTGCTGCTGATTTTGTTGAGGATGGTGCCGTTGTTGCTGTTGTGATTGCTGCTGTTGTGATTGATGTTGCTGTGATTGATGTTGCTGTTGCTGATTATGTAACTGAGGTTGTTGCTGGTGATGATGTCGATTATGATGATGTCGACGATGATGATACGACTGCTGCTGTTGTTGCTGCGAATTTTGTTGTAGTTGTTGATGTCGATGTCGACGACGATGATGACGTCGACGACGATGATGACGTCGACGACGATGATGACGTCGACGACGATGATGACGTCGACGACGATGATGACGTCGACGACGATGATGACGTCGACGACGATGATGACGTCGACGACGATGATGACGTCGACGATGATGATGTCTTTGTGGCTGTTGAAATGGTGATATGCCAACATGGAGCAACGATAGCTGAAGACCCTTGGCTAGGTGAGGATGTGGTGACGTTGAGGCGTGAGCCATTGGGGATTGTGGTGGAGCTGGGCATAGTCGTTGAAAAGGAGATATTTGCAGTGGTGGTGAGGGAATTGAAACCAGCGGTGAAACTGTCACCAGGCCTGGCGATAGACCAGCTTGCACACATGGCAGTCTTTGTAGTGATGTGGTGCGAGGTACTTGGAATGGTTGTAGAGGCGGTGGATATTGAACTGCTGGGGTCGCTGATGGTCCTGCATGTGCTTGGTAAGGCAGCAGTGGTGTTGTAGCTTGAGGTATTGGTGACGGTGGTTGATGTTTCTGTGGTGGGGATGGCACTGACAGGGATGGTGATCGTCCTGGTGACTGTCCTGCCTGGGCTGGGTTGGACTGTGGTGGTGTTGCAGTGCGAGGTGGTGATGGTGGTTGAGGTTGTTGTGGTGGGGATGGCACTGACGGAGACGCTATTCGTCCTGGTGACTGTTCTGTCTGGGCTGGGTTGGACTGCGGCGGTATTGCAGTGCGAGGCACAGTGCAGTGCGAGGTTGTAGATAAACAACGCCAATGCTGTAAGAAGATGAAAAACCAGACACACTTCACTTGGTTTTACGTTTTTAAGAACACGGTTTTTAAGCTTTTGAATGCAAAGTTGGTTTGACTCTATTGAATTATCTCAGAGATAATCAATACATGTTGCCATGTAATATGAACATCTGTACAGCTCACCCAGTTGTATGGAAGGAATGGATAACATTGGAAATTGTACAATAAAACAGGTATTCCAGCAAACATTATGCAATAGATAGAAAGGGAATAGGCAGTATGATCATTAGCTTTTTGTGTCCATGGTAAAATGTTAAATTTGTCAACTTACTGGACATTTGGATGCGGGTTTACCACAGTCAGTACAGGATTCACAATGCCCTGGTGATTTACCGACACGTAATCCAACCTACAAACAGATGTGAAGGTTATTATATTTTTTTTATGAAGGTGTACCTTTAGTAATATTAATAATCTTAACATGTAATTCAGAAAGCAATGTACAATTTATCTTTTGTTTAAAAATTGAATAATAGCAAATAGCATTATACAGAGCTGGTATTTTTTGATAAACATTTTGGGAGAAATGTTGTATTTTTTAAAACCAGAAAATAAATGTAGTACAACTATAATCTTGCAAATGCAATATTTCACGTAAATAATTGAAAACAAATCCAGATTCGTAAAAAATAGTAATATATAATCATTAGTGTCCGTTTTGCATAGGCTCAAAATTTTATATAATGTAAACCAAACGGAAACAGACACCAACAAACGGTTTAATTCAAAATTAAAGCAAAGTACAATCAAAGTAAGCCATTTAATTTTTTAATTTGCTGTAAAACTTACTGGTAAACCGCAGTCCACGCACGTTTCTTGGGGACTATGCTGTTCTAACAGCCTTTCAAAGGCCTCCACAATCAGAATTCTCTGTAATATCATCAAAATGACTTTTGTTATTCGTATCACTCACAAGTCTCAGATTTAAAGGGCGCAATCCAATCACGTAAAAGTGACCGGTTCCTACAAAATCAGTTTTAAGAAATATTTTCACTTATAGGCTTTTGAGCTCAGTAAAACAAGCATCTTAAAGGGACAGTATCATCACAATCAGAGCAGACATTCAACAGTGCATGGAATCGGTGTCCTTGTTTAAGATGAACACAGTGACTGAAAAATAATGGCTCATTACAGCAGTAACGGTAATGACATTATCATGTTGGGTATTATTTTCAGTCACTGAGTTAATCTAACACTAGCATTGCAATTCCATACCCTGTTGACGATACTGCCCCTTTAACATTAATACCAAACACTTATCAATAAATACTTTTATGGGGTGAAATAAAATTAAAGTAAAAAAAAAAAATCAATTGATTCGCATTGTGAAGAGCTGGCACACTGTAAGACATATTGGGCAAACACGGTTGATATGTTGCTAACACTGGTCAACATATCAACAGGTTTACACAGGTGGTTTACCATTGCCCAATGTTTTTTGCCAAAATATGTGAACAGTTGTGGTAAATACTGACCAATTCTGGGAGAAATAACCTTACCCATCAACACCATGTTGCCCAGTGTTTTTACAGTGCATGTTTTACGGCTTGTCACACAAAAGCAGCTTGGGCTGTACATCAAATTCATTTTGTAAGATTGGGTCACAAGACCAAGCAAACTCAAGTCCGTACCAAGGATTTTGTTTTGGCACCAGCAGAATGACTAAATGTCCTTTATAGAGGGACAGACAATCTTCCTTTGCGGATCTTTGTAATAAAGTGATGTACCATCTTCCCTCCCAACCCCTCACCGATTGGCAAGATACCTTTCTTTTTAATCACAATGTTGACATATTACTTTTTGGATTGATTTATTCTATTTTACTTCTGCCGCTTTGTCACATGAGAAGCAGGGTGGGGTCTTGGCTCACTAACTGCTTTATATAGTTGAATATCATTGATTTACGTTACTGGCGTCTCCGTTAGCTGTTTTTCTATAACTACGCACCGAATAATTTAGGTACTGAAAAATACTAGATATTTTATACACATTCGGTGAATAAATAATGGTGTTTTACATTTGAACAAAAATAAATTTCCAGTTATGTTTCCAGCAATATGAAAATGTCACCGATTAACCAAAACTTTAATAATTTTGAGAAAAATTCAGAATAATGTATCATCTTCACTCTAAACAAAATCTCGTCATACACTGCAAATCTTGTTGGTCAAAATTTGCCCAACATTTTTGCCCAATGTTGGTTCAAATATTAACTGTCTAAATTATTGGGCATAGCTTAACCAACAGTAGTTGGGCAATAACTTTTATCCAATAGTTGGGTGAACACTTTGACAAAACAAGTTGGTCAAATAATTTTACCCAACGTTTGGGTGATGACAATTGACTAAGAGTTGGGCAAGTTTGTTTACCAAAATGTTGGTTAAAATTTTACCCAATAATTTAGACAGTTGATATTTGAACCAACTTTGGGCAAAGGTGTTGGGCAAAGGTTGTTACCCAACAAAAGTAGCAATTGATTATCTGTTGGTTACTCCTTTAATCCAATTGTTGGGCATAATATGACCAACAATTTGTTAATAATAATTAAACAGCTGCAAACAACATCTTGGAGTTTGTAAATTCAATTTATTCAGCATAAATTCAACATCTAACGAATACAATACAATACAAGTAACTCTATATACAACAATCCAAAGTTTTAAATTCACAACTTATATTAGCAAGTTTTATACCCTTTAATAAATTAAAATATTTAATTGATTTGTAGACCTACAATTATGGCCTTTCGCCGAGACAAACAATTTGATGTGTTTACAAGATTTAACAGATTGAAATTGTTTACCCCTGGTCAACCCGAAAATACTTTTTTTTACCATTTTGGCTATTTTTACTCTAAAATCTGTACATCTGTATTTTTAATCTAAAACTGTACATCAGACATAGCAAAATCTATATTGTGAATCCCTTTGCGAAGACAACAAATTTGATATGCTTTTCAATTGTCTTAATGTTTGACCTTGGTATGACCTTTGACCCAATTTGTTTATAATTTTACGCATAAGGGATCATAATCAGCATTGACTAAAATCACTTCTCATACTTCTGTGGCCCACTGTGTAGACCCCAATCATTTTTAAGGCTTTGTGAGGAGCTGGCCCGCAAGTACAAGTAGCCAAGTGTGTTATTTATGTAAAGTAGACCAATAAATAAGAATAATATCTGAGGATTACCAAAAATGCACTTTTGACCTTTCAGCCCTTTTCTCAACATTAAATAATAGAACCAGTCACACATATATTGCACAATATATTAACACATTGGAATTCAATATTATATTGCATAATAAAATAACACATTGGAATTCAATCTGGCTCTTGCTGGAGCAACATTTTGAGTTCAGCATAAAGACAGCGAACAGCCTGCAGATGGTATTCCCCATGAGTGCATAGGTTACATTTCTATAAATAAATTTGTGCATTGAGTGTCTTTAGTTTAACCCTTCTTCATAATTTAAGGCATTGACACAAAATAATAATGTTGACTTTCCAAATTACTTGTACCTTTTGATGTAACTTGTCACGAATGCTGTAAAAACAAGAAATCATACCACTACTTGGAATCCTCATCCACCATGAACAAATCTTACTTCATTCTCCTCACATTCTACATGCTTTGCAGCTTGGCTGGGAAATTTAAACAGCTGCAAAAGTTCAAACAATGTCAAGATTTTTGTGCATATATTCTGATGTATTGCTATCATTCTTTCAAGTGTACATCTTTATACTTTTAAATTTTCAAATACTTTCAAGAGAACTTTCAAAGGAAGACTTTAAAATGCTTTTTGAAATAATTAAAATTTCTTAAAGAACTTTTAAGGTGATTATGTACGAACCATGAACAAACCTTTATTCTTCTCATGTAATTCTTAAGCTATACAGCTTGTCTAGGAAATATCAACAGCTGCACATACAAATACATAAAAATACATGTTAGGTCATTCCATGCCATGGTTTTTGTCACGTTACACATTTTTAAAAACATTTTTTCGCTGACACCCCCTCATATTTCAAAAATGATGGTGCGCTAGAACAAAAAAAAGTAGAAACCTGAAATTTTCAGAATTTGCTTTTCTCATAAGTATCTTTCAGTACACCAAAAGAGAAAACAAATCTAAGATTTGACAGTGAACTCCATTTGTTGAGTTGGCATGGAATGACCCTGTTGCAAAAGTTCAAACAATGTTGACATTTTTAAACATGTAAATACATCTTTTTACCTTTTTTTTTCAAGTACTTTTAAGGAACTTTCAAAGTCTTTAAAATGCCTTGTGATTTTTTAATTAACATAACTTTTAAGGTGAGTCTGTAGGAACCATGAACAAATTTCAGTCACTTTATTCTTCACATGCTTCTTCAAGTCTTGCAGCTTGGCTGTGGGTATATGCTCTGTATGCTCTGATGCTTGGATGCAAGATGTGTGGCTTTGGACCAGGTTGACGACATCACACATGCTATAATATTACACATAAATAATAATTACCAAAATTAAAATGTCATGTACCACTTTAGTATAGCTCCAATGCATCCCTCCTTTGTAGAATAACAAAATCCCTGTCCAACAAAATGGAAGAGTCCATATTTGATGCGCATGTGAGGTGGGCATCTTCTTTTTTTTTTTTACAGGTGAAACTATTTAAAGCCCATATGAGGGGTAAGAGAATAATAAATGTGACCGCTCCAGATGAGGAATGTCCCCCAAGGGAGTTTACATGTACCTGTAATTTGATACCGAAGCTCAAACATAATGAAAAACCTTAGAAAACGATTTTTGGATTTCAGGATTTTTAGGTTGCCTAAATCTTTCTTGCTGTTGTCTTTCCTTTATGTCAAAAGATTAAAAAAGTTTAAAATAAAGACAATTTCTGAAGCGTGTTTGTGTCCTATTTACCGCAGAATGTTTGTCAACAACTCACAAAAGACCGATAAACATGCCCTTTTTAACCGCCATCGCTGCCCAAAATGCATTGCCGTATCGCGGCGCGTACACACCAATAGAAAGCTCATGAGCTCCCCTGTCTATTTATTATAGCACAGGCTTGCATGCAGAGCCTGTAACTAAAGACAACTAACTACACCTCTTTTTTACTCCACTGTGCCTTCGTTTTGAAGTATTTGATAAAATATATACCTTTTTGCATTATCGCAAGCGATGGCAAAGATTACAGTGGATTATAATCTACATGGAATCCGTTGCAGATAGCTAACGATTTTACGGACCGATGTTCAGCACAAGTTTCAATGAGTGCGAACGGTGGTGTGTACTGTACATGATGTACTGTACATGTACATGAATCATGCACAGTCATGACAGTGCCTACTTATTCTTTTGTACTGAAAACAAAACGGTGTCACTTCATGGAGGAAGGAAAACAGACTGTTTTCCTTCCTCCATGGTCACTTAAACACATAGCTCAGTAGCTTCTATGGGTATTATATATTGGTTTTGTTGTTAATATCTTACCTGAGAAAGTTTCAATGAGGCATTCCATGCCCCAATCTCGAAGGAGATCTGCGACCTGCTGCTGACCTTGATCGTCCGCCATGGTGTACGTGTGGATACGGTGATTACGATACAAGCGCGCTTACTATCAATGGCGTGCATGACGAGGACGACTCGAAACAAACGGTCCGAATACAAACCGGGATACTACCGTCAGTTAAACAGTTTTCCAAATATTAAAGACATCAGACGAAAGAAGAGAAGTTTGCGGTGGCGGCCGACAGAAATCTTTGATATTGAGGTTTGTTACTTTCTATTTTTCTTTGGTTAAAACGTTAGTCAACCCATGGAGGAGGTGTATTTCCTTCCTCCATGGTCAACCATGGTAAAACTAGCGCAGTTGGTGCACTTTTTTCCCGCTCCGCGACTAGCTCGCGAAGTTAGTGGTACAAACCATTATGGAAAGGGGGTATTACGGGGCAGTAGGTATAATTATTATGCGCTTAGCTCAGTAGCTGGCTAAATAAAAACGTTAATTGCAATTGCATTTTTATGATGTTAGTCGAAATAACATTGATTTAATCAACGTTGTACAAAGGAGACCACAGAGGGAAAAAACAGGCTCATCCAATCAGCTGAAACTTGAAAGCCCGAATTAAAGTTGAAATTAAAACTGAAAAAAGTAGGCCTACTGAAGAAGTAAATTCAAAGTCAAACTCCAACAATTTTGTTTTCTTCGAACTACTGCGAGTACTGGGTAGGGGTGGGATACCCTAGAAAAAGTTGATAATGTTAGCCTCCCAGTGCAAATTCACTTAATGTTTATAATTGTGTTTATGTTGCATTTAATTTCCCCAGATCACTGAAGAGAGTGCAACCGAGTATCACATTCACTACATTGGTTACTCAAAAATTTGGGACCGGTGGATTGCAAAATCTAACGTTATACTCCGGAGCAACCGAAAGGCTGAGACTCCCGTTGATACTATCAACAGAGCAACTGTTTTTTCCAGAAACCTTCAGGTGGAAATAAAGAAAAAATTAGACTCCAGCCGCAAGAACGATCCAGAAGCAGTGTGTAAAGTGGATTGTGAACCTGATGTGTTTGACTACCTATTTGCAAAACACAGAAAATCTAGGGTAAAAAACATAAGCAGAATTAGACTTTCAAATACTGTTTTGAATGGTCTCTTTGACACCAATTGGAATATTCGTTTCCTCAACAAGGAAGGCGATTATTGCTATGTCATTGATAATACAGTTGAGTTAAGTCTGTCAAAACATCGGCCATTAGTGGAGTATGTGAAAGGTTGGGACGATGAACTTCATGAGCATCTGATCCAACAGAGTTACTTTTTGACCTTTAGTTTTGTTCGAGGAGATGCCAAACTCACAGGTACCATGCTAAAATGTTAATTTCTACCTTACTCTCTTTGCTAGATGCCTGCTCGTGCTAGTGCTAATGTTTCTTTACAATTAGTTGTTGATCTCCATGTAGTATTTCACATAGTTCGAACAGATTACACCAAGAAAAACATGACAGATTTGTGCTCTGACGTATTTAAATTAATTTGTAAGATTAATTCTGTTGACTTGATATTTTCACCTCGTTTACAGAGTCGGATTAGGTATTTAGTTTCAAATTTAATTAATCGATGGAAGAAATCCTGGGCAGTTAGTGGAGCAAAAAAACTATTTAATGAATGGTATGAACAAACACCAGTTTGGAAGCTAAATGTTGTGCCTTCAGAAGTTATAGTACATGCACTTGTAAACAGGGTTCAAAAATTGAAAGTTCGTGTTAAGAGACTGAAACACAAATACAAGCAGTCAAATATAAGAACAAAATCTGCTGAAAAACTGACTTCGTCGTTGTTAAAAAGTACCTCAGCCCGAAAAGTGAAACCAAGAGATATTAATTCGTACAGTCGGAGTCATCAGTTTAAGCTCAAATCCAGAATTAAGGACCACTGCTCAGCGGTGTTGAAATTTTTAGAACTGCATGGTTATGAGGCTCACAACCTTCTTGTGAAAAACAAAGTCACCAAAGAAATTAAAACATTTACTGTCATTGATGACACAAATGAATACAAGACATCAAATTCCCCCAAACTGTCAGAAAAGACTCTTGAGCAAATTAATCTTGCTGTTCTTGTAAAGGATACATATAACGTGTCAGATGAAGCATTTAATGCACTCGCAAAAATTTCCAATTTGCCCAAGTTGTATTCTGTGAAAAAGCAGTGTAAACAAATTCAAGGGAATTTGACTAGAAAAAACTCCATCAGAAAAGCCTGGTGTGCAGAGAAATTTGAGAGAACTTCTGGAGTATAGAATACAAGATTTAGCTAGCTTGGATAGAGTTGACGCAAACCATAGTGACATCCATGTAAAACTTACAGGGGATGGCACTTTTGTAGGAAAGCACATTCACTTTGTTAATATAACTTTCACTATTCTTAATGATACAGATCCCAATTCAGCTCATAGTCATCATCCACTAGCAATACTTTGTGATTTAGAAAAATATGACAGTTTGAAAGTTCATTTATCGGATATCATACAAACTGTGGAATATTTCACAGAGTATGAATATAATTGTGTGAAGTATTCAATAATATATTTTCTGACCGGTGATTACAAGTTCCTTCTGACAGTGTGTGGTCTATAGTGCAAACTCTAAGTTTCCCTGCATATACTGTAAACAAGATAAAGGTACCTTTAATGTTCAGTCTGCAAGAGCTGATTCACGCACAATTGCAGAAATTGCAATCCTTGCACAGAAAAGTAAGGGGAATAAATTTTCTTGTGCAAGAGTTCCATTGTTTGCCACAATACCACTTGACAGAGTTGTCATAGATGTTCTGCACATGTTCCTTAGGATATCTGATGTGTTGTTTAATCTGTTAATTGTTGAGTTGCGCAGATTAGATGCCATACAAAGTAGAGCTTTGAAAGAGTTTGACAGAAATCTGGCAACACATTGTGCAGACTTGGAAAAATTACTAGCAGACATAGGCATATCTGGGTTCTCTTTCTACATTGGCAGAGAGAGTAAGGTATTGAAGTGGAGAGATCTCACAGGACCTGAGAAGATTAAGCTTTTCCAAAATCTTCACAAAATAAAGGAATTGCTCAAGGGTTTGCCCATAGAAGAGGTGCAACGTATCATAGATGTATGGCAAGAATTCTATGAAATTCATACATTGTTGCGATCATTTGATGATTTTTGCAATGGTGGAAATGCTTACCCAAGAATCAGAGAATTGAAATTTCGTGTGAAAAGGTGGTTAGAAATGTTTGGTGGTATTTATCACTACAGGAATATCACACCATACATGCATCTTCTAGTGAACCATGCTCCGGACCTAATTGAAAGACATGGCTCATTTTCTATATTTAGTGCACAAGGTCTGGAAAAACTAAATCACCTCATGACTAGATTATTTCAAGAGCACTAATCACTGGCACGGTATTCAGGCACTAGATCAACTGATGAGGAAACAAAATAGAAAAATGTGGCTTGCCAGAAATCAGATCAAACTACATAAAAAACATGACATCCAATGTTCGCGATGCAATGGACTTGGCCATAATGCAAAGACATGCGCAGTAATACCTTCTAATGCTCAATTTTGAATAAAACAAACAGAAAATTGTAGACCGCCAGAAACCAGATAGAATTTGGCAAAATCCAAAGACATGCCAAGCACATAGGAAATGAGGTATAAAATTGTTTTCTGCAATGTTTTGTAATGTTGGATTTGAAACTAAACAGATAATTCAAAAGTTCTATATCTGCTTGGTCAATTGTTTATCATTGTTAAACAATAATAGTTATTAAAATTGTTAAGATTTACACAGGGTTACAAAACATTTTCAGTCAAATGTAATCTTTAATGGAGTACATTTTGAATTATTTGATTGTATTGTTACTGTTTTAAGAAGATAATTGAATTAATTATCATATATTCAGCTCGGTGATTCAGATATAAATACAAAGTTAAATTAGATATGGGTCATTCCACCAAGTTGATTTGTATGGTATCCGCGTAGCATCAGCAAACTTGTACCATTCTATTAGACTTTAATGAGTGCACATTTACAGTTGTTATTCAAATTAGAATGAAACCAATCTCTGCACCTTAAATACGAAAATACAACAATATTAATTAGAAGTTGTAATAAAGTATGATAGATTAGTACAAGTTTGCTGATGCTACATGCATGACACCATACAAATCGTGCCCCAACCTGGTGGAATGACTTAGGTTTATGATTGTATTGGATCTTCAGTGCAAAAAAAATGAAATTAATTAATTTGTGTGGAATGATATGAATGAGATGTGAATTTGATGTGCAATTCATGTAATGAAATAGATCGTTTCACTGCTTCAGTATTATATTTGTTCAAATTAATTTTAATAAAATACTTTGTGAGGAGGTCAAGTTACATCAAAAGTTGACACTTTAACTGAAATAAACTTGTATCAAAATTATTTCTTCAATTCATAACATAAAGCAAAGGGTACCTTAAGCTATTTTATTCTTATTCTAAGTCCTTCTCCTTCCAGCTTCCCCATACCCTCCCCCAATGCAACAATGAATTATACAATATCAACCTGGAATATGAATTCCAGCGATGGGCCGGGCCGGGACTGGACTGGACTGATTGGGACAGTACAGCTTTGTTTATTATTAGCGGGTGCGTTATATTAGTTCATGAAAAGAAAAATGAAACCGATCACAGCCTTTCTGATCTTTGGATCTAAGGTACCTGGTAATCACGTGGCATTTGTGAGCTGGTCCCCAGATTAGTTGTGGCAGGCCGGTTCTGTTCTAAGCGCATCGGCTCAACCTCAGTAGGGAAATGTGTAGCCCCGTTGATATAATGCATGACTAGGTGATGTAATGAATATGAACTTTCAAATTTACAGTTAGCGGGTGGGTTTTTTGAAGATACTGCAATAAAACTAGCATACAAGGTATCAGAGATAGTTGCTTTCATTGATTCTGAAGTGGCATTTGTTTGAATATATTCATATTTTGAGAATACGGCATTTAAAGTTTGACCTCCATATACGTTGTATGTAAAAATCTGTCGTGTTATTGACACAAGCACGACGCGCACGTTAAATGAGACTGTGCAATTTGTAATTAATGATTTCGTTTAAAGCAACTTAAGATAGGCCTTTGGTGGAAATTGAAAATTCAGAATCTGTTAACGGTTACTAAAGAGCAGACCCACAGCAGAAACCTTGTTTTCGCAAACAGTTTTGCTATGCGGTAACAAAAAGATGCTGCTTCATTACAATACTACTCGATGCAATGTTTTGTATTTTGATGGTAAATTCTAATCTTTATTTCAAAAAGTATTATAGCTATTTCTACATTCAAGATACTCAAAATCTTTAAGAAAACATTGTAAATTTAGAAGAAATAAGTTTTGAACAAGAACAGGTGGCAAACCGTGCGCGGTTCTACAGGGGTGGGGGGAGGTGGCTGGGGGCTTTATCCCCCAAAAAATGCATCTAGCCTTCCCCCCTTTTCTTAGTAAAAACAAAATAAAAGTGTTTTTTAAAACAAAGTGCTGACACAAAGTGCTGTTTTCCAAGGAGCTTATAAGGGGGGTATGTTGGTTTACCATTGCCCAATGTTAGATAATTTTTTGCCAAATTATGTGAACAGTTGTGGTAAATACTGACCAATTCTGGGAGAAATAACCTTACCCAACACCATGCTGCCCAATGTTTCTACAGTGCATGTTTTAGGGCTTGTCACACAAAAACAGCTTGGGCTGTACATTAAATTCATTTTGTAAGATTGGGTCACAAGAACAAGCAAACTCAAGTCCGTAGCAAGGATTTTGTTTTGGCACCAGCAGAATGACTAAATGCCCTTTATAGAGGGACAGACAATCTTCCTTTGCGGATCGTTGTAATAAAGTGATGTACCATCTTCCCTCCCAACCCCTCACCGATTGACAAGATACCTTTCTTTTTAATCAAAATGTTGACATATTACTTTTTGGATTGATTTATTCTATTTTACTTCTGCCGCTTTGTCACATGAGAAGCAGGGTGGGTCTTGGCTCACAAACTGCTTTATAAAGTTGAATATAATTGATTTACGTTACTGGCGTCTCCGTTAGCTGTTTTTCTATAACGACGCACCGAATAATTTAGGTACTGAAAAATACTAGATATTTTATACACATTCGGTGAATAAATAATGGTGTTTTACTACATTTGCACAAAAACAAATTTCCTGTTATGTTTCCAGCAATATGAAAATGTCACCGATTAACCCAAACTTGAATAATTTTGAGAAATATTCAGAATAATGTATCATCTTATATAGGGCCTTTAGGCTTAATCTGTTGTTCATCAAAATAAAGACTTTGACTCACTTGATTCATCATGATTCCTCTCTCTCTCTGCTGTTCAAACGTTTCCGTCCAAATCGTAATAATCGTAATTATCGTCAAAAGTCAAATCGCAAGTCAATATTTTCCGTGAAAAACTCAGAAAAAAACAGACGTTGTCACATAAACCTATATTATGAGTTATGAGTGGTGTTTGTATTTAAAGATGTTATAAAGGTTTCGAGTGCCGGATGCACTGACAACCTCGAGTCTGTCCAGTGTATAATATACGTAGGCAGCTCGCACAAACACCATATACACTCTAAATAAAATCTTGTCATATTGACAAGAAAATTCTTGTTCTGCTATGGTGTCATTTTTCATTGAAAATTCAGAATCGTTAACGGTTACTAAAGAGCAGACCCACAGCAGAAACCTTGTTTTCGCAAACAGTTTCGCTATGCGGTAACAAAAAGATGCTGCTTCATTACAGTACTACTCGATGCAATGTTTTGTATTTTGTTGGCAAATTCTAATCTTTATTTCAAAAAGTATTATAGCTATTTCTGCATTCAAGATACTCAAAATCTTTAAGAAAACATTGTAAATTTAGAAGAAAAAAGTTTTGAACAAGAACAGATGGCAAACCGTGCGCGGTTCTACAGGGGTGGGGGAGGTGGCTGGGGGCTTTACCCCCCAAAAATGCATCTAGCCTTCCCCCCTTAGTAAAAACAAAATAAAAGTGTTTTTTTTTAAACACAAAGTGCTGACATAAGTGCTGACATAAGTGCTGCTTTCCGAGGAACTTATAAGGGGGTATGTTGGTTTACCATTGCCCAATGTTAGATAATTTTTTGCCAAAATATGTGAACAGTATACTATTGTGGCAAATAATGACCAATTCTGGGAGAAATAACCTTACCCAACACCATGTTGCCCAATGTTTTTACAGTGCATGTTTTAGGGCAAAAACAGCTTGGGCTATACATCAAATTCATTTTGTAAGATTGGGTCACAAGAATGGGCAAACTCAATAATAATAATAATAATAATAATGTGTGGACTTATATAGCGCACGTATCCACCAACTGAGTGGTGCTCAAGGCGCATTATATTATTACCCCTGCTCATAAGGCTCATAAGGCTCATAAATCATTCCTGAAACCATCTCAGCTCCCTGGGGAGTATACAGCTCAATTGCTGCCATTACAGCGCATATAGGGCTAATCAACCAACTCTGCCCTCACAGGTACCCATTTAACCCCTGGGTGGAGAGAAGCAATTATGGTTAAGTTTCTTGCTCAAGGACACAAGTGTCACGGCCGGGATTTGAACCCACATTCTGCTGCTAACACCAGAACTTGAGTCCGGTAAGCTAGACCACTCGGCCACGACACTCCACTCAAGTCCGTAGCAAGGATTTGGCTTTGGCACCATGACTAAATGCCCTTTATATAGGGACAGACAATCTTCCTTTGCCGATCATTGAAATAAAATGATGTACCACTTCCCTCCCAACTCTCACTGGCGTCTCCGTTAGCTGTTTTTCTATAAGGCCAAAAAAAAAATTGTTGAGTTGCCCTCCAGTGGAAATATCGGTCGGTCGGGATTTTTTTAAATTTTTATTAATTTTTTTTCCTCCTTGACTGTCATTTTAAGATTGAAATGCATTGGAACTGAAACCACATACCATGTTTTTCAAAGACAATGATCTAGCAGTATGCACAAGTACCTAAAGAATAAAAAGACATCACACATTCAACTTTATAATAATCTTTCAACAACTTTATTTCAACATTTCATACACTTGTTTCTAGCACTTTTGTTCTTAACAACTTTATGCATCCCATTGGTTGACGTATGATATTAAGACATTTGTATACCTATTAGCAAGGAATTTTGCTTCAGAATAAAAGTATCCCAAGCATTTTTGTTGTACTTTTCGCTGTGATTGACACATCAAATTCATCCATATTGCGTGCAATGCTCAACATGCAACATGTGAGTGGCCATTCGATTTGAAAACGTGTAGATCGAGTCGCAATCGTTGACACACGTACAGTGCGGGGATCCGGAGCCAGTGCACAACGTGTGAGGGCCATTTGATTTGAAAACGTGTAGATTGAGTCGCAATCATTAACATACAAAACAGTGCGCGAAGCCAATGGAAAACGTGAGGGGCCATTCGATTGGAAAACGTGTAGATTTGAGTCGCAATCGTTGGCACACAGTGTGTGCGAAGGCAGTGCACCATGTGAGGGCCGGGGCCATTCGATTTGAAAACATGTGGATTGAGTCTTGGGTACCGGTAAATTTGAAGTGGAAAATTTCACAAATCAAACGTATTATGTTTTATACACAGAAAATTGGTAAGTTTCATTAATAAATAGGCCTATGAATGACAGGAGGAAAAAAAAAATATATATAAAAAAACCCGACCCGAGATTTCAGCACTTTTGGGTCAGTCGGTGGAGGGCAACTCAACATCTTTTTTTTTTGGCCTAATTACGGACCGAGTAATTGATGTACTGAAAAATACTAGGTATTTTATACACATTCGGTGAATAATTAATGGTGTTTTACTACATTTGCACAAAAACAAATTTCCAGTTGTTTCCAGCAATATGAAAATGACTTAAGAAATTGTCATAGATTAACCCAAACTTTAATAATCTTGAGAAATATTCAATGTATCATCTTATATAGGGCTATTAGGCTAAATCTGTTGTTCATCAAAATAAAGACTTTGACTCACTTGATTCATCATGCTTCCTCTCTGTCTGTCTATCTCTCTGATCTGTTCAAACGTTTCCGTCCAAATCGTAATAATCGTAATTATCGTCAAAATTCAAATCGCAAGTCAATTATTATCAGTGAAAAACTCAGAAAGCAACAAGTGCGTCTGTTCTCACGTAAACCTGTGCACGTGAGGGGTGTGTTTGTATTGAAACATTGGAGAACTTTTGTTGTAGTACACGTACTGCGGGGTAACAGTGAAATAACAATTATGACGTCATAAAGGTTTAGAGCGTTCGTCGCGTGACGCAAAACGCACAACTGTGAATCTGCAGGGCCCTCACAAACACCGTAGCATTCCGGTGTCACAAAAAAGTCATGTCACAAGCACGCGATCCGATCTGGGGGACCGCTCTTCCTAGCAAAATGACTCTCCCAGTCACGGGATATTGTCCCCTCGTAAATTATGCTCCCCATTCCAAGTCAAATGAAACACTTAGGCCCATCAGATGTTAATTTGCGGTTGTAATTCTATTCGTTTTTAATTGAAATTGATAAATAAAGAATTAAAAATAAAATTAAAAAATGCGTCTGTATGCTCTTGTTGTGGATGTACTTGTTTGATGTGCAGACGTATGGCTATTCACCCCTGACCCTAGTGTCCATCTCACCACCGAAGGAAATAATGTAGAATACAACCGCCACTTTTCTATCTAAATATGACAAGTCTCACTGATTTTCCTTTACAAGATGATAGAGGACACACATTAGGAGAGAAAAATGTAGTCAAGTGAGGATTGGAAACAGTATTTTGGGAGATTTTGAGCAATGAACGCGAAACGTCGTATGCACATCCAGTCAGATGTTGGCCATTTTGTCGTCTGCAAAAAAACAAACAAAACAAAAACAAAAACATGCTTAGACATTGTGCACAAGTCATATCCCCCCATTCAAAGTCAAATGAAACATTTATCAGATGTTAATTTGCGGTTCTAATTCTATTCATTTTTAATTGAAATTAATTAATAAAGAATTATACAGAAGTGACAAATTTGTCTGCGTGCTCTTTTTGTGGATTGATTTTGTTTGATTTGAGAGATCTACTTGTTTGATATGCAGACGTATGGATATATATGCACAGTATATACACCCTTGGCCCTAGTGTCCATCTCACCATCGAAGGAAAGAATGTAGAATACAACCGTCACTTTTCTATCTAAATATGACAAGTCTCACTGATTTACCTTTAAAAGATGATAGAGGACACACATTAGGAGAGGTAAATGTAGTCAAGTGAGGATTGGAAACGATATTTTGGGAGATTTTGAGCAATGAACATATGCACATCCAGTGAGATGTTGGCCATTTTGTCGTCTGAAAAAAATAAATAAATGCTTAGACATTGTGCACAAGTGGCAGTTGAGTTCGACATTTGTTTCCATTGCGACAAATCAATTGCCCCGAGGATCGAGGGGAGAGCAGGAATCTCAAACGCCCCAAGCTGAAACTTGATTCAAGCTGTTTCATTTCCCGAGCGGTCTTTCATGTCAGCATCCGACTACCTCCATAGCTGAAAAGAGACCCGCCAAAAAACTGTTTCTCGAACTTTTACTCCGCCCACTAACACTTCGGCATTTTTGTATATCCTTTTCCCTTCTCAGTGATTACAAATCTATCGTAAGCCGTTACGAAACAATATGCACCACAAATATCAAAATAACATCAAAACAATTAATTACTCATAATTTGCCATGAGTGATAAATTAAGTGTATATAAACTCCCCAAAGGCTCCCTGATTGGAACTAATTTGCATACACTACATCTGCCCAACTTGTACCTTTTTAAGATAAACAACTTTATTTACATGCAAACACACTGAGCGTTGGTGAGAACTGCTACTCTGTTGGCCGTTACTAGACTGGCTTTTAACAGGGACAAAATGTCATTTTCCACATTTAAAATGTAGGTGCTCATTTGGGAGGTTGCAAGACATCAGAGAACGTTTCCAAGCGTAACTTTCGCCCAGGACCAAAGATCGTATAGCGCCGCAAGGCGCTATACGCCTTGCGGCGCTATACGATCTTTGCCCCGGACTACACATCAATTTATACAACATTGTGATGTGCCTCAAGAGGACAAATCACAGTCTCGCCAGTCTCGCCAGAGTCTAACAGGCCGAAGGTTCATTATTTTATAAAAGCTAGTAATTTTTAGTATATCATCATTATCGCCATCGGTTGAATTATCATTCCTTACAATAAGTTACTTGTCATGATTTTAATTGTACCAGTTCTTCGCCAACGCCGATTGTCAAGACCACCAATCCACACCAATGCTGTGAAACTGCTAAAATTATGGCTCAAAGCCTCACCGCAACCGTCATGTTTCACTATGACAAGGGAACATTACAAATTGACCAAATCGGTATCCGCCATGTTTTTGGATGCTGATCCGGATGCGTATTTTTTTCCCAGGACGAACGTGGGCATTTTCTATGAAATTCCCATTTTTAAAAACTTGTTGTCTTTTAACAAAATGTTTTTTAAAATTCAAAAATTCTCTACGTTCGTCCTGGGAAAAAAATTACTTGATCCGGGTGGAACACAAATTTATCCCGCAAGCTGGAGGATAAATGCATATTGTCATCTCCTTTCTGGGTGAAAGACTTATTTATACGGTGTGTACAAAGTGTGTGAATGCTTTCCTTGTAACTTGTACACAAATTAGTTTGACTGCTAGCTTACATGTTGTGTGAGCGGTCTAGCGCACCGAACTCAAGTTCTGGTGTTGCCAGCAGCAGGGTGTGGGTTCGAGCCCCGGTCGTGACACTTGTGCCCTTGAGCATAATTGCTTCGTCCTTCGGATGGGACGTAAAGCCGTAGGTCCCGTGTGTTGTGTAATGCACGTAAAAAAGAATGCGCCTTGAGCACCACTTAGTTGGTGGATACGTGCGCTATATAAGTCCACATATTATTATTATTATTATTATTATTATTATTATTATTATTATTATTATTATTATTATTATTATTATTATTATTATTATTATTATTATTATTATTATTATTATTATTATTATTATTATTATTATTATTATTATTATTATTATTATTATTATTATTATTATTATTATTATTATTATTATTATTATTATTATTATTATTATTATTATTATTATTATTATTATTATTATTATTATTATTATTATTATTAAAATAATATTCATTTCACAGGTTGGAGTTGACCTAATCGGTCCATGGAGACCACAAGAGGAAACAAGTGTCGCTGTCAGTGACTATTAATGGCCAGAGGCATAGGCTGTGCAAGACAAAACAGCTGAAACTGTTGCATCTTACCTGCTCGAACAAGAGAAAGTAGGTGTATATTTTCATTTTTGGATATGAAAGACATTACATTCCATGAACAGACAACTGCGTGTCAACAGCATAATGTTGGTGACAGACCTTGTGTGAATGTTTACTTTCTCTACTGTGTGTATGTTGTTGTATTGCTTGATGATGATCTGCAACTGTACTGTGGTTGAAAGAAAAAAGTCTGAATGTTGCTTTCTAAATGTTATGTAATTATGCATATGTCTTGAAACAGTTTGTTAAATATCATCAAGTAATTTACCTTTGCATTACAATATTCATATCATGAAAAATACATATACTTATGCCATGGATTTTCTATCGTCTTTTTTCTAGCTTGGTGTGGCTAATTAGATTTTCCCATTTTGCTTAATGTGCCAAAAGTGTTATACATAATTTACATTACCAAAAGTTGAACTATTAAATTCATGTTAACTTGACTTTTTTGAAGGCTTGGTTGAATTCAGATGATCATAACAAAAGAAACAAAGAGCACTTCAGAAAGCCTGGGACTGAACACTGCATTTCTTTGGCGTGTCACCCACAAACAAATGATGAACGGTTATCCAGAGATGTCTGGCTTAAGGATGAAAATGACTGGGATGATCACCTGGAGGCAGTTCTGTTTGGGTACAGGACTTCGGTACAGGTCTCCACCAAGTTTCACCGTTCTACATAAGGTATGGAAGGTATGTTAAAAATTAATGGCATTGTTTTACACTACGTCTGCTGTTTTCTTTAGTTGATTTTTCCAGATTATTATGATGTATGTTTTTTTTTATTGACAGTTTTACTCAATACAGGCAGATGTGTTAAATAAAATTCAAAATTTCCCAGTAAAACTCATTGTTTCTTGGCTGATGCTGTCTCAGAATATTTTTTCTGTTCTAATTTAAGGAGCTATTACTGCCTGTGGATATTGCAGACCTACCCATAGTAGCCAAAGACATATAAGACATTGAAGTACTAGATGTCTAGTAAGTTTGGGCACTTCTACAATTTGGAATCAGTTAGAATCCGTTACCTGCTGGAACTGCCCAAGCCTAATGTATAGCTATTGATAATTGCTTGTAAAGTAATTCTTTTTTGAAAAATTGAAGTATCCAACACTCCACTCAAATATATTAGAAAAACAACCTTTTTATCAGATTTTGAGTCCCAACAAGAAGCTTAAGACCATGTGAGTTATTTGTTTTACAATTTTTGACTCTAAATAAAGGCCTAATTGGTTCAATTCTAGACAGCTGGTACTTTATGTACAATGATGAAATTGGGATAGAATTGAATCGTTGAGTCCTTACAATTTTGGTTTACCATATTCCATTGATATTTCACTTCTTAAATTTAATAGTTGATTGATTATTTAATTTTTTTTTTTTTAAATTGTATTGTTATTTTCAAACAAAAACTAAAAAAAACCTATAGGCCTAATAATTAAAAAATGTTGTTGTCATTTGTTGTCATCTGTTGAAGTTCTCAAAAAAGAACTGAATATTTAGCTAATATTTTGTTGATTTTGAAACTTTGTTTATTTCTGGAAGATCAGTCCATTACATGGTATAATTATGTGATTTGTTGTCTTATTTGCCATGCCTTTGATTTCATATTCTATGTTATAGAGGAGAAAACAACGAGTCAGTAGTACATATGCTTATAGTAACGGACCCCAACCAAAGAAAATGATGGTAACTTTGATGTCTGCCTGTAGCATTTGTTTTCATTTAATTTGAATAATATCTAGAGGGTAGAGCAACAGCCAGTTTGTCACCGGTGTCACAAAAATAACTAGAAATAATGGAAATATGTTGTTTTGGACTCCTTCACGTTTTTAATTACTAAGCAATATTGTCAAAATAAGTAAACAAAAAATATCAGCCAGTAAGTCAGCCATCCATCCACATGTGCGTAATGCATCTTCCTCTATCAACCCCCACATCATTGGCAGATCCAGGGGGGGCTAAGGGGGCTGTAGCCACCCCCTAAAATCGTTTTTTTAAAAAAATTTAAAAGAGAGAGAAAAAGAGAGAGAGGGGGAGGGGAGGGGAGGGGAGAACGCACTCTCATTTCACCCTCACTGTGCTTTGTTTTTCTCTCCCTTTGATTATTTCATTGTAATTTTTGTAGTACTGAAAAACAATTCTTTTTGATTCTCAGCCCCCCCTAAAAAAAATTCTGGATCCGCCCATGCACATAGACCCACCTGTAATACCTTACTCCACTGAACTTTGATTTCTTTGCAGTTTGTCTCAACAGTAAGGAACACATGCTACTTGCAAACAGTAGCTCATGGTAATTGGCAAGTCTGGAGTCGTCGGGGAGTACTTCTGGTCTGATCATTGTTTGAGACTGCAGTAATGAAAGACCAGAGTTGTTGCAAACCATGAAGCCTCAATGGCTCAGTGTAATAACAGTCTTTAACAAGATGCACTGGAATTTATTGACTGTGTCATTGGTGCCCCCTGTACACAGTGTGCAGGTATGTGTAACTTTCTCAGCAGGTACATAAAAAGTTCAATCAAATAATGAAAACAATTTCTTCAAACCAACAAACTAATTTCTGTATCTCACTCATAATGAAATGACATGATGCGAGTGTGATGGAAAGGAGGACAATGCAGCTACCCTACTATCCCACAAGATGCCATGGTTGATACAGAGGTTGATGAACTACTCACAGAGTTTTGGAATTGGTCTCCAGTAGGCTACCATTTGCTGGGATTTGTGACAAATGGTAATAACTTGAACATGATATAGTCACTACTCACTACGTAGAAGCATTCCCTATGCTAAACCACTACACATCGCTGGATAGTACTTTTAACGTTTAAAACCTTTCCAAGGTTTTTGAGGGGTCAAATTATGCAAGAGTTAACTCAATCTGAAAGTGTGTAATTTTCAAGTAAACTGTATTAAGAAATAATGTAAGGAATTGGTGTTAATTGTCATATTTCCTATTATGAATATCTGCAGTGTTCTGACATTTCAGATAATGATGTCAATACATTTTAATGAACAACAAAACCCCCCCTGCCCCCCCCCCACTGAAAAGCAATTCCCCCTGACCCCCCCCCCCCCCCCCCCACTGAAAAAGTCCTGGCTACGCCGCTGGTCTAACCCTGCCGCTCTTATCACTATAAACGGGCGTGTCTCAACAACCCGCTATTAAACAGAACGCGGAAGTCTGATGATGTGTGACGTACGAGTCTAAAATCTGTGGGCTTGAGGTTGTAAGTGAAGATGGTGATGATGATGAGTTTTACAGAGTCAAGAATGAGGACTGACAAGATGATGACTAGACGGACGACTAAACCTGATAATAAAAGGTTACACTGAAACAAAAGGGTTAACTTTCAATTCAACCGGTATATGTTTCTTTATTAACTCTCTTCAATGTCTTCCATTCATTAGTTCTCTTAAATTTCTTCCATTTAATTAATGGGGGTTCTATCTACTTGATGTAGGGTCCCTACTAAATCAGTAATTCAGGGTCAGTCCAAGTCACGAACTGGGCAGTGTGCAGCGCTGCGCGCCTTTTATAGATTTCTGCAGCTCGCAATTTACAATGTGCGCATTGTGCATCGATTTAATTTTCTGACCAAAATCTGAAAAAGGGGAGGAGTTTAACCCATTTGTAATAAACAATTTTATAAATGTATCGTTTTGAAATGCATAGATTGTAAGCGGTCATTCACAGCTGGCCAAGCAATAATTAATAAAATACTGTGAATTATGAAAATCATAAAATGTGATCAACGAACAAATAAATGAATGAAATTAATGTCAGTGCTGTTAAAACGATCCTTACGTTATTGCGTTGACAGAGGGCGCTATCAATTAATTATGCTTGTCAGTTTTCTTTTCTTTTTTTAAACACATTTTCTTTACAACTAAAAGTGCTAAATTTATTATATCCATTTAAAAATAACATTATTTAACGTTAACATTAAATTCAACTTACACGTTATTACAAACTTAAAACCAGTTCGCTTCGGAGGCCGTGTATACACGCAATTTTTTTTGTACAGCGGATCGGAGAGCGTCTAAACACGCATTCCGATTTTTGTGTGTGTTACGGGGAGACTTGTCAACACGCCACACGTACGTGGCGTGCCGTCGTGGCGGCTGACTTGTACACGTAATCGTTTCTCCGAGTCCATGGGGTCACGGTTCGGTGGCCCCGGACAAAATGCGTTGCAAACACTGAACGAGTTCACTCTTTTTTGTTGATTTTTGCGTAATCCCTTTATCCAAGACCTGTTCCTTTGACGTACCAGTCAAGAATTTGTAAAGACGGATTGTTTACGAGGCCTTCGATCTCTCTCCGGGTATGCCGTCTTTTTGACCGGGCGCTGGTCGCTAATAGGCCGTTGCATCGGAGCTTGCCAACGGTCTAATTGTGCTGAACAAACACAACCGTAATTAAAAAACTAGCCATTTAATTCTCGAAATGTCAATGAGTAAAGGTGTTTATTTGGGTGTCCAAACTTAGTTTCACTGACAAAAAATATTATTAATGGCTAGAAATTTTTTCAGATTTTTCACTGAAAAAAAACCCGCACGGGGGACCGGAAAAAAATAAATATTCCCGACGTCAACTGGTTAACGAATTATAGGCCTAGGCTCCTAAGTTGAAATTCTTCGTGTTATTGTTCATGGTGGTTGATGTGGTGAGTTTCCCCAGCTAGTATCTAAGTGGGTCTTCGGGGTGCTGGGTTAAGTTTGGGAATGTTGTATTCTGTGTAGTGTACCTCGAAAATTCTTCCTTCTGGAAAACTGGCCGTCTCCTGTACTTGTCGAACAAAAATTCCAAAGTCCACACTGTGAAGGACATCTCGCCGAGATCTTTCAGCATCAGGATCTGTCTGAGCCTGTTCCTTCATCCACCGCACTTCTCCCACGGCGGCTGATTTAGGTTGTTCTCTCCGGCCTTGCCGGAAGAGTCGTGGATCTGGGTGTTGTATAATAGAATTGTGCCGTCATCAGCTGTAGCGTTAGACTGCAACTTCTGATCAGGCTGCTCCTTCGATACAGAGGGAGATTTCACTGTCTCGGAGATCTCCTTTTCTGGGGATGGATCTTGACCCACTACCGGTTCCATTAGCTCTTCCATTTTCTTTTCGCCGAGGTCGTCGACTGGTTCGAGAAAATCCATCGAATTTATTTGGTTGTTCCAGGCTTAGCGGCTCACTGTCGTTGTTAGGCCCACTTACAACTGGTAGGGGGTGGCTCAATTGTAACCGGACTGCTCATTGATGTTTGTTCGGGGTTCACAACAGGATCGTTGGGGATTTCCTCTAGAGATTGAAGAAGGTCCACGAGCGTATTGATGGACGTTGAACTCGTCTCTTCTATCGGTACCTCGATTTTACTTGGTTGAGGGGCCGGTTCATCAGGGAGGATTATCTGTGATGGAGCTGGAGATGGATGGATTTCCATTGTCATCGTTGTTGTATCAGTGGCGCACCCAGGATTTGATTGGGGGGGGGGGGCTCAAAATATTTTTATTTGAAATCCAATATGGGGGAGAGACATGGCTGACCCAAACCATAACCGCTGGCGGCTGCAGCCATGTCCCTAGTCGTGCTCGTCAGTGAACCTACGGCACATGTTAAATGTTTCCTGGTGGTTTCTAGTCATAAAAAGAAGACATTATGGCATGATTCGGACTCGTAGGTTTTACCTTCCATATAATTTCCTCCTCTTGATGTAAAGAACTTGAGCTTGTTTCGTCTGCAAGATTTCTATAGTTAAATACTTTCATTGCGTGGACGTAAAGTTTGTGATCATTCCGGGCGGAGCTAAATTTTTTCAAACACGAATTTGGCGGCAAAACCAAATCCCAATATTATCCAATCGGTGTTTGCTAAAAGAGTGTCACATAATCTTTGTAAATTAAAACCCAATCCTGGGCCATTGTGTACAAACTGGAAAGGAGTTGATTATAATGCGGGCGTGTTTAAATTTTACGAATAACCTCAACGACAGTCAACGACCTCAACAAGAGAAACGGACAACAGAAAATGAAAATAAAATTAAGTAAAGCTGCTCCCTGATCAGGGTGCACCATGGCAGGGGGGGGGGTGGGGAGAATGTGTAAAAATGCTTGTTATATATACTTGTGGCCCTTCAAGCTTACATGCACATGCATACGCAACGCCGTAAAATATAATAGTGAGTGGAATAAATGGAAAACTTTTGGAGGGGAGCTTGAGTCTCCTGAGTCCCCATCCCTTGTACCACTGCCCTATACTCCTTGCCGAACTCCTCTGTAGACAAGACTTGGGCTCAGATTTTGCTCTCTTTCCTGGCTCCTTCTTTAAAAAAAATAAAACATCAGCGGGCCCTTGGGGGGAGGGGGGCTCGAGCCCCCCAAAGCCCCCCCCCCCTTGGGTGCGCCACTGTGTTGTATACGTGAACTGGATACTGGACTGCAGGCGCTGGAGTCTCCTTGGACACTGTCTCCTCTTGTCGATTTACGAGCTGCGGGGTGTCGATAACGGGCTCAACTGGGAACGGAGCGGGAACATCTTCATCCTTTTTCTCTGTGCGCCTGTGGGCCCGGTGTTCTTCTTGTCGATCTTGTCTCCTCCACGGCCTTTCGTTTCTCCATCGTCGGTGTCTTCTCTTCTCGTACCCCATGTCTCCTGTCATGGTGTTTTCTCAGACTGCTCCCCCTGTCTGTTGAGTAAGAACACTTTTCACACCGCTCCCTCCGATTGCTGTGGTGCATTGCAGCTATATGTCTGATTAAATCTCTCGATGCAACAAATTTTCTTCTACAGACGAATCCTATTTTAAAATTTTCTAGTGACTTCATTCATTCACACTGCAGCTATCCGTACTCTCAGGATGCAAGGATGCAAATGATCATGTGGCAAGACAAAAGTTGCATTGTTGTTTATAAATGTATGACAGACACAGAAGGGCGCAATTCAGAATGGGTGAACTCGTTTGTATTTATCAAACATAGTTTTTGTGGATCTGCCCCGAATATCTCACGTATATGTGCTAAAGGTAATGGGCATGTGAGAAAACGAGCGAGGAATATTTAATGTTTTTGTTACTTTACTCGATTTAAAGAACTTTATATCTGCATCAGCAAATATTTGAGTTAATTATAATATTCTGATGATTCATGCAAATAGTTTATAACAAACCTATACAGAATAAATACAACAATATATCTGACACACGTTAACTTAAAGCTCAATGATTTGTCCATGTTAACATAAAATGTGCAATGCATTATATAATATGCAGAACCCCACTAATGGTGAGAGGTTGGTCCTCACACTGCCTAACTATCAGGCCTAAATACTATTATATGAAAAACAGAAAGATCAAACCAATAAGGCATTGGTGTACAGGGTTTGTAAGGTATAAAACTAGAAAACACATGCGTTGTGAGTATACAAAGTTGGAATACAAGGTTGACTTGTCAAATTGTTTTTCACTCATAGATATTGCCGAATCATAAAAAGACTTAACGTACAAGGGTTTCGAACATCACTGAAGTGTTGCCCTTTTTCGACTGCACGACTAAATGTGCCTTGTTGGTTTGAACCGCCTACAATAATAAGAGATTCTTAATAAACAATTGGTTAAAAATTTGTAGAAGAACATGTGTTTAAACAGTACATCCTTAACCAACATTAGTGCATCCTTAACCAACATCCTTAACCAACATTATTATTTGTTTGAAATATTCGACTACAAAAAAGTGACAATAGATGATCAAACAGAGACCCTCTTTTCGATTGAGTAGAGGGTCAATGATCTCAGGAAACTTTTTCTTCTTCTTCATAATAACCATGATCCAAAACAATATACCTTTGATCAGAATGAAAAAACATTAAAGCTAGTATACACTTTTTGTAAAAATTTCTGTAAATGAATCCATAAGAATCAAGAGATAATATGTATACAAACCAACCTGTGTAGGCTTCAGCTTATTTCAGCATATTTCTATGATTTATTTAAAAAAAATGTATTTATTTATTGATTTTTTTTATTAACGAGAAATTGTTTTCAAAAGTAATGAGTGCAGAAATGTGCATCAGTGAACCATTAATTTCTTCACATGCTCTCTTTTTAAGTCAGATCAATCGAAATATTGCAAGAAGATATATAAACTAATTACAATGTTTACCAGTTTGCTTGGTTTATTTGCATATAAAAATGAAGTACTGCCGATGAGGGTCGGTAATTTCTGTCCCTGGACTCGCACCACTTCCCAATGCGAACAAGTACAGGCAATCCCACTGACTCACCAATAAACCTGAACACCCGACCAATCTGAAACATATCACTCAGATAGGACTGTGGTGCTCCCTCTTCAACAATCTCTGGGGCAATATGTCTATGATATTGCCGATACCTTGCCTTCTCAGCCTCGGTGAGGTTGTAAACCCTCGGATAACTCGCCAGGGTACACAACCCTACGTCGATGATATATGCTCGCCAAGTGCCTCCTTCATAATGCATCAATATGTTGTCACATTTGATGTCATTATGCAAGAGACCATTGGCGTGCATGAATCGTAACCCATCCGCGAGGTTCAGCGCAATGTTGATCCAAGCAGACGAGTTGAGTGTAAGGCGGCGCGGTCCCCGCAAGGCAGCGTACAAAGTGAGACACTCTCCCGATGTGGGGTCTCCAAGGAACTGCATGACTAGAGCACGTTCCTCGCCATTCACCATCATGCCGTGTAGTGTTGGGAACGATGAATTGCCAGAAAGAATGGACATTGCTCGCGCCTCCAACTCCACAGCCTCCCTCCCTCCAAAATTCACGTATTTCACAGCAACTGGTGTGTTGTTCATGTATTTTAATTTAACCACTCCGTAAACTCCACAGCCAAGAACGATATCACCAGTGGTGGGTGGTGAATCTAGCTGGGATGATCTGAGAGTCGGTATACTATCTATTGGGGGAAGAAAGTAGTGTAGCTCACACGTAGATACACTCACTTGTTGTGGTTGTACATTTACATGTTGTTGCTGATGCTGCTGTTGCACTTGTTGCTGCTGAGGATGGTGTTGTTGAAGTAACTGTTGATGTTCCATGCAGCTGCTGCTGTTGATGTATTTGATGTTGTTGCTGCTGATTTTGTTGAGGATGATGGTGTTGCAAAGGTAACTGTCTCTGCTGCTGTTGTGATTGATGTTGCTGAGGATGGTGTTGCTGTACTTGTTGCTGCTGATTTTGTTGAGGATGGTGCCGTTGTTGCTGTTGTGATTGCTGCTGTTGTGATTGATGTTGCTGTTGCTGATTATGTAACTGAGGTTGTTGCTGGTGATGATGTCGATTATGATGATGTCGACGATGATGATACGACTGCTGCTGTTGTTGCTGCGAATTTTGTTGTAGTTGTTGATGTCGATGTCGACGACGATGATGACGTCGACGACGATGATGACGTCGACGACGATGATGACGTCGACGACGATGATGACGTCGACGATGATGATGTCTTTGTGGCTGTTGAAATGGTGATATGCCAACATGGAGCAACGATAGCTGAAGACCCTTGGCTAGGTGAGGATGTGGTGACGTTGAGGCGTGAGCCATTGGGGATTGTGGTGGAGCTGGGCATAGTCGTTGAAAAGGAGATATTTGCAGTGGTGGTGAGGGAATTGAAACCAGCGGTGAAACTGTCACCAGGCCTGGCGATAGACCAGCTTGCACACATGGCAGTCTTTGTAGTGATGTGGTGCGAGGTACTTGGAATGGTTGTAGAGGCGGTGGATATTGAACTGCTGGGGTCGCTGATGGTCCTGCATGTGCTTGGTAAGGCAGCAGTGGTGTTGTAGCTTGAGGTATTGGTGACGGTGGTTGATGTTTCTGTGGTGGGGATGGCACTGACAGGGATGGTGATCGTCCTGGTGACTGTCCTGCCTGGGCTGGGTTGGACTGTGGTGGTGTTGCAGTGCGAGGTGGTGATGGTGGTTGAGGTTGTTGTGGTGGGGATGGCACTGACGGAGACGCTATTCGTCCTGGTGACTGTTCTGTCTGGGCTGGGTTGGACTGCGGCGGTATTGCAGTGCGAGGCACAGTGCAGTGCGAGGTTGTAGATAAACAACGCCAATGCTGTAAGAAGATGAAAAACCAGACACACTTCACACACTTCACTTGGTTTTACGTTTTTAAGAACACGGTTTTTAAGCTGTTGAATGCAAAGTTGGTTTGACTCTATTGAATTATCTCAGAGATAATCAATACATGTTGCCATGTAATATGAACATCTGTACAGCTCACCCAGTTGTATGGAAGGAATGGATAACATTGGAAATTGTACAATAAAACAGGTATTCCAGCAAACATTATGCAATAGATAGAAAGGGAATAGGCAGTATGATCATTAGCTTTTTGTGTCCATGGTAAAATGTTAAATTTGTCAACTTACTGGACATTTGGATGCGGGTTTACCACAGTCAGTACAGGATTCACAATGCCCTGGTGATTTACCGACACGTAATCCAACCTACAAACAGATGTGAAGGTTATTATATTTAGTAATATTAATAATCTTAACATGTAATTCAGAAAGCAATGTACAATTTATCTTTTGTTTAAAAATTGAATAATAGCAAATAGCATTATACAGAGCTGGTATTTTTTGATAAACATTTTGGGAGAAATGTTGTATTTTTTAAAACCAGAAAATAAATGTAGTACAACTATAATCTTGCAAATGCAATATTTCACGTAAATAATTGAAAACAAATCCAGATTCGTAAAAAATAGTAATATATAATCATTAGTGTCCGTTTTGCATAGGCCTAAATTTTATAATGTAAACCAAACGGAAACAGACACCAACAAACGGTTTAATTCAAAATTAAAGCAAAGTACAATCAAAGTAAGCCATTTAATTTTTTAATTTGCTGTAAAACTTACTGGTAAACCGCAGTCCACGCACGTTTCTTGGGGACTATGCTGTTCTAACAGCCTTTCAAAGGCCTCCACAATCAGAATTCTCTGTAATATCATCAAAATGACTTTTGTTATTCGTATCACTCACAAGTCTCAGATTTAAAGGGCGCAATCCAATCACGTAAAAGTGACCGGTTCCTACAAAATCAGTTTTAAGAAATATTTTCACTTATAGGCTTTTGAGCTCAGTAAAACAAGCATCTTAAAGGGACAGTATCATCACAATCAGAGCAGACATTCAACAGTGCATGGAATCGGTGTCCTTGTTTAAGATGAACACAGTGACTGAAAAATAATGGCTCATTACACCAGTAACGGTAATGACATTATAATGTTGGGTATTATTTTGAGTCACTGAGTTAATCTAACACTATCATTGCAATTCCATACCCTGTTGACGATACTGCCCCTTTAACATTACTACCAAACACAATAAATACTTTTATGGGGTGAAATAAAATTAAAGTAAAAAAAAAAATCAATTGATTCGCATTGTGAAGAGGCACACTGTAAGAAATATTGGGCAAACACGGTTGATATGTTGCTAACACTGGTCAACATATCAACAGGTTAGACAGTTGGTTTACCATTGCCCAAAGTTCTATAATTTGTTTTGCCAAAATATGTGAACAGTTGTGGTAAATACTGACCAATTCTGGGAGAAATAACCTTACCCATCAACACCATGTTGCCCAATGTTTTTACAGTGCATGTTTTACGGCTTGTCACACAACAGCTTGGGCTATACATCAAATTCATTTTGTAAGATTGGGTCACAAGACCAAGCAAACTCAAGTCCGTACCAAGGATTTTGTTTTGGCACCAGCAGAATGACTAAATGTCCTTTATAGAGGGACAGACAATCTTCCTTTGCGGATCTTTGTAATAAAGTGATGTACCATCTTCCCTCCCAACCCCTCACCGATTGGCAAGATACCTTTCTTTTTAATCACAATGTTGACATATTACTTTTTGGATTGATTTATTCTATTTTACTTCTGCCGCTTTGTCACATGAGAAGCAGGGTGGGTCTTGGCTCACTAACTGCTTTATAAAGTTGAATATCATTGATTTACGTTAATGGCGTCTCCGTTAGCTGTTTTTCTATCATTACGGACCGAATAATTTAGGTACTGAAAAATACTAGATATTTCATACACATTCGGTGAATAAATAATGGTGTTTTACTATACATTTGCACAAAAACAAATTTCCAGTTATGTTTCCAGCAATATGAAAATGTCACCGATTAACCAAAACTTGAATAATTTTGAGAAATATTCAGAATAATGTATCATCTTCACTCTAAACAAAATCTCGTCATACACTGCAAATCTTGTTGGTCAAAATTTGCCCAACATTTTTGCCCAATGTTGGTTCCAATATTAACTGTCTAAATTATTGGGCATAGCTTAACCAACAGTAGTTGGGCAATAACTTTTATCCAATAGTTGGGTGAACACTTTGACAAAACAAGTTGGTCAAATAATTTTACCCAACGTTTGGGTGATGACAATTGACTAAGAGTTGGGCAAGTTTGTTTACCAAAATGTTGGTTAAAATTTTACCCAATAATTTAGACAGTTGATATTTGAACCAACTTTGGGCAAAGGTGTTGGGCAAAGGTTGTTACCCAACAAAAGTAGCAATTGATTATCTGTTGGTTACTCCTTTAATCCAATTGTTGGGCATAATATGACCAACAATTTGTTAATAATAATTAAACAGCTGCAAACAACATCTTGGAGTTTGTAAATTCAATTTATTCAGCATAAATTCAACATCTAACGAATACAATACAATACAAGTAACTCTATATACAACAATCCAAAGTTTTAAATTCACAACTCATATCAGCAAGTTTTATACCCTTTAATAAATTAAAATATTTAATTGATTTGTAGACCTACAATTATGGCCTTTCGCCGAGACAAACAATTTAATATGTGTTTACAAGATTTAACAGATTGAAATTGTTTACCCCTGGTCAACCCGAAAATACTTTTTTTTACCATTTTGGCTATTTTTACTCTAAAATCTGTACATCTGTATTTTTAATCTAAAACTGTACATCAGACATAGCAAAATCTATATTCTTTTCAGAACTAATTACTACTCAATTGAGATCCTTACATGGTGTCACCGCAATTAGTCTTACTTATCATTCTCACCATGCAAAGCTACAAGTTTTACCTAAAATCTATATTGTGAATCCCTTTGCGAAGACAACAAATTTGATATGCTTTTCAATTGTCTTAATGTTTGACCTTGGTATGACCTTTGACCCAATTTGTTTATAATTTTACGCATAAGGGATCATAATCAGCATTGACTAAAATCACTTCTCATACTTCTGTGGCCCACTGTGTAGACCCCAATCATTTTTAAGGCTTTGTGAAGAGCTGGCCCGCAAGTACAAGTAGCCAAGTGTGTTATTTATGTAAAGTAGACCAATAAATAAGAATAATATCTGAGGATTACCAAAAATGCACTTTTGACCTTTCAGCCCTTTTCTCAACATTAAATAATAGAACCAATCACGCATATATTGCACAATATATTAACACATTGGAATTCAATATTATATTGCATAATAAAATAACACATTGGAATTCAATCTGGCTCTTGCTGGAGCAACATTTTGAGTTCAGCATAAAGACAGCGAACAGCCTGCAGATGGTATTCCCCATGAGTGCATAGGTTACATTTCTATAAATAAATTTGTGCATTGAGTGTCTTTAGTTTAACCCTTCTTCATAATTTAAGGCATTGACACAAAATAATAATGTTGACTTTCCAAATTACTTGTACCTTTTGATGTAACTTGTCACGAATGCTGTAAAAACAAGAAATCATACCACTACTTGGAATCCTCATCCACCATGAACAAATCTTACTTCATTCTCCTCACATTCTACATGCTTTGCAGCTTGGCTGGGAAATTTAAACAGCTGCAAAGTTCAAACAATGTCAAGATTTTTGTGCATATATTCTGGATGTATTGCTATCATTCTTTCAAGTGTACATCTTTTATACTTTAAATTTTCAAATACTTTCAAAGAGAGAACTTTCAAAGGAAGACTTTTAAATGCTTTTTGAAATAATTAAAATTTCTTAAAGAACTTTAAGGTGATTATGTACGAACCATGAACAAACCTTTATTCTTCTCATGTAATTCTTAAGCTATACAGCTTGTCTAGGAAATATCAACAGCTGCACATACAAATACATAAAAAATACATGTTAGGGTCATTCCATGCCATGGTTTTTGTCACGTTACATTTTTTAAAAACATTTTTCGCTGACACCCCTCATATTTCAAAATGATGGTGCGCTAGAACAAAAAAGTAGAAACCTGAAATTTTCAGAATTTGCTTTTCTCATAAGTATCTTTCAGTACACCAAAGAGAAACAAATCTAAGATTTGACAGTGAACTCCATTTGTTGAGTTGGCATGGAATGACCCTGTTGCAAAAGTTCAAACAATGTTGACATTTTTAAACATGTAAATACATCTTTTTACCTTTTTTTTTCAAGTACTTTTAAGGAACTTTCAAAGTCTTTAAAATGCCTTGTGATTTTTTAATTAACATAACTTTTAAGGTGAGTCTGTAGGAACCATGAACAAATTTCAGTCACTTTATTCTTCACATGCTTCTTCAAGTCTTGCAGCTTGGCTGTGGGTATATGCTCTGTATGCTCTGATGCTTGGATGCAAGATGTGTGGCTTTGTACCAGGTTGACGACATCACACATGCTATAATATTACACATAAATAATAATTACCAAAATTAAAATGTCATGTACCACTTTAGTATAGCTCCAATGCATCTCTCCTTTGTAGAATAACAAAATCCCTGTCCAACAAAATGGAAGAGTCCATATTTGATGCGCATGTGAGGTGGGCATCTTCTATTTTTTTTTTACAGGTGAAACTATTTAAAGCCCATATGAGGGGTAAGAGAATAATAAATGTGACCGCTCCAGATGAGGAATGTCCCCCAAGGGAGTTTTACATGTACCTGTAATTTGATACCGAAGCTCAAACATAATGAAAAAACCTTAGAAAAAACGATTTTTGGATTTCAGGATTTTTAGGTTGCCTAAATCTTTCTTGCTGTTGTCTTTCCTTTATGTCAAAAGATTAAAACAGTTTAAAATAAAGACAATTTCTGAAGCGTGTTTGTGTCCTATTTACCGCAGAATGTTTGTCAACAACTCACAAAAGACCGATAAACATGCCCTTTTTTAACCGCCATCGCTGCCCAAAATGCATTGCCGTATCGCGGCGCGTACACACACCAATAGAAAGCTCATGAGCTCCCCTGTCTATTTATTATAGCACAGGCTTGCATGCAGAGCCTGTAACTAAAGACAACTAACTACACCTCTTTTTTACTCCACTGTGCCTTCGTTTTGAAGTATTTGATAAAATATATACCTTTTTGCATTATCGCAAGCGATGGCAAAGATTACAGTGGATTATAATCTACATGGAATCCGTTGCAGATAGCTAACGATTTTACGGACCGATGTTCAGCACAAGTTTCAATGAGTGCGAACGGTGGTGTGTACTGTACATGATGTACTGTACATGTACATGAATCATGCACAGTCATGACAGTGCCTACTTATTCTTTTGTACTGAAAACAAAACGGTGTCACTTCATGGAGGAAGGAAAACAGACTGTTTTCCTTCCTCCATGGTCACTTAAACACATAGCTCAGTAGCTTCTATGGGTATTATATATTGGTTTTGTTGTTAATATCTTACCTGAGAAAGTTTCAATGAGGCATTCCATGCCCCAATCTCGAAGGAGATCTGCGACCTGCTGCTGACCTTGATCGTCCCGCTTCATGGTGTACGTGTGATACGGTGATTACGATACAAGCGCGCTGTTACTATCCAATGGCGTGCATGACGAGGGACGACTCTGAAACAAACGGTCCGAATACAAAACCTGGGATACTACCGTCATTTAAAACAGTTTTCCAAATATTAAAGACATCAGACGAAAGAAGAGAAGTTTGCGGTGGCGGCCGACAGAAATCTTTGATACGTTGAGGTTTGTTACTTTTCTATTTTTCTTTGGTTGCAAAACGTTAGCGAATCAACCCATGGAGGAGGTGTATTTCCTTCCCTCCATGGTCAACCATGGTAAAACTATGCAGTTGGTGCACTTTTTTCCGCTCCGCGACTAGCTCGCGAAGTTACAGGTACAAACCATTGCGGAAAGGGGGTATTACGGGTGTAGGTATAATTATTATGCGCTTAGCTCAGTAGCTGGCACAATAAAACGTTAATTGCAATTGCTGTACTTTTTATGATGCTAGTCGAAACAATATTGATTTAATCTTCAACGTTGTACAAATATATCTGTTGAGGGAAAACAGGCTCATCCCAATCAGCTGAAAATTGAAAGCCTGAATTAAAGTTGAAATTAAAACTGAAAAAGAAGGCCTACTGGAAGAAGTAAATTCAAAGTCAAACCCAACAATTTAGTTTTCTTCGAACTACTGCGAGTACTGGGTAGGGGTGGGATACCCTAGAAAAGTTGACAATGTTAGCCTCCCAGTGCAAATTCACCTATCGTTTATAATTGTGTTTATGTTGCATTTAATTTCCCCAGATCACTGAAGAGAGTGCAACTGAGTATCACATTCACTACATTGGTTACTCAAAAATTTGGGACTGCGGATTGCAAATCTAACGTTACACTCCGGAGCAAATTGAGTTATTGAGACTCCCGTTGATACTATCAACAGAGCAACTGTTTTTTTCCAGAAACCTTCAGGTGGAAATAAAGAAAAAATTAGACTCCAGCCGCAAGAAATCGAACTAGAAGCAGTGTGTAAAGTGGATTGTGAACCTGATGTGTTTGGACTACCTATTTGCAAAACACAGAAAATCTAGGTAAAAAACATAAGCAGAATTAGACTTTCAAATACTGTTTTGAATGGTCTCTTTGACACCAATTGGAATATTTTACTTCTCAACAGCGAAGGCGATTATTGCTATGTCATTGATAATACAGTTGAGTTAAGTCTGTCAAAACATCGGCCATTAGTGGAGTATGTGAAAGGTTGGGACGATGAACTTCATGAGCATCTGATCCAACAGAGTTACTTTTTGACCTTTAGTTTTGTTCGAGGAGATGCCAAACTCACAGGTACCATGCTAAAATGTTAATTTCTACCTTACTCTCTTTGCTAGATGCCTGCTCGTGCTAGTGCTAATGTTTCTTTACAATTAGTTGTTGATCTCCATGTAGTATTTCACATAGTTCGAACAGATTACACCAAGAAAAACATGACAGATTTGTGCTCTGACGTATTTAAATTAATTTGTAAGATTAATTCTGTTGACTTGATATTTTCACCTCGTTTACAGAGTCGGATTAGGTATTTAGTTTCAAATTTAATTAATCGATGGAAGAAATCCTGGGCAGTTAGTGGAGCAAAAAAACTATTTAATGAATGGTATGAACAAACACCAGTTTGGAAGCTAAATGTTGTGCCTTCAGAAGTTATAGTACATGCACTTGTAAACAGGGTTCAAAAATTGAAAGTTCGTGTTAAGAGACTGAAACACAAATACAAGAAGTCAAATATAAGAACAAAATCTGCTGAAAACTGACTTCGTCGTTGTTAAAAAGT